>JAQSUU010000033.1:1200000-2400000 GCA_038087645.1 Saccharum hybrid cultivar R570 | reverse complement strand
AGATGGACAAGGAGATCCCCGGGCACTAGTCTGCCAAGCCATAGAGACTTTACGAACTCCTACACAATACCCAAACATGGGAGATTTAGAAGGGACGGACAGGGTTGTCACTACTTGCCACCCACCCCTCAACCGTGGGGCACCGTCATATTCGAAGGTTTTCGTGCACCCGAGCACCATGCCCGTGTATAAGGAAACTACCCATATCTCCCCGAGACTCCAACCCTACGGATTGACAAGCAAGAATATGGGCAAACCCGAAGGAACGACGAACCGTCACCTCAACCCTAGTTCTACTTTTACTCATACAAGTCATATGAATGTTGAAGCATGAAATTGAACAAGTTAAGATCATGTCAACCAAACTATATGCTAGTTCATAAATCATGATTATAACATGAAACCTAAGTCTAGTTCATATGCACTACTATATGAATGATATGAGAGCAAGAATTTGGAAGAACTCTTCATAGTATTATTCATACCAAAGTTGCTCTTCTTCCAAGGAGACAAGCTCTCCAAGTAGCTTTGCTAGCTCCAAATAATACTAAGGACTAAAGCTAAAAAGATATAAGATGAGGTAGTGAGGTAGAAGCACCAAATGATTGTGTGTGTAGAATGAGCTCCTCCTCTTCTTATATAGTGAAGTGAGGGCGGTTTGGTGCTGATATTTTTGGAAACCACCCGGAACCGCCGTAGCATGGCGGCATGCAATCGTCGCAGAAGAGTGGGGCCGAGTGGAGGCGGTGGGGGTATGGCCAGACCCAGGGTGCACCCGCACCCTGGTAGGCCCACCTCGTGACCGCCTTCGCCTAGTCGGTTCCTGGATAGGCCTGGACCCTGTCCACGGTGGTATTCTGCCCAGGTAAGTTGTGTAGGTGGGCTTCTCTTCTTATTCTCCTTTGCGTATTTCTGCTTTACGCCTTTTGTTTGCGCCTTTTGGTATGTTTTCCACTTGTATTTGAATATATGACCTGCAAAACATGATTTCTCCAATACAAGTGGAATTAGGTCAATAGTAAAGGCATATGTGTTAAAAGCACGTCTATTTCTCCTGTTTTGGACTATAACTGGCGGTCAGATTTGGTCGTTAGTGACCGCCAACAAATCTCCCAAGCTTAACCTTTGCTTGTCCCGAGCAAATAGCTAAGTACTTGGTTGTTGATTAGGAGTTGCTACTATATCGATACAATTCACAAGTGCCATGTCTATAACAAAGTATTCTTCTGTAATTTAAATAAGTTGACATTTTTATCCACCCTTTACCTTGATCCCTGTGGGGCGTATAGCTTTTCCAAGTTCTTGGACAGTTGCAAGATAGAATGGTTATAACAAAAGTATCAATCATTTATTCTTCTGTTAACCATCTATCCGGAGGTTCTATAAGTTTTTGCAAAACAAATGTAAGTTTCTCAAATGATTCTCTCGATCGCTCAATCCTACCAATCCTACCACTAAAGGCTTTTGAGTGGAGTTTTGGGTAGATATGAAAGTGGGGCATACTTGCATCACATAATTTGCTAAGTCAAAAACTGGACCACAAGGAGATGCAAGTTATAGACTTTGATCAAGATGTACAAGTGTGTGGAATTTTCTTAATGTTACTATTCAAAATATTTTTGGTATGTCTTGAATCATGACTCTCTCTCTTTTTGATGAATGTCTCTTATTTGAAAGTATGAGCTATTTTTATTTCTTTCTTCTTTCTTCTTTTCTTTTCTTTTCTTCATGCTCTTTGGCATGCATTTTTTGTCTCTCATGCCTTTTTGGCATGTATATTTTTTTTTTCTTTTTCTTCTTTTCTCTCTTTTTTTAGCATAGCCCATGCTTTTCTTTTTGGCACATGAAATGTTTGAGAGAGAGACACGTGACAGATGAATGGAGTAATTATTTGGTGGACGAATAAAGCATGTTTTTGCGTAACTCTCAGCGTAAGAGTCAGCAATTTATTTATGGGTGTACGTGTGTCTTGATCATGGGTGCATGACGAGAATCTTAACACAGGTCACAACAATTTGACAAAGCTCAATGCTCAAAAAAATAGCATATGACTAAGATTTGAATTTAAATATCATGTCATATGGCCTTGGTAGGTATTCATAATCATTGAGGAACTTTTGATTTTATCATTTTAAAAATGAAATCTCCGGATGTCAAGTCTCTCTTAGAATAAAGTCATCGCAAATTATATTTGTACCATATCATAACTCGTAACAACTTAGAAAAGAAGCATGCATCGGTCATCCATAAGTTTTCAAGTTTTTAAGATGAGACATTTTTAGCCAACAAACTTAAATTTTAGGGAATACTAAATTATAAGCTAGGCACAGATGAATTATAGAAAAAGCAACTATTCATCATTTCAACATAGAAGAACTAAACATTCCTAAAACACATATGAGAATGGAATAAATATTTTTGGTATTTTATAATGTTTTATTTTTGGTATTTTTGAATTTTTAGATTTTTTAAATGCTAATAAATAAATATAGAAAATAACATGCGAAAATTAAAGGATACAAGGTACCTCTGTGGGGGTCCTCCCCCAAGCTAGCTCGAGGCCTAATGTCCGAGATGGCTTGGTGTTGACTCCGAAGAAGGTATATTATTTATTTTATTGCATATATTTTTACTTTGTTTATTCATCCATGTCTAAGTGAGTTTTGGTTCAATGATCAATTTAAACATTTTGTTTGAATTGATCAAGGTAGACTAATCAACTTAAGCACCATGCTTAATTTGAAAAGCCTATGAAAGCTTGATCACGTAGAAAAGATCACACCCAAACCAAAGCATTCTTGCACAGAACATGGTAAGATAACAAAGGTTTATTTAATCGTACAGAATTTTTGCCTTAGTTTCATCATTCAAAGTCTACACTTAGTAATTCTTGGTGCAATGATCAAATTTAACATTTAATCAAGGTAAGCTAATTAACCTAAACTCCATGCTTAATTTAAAGAGCCTATGAAGATTTGATTGCACACTAACCATAAACCAAACATGCTTTGTGTAAAACATTGAAGATAAACCAAGTTTTTAGAAAAGGTATTTATTTATTTTTAGTGGATTTTTTTATAGTTTATTGTCTTAATAATTCTAAATATAAAGGATAACTACCGATTTACCTTCGACAAGGGCTCACTGTTTAGAGTCCTATGAGCAGGACTCTTCTCCCGTCAATTTCTGCTTGATGATGGTACATCAGTGCCCGAAGGAGTAGACGCGGATGATTGCACCTTCTTCGGTCCCCACACCATTTTGTTCAACTTGGGTGGTGTGGAGGTGGACTTCGGAGCTTTGTCTTTTTGTTTCCACACCTTTTTGTCCTTTTTGGGTGGTGTGGGAACAACTTGGAGTTTCTTCTTTTTGTTTTGAATTGTTTTTCTTTGGCTCTGGCCTCTTTTTGTTTTTGTTGTTTTTCTTGATGAGGTTGTCCACCAATTGAGGTTGTATCCCAACCTCCTTTATGCCTTGTGGGTTTAGCCCATATTTGACTATGATCATGGAGCATTGCTCCTATCGGGGCCGAAAGTCAAACTTCTCTTCCTTGCCATTGATATTGAAGCGGATTTCTCCAACTCCAACATCAATTTGTGCCCCCGCGGTGCTGAGGAAAGGTCGCCCAATTAGGGATGAAAACGAAATAGAAGAAAATGAAACAGAAATATTCCGAATTGACTGTTTTCGTTTTCTATATTATGAACCATTTTTTAACATAAAAAATTGTTAGTTTTAATTGGTTTCACAACTATTTTCAATCATTTTTTGTACTCTTTAATTGCTAAATGTAGAAATATCCTAAACCGACCGCTTTCGTTTTTCTATATCGTAAGTCTATTTTCGACCGTTTCCGACTGTTTTCATCCTTACGCCCAATGATGAGGGGCGATTCCTTCGTTGTTTCCATATCTAGCACCATGAAGTCAACAGGGACGAAGTAACCCTGGATTTTCACCGGAATATCTTTGGCTATCCCTATGGGGTAGCGGACCATGGAATCAGTTAGCTGGAGCATCATTTGCGTAGAAGGGAGGTGGGTGAAGTTCAACTTGTCAAAGACAGTCTTGGCCATGACACTTACGCTTGCCCCAATATCGCACAAGGCTTGATCGAACTACTGGGTGCCAATGGAGCACATGATTGTGGGGCACCCAGGGTCCTTCTCTGGTAGATGGTTGAGTATAGCAGCGTTACACTCTTCCGTCAACTTTATGACCTCCGTGGATGGCAAAGGTCGTTTGTTGTTGATGATGTCTTTGATGTATTTTGCATACAAATGTACATATAAGATGTCCATTAACGGGATGCTCACATGTATCTTCTCTATCATCTAAACAAAGTGAGCAAATTGCTCATCCACAGCTTGCTTTCTTTTCATTGTTGGAAACGACAAATAGCTGGTGTCGACGAAGTCTTCCGGTGCCGTTTCCTCTTCTTCTTCTTCTTGATCTTTTTGTGTTTTTGTTGATGGTGCAGGCTCTTCTTCTTGTTGCATTTGTGCCTTTCCTGTTTTATGGTTAGGGTTTGGTGGATGACGAGTGGACTTACCACCCCTCGTGGTCACCGCATTAACTTTTTTAAAAGAATTCTTGGATTGCCCCGTGATCTTCCCTTCATTATTAACATGAATAGAGGTAGCAATTTGAGCTAACTTTGTCTCTATCATTTTATTAAAACTCAATTGATTTTTGATAGAAGAAGATAGACCATCAATTTTAAAGTTAATATTTTCTAGCATTTTGTCATTATAAGTTAGCTTTTGAGTGAGATTTTTCATTTATTTTAGCTTGGCCTAAGCCCAAGTCTTTCATGGAAGGTTGATTCGAATTGTAATTAGAGTTATAGTTCAAATTACCTCATTGCAAGCGGGACTAATGGTTCCTCCCGTTATTGTTCTATTGGCGAAACCCGTTGTTGATGTATGAGGCTTCTTCATGGGTCTCAGGGCGGACATTCCCCGAGTGGCCAACATCACCACATACCTCAAACGTCATGTGTGACTCCATAGCCTGAACGGTGCTTTTCATGGCTTCCTTCTCGGCCGCACGATCGTCCAGTCTTTTCATTAATAAGTCTACTTTTGCGGCAAGCATGTCCGCCTCCTTCACGAAATGCATGCCTTTTTGTTGCTTGCGCTCTTCCCCCAAGCTTTGATTTGCCACCATCTTCTTGATGAGAGCCTTAGCTCCATCCATGATGAGGGAAAGGAACGCCCCTCCAGCAGAGGCATCGATGTGCCCCTTCGACATGGTCGTTAATCCCTCATAGAAGTTCTGGAGCACGAGCCATTCTTCCATTCTATTGTGCGGGCAGGCCTAGATATAATCCTAGAGCCTCTCCCATGCCTAGGGGATAGATTCGAGTGAGGTTTATTGGAAGTTGGAAATCTTCCCCCTCAGGTCACTGGTTTTGCCTACGGGCAAAAATTTCACTAGGAACGTCGCGAAACATTTGTCCCATGTGTCGACAGCTCCCTTGCTCTGGTAGAACCACTGTTTCGCCTTCCCCGCAAGGGAGAAGGGAAACAGACAGAGCCTTATGCAGGCTGGTGTGACATCTTTGATGACGATTGTGTCGCACAACTCAAGGAAGTGTTGCAAGTGTGCACTTGCATCCTCTCTTGGCAAACCACAAAACTGGCTTGCCTTTATGATCATAATTAGGCCAGTCCAAAGCTCAAAGTTTTTGGTGTCCGTGTTGACAGCAGGCCCAACAGGCACGTTGGCAACAACGGGGGTGGAGTAGTCGTGGAGTGACTTGGGCATGTCGGTAGTAGCGGATGGTACAGGGTGACCGGTTCGATTACCAACGAAGTAGCAGAAGAAGAAGTAGTACGAGACCTATTCTTCCTTAGGAGTGCCTCCGGATGATCGGTGTAGTTGTTCGGCAGATCGAAACCACCCATACACTATCCTATTTTCATTCCACAACAGGAAGAAAACAAGCAGAATTAGACTACATAAACTATGGCTACCATTACATGCATGTGATTATTATTCATGTTATGCTAGATTCTTTTTCAACCTATGCCCTTCCCGGCAACGGCGCTCTTGTTGGCCTTTCTTAGCGTAATCACCAATTGAGGAGGTTTTAAGTCCATCACTAGCAACGGCGCCAGAAATATCTGTTGGTATTTCTTAACACCATTACTAAGATTGAGTTAATCTTAGCAACGCCGCTAAGAAACACCAACTACGATTGTCCTTAAATATTACAGACAATTTTCGCAAGCGTATGGAGCTATCATCGTAGCATTTCACCCGGAAGTATTCAGGGTATCGTTATTTATATTTTTCCAAAGGAGGGCAAGGTATACATATTCTAGCATTGACATAAACATGATTACATACTTGCATAGTAGACCATAGCTCATGATAGGAGTAAAAATGATATTTCAAGGATAGTGGACACACATCTAGGCCAACCTCAAGGATAAAAGGAAAACAAAGAATAAAAGAATATTTCTAAGTGGAGCAGGCATGTTCTAATATAGCCGTGCCAAGAACAGTTAATAACCATACAAGTTATATGACTAGAGTTAGAGCTAAGTTTAAGATGGACAGGGAGATCCCCAGGCACTAGTCTGCTAGGCCATAGAGACTTTACGAACTCCTACATAGTACCCAAACATGGGGGTTTATAAGGGACGGACAGGGCTGTCACCACCTGCTGCCTACCTCTCAACTGTGGGGCACCGTCATATTTGAAGGTTCCCGTACACTCGAGCACCATGCCCATGTACAAGGAAACTACCTATTCCCCCTGGACTCCAACCCTACGGATTGACAAGCAAGAATATGGGCAAACCCGAAGGAACGACGAACCGTCACCTCAACCCTAGCTCTACTTCTACTCATACAAGTCATATGAATGTTGAAACACGAAGTTGAACATGTTAAGATCATGACACCCAAACTATATGCTAGTTCATATATTATGATTATAACATGAAAACTATAATCTAGTTCATATGCACTACTATATGAATGATATGAGAGCAAGAACTTGGAAGAACTCTTCATATTATTATTCATACCAAAGTTGCTCTTCTTCCAAGGAGACAAGCTCTCCAAGTAGCTTTTCTAGCTCTAAATAATACTAAGAACTAAAGCTAAAAAGATATAAGATGAGGTAGTGAGGTAGAAGCTCCAAATGATTGTGTGTGTAGAATGAGCTCCTCCTCTTCTTATATAGTGAAGTGAGGGCGTTTTGGCGCTAATATTTTTGGAAACCACCAGGAACCGCCGTAGGATGGCGGCATGCAACCGCCGCAGAAGAGTGGGGCTGAGCAGAGGCGGTGGGGGTGCGGGCGCACTGCTTGCACCATGGTGGGCCCGCCTTGCGACCGCCTTCGCCTGGTCAGTTCTTGGATGGGCCTAGACCCTGTCCACGGTGGTATTCTGCCCAGGTAAGTTGTGTAGGCAGGCTTCTCTTCTTATTCTCCTTTGCGTATTTCTTCTTTACGGCTTCTGTTTGCGCCTTTTAGTATGTTTTCCACTTGTATTCGAATATGGGACCTGCAAAACATGATTTCTCTAATACAAGTGGAACTAGGTCAATAGTAAAGGCATATGTGTCAAAAGCATGTCTATTTCTCCTGTTTTGGACTATAATTGGCGGTCGGATTTGGTTGTTAGTGACCGCCAACACGGCGCGCGCGACGGGCGAAAGCGAGCGGCGTGGAATGGGCGAGTGCGACGGACGAGAGAAAGCGGCGGGGGATGGGCGCACAACAGCATCGAGGTGGAGTGGGCGAACGGTGTCTGAATGGGAAGGCCTTGGCTAGAGAAGGCCGCTACGTTGGAGAAGGCCAGCGGTGCGCAGGCACCGCAGTGGATGCACCTACAGTAGTGGGGAAAGGAAATATCACTGTGTTATTTTTTGAGAAACCACGTCATGCTGAAGGTGGAGCGGAGGAGGCCTGTTGGGCCCGATCATTGGGCAGGCCCGGGAACGAGCCGTCTGGATAGAACACGCCTGGACAGACGCTCGTGTGCCAGCATTATCGTTACAAAATCTGCTCCTGATTTTCACACTGATGTAACAAAGTGCTAAATACTGCTATGCCCATTCTTATTGTAAGCTCTTTTAGCTTTTCTAAGTACATAACCTTTACAATGCACATTGATATACACTATATTTAGATACATTGCGAAACCTATGTACCCAAAAAGCCAAAACTATCTATGATTTGGAATAGATGAAAATGAAAGAATTTTGTTAGAATCTCAAAATTACAAAGTTCTCAACTATGATATAGAAAAAACAATTAAAAACATGACTCTTAGCACATGTGAGCATATGATGTTTGTTATTACAGAATAATGGTTTGAATTAGTATCGCCAAGAGAGTCCGAGCACTCGTTTCAATCGAAACGCCCCGATAAACAAAAATAGTCACAATGGTATATGCATTAAGGGGCGAGAGGAGAACAAGGAGCAATGTTGCTGGCGGATCCCTTGTTAGTCAAGGGAACTCTAGGGTTTCGTATTCCTCATCTTTGAGTCCTCAAAGGCATCCAACGCCATCTCCTTCTTCATGGTCATGGTTGACAATGCTAGAATTGATTCTGATATCACTTGCCAGAGCCTAGAGTTGGTCGTCAGAGCGTGTAGATGTCGTTGTGTCTGAAAGTATATCTAGGCCCTAAGTGGGTTTTGGTTTATTGAATGACAACACGCTTAAGGGACTAATGTACTTCATGAAACTTACAATGAAAGAGTTCTTACAGTGAAACGATTTCTTACAATGAAAGAGGAGAGTGTGTGTGAGAAAGAGCAAGGCGCTTGCTAGTTCTAATCTAGGGTTTGTGAAAGTCCTATGTTTGGTGTTGGTAATTAGTGACAATTCCTAAGTACTAATCCCATGCCTAAGTTGTATGTAGCATATGAGGATTAGTACACTCCAAGGTTGGTGACAAGTTGGACATGGTGATCATGATGGCCACACTTGGATTTGGACGCAACCCTACGTGATCAAGGCAAAGGTATATGCTTAAGGGTTGTGTTTTAATAACCAAGACACCTAGTGGGTGTGGTTACATTATAGGATAGATAGCCGTACTATAAAGAGGGGAATGACGCGGCTATTGAACTCCTAAGTGCCTCTAGATGTGCATTTCATGATCATATGCATTTAGATAGAACTAATATCGCCTCGAAAAATGATTATGAAAATGCTAACACACTCACACATGACGAGATCACTTGGTGATGTTAGCACGTTTGCGACGGCGGTGGAGTTTGAGCGGTAGAGAGGGTTTGGGTCAGGCGTTTTCGAGAAGTTGAAACGATTATTTTCCACTACGCCGGAAGTCCGGAAAAGAAACGGAGGCGAACGGAGGTCACAGAGGTGACCGGACGCTGAACCGGACGCGGTCCTTGCATGACCGGACGCGTCCGGTCAGTGTTCAGTGTCTGCGTGTTTTTCAGTTCGATGATCGGACGCGAGGCGCGTCCGGTCACTGATGATCGGACGCGTCCGGTCGTTCAAGGAGCTTACTAGACTCTAACCGGACGTTGTCTTTGTCGTGTCCGGTCATTTTCTTCAGCGCGTCCGGTCACTATTTCGTTGAGCGCTGCTCAGGCGACCAGCGCGTCCGGTCCTTCATGGGACCAGCGCGTCCGGTCGTTCCCGGCGCGTCCGGTCAGTTGGACCAGCGCGTCCGGTCGTTGCTTCGCAGTTAGCCGTTGGGCGACCAGCGCGTCCGGTCGTTTGGACCAGCGCGTCCGGTCAGTACTTCACGAGTTAGCCGTTGGGCGACCGGCGCGTCCGGTCAGTTGGACCAGCGCGTCCGGTCAGCCCGATTTCGGCTGTTTAAGTTTCTAACGGCTATATTCGAAGGGGTACGTCTATAAATACTCGTTGGCCGGCTCAAGGCTCTCTCTCTCGAACTTTTGACATACTTGTGAGCACTTTGAGCTAAGCAACTCCCCTCCCACTCATCTCTCTTGCTTCTTTGCATATTCGAAGTGAGATTGAGTGATCCAAGTGCATTTGCATTGTGAGATTGCATCTAGTTGGCACTTGGTGGTTGATTTGCTATGGGATTCTTGTTTCTCTTGGTGGTTGCCGCCACCTAGACGGCTTGGAGCAGCTTGGAGGCGTTGGCAAGAGTTGGTGATTGTTCTTGGCCACCTCCGGTGATTGTGAGGGGTTTGTGCCTACCTCGGCGAAGCGCCAAAGGCAACGTTAGTATATTGCTCGTGTCATTGCAACCTTTTGTCATTTGGTAGGTTCTTGTGGTGCCTTTTGAGAGGCTCGGTGTGTGACCGATTAGCCACCGAACCACGTGGTGAAGAGGGACACAACGGGGACTAGCGTGCCGGCAAGCACGTGAACCTCGGGATAAATCTTTGTGTCATCACTTTCATATTGTGATTGATTGATCCCGGTGTTCGGTTATCTTGGTATTCATTGTTGATCATATTGGTTGGCTCAATACTTCGCCCCTCGGTGATACCCTCCTAACTCAACTCCACATTACTTTCTTAGTTATCTTTGCTAGCTAGTTAGCTTTGCTAGAGTAGCTTCTTTGTGTAGCTTGCTAGTTGTAGTTTCCTTCTCAGTTTGACTTGTGCGGTTGAGTGCAATTACTAGAATTGTGAATTGGTTAGGTGGCTTACAAACACCCCGTAGGCTAAGCAAAACTCGCATCTCGCTATTTGTTTATTGATAAACTTGTTTAGCTTGTCTTTGTAGAAAATTTTAATAGGCTATTCACCCCCCTCTAGCCATCAAGACCTTTCAAGTGGTATCAGAGCCGTGGTCACCGTTTGTAAGGCTTAACAACCTCGGTGTAAGATGGCTCAAGTTATGTTCAATCATGTTAATGGCAAGCCTCTATTCTTTGATGGCGTCTCTTCCTTTGATCATTGGAAAAGGAAGATGAAGCAATATCTAGGCAATATACATGAGAAGGTTTGGGATGTGACCAAAGAAGGATACGTCATTCTTGATGAGGAAAACCTCACTCCCAATGACCGCATCAACAAACAATGCAATACGGCGGCACTTGACACAATCTATCGTGCCATTGATGATAAAGTATTTGAGCAAATCAAAGATCTTGAAAAGGCAAATGAGCTTTGGATAAGGCTTGAAGAAACATATGAAGGTACTTCAACGGTAAAAAGTGCCAAACTATATATGCTCAAGGACAAGTTCTCCACATTCAAGATGAAGGATGATGAATCCATCCCGGAGATGTTCTATAGGCTCCAAGTCATTGTCAATGATCTCAAGGGGCTTGGGGAGAAGGTTGAGGACAAGGACTTCTCACACAAGTTCTTGATGTGCTTACCCAAGAAGTTTGCCACCTTGAGAAGAATGATCTTTAGAGAGGGATTGGACAAGGTCAAACCAACCAATGTGCTTGGAGATATAATGACCGATGCCCAATACAATGATGATGAAGATGAGGTAGAAGAGAAGAAGGAGACCAAGGTCAAGCAAGAGAAGCCCATTGCATTCAAGGCTTCATCCTCTAAGGGCAAGAGCAAGGTAGAAAGTGATGATGATGATCCATTCGATGATGAGACCATGGCCCTCCTTGTGCACAAGATGGGAAGGTTCATGAAGAAGAAAGGATATGGGGCAAGGAAGAGGAGAGACACTATAAAGGCAAAGACCCTTTGCTACAATTGCAATAGCCCCGATCACATAGTGGCGGATTGCCCCTATGAAGATAAGAGATTTCATAATGGGGACTTGAAGCTCAAGAAGAACAAGAAGGATAAGAAAGAGAATGAGAAGAAAGCAAAGAAGAGCTTCACTTTCAACAAGAAGAAGAAAGGTGGTGGTTATGTAGTCACTTGGGATAGTGACAACTCCGATAGTGATGATGATGAAAGCTCTAGTGATGATGAGAGGATCACTCGACGAGCCACTGCAAACATCGCCCTCTCCAACAAGCCATCCATCTTCGACACTACATCAACATGCCTTATGGCCAAGCCTACCAAGGTAAAACATGATGATAGTGATGATGATTCTTGTGCTAGTGATGATTGTAGGAGTGATGATGAGGAGGATGAGGACTACTCCAAGGATGATCTATTAGGCATAATAGATCAAATGAGCAAGGGCTACAAGAGGACAACCAAGAAATACAAAATCTTGGAACAAGAGCTCATTGCCAAGAGCAATGAAAATGATGCCTTGATGGAGGAGCTTGTTGCTCTCAAAAAGAGTAAGGAGTGCAAAGGAATTGAACAAGAGCTCAAAGCTCTTAGGAAATCCTTTGATGAGCTAGAGGCTTCTCGTGAGTGTCTAAAGGAAGACCACGAGGATCTTGAAATTGCTCACACTAGGCTTAAGGAAGCCCACTCCACTCTACTTAAGCTCATCAAGGAAAAGGACCTTAAGTTAGAGAAGTTCATGAAGGAAGCTAAGGAGGAGCAAGTGATTGTCACTTGTGATATTGGACTAACATGTGATATTATTGATGATTCTTTATTTGTTAGTCCTACTAATGCTTCATGTAGCTCATCATCATCCACCACAACCAACTCTACCTCTACTACTAGTGATTCATCACTTGTGGTTGAGACTCTCAAGAGAGAGGTGGATGATCTCACCCGCGCACTAGGCAACGCCTATGGTGGGGATGCCCGCTTGCTAAAATGCTTGGGTAGCCAAAGGTTCTCTCTTAACAAAGAGGGATTGGGCTATACTCCCAAGAAGGGCAAGGCGGCCTTTGCTACTCCAAAGTCTCGCTTTGTGAAGGGCAATGGTCGTTATTGTAATAGATGCAAGCAAGTTGGGCATCTAGAGATTAATTGTAATAAAATGAACAAGAACAAGAAAAATGCTAATGTACCTTATATTCCTTTTGATTCTTGTTATGTGCTTACCAAGGGTGATAAAGGTGTGCATGCTAGGTTTGTTGGTACACCAATTATGGGCCCAAAGAAGAAGGCCATTTGGGTACCAAAGAGCTTAGTGACTAACCTCCAAGGACCCAAGCAAGTATGGGTACCTAAAAGACATTAAATTGTTTTGTAGGTAAATTACAAGGCCGGAGGAAGGCATTGGGTGCTTGATAGTGGGTGCTCTCAACATATGACCGATGATTCAAGAATGTTCAACTCTCTCAAATCAAATGATAGTGGCATTGATAGTATCACATTTGGTGACAATAGCAAAGGTGATGTGAAGGCTCTTGGAAGGATTGCAATCTGATCATAGCATTTCCAATGTGCTCTTAGTTGAAAAGTTGAACTTCAATCTTCTCTCGGTTGCTCAATTGTGTGATCTCGGTTTCAAGTGCATATTTGGTGTTGATGATGTGGAGATAGTTAGTGTTGATGGCTCTAACTTGATCTTCAAAGGTTTTAGATATGAGAATCTATACTTGGTTGATTTTAATGCTAGTGACACTCAACTTTCAACATGTTTGCTCACCAAATCAAGTATGGGTTGGTTATGGCATAGAAGACTTGGTCATGTTGGCATGAAGCAATTGAACAAGTTAGTGAAGCATGACTTAGTTAGAGGCTTGAAGGATGTCACATTTGAGAAAGATAAGCTATGTAGTGCATGTCAAGCCGGAAAGCAAGTAGGCAACACTCATCCATTGAAGAGCATTATGAGTACTTCCAAGGCATTTGAGTTGTTGCACATGGATCTATTTGGGCCAACTACATACATAAGCATTGGTGGCAACAAGTATGGTTTTGTGATTGTGGATGATTTCACTAGATACACATGGGTATTCTTTCTTGTGGACAAGAGTGATGTATTTGACATATTCAAGAAGTTCATCAAGAGAGTGCAAAATGAGTTTGAGACCACAATCAAGAAAGTAAGAAGTGACAATGGAAGTGAGTTTAGAAACACAAGAGTAGATGAGCTATGTGAGGAGCTTGGAATCAAGCATCAATTCTCGGCCAAGTATACACCTCAATCAAATGGCCTAGTTGAAAGGAAGAATAGAACCTTAATTGATATGGCAAGATCAATGTTGAATGAGTATAATGTGAGTCATTCATTTTGGGCCGAAGCAATCAACACGGCTTGCTTTTATAGCAACCGTCTCTATTGCCACAAGTTTCTAGAGAAGACACCATATGAGATCTTAAATGGAAGAAAGCCCAATATTGCATACTTTCGGGTATTTGGTTGCAAATGCTATATCTTGAAGAAGGGCACTAGATTGAGCAAGTTTGAGAAGAAATGTGATGAAGGCTTCCTACTTGGCTACTCAACTACTAGCAAAGCTTATAGAGTTTGGAATTTGGCTAGTGGTTTACTTGAAGAAGTGCATGATGTTGAGTTTGATGAAACAAATGGCTCTCAAGATGAAGAAGATAACTTGGATGATGTGAGAGGAACTCAATTGAGTAATGCTATGAAAGAAATGGATATTGGTGATATTAGACCAAAGCAAGTTATTAATGTAGATGACAACAAAGATCAAGTGCTCCAAAGTCCAATCACTCAAGCTAGTGGTTCTCTAATGCAAAATCAAGCTAGTACATCATCTCAAGTGCAACAAGATCAACAAGTGGCTAGTTCATCATCTCCAATTCATGATCAACATCAACATCCAAGCAATCAAGTCCAAGTACTTCAACCAACTAACATTGCAAGAGACCATCCATTGGATTCCATCATTGGTGACATACAAAGAGGAGTTCAAACTAGATCAAGATTGACATCATTTTGTGGTCACTCTTCTTTTGTGTCAATGGAAGAACCCAAGGACATTGATAAAGCATTGAGAGATCCGGATTGGGTAAATGCAATGCATGAAGAGCTCAATAACTTCAAGAGAAATGAAGTATGGGAACTAGTTGAAAGGCCTAAGGATCACAATGTCATTGGAACAAGATGGGTCTTTCGCAACAAGCAAGATCAAGATGGGATAGTAGTAAGGAACAAAGCAAGACTAGTGGCTCAAGGTTACACACAAATAGAGGGTCTTGACTTTGGTGAAACTTATGCCCCGGTTGCAAGATTGGAAGCAATTAGGATCTTACTTGCCTATGCTTGTGCTCACAATATCAAGCTATATCAAATGGATGTAAAGAGTGCATTTCTCAATGGGTACATTCAAGAGGAGGTGTATGTGGAGCAACCTCCCGGTTTTGAAGATGACAAGAAACCCAATCATGTATACAAGTTAAGAAAGGCTTTGTATGGATTAAAGCAAGCACCTAGAGCATGGTATGAAAGATCGAGGGACTTCTTGCTATCTAAAGGATTTGTCATGGGCAAAGTTGATACAACACTATTCACCAAGAAGATTGAGAAAGACTTATTTGTATTGCAAATATATGTTGATGATATCATATTCGGTTCAACCAATCAAGATTATTGTGATGAGTTTGGGAAAATGATGGCAAAGGAATTTGAAATGTCAATGATTGGTGAACTTAGTTTCTTTCTTGGACTTCAAATCAAACAAATGAAAGAAGGTACATTTGTGAGCCAAACCAAGTACATCAAAGATATGCTCAAGAAGTTTGGCATGGAAGATGCAAAGGGCATTACAACTCCAATGAGCACTAGTGGAAGTTTGGATAGTGACAAGAGTGGCAACATGGTGGATCAAAAGCTATATAGATCAATGATTGGTAGCCTACTCTATGTGACGGCATCAAGGCCCGATGTGATGTTTAGTGTATGTATGTGTGCAAGATTTCAAGCCTCACCAAGAGAAAGTCATTTGAAGGCAACAAAGAGAATATTGAGGTACTTAAAGCATACACAAGATGTTGGATTGTGGTATCCCAAAGGTGCAAGTTTTGAGCTAGTTGGATATTCGGATTCCAACTATGCCGGTGATAAAGTGGAGAGAAAGAGCACTTCCGGGACATATCAATTGTTGGGAAGATCACTTGTCTCATGGTCATCCAAGAAGCAAAATAGTATTACACTATCTACCGCCGAAGCCGAATACATCGCCGCGGGTAGTTGTTGTGCACAAATCTTATGGATGAAGGCAACATTGAAAGATTTTGGAATCAATTTCAAGAATGTGCCATTGCTATGTGACAATGAAAGTGCCGTGAATCTAACCAACAATCCGGTTCAACATCAAAGAACAAAGCATATTGATGTTCGTCATCATTTCATTAGAAATCATCAACAAAAGGGTGACATTGCCATTGAGAGTGTGGGCACCGAAGATCAATTAGCCGATCTATTCACCAAGCCACTTGATGAGAAGAGATTTCACAAGCTAAAGAATGAGTTGAACATACTTGATTTCTCCAACATGAGTTGATGCACTCCCATGATATGACATGCCTCTTCTTCGAGCCCCAAGGTACAATTGGTTGACATGTCATACATTCTATACTAAGGACATGTTTAGTGCATCTAGTCATGATTTCTTATGTTCTAGGATCATTCATGAAAATTAAATGAATTTGAAGTTTATATGGTGCCACTATTGTTTTCATGACTTGTATGATCTAGTGGTAGCATATAACTTGTTTAAGTAGCTTGTGATCCTAAGTATTTAATCTAGAAAACTTGTCTAAATATTTGCTTCAACATGGTGCATGATAACCCTTCTAGTGAGGTGTGAAGAAGCTTGCCCTTGGATCAAACCGAAGTATTTTATTTATGCAAGCAATCTAGGTTGAATCATAAACTTGATCCTCACCCCATATTTCAACATGATAATCTATCTAAAGTTTGCTCCTTGTGGTCAATTGGTGCCAAAGGGGGAGAAATTGTTGTTCACAAAGATAGAACTCAAAGAGGAAGAAGCACAAAGGGGGAGAATTGATAAAAGAAGGGGATCAACTAAAATTTTGAGCACACAAGTAGGGGGAGCAAGCTCTTAAGCATGAATGTTGCATTTCCATGTGCACTTCATATGTATGATGCATAGTTATGCTTTTCGTTTTCTCTGATACTTTGCTTGTGTGGTGTCTTGCTAGTATAATTTGAATGTTGCATTAAGGTACTAGCATGAATAGAAAGTAGTTAGATTTTTCTTGCTTCATGTTTTTTCAAAGTGGTACTAGAGCCTTGCTTATAATGTTGATCTCACGAGGTTTCTAGTTATGTTTGTGCTTTTCCAAGTGGAATCTAACTACACAAGGTGCTAAGATGGTGTTTATCGCTACTCCGATGGTATCACGCTTCAAAGGTCTATAATCTAAAACACTTAGCACCTATTGGTAGACAATGCTCCTAATCTTTCCTATCTAACATGTATGCTTCCAAAATCTAAACATATAGCATACATGTAGGGGGAGCCATTGCTATCAATTTGAATTCATGATCACATGTCCATAATTCTTACACATGGTAATATACTTGGACAATGTGACATGGGTTCAATCAAAATTTTATCATAATATCTTTGTGAAAGGTTTGTCACCAATTACCAACAAGGGGGAGATTGAAAGTCCTATGTTTGGTGTTGGTAATTAGTGACAATGCCTAAGTACTAATCCCATGCCTAAGTTGTATGTAGCATATGAGGATTAGTACACTCCAAGGTTGGTGACAAGTTGGACATGGTGATCATGATGGCCACACTTGGATTTGGACGCAACCCTACGTGATCAAGGCAAAGGTATATGCTTAAGGGTTGTGTTTTAGTAACCAAGACACCTAGTGGGTGTGGTTACATTATAGGATAGATAGCCGTACTATAAAGAGGAGAATGACGCGGCTATTGAACTCCTAAGTGCCTCTAGATGTGCATTTCATGATCATATGCATTTGGATAGAACTAATATCGCCTCGAAAAATGATTATGAAAATGCTAACACACTCACACATGACGAGATCACTTGGTGATGTTAGCACGTTTGCGACGGCGGTGGAGTTTGAACGGTAGAGACGGTTTGGGTTCCTCTCTCCCTCCCGCCGAGCTTGCGAGGCGGGATTCAGGCGTTTTCGAGAAGTTGAAACGATTATTTTCCACTACGCCGGAAGTCCGGAAAAGAAACGGAGGCGAACGGAGGTCACAGAGGTGACCGGACGCTGAATCAGACGCGGTCCTTGCATGACCGGACGCGTCCGGTCAGTGTTCAGTGTCTACGTGTTTTTCAGTTCGATGATCGGACACGAGGCGTGTCCGGTCACTGATGATCGGACGCGTCCGGTCGTTCAAGGAGCTTACTAGACTCTAACCGGACGCTGTCTTTGTCGCGTCCGGTCATTTTCTTCAGTGCGTCTGGTCACTATTTCGTTGAGCGCTGCTCAGACGACCAGCGCGTCCGGTCCTTCACGGGACCAGCGCGTCCGGTCGTTCCCGGCGCGTCCGGTCAGTTGGACCAGCGCGTCCGGTCGTTGCTTCGCAGTTAGCCGTTGGACGACCAGCGCGTCCGGTCGTTTGGACCAGCGCGTCCGGTCAGTACTTCATGAGTTAGCCGTTGGGCGACCGGCGCGTCCGGTCAGTTGGACCAGCGCGTCCGGTCAGCCCGATTTCGGCTGTTTAAGTTTCTAACGGCTATATTCGAAGGGGTACGTCTATAAATACTCGTTGGCCGGCTCAAGGCTCTCTCTCTCTCGAACTTTTGACATACTTGTGAGCACTTTGAGCTAAGCAACTCCCCTCCCACTCATCTCTCTTGCTTCTTTGCATATTCGAAGTGAGATTGAGTGATCCAAGTGCATTTGCATTGTGAGATTGCATCTAGTTGGCACTTGGTGGTTAATTTGCTGCGGGATTCTTGTTTTTCTTGGTGGTTGCCGCCACCTAGACGGCTTGGAGCAGCTTGGAGGCATTGGCAAGAGTTGGTGATTGTTCTTGGCCACCTTCGGTGATTGTGAGGGGTTTGTGCCTACCTCGGCGAAGCGCCAAAGGCAACGTTAGTATATTGCTCGTGTCATTGCAACCTTTTGCCATTTGGTAGGTTCTTGTGGTGCCTTTTGAGAGGCTCGGTGTGTGACCGATTAGCCACCGAACCACGTGGTGAAGAGGGACACAACGGGGACTAGCGTGCCGGCAAGCACGTGAACCTCGGGATAAATCTTCGTGTCATCACTTTCATATTGTGATTGATTGATCCCGGTGTTCGGTTATCTTGGTATTCATTGTTGATCATATTGGTTGGCTCAATACTTCGCCCCTCGGTGATACCCTCCTAACTCAACTCCACATTACTTTCTTAGTTATCTTTGCTAGCTAGTTAGCTTTGCTAGAGTAGCTTCTTTGTGTAGCTTGCTAGTTGTAGTTTCCTTCTCGGTTTGACTTGTGCGGTTGAGTGCAATTACTAGAATTGTGAATTGGTTAGGTGGCTTGCAAACACCCCGTAGGCTAAGCAAAACTCGCATCTCGCTATTTGTTTATTGATAAACTTGTTTAACTTGTCTTTGTAGAAAATTTTAATAGGCTATTCACCCCCCCTCTAGCCATCAAGACCTTTCAGTTTGTTCATGGGTTGGAGCGAAGTTGATCTACTTTTCGTCCATCCTCTCCTTCTCCAGGAGCCTTTGCGCCCCTTATATCTTAGGGGGCGAGGAGTACACGGACCAGTGTTGTTGGTATATTCCTTGGTAGGCAAGGGAGCTCTAGGATATCGTATTCCTCATCTTCAAGTCCCCGAAGGTGTTCGACATCATCTCCTTCATAGTCGTGGCCGACAATGCTGGAACTGTCTCTGATATCGCGTGTCGAGCCTGCAGATACCGTTGTGTCTCTCACGGATCCTCCCTCTCCGTGCCATCCATTGTACGCCAGCGAGGGAGAAGCTACTCTCACAAGAGACTGATCGGGGTGTCCAAACGCTCCTATCTCTCGCTTGATGTCAAGATGGCACGTGTGTCCCCTTGTCGTGTTATGTCATGCCCCGGGTGTGACTCTAGACCGGCATCGGAGTGACCGACACCGCCTCATGCCGCGTGAGGGGACAAATCTCTGACATGGTCTAGTGTGTTGCGGCTCTGCTCACGTGTTAGGATTTCAACCCGTGTCAGAGTCTGTCAGGAGATTCCCCATGTTCTTATGGGCAGAAGATTGGTCAGGGCGACAGAGCGTGGATCCTGGCCTGCTTTGGTCGGTTGAGGCCGTTAGCATTGAGGCCTAGGTCGCTCAAGAGTTCCTGGGTTCCCAAGCGAGGGATCTGATTGTTAGCCTAGCTTATGGCGTTCTTCCCGGGCAATGTGGTTTCCCTTAGACCTAACGGGCCTTTTCTGTTATCCAGAATGGGCATGCAAGCGCACACGCTAGGTGTAGCCCCCCAGCCCCTAACCAATTAAGAGAACCGGTCAGGGGTTAATTGTATTATCTGGGGTTTAGCTGTTAGATACTCAAGAGGAGCCCCTCTGTTGAAGCTCAGCTACCAGTGAAAAAGAGGCTGCTAAACTGCTGTACAATGTGACCCAAACTGTGGTCCATGGTCCTGTCCTGCTCAATACACCACTGAACTGAGTTTGGGCCTAACTTTAGTTTCGCATGAAAGCAACAAAGGCTTTTACTCGATCGGCTCCATCAATTCTTATGCCTGCCATCATCATGTATGTCGTCCAAACTAAGTTATTTGACCAGTAATCACCCTGTTCGTTTAATTTATCAATCAAAATCAGTCAGTCATTCAGCAGTATTTTCCTCTCACAGCAAACCAGCATCAGCATCAGCACCGGCCACCATCCAGTGAACACGGTGATTGTCATGGACAGCAAGAAAACATCTAAAGAATTGGAGTGAAATAAGTAAAACCATATCCCTTCTAACTACTATTCGTATGCACGCATGCATGCAAGCCCATGAAAACAAAGACAAAGGTCTCGTTCGGTTGACTGGTGGCTGGTGGCTGAGGCTGATTTATTGTGAGAGAAAAATACTGCTGGCTGGCTGGTGGCTGGTGACTGGTGCTGAACTGGTGTGAGAGAAAAACACTGCTGGCTGGCTGGCAACCAGCCAGCCGAACAAGGCCAAAGATGCTGTGCTCTTAAAGCGTTTGCTCAGATCGATCCCCATCCGTGTCTGACCATTATTAGCAGGCGGCCGGGGCAGCGCGCACACACGGGCAGCGCGCCACGCAGCTCAGGCTGCTTGGCTAGCAGCAGCAGATATTTGCCACCATGATGTGCAGCGTGCTTGCGCTTGTGGCAAGCATGGAGAGCCGCTGGCTGGGCGAGAGGCCAAGGAGAGAGAGAGGGAGGGAGATGAGCCGTCCAGATGAGCCGTTGGCGGCTGGGCGTGGTTCGGTTAAACAGTAGGGCAAGTGATGAGGGCGTACAGAGGGTACACACGCTAGACAGTGGTAGCAGCAGGGAGACGACGACAGCACCAGCAAGAAATAATTGTCCCTAGCTTCCAACAGCAACACGCGTGGAGGACTGCCCTGTTTGGTTTTCACCCTAAAACCTTTTATCTCGTATAGAGTATTAAATGTAGATAAAAAATTAATTGTACAGTTTACAAGAAAATCGTGAGACGAATCTTTTAAACCTAATTAATCTCACGATTTTAGACGAGTTATATAATTAGTTTTTTTTATTAGTATCAGAAAAAAAAAACTTTTCGCCACGAAGGAAACAAGGGCTGAAGGTGAGTGAAAGAGTCGTGGGAGAGGAGAGAGAAAGCCAGAAGGGCCGTGGCTCGCGGACGGTCATGCATGCTCTGCAGTAGGCGACACTCAACAGCAGCAGCTACCTAGGCATAGCAGTAGTACTAGCAGGTAGGTGGAGTGTGTGCCCTGCGCTCGCTGCGCACCCACCCCACCACGCCATATAGGCATATACTAGGCTGATAGTACGTACTCCCTACTACGTAACACCAAACTCAGATCAGTCACTGCTCACCTATAGCGACAAGTGAAAGCGGAACAGACGCCGCGCACACGGGCAGGCGCAGCCGGGCAGGGCGGGGAAGGCAATGGCCGTGCGTGGCCGGCGGCACTGTTGCCATGCGCCGTGCCAGTTGCGGCTCCGTCGTCGTTGATGCTTGATGATTGGACATATCCATGACTACTACACCTCCCTACGCATCCAAACATTACCGCAGCGGCAGCGCGTGCTAGCAACCAGAATCTGTTGCTACAGGACGACTGTAGGGGCTCGGTAAACCGGTACTATTTACGGTAAACTTAGCTAAACTTAGGCCATGTTTAGTTCCCCAATTCTCCCCAAATTTCACTATGCAAAAAGAAGATTCCCCGTCACATCAAAATGTCGGCAAATGCATGGAGTACTAAATGTTGATGAAATCAAAAACTAATTGCACAGTTTTGTTGTACTTTGCGAGACGAACATTTTAAGCCTAATTAGTCAAAATTTGGATAATTTTTTCCAAATGCAAACGAAATGCTACAGGAATTCTGATACAGTGTTTTTCTCCCCAATTCTCTCATCTAAACGAGGCCTTAAGCTATTTTGATCGGCACAGATCCTATAATTGTATTTTTTAATGGACGTAGGGAGTAGACAGATACTGAAAGTATTCTGGAGTACATGAGTCGACGATCCCATGAAATCATACATACTGTTTCTCCCCGTCTAGCGCATGCACCTCTATCTATTCTATTCTTAGAGCTTACTGTATTTTACAACCTCAGGACCGAATTTCACGGAAGCTTCACCTACATACAGTACATGACACAACTGATCAATTGCCGCGTGAATGAATATATATAATCAGGAAAAAAAAATAAAGGTTTCCAGTTACAATGGGCCATGCATCCAGCTTTTTACCAGCAAGCATATATGCGGGCGAGAAAGGATATCGTCGTGATGGATCAATATATGGCCTTGTTTAGTTTTTGTCGTAAAGTTTTGGGTATCATTTTCGGGTATCGTACGAGGGTATTGCATGGGGTGTTCGAATACCAATAAAAAATAAATTATAGAATTTGTCAGTAAACCGCGAGATAAATTTATTAAGACTAATTAATCCGTCATTCACATATGTTTAATGCAACTTTACTATAGCACCACATTATCAAATTATAGACTAATTAGGCTTAAAAGATTTGTTTCGCAAATTAGTCGTAAACTGTACAATTAGTTATTTTTTAGTTTAGATTTAATACTCCATACATATATACAAATATTTGATAGGATAAGACGTAAATTTTTGGGAGGAACTAAACCGGACCTAATTTCCATCCAAACATCTGTTGGGGATGGAGTCGAACTGTGTGTCTACAGAAGTATGAGTGAGGCTGAGCACATGCACGGTGTCACTGTCAATGGCTGCTTTAGGCTACAGTTATGCCAGTGTCCACTTCCCTCTGGCATCCCGAAACGCGTGCCCCAATAACGGCATGCATTGGAGACGAGAGGCAAATTCCACTTTGGTGGCAAAAGGTCTGCCTGTGCCTGTGGCTGCTGGCCCCCTCACCTCACTAGCAGGCCGGCCGCGCGCGCCACCATTCGATCACGATCACGCGCGCACTCTTTCCCAAGAAATGGATCAGACGAGACGATCCACCGGTGCGAATTGCGGCAATGACCCACTAGGGAGTGTTTTTTTGATTCACCTAAACTTATCTAGCTGTCCTATCAGATATTTAGACATATATATAAAGTATTAAATATAGACTAATTATGAAACTAAATGCACAAAGAAGACTGTTTTTGAGACGATTTTTTTTAAGTCCAAGTAGTCCATGATTTAACAATATGGTGCTACAGTCAGCATGTGCTAATGACGAATTAATTAGGCTTAATAAATTCATCTTATAAATTACTGACGGATTTTGTAATTTATTTTATTATTAGTATTTAAACACCTAAACTTTAGTCACCGGATCTAAAGAAAAACACACATTGTCCGATCAGCTCACACACAGGCAGTGTGTGGTGCACCAATGCAAATCGAAATGCAAGCTGCTGCGTTGCCACCTGCCTGTATCCCAATATTTCCAAACTTCTGTAGTTCTTGATCACGGATCTAGGCATGATTTGTTCGCAGGAGAAAAGCATGTTCTATCCACACTAAAAGTAGGTCTCACCGCACTTATGTCGTCAACAGCAGGGCATCTGCACCACTTGTGCGTATACTCCTGTGCTGTTGGAAAAAATATTGGCCATGTTCTGCTGCAATAGCAGTATTTTTTAACAAACGAATAATGTTTTTCTCTCACAACAAATCAGCATAAGCAGCAGCATGACAAACAATTGTCATCATGAATATGGAAAACGACCTGCCTAAACTATACTGTCAACACCGCAAACACCCCCCCCCCCTCGGCGGCGCATGTCAAGTTTCTGCTATTTTTTCCCCTTGATGAGAGAAAGCTTATGCAGCTAATTAATCATGTAGATTTTGGGCCTCGTCTCGCACTTACAACAAGTTTCTAAATGTCCGCCTCAGAGTACATATAGGGAACTTATGTGACTGTATGACAGGCACAAGCTTGAGGCCACCGGTGCACGCGCTTTAGTCTTTTCTCTTTTTCCCCTATGAATCTAGTTAACTGCATGATCCTCTCTTTTTTTTCTCTCTGTATACATTCTCTCGTATTCCCTTCAAAGTTCGTGTTGTTTAACCATCCAAAGCCCCGAACAGGTCATATTCATGTGTATCCTGAAATCCCTGTAGGATGCACACCACATATCAATATATCATTCCATGGATTTCTCAAATTCCTTTCTAATTGAATTTATATGGTTTTTGCCAGAGATTCTTGGTATTGATCCAAATCCAATTCTCTCACTTGGAAGCAAGGAAGAGCAAGGACTAAGCATGATCTTGGTGGCGCAAGGGTCACCCAAATCTCAGAGTTTAGTTGTCATGATCCGAGTCCATGAAATCTATTTCTTTTTCTCAAAACTGATCCAATCCCTAGTCACTAGTTGCATCTCTTAATTAAAGGCCCAATCACTAGCTTGCACAAACCCAACACCTCGCCCAAGCACTCCTAGATGATCACTACACCTTCCAAGGAAACACCCCCTGAGAACACTAAGAACACGTGAATTGCCTAGGTTCTGTCGATGTCCTCCCAGACTATCCGGTTGGTCACCGGACCCACCGTGGGAACACTTAGGAAAACAACTATGAGTTAGTGCATGTGAGGACTGTTCTAGTGAACCATCCGATGCTCTTGGGGGCGTCTAGGGGAATACTATAAAGTTTCGCGAGATCACCTAGCCCTAACTCAAAAAACACCACCCTTGGGTTTACACCCACGGACCATCCGAAAATATTCATGAATATTTTTTTCTGTAAACCCTTAACCTTAGAACCCAATCACCATATCCCATGTTTAGATAAATATTACACTAATCCACCCTTTGATCCATCCAAAACGCTCTCCATCTTGAATCAAAAGTCTATGTCTTTTATCTCGCAAAATTAATCAACTCCATTCGAGCAATCTCAACTCCAACTCTTCTGATGTCCTCTTGCAGGTTAACCTAGGATGTGAGGTACGCGTATGAGTCATTGTGATCATCTTCGATCACTGGGACTTCATGACATGAAGTCATCGCTACTAATAAACCCTATATTGGATACTCATATGTTGTCTATCATCAAGTGTTGTTGCATATCGTTTAATGATGACCTAAATCAACTAATCTTGCTTCACTAAAGCTAGACCAACTCACAAGAATAGTGTTCCACTAATGATTGGGTCTCGAGACATTCAATATGTTTAGTTGGCTAGAATCAGTAGAAGTCGAGTGTGAGCGGGAACTCACTCCCGCGCGTTTATACGCTTCACCGGGACTAACCAACTCTAAAACTTGAAATGGGTTAAAATCATTTTAGCTTAATTAACTTGATTAAGGATCAACCTTCAATTGGACTAAATGGTGATCTTGATGTGAGTCTCAACTCAAGCAAGATGTAGGGTCACTACGAGTATTGGATCTTGAGTGGCATAGCTCATAGAGTAGCTAAGAACTGTTTCTTGGGATAGTAAGCTTGAGTAATAACCACCCTTACAGACCACACGTTGCATTTGTGAGCAGTAAGCTAAGTGCTTAGTGGTGACTTGATAATCACGTGGATTCGGTTCGGGTTGCGACGCGGGGTGGCTCGAGGAGTACCTCGGTCCATCTCCGTACCGTTCATGGATTTGAAAGACGCATTAAGGAAAGGTCGAAACCTCGAGGCAACCCTTACTCGGGCATGGGTTTGGAGGTTCGTCCTTGGTCGTCGTATGGGTACATATGTATACCTCTGCAGAGTTATTTTTGAATGCCTTGAAAGCATCTAGGCCCTAGGAGTTGGTTTCGGCAATTGATGACAACGCATTATTACCATGACTAACGTGTGTTTTGCAGAAACTTTGATAAGTTAGGTCATGGGGTTGATAACTGCTTTGGGCACTATGGTATTCATGCCCTTGATGGAAATCATTTTGGTTTTCAAAGGATCAACGACAAGATTAAGGACGGTTAGTTCCGGATGTCAAGGTGTTGAGTTACATCCAGAATAGTCGTTAGGATCTTCGCTTCTTTCCTTTGGCCGTACTATTAAGGGGGGCATGAGCGAGTAGCTTGACCTAGGTGAGTCTTTTTATTTAGGTGTGGTGCACACTTATCAAACTTAGCACTAGGTAGCTCAGGTGAAGCTCAAAGTTCAGTTGGAAGCAACTTGATTTAAGTTGCGTCGTGTTTCGAAGTCGTTTGAGCCGTTTTCCCTTGACCGAACGCGATCTCTATCACGACCGGACGCGTCCGGTCAGTACTAACAGTCACTGCGTTTCAACCTGGTTGACCGGACGTAGTCCCTGCGAGGACCGGACGCGTTGATCAGTCTGACATGTGTCTTAGAGGGTAAAAGGTCTAATCAAACGTGACTGATAAATGATCGGACACGTCCGGTCACGTTCCAGTAAGGTACTTTGCTGACCTGACGCGTCCGGTCATCACTGATCGAACGTGACTGAGCGTCAGGTCAAAGTACAGTAAGGTTCTTGCACGACCGGACGCGTCCGGTCACCCCTGATCGGTGTATCCGATCACTCAGCAATGTTGTTCTAGTTTTCGATCGTTACGTTCGACCGGCGCGTCCGGTCACGACGACCGGTGCGTCCGGTCAGTGCTTATTTTGCTGTTTTGGCAGGTAACGGTTGGATTTGTCTGTGGGGTGTATAAATACATCCCCTCCACCTCTTTTAGAGGTCTCTTGCTCATTTGTTCAGCGGAGAAACACCTTTCAAGTGCAAGGGAGTGCAAGAGCCCTAGTGAGGGTAGTGATTTGAGAATCAAAGCTTGAGTTCCCTCATTAGTCACTAGAGAGTAGCAAGTGTGCATCCATCTTCTCATTAGGCTTGTTGTGGTCAAGTGAGAGTTCTAACTTGTTACTCTTGGTGATCGCCATCACCTAGATGACTTGGTGGTGATTGGGAGTTTGGTGATTATCCAGCGAGCTTATGGATGACCCAACTCATCTTGTGAGCGGTTTTGGGCGATTCACCGTGAAGAAGTGTTAAAGAATCAGCCCATAGTGAGCACTTGATCCTTGTGCGGATCAAGGGAGAGCTACACCCTTGCGCGGGTGCTCCAACGAGGACTAGTGGAGAGTGGCGACTCTCCGATACCTCGGGAAAAACATCTCCGTGTTCCTAACCCTTACTTTCAAGCATTTACTTTATTACTTTCATTGCTTGTTTTACTTTCCTAGAATTGCCATGCTAGACTAGGATTGGAACTTAGGGTGCAAAACTTTTTACCGGTAAAATCACAAGGAAAACTAGTAGGCACTAGGGGTGAACTTTGGCTTGTTGGATTTAATTATTGCAATTAATTTTTAGAAAAGCCCAATTCACCCTCCCTCTTGGGTATCTTGATCCTTTTAATTGGTATCAGAGCCGAGTTGCTCCTTTTTTAGGCTTCACCGCCTAGAGCAAGATGTCTAATGGGGAATGACCACCTCCCACCTTTGAGGGAGACAATTTTCCATATTGGAAAATTCATATGGAGGCGTACCTCGAAGCCATAGATGTTGGGTGTCTTAGAGCCGCAATCGAAGGGCTTCCCGATATCAAGGATCCCGCCAACCCAATTGGTGACGAGGAGAAGTACGACCGGTGGAATGCAAAGGCAAAAAATACACTCTACCGGGGCCTAGGCAAGGATATCTTCAATCGTGTGTGTAATGCCAAAAACACTCATGAATTGTGGGAAAACCTTTGTGCTCTCTATGAGGGAACTAAGAGTGAGCGTGAGGAACGCTATCACATTGCTTTGAAGAAAATTAATTCTTTTGGGATGCTTACCAAAGAAAGTGCTAATGAAATATACACTCGATTGAATGTTCTTGTAGAGGATCTCAATGCTCTTGGGCTCACTCAAATGAGTCAATCGGATGTTGCAAGGAGGATCTTGAGTGTTCTTCTTATTGAGAAGTATGGTCACATTGTCACCGTGCTTCACCAAAGTGATCTCTCCACCGCAACACCGACACAAGTATTGGGAAAGATTAATGCACATGAGATGTACATGCACATTACTCCGGTAGAGGGCTTATCATCTTCTAAGAAGAAGGACTTGGCCTTCAAAGCTAGCCATGACAAGAAAAAGAAGAAGGGTCAAGCCATGATGGTGCAAGAAAGCTCAAGTGAAAGTGATGTTGATGATGCATCACTTGCACTCATGGTGAGAAAGACCACCAAGATGCTAAAGAAGCTAAACAAGAGTGGCATCAAGTTCGATGGCAAGAAGAAGAAGTTCTTCACAAGTAGCAAAATGAAGCCTATATCCGAGATGGATTGCTACAATTATGGTGAACTTGGCCACTTAGCTCATCAATGCCCTAAGCCTCCAAAAGACAAGTACAAGAACAAGAATAAGGGTAAGAAAAATGATTCAAGTGATGAAGAAGATGAGAAGAAGAAGAATAAGCCATACAAAAAGAAGGATGACAAGAGGAAAGAGTTTTACAAGAAGAAGAAGGGAGGCAAAGCTTATATTGTTGGTTATTGGCTCACCGACATTGAGTCATCATGTGAGTCCTCCAGTGATGAGAGCGACGATGAGAAAGAGAAGGTCGCCGCATTTGTGATTGGACTATCATCATCTTCACCGACATCTTCATCACCATCTTCACCGCCACCTTCACCATCATCGTCCACTTCTCACCTATGCCTTATGGCCAAGAGTGAACGAAAGGTACAAAACAATGAGAGTGATGATGATGATAGTGATAGTGATGATGAATATGATGCACCTTCTTATGATGAACTTATAAAATTATTGAACAAATACTCTAAAATCATAAGAAGAACTAGAAACAAAAATGATGAGCTACAAAATGAAAATGACTCACTCTCATCTAAGCTTGAGAATGCACATAAGACTAGTGATGAGCTCAAAGATCAAAATGAAATTATGTCTTCTACTCTCAAGGAGCTCAAAACTTCTAACAAAGAGCTTAGAGATAAACATGATAAACTTGAGAAGAAACATGATGAACTCAACACTAGGCACAACTTGCTAAAAGACAAATATACTATATTGAAAATCAATTATGATAGTCTAGTTGTTGCTAATGAGCTTTCTCTTGAGACACATGATGCTACTAATCAAGTTGTTAAGATTGATATAGCTACATCATATGATGACTTGATTATTGAGAGCATTGAGCAAGGCTCTAGTGGCAAAGGCAAGAATGTGGTTGAGTCCGACAACTATGATGATTATGTCAAGCTCAAGAGTGAAAATGAGATGCTTAGAAATGAGAACAAGAAGTTGATGACTCTAGAAAAGCAAACATCAAATGAGTCACTTATTGAAGAGAATAAAAAGCTCAAGCAAGAGAAAGAGCATCTCAAGACCGGCCTAAGCAAGTTCACAAGAGGCCAACATTTGCAAAGTGGGCTACTCATGAACACTGTCATGAAGATGGATAGAAGTGGCATTGGTTACTTGACAAATCAAGAGAAGAAGGCTAAAGCTCAACAACAACAAAGCAAGTCAAAGCCCAAGCCAAAGAGATGTGTTGAGTGTGGACAAGAGGGCCATTTTGCTCATGAGTGCAAAACTCCACCACCACAACCCTTGCCCTAGCATGCTAGACCCTTTGCTTTCAATGCTCATTACATGCTTAGAAAAGATTCAAGTGGAAAGATGAAAGTCATGTTCTTGGGTCCCCCAAACAAGAATAGGCCTAAGAAAATATGGGTTGCCAAGTCACTAGTTGAGAAAGTCAAGGGTCCCTCTCAAGTTTGGGTCCCTAAACAAAAAGCTTGATCTCTTGTGTGTATGTGAACTACAAGACCGGTGGATCTCATTGGGTTATTGATAGTGGTTGACTCAACATATGACCGGTGACCCTCGTATGTTCACCTCACTTGAAGAGAATGGAGTATGTTAAGAGAAGATCACATTTGGGGATAGTTCAAAGAGCAAAGTCAAGGGTATAGGCAAGATTGCAATATCAAATGATCACTCTCTTTCAAATGTGCTCTATGTTGCTTCATTGAGTTTCAACTTACTATCCATTGGGCAACTTTATGAACTTGGCTACCAATGCTTATTCACTCCTAATGAAGTAGTAGTTACAAAGATAGATGACAAGCAAATGATTTTCAAAGGGTTTAGATACAATAATCTCTATCTTGTTGACTTCACCTCTGAAGATGCAAACTTGATGACATGTTTGTTCACCAAAACTACACTTGGATGGCTTTGGCATAGGAGGCTTGCTCATGTTGGAATGAACACTCTCAACAAGCTATTGAAGAAAGAACTAGTAAGAGGCTTGAAGGATGTCAAGTTTGAGAAGAACAAACCTTGTAGTGCATGTCAAGCCAGCAAACAAGTTGCAAATACTCATCCAACCAAAGCTTACATGTCAACATCAAGAGTGTTAGAACTTCTACACATGGATTTGTTTGGTCCTACAACTTACAAGAGCTTGGGTGGAAATCTCTATTGTCTTGTGATTGTGGATGACTACTCAAGATACACTTGGACCTTCTTCCTTCATGACAAATCCGAAGTGGCCAATTGCTTCAAGAAGTTTGCAAAGAGAGCTCAAAATGAATTTGAAGTCAAGATAAAGAAAATTAGAAGTGACAATGGCAAAGAATTTGACAACACAAACATTGAAGCTTATTGTGATGAGATTGGAATCAAGCATGAAGTTTCATCAACCTACACTCCTCAATAAAATGGTGTAGTTGAGAGAAAGAACCAGACCTTGATCACCCTTGCAAGAACAATGCTAGATGAGTATAATAGACCGGAAAAAATTGTGGGCTGAGGCAATCAACACCGCATGCTATGCTTCAAATCGTCTCTTCCTACAAAAGTTTCTTGGCAAGACCCCCTATGAGTTGCTAAATGGGAAGAAGTCGGATGTCTCATTCTTCTGGGTGTTTGGTTGCAAATGCTACATCTACAAAAAGCATCAACACCTAGGGAAGTTTTAAAGATGTTGTGACATTGGCTTTCTTGTTGGTTACTCATTAAAGTCCAAAGCATATAGCGTATTTAACCATGCCACCGGTTTGGTTGAAGAAACATATGATGTGAAATTTGATGAATCTAACGGCTCCTAAGGAGCAATTGAGAATTGTGATGATATAGGTGATGAACCATTGAGGGAGGCAATGAAGAACATGCCGGTGGGAGACATCAAGCCTAAAGATGATGAAGACGATGTACAAATTGTCAATCTATCATCTTCATCACATGTGCCTCAAGATGATGATAAGAATGAGAGAGTTGAAAATAAAGACACTCATATCTCTCATGAACAAGCCGAGGCACAAGCTCAAGATGTTGATGCACCCCAACCATCTCCTCAAGTGGTTGATAGAATAAACTCACCTCTACTTCAAGCACATCCACAAGATCTCATCATAGGAAGTCATACAAAGGGTGTAATGACTCGATCTCAAAAGCTTGCTTCTTTTGTTGAACATCACTCTTTTGTCTCTTGTCTTGAACCTAAGAATGTAGAAGAAGCTCTTCAAGACCCGGATTGGGTGAATGATATGCATGAAGAATTGAACAACTTCACCCGCAATCAAGTTTGGACACTTGAAGAGCATCCAAAAGGTGCAAGAGTCATTGGAACCAAGTGAGTGTTCCGCAACAAACAAGATGACCAAGGCATAGTAGTGAGGAACAAGGAAAGACTAGTTGTAAAGGGGTTCTCCCAAGTTGAAGGTCTTGATTTTGGAGAGACCTTTGCACCCGTTGCAAGACTTGAAGCCATTCGTATCCTTCTTGCATATGCATCGCATCATGAAATTAAATTATATTAAATGGATGTGAAAAGTGCATTTTTAAATGGCTTCATAAATGAACTAGTCTATGTTGAACAACCTCCCAGGTTTAAAGATCCTAGATATCCTAATTATGTTTATAGATTGTCCAAGGCGCTATATGGGCTCAAGCAAGCCCCTAGAGCGTGGTATGAGCACCTCCGGGACTTCCTCATTGAGAAGGGCTTCACTATTGGGAAGGTTGACACCAAACTATTCACCAAGAAGCTTAATGGGGAGATCTTCATTTGTCAAGTCTATATTGATGATATCATCTTTAGATCAACAAATAAAGATTATTGCAAGGAATTTGCTGAATTGATGTCGAGGGAGTTCGAGATGTCTATGATTGGTGAGCTAACATTCTTCCTTGGTTTTCAAGTCAAGCAAATGAGAGAAGGAATTTTCATCTCTCAAGAAAAGTATACCAAGGATCTTCTCAAGAGATTCAAGATGGAAGAGTGTAAGCCAATCAAGACCCCAATGCCATCTAATGGACATCTCGACCTAGATGAGGGAGGTAAACCGGTTGATCAAACTCTCTACCGTTCTATGATTGGTAGCTTGTTGTACCTTACCACATCTAGGCCCGATATCATGTTTAGTGTGTGCATGTGTGCTCGTTTTCAAGCATGACCTAAAGAACCTCACCTAAGTGCGGTAAAAAGAATCTTAAGATATCTTAAGCACACCCCAAGCATTGGTCTTTGGTACCCCAAAAGAGCTAGATTCCAACTAGTCGGCTATTCCGATTCAGATTATGCCGGTTGCAAAATTGATAGAAAAAGCACATCCGGAGGGTGCCATTTGCTTGGTGAAAGCATCTAGGCCTCGGGAGTTGGTTTCGGCAATTGATGACAACGCATTATTACCATGACTAACGTGTGTTTTGTAGAAACTTTGATAAGTTAGGTCATGGGGTTGATAACTGCTTTGGGCACTATGGTATTCATGTCCCTTGATGGAAATCGTTTCGGTTTTCAAAGGATCAACGACAAGATTAAGGACGGTTAGTTCCGGATGTCAAGGTGTTGAGTTACATCCAGAATAGTCGTTAGGATCTTCGCTTTTTTTTTTCCTTTGGCCATACTATAAAGGGGGGCATGAGCGAGTAGCTTGACCTAGGTGAGTCTTTTGTTTAGGTGTGGTGCACACTTGTCTAACTTAGCACTAGCTAGCTCAGGAAAAGCTCAAAGTTCAGTTGTAAGCAACTTGGTTCAAGTTACGTCACGTTTCGAAGTCATTTGAGCTGTTTACCCTTGACCGGACGCGGTCTCTATCACGACCGGATGCGTTCGGTCAGTACTAACAGTCACTGCGTTTCCATCCTGGTTAACCGAACGCGGTCCCTGCGAGGACCGGACGCGTTGATCAGTCTGACACGTGTTTTAGAGGGTAAAAGTCTAATCGGACGCGACTGGAAAATGATCGGACGCGTCCGGTCACGTTCTAGTAAGGTACTTAGCTGACCTGACGCGTCCGGTCATCACTGATCGGACGTGATCGAGCGTCAGGTTAAAGTACAGTAAGGTTCTTGCATGATCGGACGTGTCCGGTCACCCCTGATCGGTACGTCCGTTCACTCAGCGGTGTCATTCCAGTTTTTGACCGTTACGTTCGACCGGCGCGTCCGGTCACGACGACCGGTGCGTTCGGTCAGGGCGTGTTTTACTGTTTTGGCAGGTAACGGTTGGATTTGTCTATGGGGTGTATAAATACATCCCCTCCACCTCTTTTAGAGGACTCTTGCTCATTTGTTCAGCTGAGAAACACCTTTCAAGTGCAAGGGAGTGCAAGAGCCCTAGTGAGGGTAGTGATTTGAGAATCAAAGCTTGAGTTCCCTCATTAGTCACTAGAGAGTAGCAAGTGTGCATCCATCTTCTCATTAGGCTTGTTGTGATTAAGTGAGAGTTCTAGCTTGTTACTCTTGGTGATCGCCATCACCTAGACGGTTTGGTGGTGATTGGGAGTTTGGTGATCATCCGGCGAGCTTGTGGATGACCCAACTCATCTTATGAGCGGTTTTGGGCGATTAACCGCGACGGAGTGTCAAAGAATCAGCCCGTAGAGAGCACTTGATCCTTGCGCGGATCAAGGGGGAGCTACACCCTTGCGCGGGTGCTCCAACGAGGACTAGTGGGGAGTGGTGACTCTCCGATACCTCGGGAAAACATTGCCGTGTTCCTAACCCTTACTTTCAAGCATTTACTTTCGTGTATTACTTTCATTGCTTGTTTACTTTCTTAGAATTACCATGCTAGACTAGGATTGGAACTTAGGGTGCAAAACTTTTACCGGTAGAATCACAAGGAACACTAGTAGGCACTAGGGGTAAAGTTTGGCTTGTAGGATTTAATTCTTGCAATTAATTTTTAGAAAAGCCCAATTCACCCCCCTCTTGGGCATCTTGATCCTTTCAATTGGTATCGGAGCCGAGTTGCTCCTTATTTAGGCTTCATCACCTAGAGCAAGATGTCTAATGGGGAAGGACCACCTCCCACTTTTGAGGGAGATGATTTTCCATATTGGAAAATTCATATGGAGGCGTACCTCGAAGCCATAGATGTTGGGTGCCTTAGAGCCGCAACCGAAGGGCTTCCCGCTATCAAGGATCCCGCCAACCCAAGTGGTGACGAGGAGAAGTATGACCGGTGGAATGCAAAGGCAAAAAATGCACTCTACCGGGGCCTAGGCAAGGATATCTTCAATCGTGTGCGTAATGCCAAAAACGCTCATGAATTGTGAGAAAACCTTTGTGCTCTCCATGAGGGAACTAAGAGTGAGCGTGAGGAACGCTATCATATTGCTTTAAAGAAAATTAATTCTTTTAAGATGCTTCCCAAAGAAAGTGCTAATGAAATGTACACTCGATTGAATGTTCTTGTAGAGGATCTCAATGCTCTTGGACTCACTCAAATGAGTCAATCGGAAGTTGCTAGGAGGATCTTGAGCGTTCTTCCCATTGAGAAGTGTGGTCACATTGTCACCGTGCTTCACCAAAGTGATCTCTCCACCGCAACACCAACACAAGTATTGGGAAAGATCAATGCACATGAGATGTATATGCACATCACTCCGGAAGAGGGCTCATCATCTTCTAAGAAGGACTTGGCCTTCAAAGCTATCCATGATAAGAAAAAGAAGAAGGGCCAAGCCATGATGGTGCAAGAAAGCTCAAGTGAAAGTGATATTGATGATGCATCACTTGCACTCATGGTGAGAAAGACCACCAAGATGCTAAAGAAGCTCAACAAGTGTGGCATCAAGTTCGATGGCAAGAAGAAAAAGTTCTTCACAAGTAGCAAAAGGAAGCCAATATCCGAGATGGATTGCTACAATTGTGGTGAACTTGGCCACTTAGCTCATCAATGCCCTAAGCCTCCAAAAGACAAGTACAAGAACAAGAACAAGGGCAAGAGAAATGATTCAAGTGATGAAGAAGATGAGAAGAAGAAGAACAAGCCATACAAAAAGAAAGATGGCAAGAGAAAAGAGTTTTACAAGAAGAAGAAGGGAGGAAAAGCTTACATTGTTGGTGATTGGCTCATCGACATTGAGTCATCATGTGAGTCTTCCGACGATGAGAGCGACGATGAGAAAGAGAAGGTCGCCGCATTTGTGATTGGGCCATCATCATCTTCACCGACATCTTCATCACCACCTTCACCGCCACCTTCACCATCATCGTCCACTTCTCACCTATATCTTATGGCCAAGGGTGAACGAAGGGTGAACTACAAGACCGGTGGATCTCATTGGGTTATTGATAGTGGTTGCACTCAACATATGATCGGTGACCCTCGTATGTTCACCTCACTTGAAGAGAATGGGGTATGTCAAGAGAAGATCACATTTGGGTATAGTTCAAAGAGCAAAGTCAAGGGTATAGGCAAGATTGCAATATCAAATGATCACTCTCTTTCAAATGTGCTCTATGTTGCTTCATTGAGTTTCAACTTACTATCCATTGGGCAACTTTGTGACCTTGGCTACCAATGCTTATTCACTCCTAATGAAGTGGTAGTTACAAAGATAGATGACAAGCAAATGATTTTCAAAGGGTTTAGATACAACAATCTCTATCTTGTTGACTTCACCTCTGAAGATGCAAACTTGATGACATGTTTGTTCACCAAAACTACACTTGGATGGCTTTGGCATAGGAGGCTTGCTCATGTTGGAATGAACACTCTCAATAAGCTATTGAAGAAAGAACTAGTAAGAGGCTTGAAGGATGTCAAGTTTGAGAAGAACAAACCTTGCAGTGCATGTCAAGCCAGCAAACAAGTTGCAAATACTCATCCAACCAAAGCTTACATGTCAACATCAAGAGTGTTAGAACTTCTACACATGGATTTGTTTGGTCCTACAACTTACAAGAGTTTGGGTGGAAATCTCTATTGTCTTGTGATTGTGGATGTCTACTCAAGATACACTTGGACCTTCTTCCTTCATGACAAATCCGAAGTGGCCAATTGCTTCAAGAAGTTTGCAAAGAGAGCTCAAAATGAATTTGAAGTCAAGATAAAGAAAATTAGAAGTGACAGTGGTAAAGAATTTAACAACACAAACATTGAAGCTTATTGTGATGAGATTGGAATCAAGCATGAAGTTTCATCAACCTACACTCCTCAATAAAATGGTGTAGTTGAGAGAAAGAACCGGACCTTGATCACCCTTGCAAGAACAATGCTAGATGAGTATAATAGACCGGAAAAAATTGTGGGCTGAGGCAATCAACACCGCATGCTATGCTTCAAATCGCCTCTTCCTACAAAAGTTTCTTGGCAAGACTCCCTATGAGTTGCTAAATGGGAAGAAGCCGGACGTCTCATTCTTCTGGGTGTTTGGTTGCAAATGCTAAATCTACAAAAAGCATCAACACCTAGGAAAGTTTCAAAGACATTATGATATTGGCTTTCTTGTTGGTTACTCATCAAAGTCCAAAGCATATAGAGTATTTAACCATGCCACCGGTTTGGTTGAAGAAACATATGATGTGGAATTTGATGAATCTAACGGCTCCCAAGGAGCAATTGAGAATTGTGATGGTGTAGGTGATAAACCATTGAGGGAGGCAATGAAGAATATGCCGATGGGAGACATCAAGCCTAAAGATAATGAAGACGATGTACAAATTATCAATCCACCATCTTCATCACATGTGCCTCAAGATGATGATAAGAATAAGAGAGTTGAAAATGAAGACACTCATATCTCTCATGAACAAGCCAAGGCACAAGCTCAAGATGTTGATGCTCCCCAACCATCTCCTCAAGTGGTTGATAGAAGAAACTCACCTCTACTTTAAGCACATCCACAAGATCTCATCATAGGAAGTCATACAAAGGGTGTAATGACTCGATCTCAAAAGCTTGCTTCATTTGTTGAAGATCACTCTTTTGTCTCTTGTCTTGAACCTAAGAATGTAGAAGAAGCTCTTCGAGATCCGGATTGGGTGAATGCTATGCACGAAGAATTGAACAACTTCACCCGCAATCAAGTTTGGACACTTGAAGAGCATCCAAAAGGTGCAAGAGTCATTGGAACCAAGTGGGTGTTCCGTAACAAGCAAGATGACCAAGGCATAGTAGTGAGGAACAAGGCAAGACTAGTTGCATAGGGGTTCTCTCAAGTTGAAGGTCTTGATTTTGGAGAGACCTTTGCACCCGTTGCAAGACTTGAAGCCATTCGTATCCTACTTGCATATGCATCACATCATGAAATGAAACTATATCAAATGGATGTGAAAAGTGCATTTTTAAATGGCTTCATAAATGAACTAGTATATGTTGAACAACCTCCTGGGTTTGAAGACCCTAGATATCCTAATCATGTTTATAGGTTGTCCAAGGCGCTATATGGGCTCAAGCAAGCCCCTAGAGCGTGGTATGAGCCCCTCCGGGACTTCCTCATTGAGAAGGGCTTCACTATTGGGAAGGTCGATACCACACTATTCACCAAGAAGCTTAATGGGGAGATCTTCATTTGTCAAGTCTATGTTGATGATATCATCTTCGGATCAACAAATAAAGATTATTGCAAGGAATTTGGTGAATTGATATCGAATGAGTTCGAGATGTCAATGATTTGTGAGCTAACATTCTTCCTTGGTTTTCAAGTCAAGCAAATAAGAGAAGGGATTTTCATCTCTCAAGAAAAATATACCAAGGATCTTCTCAAAAGATTCAAGATGGAAGAGTGTAAGCCAATCAAGACCCTAATGCCATCTAATGGACATCTCGACCTAGATGAGGAAGGTAAACCAATTGATCAAACTCTCTACCGTTCTATGATTGGTAGCTTGTTGTATCTTACCGCATCTAGGCCCGATATCATGTTTAGTGTGTGCATGTGTGCTCGCTTTCAAGCGTGCCCTAAAGAACCTCACCTAAGTGCCGTAAAAAGAATCTTAAGATTCTTAAGCACACCCCAAGCATTGGCCTTTGGTACTCCAAAGGAGCTAGATTCCAACTAGTTGGCTATTCCAATTCGGATTATGCCGGTTGCAAAATTGATAGAAAAAGCACATCCGGAAGGTGCCATTTGCTTGGAAGGTCTTTAGTATCTTGGTCATCTAAAAAGCAAAATAGTGTGGCTTTATCCACCGTCGAGGCGGAATACATTACCGCTGGGGCTTGTTGTGCACAAATCTTATACATGAAACAGACCCTCCTAAACTATGGAGTTGTTCTTGATAAGGTGCCACTTTTATGTGACAATGAAAGTACCGTTAAAATTGCTAATAATCTGGTACAACACTCACGCACCAAGCACATTGATATCCGCCACCACTTTCTAAGAGATCATGTTGCTAAAAATGATATATCACTAGAAGGTGTAAGAAGTGAAAACCAATTAGCGGATATCTTCACTAAACCTTTGGACGAGGCTACCTTTTGTAGGTTGAGAAGTGAACTAAATGTGCTTGATTCTAGTAACTTTAAAAAATGAGCTTGTGTTGTCCCTTGCATTGCATTGTATCATATGTCATATTTAAATTTCCGCAATGCATCTAGAACTTGTCTAACACGGTTACGATAACCCTCCTTTGGAGGAGTGAAGAAGCCTAACCATGGATCAAACTTGACAAGCAACCCAATCTTCCTTTCTCGCTTTGCATTGCATATGCATGGTTGTTGCTTTGTCATTTCTTTTCGGTTTTGCTTTGAGCAACCTCTGTGTTCGTCCATGAATGGAGAGAGCATTTGACGCTCCCAAGGGTTCACAAACTCTATTGCATGGCCATACGTTGCTCCTCAGGTGTATATTGCATATTTTCTTAAAAATAATACTAGCCTAAGGCAAAATATTTTGAAAAACTCGAGGGTTTGAGAGAGGTCCCTCATATTAGGTTCCAATTGGTGTTTATTTGAGTCTTGTTGAATTGGAACTTGATTGGAAGAAGTCGCGTCGAAGATCAGATTGAAGAAAGGTGCTTTACTGCGACCGGACACTGGACAAGACGCTGTACCGGACGCGATGCTGCTTCATCATCACGTCTGATCCCGGCGACACCAGCGCGTCCGGTCATCCCGAAGACCATCTCAAGGATCTATGACCAGACGCTGCACCAGACGCGACGTTGTGACCACCGCGTCCGGTCCTGGCCACCACCACCGCGTCCGGTCATGCGTGTTGGGTTCCCAGGTAAACTCTGATCAGACTCTGTCAGTGTCCGATCATCCCTAACCGGACGCGTCTAGTCGCGCCAGGAGCTTACTGGACTCTGACCGGACGCTGCTCCATCGCGTCTAGTCAATCGACCACCGCGTCCGGTCATCGCATGAAAAGCGGATCTAAGCCTTTTTAACCGTACAATCGTCGTCGTTTTCTTTTCATCCGCCATCACCGCCGTGCCCCGAACCCTAGCTTCCTCCTTGCCACCTTCTCCACCGCACTGCTGTAGCTCTCCCGCGCTGTCCCATGCCGCCGCAGCTGTCCCACGCCGCCGCAGCTCTCCCGCGCTGTCCCACGCCACCGTAGCTATCCCGCGCCGCCGCAGCCGTCCCGAGCCGCCGTAGCCGTCCCGCGCGCCGTCGTTCTTCCACGCAGCCGCGCCGCCGCTACTCTCCCATGCTGCCAGCTCCTTAGCCGTGCGCACCGCATCTCCTCCTCACGCCCGTCCTTCGCCTCCGGCAGCCGCTCAGTCAAACCTCGCCACTGAGTTTGCCTCTGACAGTCGCACCCTATGACCTAACCCTAACGGTCATGACATCTTCGACTTTCTTCGGCCATTCTCCAGCAAAGGACTTTTGCACGAGTTCGACTCTGCAAGGTGATTTCATTGCCTTGATCCTTTCAATTAGGGTTTGCCGATGGATTCCCGGTGAATTTCTAATGCATCCTTTGATCCTATCGGTACTCCAGCGCTTGTCCGTCGTTTCCGGGGAACCCTAGCGCATCAAGGTCACTTTCCTTTCATTGGAGTTTCGCTCATCCCAGGTAGCTATCGCGATCTATTCTTTTCTTATCTCGAATTCTTGCTTCCATAAGGACCTTGCTCGTCTGTTAGTTAAAATATAATGCTTAATAGTAGCTCTATCTATTCCATCTTTACAGAGGGTCTTGTCGGTGCTCTATGTGTGTCAGGTGATCAGCTGTGAATCCGAGGACAAGCCTATGAATACGGATTGAGGCCAAGCCTCACGAGTGTCAGTACACCATCTTGCCTTTCAGGGTTTTCTCAGTTACAGAGTTCTGTCAGTATGGTTCGCTGCAAGAATGTTGGTGGTGGACCGAGTGACGAGGACGAAAGTCCTCCTAGGGTGACAGAGGTAGCCCGTGGCAAACGCAAGAAGTTAGCCATCAAGAAGAGAAAGAGGACACCCACTGAGGCAGAGATTGCATAGGTCGTCGCTGATGCTGCAGAGCATGCAGAGAGGGGTGGCAGAGGCAGTGGGATTCACATTGGCGAGCATCGCTTTCATCTTGATGATCGACAGCTCGGTACTGAGGCCACAGAGGGCATAGAGGACCCACCTACAGAGCAGCCCACAGAGGACCCACCTACAGAGCAGCCCACAGAGGACCCACCTGTAGAGCAGCCCACAGAGGACACAGAGGAGACAGAGGAGCAGACCGCCCAGACTCCACCGCATCGTCGCTCAGGACGTATGCGTGCTCAGGTGACTCCTAGGACAGAGGGCCAGCGTTGTGGAGGTCGTCCACCTCCCAGGGCTCGAGGTCACCCCCTAGTTGAGCACTTTGACCTTAGGGGAGCTACAGCACGATAGGTATAGGCTCTCAGGTTTGTCGAGGTTAGTCGGTGGTTTCCACCTTAGCGAGATCCCCAAGCCTCAGAGGGCTTCTACACACCTCTGTATGAGGATTTCTACAGAGCCTACGTCGACAGCGGGATTGCCTTCAGACCTCAGAGAGTCTATCAACTTGAGGCTTTAGTAGAGGTGGTTGGTGAGCAGCTTCGTCCATATTTGTCCTTTCTACCTGGTATGTCAGACTTTCTAGGATGGACTAGAGCTTACTACAAGACTTGGGTAAGAGAGTTCTACTCCTCACTTTGGAATGACCCTGCTCATCAGTTTATACACTTTGCATTCCGAGGCCGTGACTGCAGACTGTACAGCACCAGGGTACAGGAGATTCTCAGACTTCCTTCTTCAGAGATGAAGATACACCAACTGTGCTTTGGACAGACTTCACCACCGAGACGTCCTCATGGAGGCACAGTACCACCCACGGATTTGATCAGACCTTGCTTCCGTGAGCCATTTGGCGAGGGGTCTAGACGTACACCTGTTAGCTTGACACCCCTTGCCAGAGTGTTGGATGCTATTGTGAGGCGAACTCTTCTACCGAGGCTAGGATACAGAGAGGGCCTGACACTGATGCAGCTCTGGGTTGTTCATCACCTCATCTCACAGACACCGTTTGATATTTGGGATCTGATGCTATGTGAGATGGAGGACACTTTAGCAGAGGGCTTCAAGGGTCACCGGCAGCTACCTTATGCTCATTGGATCTACTTTATTATTCGATCTGCATGTGACCTACCTACAGAGATTAGAGCCGAGATATCTGATACCACTACTGCATTTTCAGAGTATGATATTCGACAGTTGTGGGCTTCAGTGACTAGAGAGCAGGCACCTAGGCCAGGACAGTGTCAGAGGCCAGAGGTTCTAGAGATAGCAGTTGAGCAGGACAAGACCATTGAGGGTCTTGCTGAGGCCGAGCTTGCAGATCTTGATACTTAGCCAGCTGACCCAGTTGAGGATGTTGCCACTGACAGCACTGACGAGGATTACCAGCCCATCCTTCGGTACCGCTCTCCTCGGTCTCACGACCATGAGGCCGGTGGTTCAGGATCAGCCTCTCGCTCAGACCCAGCCATGGTGGCTATACTTGAGAGGCTAACCTAGGCCCAGGAGAGACAGGAGGTTCAGATGCAGAGATAGGCTCAGGACACAGCTGCCGCATTTACTCAGATTCAGGCTCATCAGGTCGAGTTCCAGAGGCAACAGCTGGAGTTTCAGAGGCAGCAGTTTGAGATGCAGAGGCAGCAGGCAGCCACCCAGCAGCAGTATCTTGAGCTCCTATGACATCTCGTCACTGTTGGGGTTCCTCCACCACCGTCTGTCCTTACTCTAGCACTACAGTCTAGTGGACTTCAGAGTCAGGGACAACCGAGCTCTCAGTTTACCTCTCCCTAGCAGCAGGTTCCTCAAACGTTTTAGTCCCTGAGCTACACTCCTATTTAGACGGGGTTCACTCCACCAGCTCAGCTGAGACCTCACCTTCTCTCGGGCACTCCTTTCACTGACTTGAGTGCCTCCTACAGCGAGCTGACTGGTCAGCCGACACCCTCGCACACCACTGTTGTGACCTCTTCAGGGATGTTAGTTTTCGAGATTGTGGTTCTTCCAGTGTCAGGGGCCAGGACTACAGAGACTGTGCCATCGTCAGTTGCCTCGATAGATCCTCCCACTCTTGGTGTTCTTCAGGCTTAGGTGACAGAGACTACTCCTATTGTTGCTACTACATCTTCAGTTCTTGCACCTGCTCTACAAACCCAGACTGCTTCACTGCCATGTATATCTACAGAGGGTCAGCCTGATAGTTCAGAGTCTGAGGAGGATACTTCACAGTTTGTGATCACTCCGCGCTCCCCGTCGGATCCTTAGTCTTGTTTTTGGCGTTTGATGCCAAAGGGGAAGAGAGAGTAGATTCAGGGGGAGTGTTGATAGAGTTTTTCGTTTTCTTTGTGTGCTACATTCATGCATCATGTTTAATTTCTCGCCCTACATTTTGTGACAAGCGTGCTTGTGAGACTTTATTATATATCATGTCACTTAATTGGTTTTAGCTCATAAGGTTGTGCTTCTGTGCCTTACTCCGATTTCATATGAGCTATGTTTTATGTGTACTAACTCTTCATGTTTTATCTTGTGAGTACACTCAGTTGGCTTGGAACACATAAGCAATGCCTAACCCCTTGTGCTTATAGCTTTTTGCTTATGTGAACCAAGCATGTTCGAAAACCTCAACTCTTAAATCTTCTTAATCTAAGTGTTGTCATCAATCACCAAAAAGGGGGAGATTGAAAGCATCTAGGCCCCGGGAGTTGGATTTGGCAATTGATGACAACGCATTATTACCATGACTAACGTGTGTTTTGCAGAAACTTTGATAAGTTAGGTCATAGGGTTGATAACTGCTTTGGGCACTATGGTATTCATGCCCCTTGATGGAAATCGTTTCGGTTTTCAAAGGATCAACGACAAGATTAAGGACGGTTAGTTCCAGATGTCATGGTGTTGAGTTACATCCGAAATAGTCATTAGGATCTTCGCTTTTTTACTTTGGCCGTACTATAAAGGGGGGCATGAGCGAGTAGCTTGACCTAGGTGAGTCTTTTATTTAGGTGTGGTGCACACTTGTCTAACTTAGCACTAGGTAGCTCAGGAAAAGCTCAAAGTTTAGTTGGAAGCAACTTGGTTCAAGTTACGTCGCGTTTTGAAGTCATTTGAGCTGTTTACCCTTGACCGGACGTGGTCTCTGTCATGACCGGACGCGTTCGGTCAGTACTAACAGTCACTGCGTTTTCATCCTAGTTGACCGGACGTGGTCCCTGCGAGGACCGGACGCGTTGATCAGTCTGACACATGTTTTAGAGGGAAAAAGTCTAATCAGACGTGACTAGAAAATGATTGAACGCGTCCGGTCACGTTCCAGTAAGGTACTTAGCTGACCTGACGCATCCGGTCATCACTGATCAGACGCGGTCGAGCGTTAGGTTAAAGTACAGTAAGGTTCTTGCATGATCGGACGTGTCCGGTCACCCCTGGTCGGTGCGTCCGGTCACTCAGCGGTGTCGTTCTAGTTTTCGACCGTTACGTTCGACCGACGCGTCCGGTCACGACGACCGGCGCGTCCGGTCAGTGCGTGTTTTGCTGTTTTGGCAGGTAACGGTTGAATTTGTCTATGGGGTGTATAAATACATCCCCTCCACCTCTTTTAGAGGACTCTTGCTCCTTTGTTCAGCTGAGAAACACCTTTCAAGTGCAAGGGAGTGCAAGAGACCTAGTGAGGGTAGTGATTTGAGAATCAAAGCTTGAGTTCCCTCATTAGTCACTAGAGAGTAGCAAGTGTGCATCCATCTTCTCATTAGGCTTGTTGTGGTCAAGTGAGAGTTCTAGCTTGTTACTCTTGGTGATCGCCATCACCTAGATAGTTTGGTGGTGATTGGGAGTTTGGTGATCATCCGGCGAGCTTGTGGATGACCCAACTCATCTTGTGAGCGGTTTTGGGCGATTCACCACGACGGAGTGTCAAAGAATCAGCCCGTAGAGAGCACTTGATCCTTACGCGGATCAAGGGGGAGCTACACCCTTGCGCGGGTGCTCCAACGAGGACTTGTGGGGAGTGGCGACTCTCTGATACCTCGGGAAAACATCAATGTGTTCCTAACCCTTACTTTTAAGCATTTACTTTCGTATATTACTTTCATTGCTTGTTTACTTTCCTAGAATTACCATGCTAGACTAGGATTGGAACTTAGGGTGCAAAACTTTTACTGGTAGAATCACAAGGAACACTAGTAGGCACTAGGGTGAAGTTTGGCTTGTAGGATTTAATTCTTTCAATTAATTTTTAGAAAAGCCCAATTCACCCCCCTCTTGGGCATCTTGATCCTTTCACTTGGGAGGTCTTTAGTATCTTGGTCATCTAAAAAGCAAAATAGTGTGGCTTTGTCCACCGCCGAGGCGGAATACATTGCCGCGGGGGCTTGTTGTGCACAAATCTTATACATGAAACAGACCCTCCTAAACTATGGAGTTGTTCTTGAAAAGGTGCCACTTTTATGTGACAATGAAAGTGCTGTTAAAATTGCTATTAATCTGGTACAACACTCATGCACCAAGCACATTGATATCCGCCACCACTTTCTAAGTGATCATGTTGCTAAAAATGATATATCACTAGAAGGTGTAAGAAGTGAAAATTAATTAGCGGATATCTTCACTAAACCTTTAGATGAGGCTACCTTTTGTAGGTTGAGAAGTGAACTAAATGTGCTTGATTCTTGTAACTTTAAAAAATGAGCTTGTGTTGTCCCTTGCATTGCATTGTATTATATGTCATGTTTAATTCTCCGCAATGCATCTAGGACTTGTCTAACATGGTTACGATAACCCTCCTTTGGAGGAGTGAAGAAGTCTAACCGTGAATCAAACTTGACAAGCAACCTAGTCTTTCCTTCTCGCTTTGCATTGCATATGCATGTTTGTTGCTTTGTCGTTTCTTTTTGGTTTTGCTTTGAGCAGCCTCTATGTTTGTCCATGAATAGAGAGAGCATTTGACGCTCCCAAGGGTTCATAAACTCCATTGCATTGCCATACGTTGCTCCTCGGGTGTTTATTGCATATTTTCTTAAAAATAATACTAGCCTAAGGCAAAATATTTTGAAAAACTTGAGGGTTTAAGAGAGGTCCCTCATATCAGGTTCCAATTGGTGTTTATTTGAGTCTCTTTGAATTAGAACTTGATTGGGAGAAGTCGCGTCGAAGATCGGATTGAAGAAAGGCGTTTTACAGTGACCGGACGCTGGACCGAACGCGATACTGCTTCATCACTGCGTCCGGTCTCGGTGACCACCAGCGCGTCCGGTCATCCCGAAGACAATCTCAAGGATTTGTGACCGGACGCTGGACCGGACACGACGTTGTGACCACTGCGTCCAGTCCCGGACACCACCACCGCGTCCGGTCATGCGTGTTGGGTTCCCGGGTAAACTCTGATCGGACTCTATTAGCATCCGATTATTTCTAACCAGACGCATCCAGTCGCGCCAGGAGCTTACTGGACTCTGACCGGACACTGCTCCACCGCGTCCGGTCAGTCGACCAGCGCGTCCGGTCATCGCGTTAAAAGCGGATCTGCCCCTTCTTAACCGTACTCCCGATCTGTTTTTTCGGTCGTCTTCTTTTTCAATCCGCCGCCACCGAACCCTACCCGCCTCCTCACCGTCTCACGCTGGCACCGCCTTCTCCTCCCACGCCGCCGTCTCCTCCCGTGTAGCCGCGCCTCCTCCCACGTAGCCGCTGCTCCTTCTCAGCCACAGCCGCCCCGCCGCAGCCGCTGCGCTCCTCAGCTGCGCCGCACCGCTGCATCCGCTCTGAGCACCGCTTCCTCTCCCTATGCCCGTGCATCGCCTCCGGCAGCCACAGCCGCGCCACCGTCCACGCGCGCTGCCACCACCGTCTGCCGCAGCCGCGTGCGCCACCACTAGCCGAGCCTCACCACCCGGACTGCCTCCGACCGTCGCTCCCATTGACCTAACCCTAATCTGTCATGACGATTTGCGACTTCACTTTGGCCGTTCTTCGTCGAGGTCTCTTCACGTGATTTCTTCTCCGCGAGGTGATTTCACATCGCCTTGATCTTCTAATTAGGGTTTGCCGATGACGTTCCATTGAAATTCTAATTCATCCTTTGTTTATATCAGCACTCCAGCGCTCCTCCGTCGTTTTCGGGGAACCCTAGTGTGTCAAGGTCACTTACCTTTTCATCGGAGTTTCGCTCATCTGAGGTAGCTTATCGTGATCTATTATTTTCTTATCTCATATGCTTGCATTCATAAGGACCTCGCTCATCTGGTAGTTAAAATATAATGCTTAATAGTAGCTCTATCTATTCCATCTTTAAAAAGAGTCTTGTCGGTGCTCTGTGGTTGGCAGTTGATCAGTTTTGAATCTGAGGCTAAGCCTACGGATACGGATTGAGGCCAAGCCTCACGAGTGTCAGTTCACCATCTTGCACTATCAGGGTTTTCTTAGTCATAGAGGTTGGTCAGCATGGTTTGCTACAAGAATGTTGGTGGTGGACCGAGTGACGGGGACGAAAGTCCTCCTAGGTTGACAGAGGTAGCCCATGGCAAGGGCAAGAAGATAGCCACCAAGAAGAGAAAGAGTACACTCACTGAGGCAGAGATAGCACAGGCAGTCGCTGATGCAGTAGAGCTTGTAGAAAGAGGTGGCAGAAGTAGTGGGATTTACATTGGTGAGAGTCGCTTTCATCTTGAAGGACGACAGCTCGGTACTCAGGCCACAGAGGGGATAGAGGACCCACCTGCAGAGTAGCCCACAGAGGACACAAAGGAGACAGAGGAGCAGACCGTTCAGACTCCACCGCGTCGTCGCTCAGGACGTACGTGAGCTCAGGTGACTCCTAGGCCAGAGGGCCAACGTCGTGGAGGCCGTCCGCCTCCTAGGGCTCGAGGTCACCCCCAGTCGAGCACTTTGACTTGAGGGGAGCTACAACATGCTAGGTACAGGCTCTCAGGTTTGTCGAGGTTGGTCGGTGGTTCCCACCTCAGTGGGACCACCGAGCTTCAGAGGGCTTCTACACACCTCTGCACGAGGACTTCTACAGAGCCTATGTTGACAGCGAGATTGCATTCAGACCTCAGAGAGTCTGTCGACTCGAGGCTTTAGTTTAGGTGGTTGGTGAGCAGCTCCGTCCACATCTATCCTTTTTACCTGGTTTGTCAGACCTTCTGGGATGGACTGGAGCTTACTACGGGACTTGGGTCAGAGAGTTCTATTCTTCACTTTGGATTGACCCTGCTCATGAGTTCATACACTTTGCATTCCGAGGCCGTGACCGCAGATTGTACAGCACCATGGTACGGGAGATTCTCAGACTCCCTGCTTCAGAGACGAAGATTCACCAGTTGTGTTTTGGACAGACTTCACCACCGAGACGTCCTCACGGAGGTACAGTACCACCCATAGACCTGATCAGACCTTGCTTCTGTGAGCCTTTTGGCGAGGGATCCAGACGTACACCTGCCAGCTTGACACCCATTGCTAGAGTACTTGATGCCATTGTGAGGCGGACTCTTCTTCTAAGGCTGGGATACAGAGAGGGCCTGACACGTATGCAGCTTTGGGTTGTTCATCACCTCATCTCTTAGACACCATTTGATATTTGGGATCTGTTGCTATGTGAGATGGAGGACACTTTGGCAGAGGGCTTCAAGGGTCACCGACAGTTACCATATGCGCACTGGATTTGCTTCATCATTCGATCTGCGTGTGACCTGTCTACAGAGATTAGGGCTAAAATATCTGATACCACTACTGCATTCCCAGAGTATGATATTCGATAGTTGTGGGCTTCAATGACTAGAGAGCAGGCACCTAGGCCGGGACAACGTCAGAGGCTAGAGGTTCTAGAGACAGCAGCTGAGCAGGACGAGACCGTTGAGGGTCTTGCTAAGGCCGAGCTTACAGATCTTGATACTCAGCCAGGTAATCTAGTTGAGGATGACACCACTGACAGTGCAGACGAGGACTACCAGCCTATTCCCTGGTACCGCTCTCCTCGGTCTCACGACCATGAGGCCGGTGGTTTAGGATCAGCCTCCCGCTCAAACCCAGCCATGGTGGCTATTCTTGAGAGGCTGACCCAGGCCCAGGAGAGGCAGGAGGTTTAGATGTAGCGATAGGCTCAGGACACAGCAGTTGCATTTGCTCAGATTTAGGCTCGTCAGGACGAGTTACAGAGGCAGCAGCTGGAGTTTTAGAGGCAGCAGTTTGAGATGCAGAGGCAGCACGAAGCCACCCAGCAGCAGTATCTTGAGCTCCTATGACACCTCGTCACTGTTGGGGTTCCTCCTCCACCGTCTGTCCTTACTCCAGCACTACAGTCCAGTGGACCTCAGAGTCAGGGACAGCTAAGTTTTTAGTTTACCTCTCCCTAGCAGCAGGTCCCTCAGACCTTTCAGTCACCGAGATACACTCCTATTTAGACAGGGTTCACTCCACCAGCTCAGCTAAGACCTCACCTTCTCTCGGGCACTCCTTTCACTGACTTGAGTGCCTCCTATAGCGAGCTGACTGGTCAGCCGACACCCTTGCACACCACTGTTATGACCTCTTCAGAGATGTCAGCTTCCAAGACTGTGGCTCTTCCAGCGTCAGGGACTAGGACTACAGAGACAGTGCCATCATCAGTTGCCTCGACAGATCCTCCCACAGTTGGTGCTTTTCAGGCTCAGGTGACAGAGACTGCTCCTATTGTGGCTACTACGTCTTCAGTTCCTGCACCTGCTCTATAGACCCAGACTGCTTTACTGTCACGTCTATCTACAGAGGGTTAGCCTGATAGTTCAGAGTCTGAGGAGGATACTTCATAGTTTGTGATCACTCCACGCTCCTCGGCACCCGACACGACTGCTTCTGTTCCCCCGTCGGATCCTTAGCTTTGTTTTTGGCGTTTGATGCCAAAGGGGGAGAGAGAGTAGATTTAGAGGGAGTGTTGATAGATTCAGGGGGAGTGTTGATAGAGGGTTTCATTTTCTTTGTGTGCTACATTCATACATCACGTCTACTTTATTGCCCTGCATTTTGTGACATGTGTGATTGTGAGACATTATTATATATCATGTCACTTAATTGGTTTTAGTTCATAAGGTTGTGCTTCCGTGCCTTACTCCGATTTCATATGAGCTATGTTTTATGTGTACTAACTCTTCATGTTTTATCTTGTGAGTACACTCAGTTGGCTTGGAATACATAAGCAATTCCTAACCCCTTGTGCTTTCTGTTTTTTGCTTATGTGAACCAAGCATGCTCAAAAACCTCAACTCTTAAATCTTCTGAATCTAAGTGTTGTAATCAATCACCAAAAAGGGGGAGATTGAAAGCATCTAGGCCCCGGGAGTTGGTTTTGGCAATTGATGACAACACATTATTACCATGACTAACGTGTGTTTTGCAGAAACTTTGATAAGTTAGGTCATGGGGTTGATAACTGCTTTGGGCACTATAGTATTCATGCCCTTGATGGAAATCATTTTGGTTTTCAAAGGATCAATGACAAGATTAAGGATGGTTAGTTTCGGATGTAAGGTGTTGAGTTACATCCGGAATAGTCGTTAGGATCTTCGCTTCTTTCCTTTGGCCGTACTATTAAGGGGGCATGAGCGAGTAGCTTGTCCTAGGTGAGTCTTTTATTTAGGTGTGGTGCACACTTGTCAAACTTAGCACTAGGTAGCTCAGGTGAAGCTCAAAGTTCAGTTGAAAGCAACTTGGTTTAAGTTGCGTCGCGTTTCGAAGTCGTTTGAGCCATTTTCCCTTGACCGGACGCGGTCTTTGTCATGACCGGACGCGTCCGGTCAGTACTAATAGTCACTGCGTTTCAACCTGGTTGACCAGATGCGTTGATCAGTCTGACACATGTCTCAGAGGGTAAAAGGTCTAATCGGACGCGACTGGTAAATGATCGGATGCGTCCGGTCACATTCCAATAAGGTACTTTGCTGACCTGACGCGTCCGGTCATCACTGATCGGATGTGACTGAGCGTCAGGTCAAAGTATAGTAAGGTTCTTGCACGACCGGACGCGTCCGATCACCCCTGATCAGTGCGTCCGGTCACTCAGCAATGTCGTTCAGTTTTTCGACCGTTACGTTCGACCGGCGTGTCCGGTCACGACGACCGGCGCGTCCGGTCAGTGCGCATTTTGCTGAGTTGGCAGGTAACGGTTGGATTTGACTGTGGGGTGTATAAATACATCCCCTCCACCTCTTTTAAAGGTCTCTTGCTCATTTGTTCAGCTGAGAAACACCTTTCAAGTTCAAGGAAGTGAAGAGCTCTAGTGAGGGTAGTGATTTGAGAATCAAAGTTTGAGAATCCCTCATTAGTGACTAGGGAGTAGCAAGTGTGCATCCATCTTCTCATTAGGCTTGTTGTGGCCAAGTGACAGTTCTAGCTTGTTACTCTTGGTGATCGCCATGACCTAGACGGCTTGGTGGTGATTGGGAGTTTGGTGATCATCCGGCGAGCTTGTGGATGACCCAACTCATCTTGTGAGCGGTTTTGGGCGATTCACCGCGATGAAGTGTCAAAGAATCAGCCCGTAGTGAGCACTTGATCCTTGCGCGGATCAAGGGGGAGCTACACCCTTGCGCGGGTGCTCCAACGAGGACTAGTGGGGAGTGGCGACTCTCCAATACCTTGGGAAAAACATCACCGTGTTCCTAACCCTTACTTTTAAGCATTTACTTTCTTGTATTGCTTTCATTGCTTGTTTTACTTTCCTAGAATTGCCATGCTAGACTAGGATTGGAACTTAGGGTGCAAAACTTTTTACCAGTAAAATCACAAGGAACACTAGTAGACACTTGGGGTGAACTTTGGCTTGTAGGATTTAATTCTTATAATTAATTTTTAGAAAAGCCCAATTCACTCCCCCTCTTAGGCATCTTGATCCTTTCATGCCTGAAGTTTTCAAATGGAATCTTTTGGTTGTTCTTTCTTCTAGACTTGATGTAGTGAGAGTATATGAACTTGTGAATGAGATGGAATGTTGATCACTTATTACTGGTACACCTTTAATACTTATGAATTGATGAGTTAGATTAATCTTCATGAGCAGGTCCTTAACATATGCCATGCTTTTCGCAAATTACAAATACCCATTAATATCCCTTGCATCCACCAAATATGTGTGTTGGAATAAGTCCTCTGAGTACAATTATACTCACGGTACTGCCTTTAGCTTGTTAGTTTGTTACAAGTACTTCAGACTTGGTGACCACCTGAGCCAAGCTTGGGTAAAGTTGAAGGTTTATCAGGTAAAGGGATGAGCGTCCTCTAAAGCTGCAATTACTCAAATGTTGAGAGACCGAGTGTGACAATGAATTCAGAAACAGTGTTAGAAGATATAGTTAGGTTAAGTTCCATCTTGTCGGCGTCCGAACCCGGGAGGCCCCTAAGCTGACGAGTGAATTTGTGTTGCATGTTCCCTAATCTGGATGGTGATGTAAAGAGAATACACGGGGGTTTATCCTGGTTCAGGCAAAGAAGGCCCTATGTCTAGCGGGGAAGAGAGGGTATTGTATTTCCTTACACCTAAGTGCTTGCGTAGGGGTTACAAGCTGCGAGAGAGGGAGCCAGTCCCAGGTCTCAAAGAGAGAGTACAATGGAGCATTGCTTGGGATGTTGATCTTAGTAATGAGGTGGTGTCTTGTAGTTTTCGTCCTTTGTCCTCTGTTGTCCCCTAGGAGGGTCCCCTTCCTCCCCTTTTATAGGGTCAAGTGAAGGCAGAGGAGTCGGTAAAACCCTAGGGCAGTGCCTTAGAGGTGAAGGTTCGACGTGCGCCTGTGAGGGCTGCTGTAGTGGCATGCTATAGGAATGGCTGGCCATCCCCGGAGTACCATGGTGGCATCAAGGATGGGACGATGAAAGACCCTGAGTCCTGTGGCGAGCGGACGTGCAAGCATTATCCTCTTGTTGACCGACGATTAGTCGAGGCTAGGTCGAGGCATATCTGAGGGGGTCGACGGGGAATGGATAAGGCCGGGCCCTAGAAATCTGGGATGTGACGGTCGTCGTTTTGTGCCTCAAGGGGGCATCGATGGCGGAACAGTATCCGACATGATGCGTACAGTGACAGGTTTTCACCGCCCATCCCGGGATGGGTGGTAAAAAGCGGGATTTGACGCTGGTACTGCTTCCATGCTGGCGGTGCTGTAGCCACGTAGGTAGGAAGTGATTGGCGGTTACATTAAATGCCTTGAATTTTGTCTATAAGTAGGTGGGTGAGGAAGTGCCGGCCGGCTCGACCCAGGGTCGACCAGATCGACCCATGATCATGTGAGTTGGAGATTTTACTAGGGGTCAAGGCGCATCATCGAGCGGGCCTCATGTGAGTCGGAACGCAGTCGAGGGTGCCCCGTCCTTACACGTATGTGGTTTTTCAAGGGTTTTTGTGATGCGGAATCCTCGGGGGTTTGGGTACCCCTGGTTTAGATACTCGACAGTAGCCCCCGAGCCTTTGTGTGAGTGTGGGCACTCTTACAGAGGCTCAGTGAGTCATGAACTAGAGTCGTAGCGTCGTTGCTCTTTCGGTGGGTGCGTGCGAGCACACCCGCCGGGTGTAGCCCTCGAGGCCTCAGAGGAGTGTTTGACTCCTTCGAGGGCTATAGTATGTTATGTCGCAGGGCGTTCCTGTGTTTGAGCCCCCGTGTTGTGTTTGGTCCCCTTTTGTTCGAGGTTTGCTTTTTGCGTTCAAGCCCCCAAGCCTCGCTCACGTGAGGTCGATCAGGATCTTGCCCGTCTTCATAATACGACCCTCATGCATCCTTTGGGAAAGGAGGAGGGGTGGGGAACACCGTACCACCCTCGATGGGTGAGTTCCAATGGTCTCTAGTGAACTGGTAGCGGGGAATTCGAGTGGGAGCCCATGCCCCGTCCGATAGGGGTCGGCTGGTGGCCACAGAGGCGCTCTCCAAAAGTGCCAAAGAGTGGTCGTGTGGATCTCGGCTCCGTTTGATAGGATTCGAGGGCTCGATGCCTCCCTCCGAGGGGATTCCACTGTCGTCCTCTCCTTTAGCCTCGAATATGTCTGAGGTCGTCTCGATAAAGTGGCTTGAGCCCTGGCCTTGTACGGGCACGTCCTCAGTCATCCCTGACTCTGTTTACTCGAGGGCAGCTGGTCGAGGGCCAGCTTTTGATCCCTCGAGGTTTATAGCGGGCTTGGAGCCCATTGTTCACTCACCTATAAACGTCCGTCTACAGGCCTCCCTTCTAGCCCATTGGGGCACGTCTTTTTAGGAGGGGAGCGAGATCGGCACGGTAGTGGGCGACGTGGTGCAACAGTTGTGGAATATGCGGTGGACACGTGTCCTGATACGCGGGTTTCGAGGGAGTGGTTTGGTAGGGGCATTGAATGCAGAAACTGTTCGTACCTTTCCACCGGACGCGTTAGTTCGCCTTTCGTTAGGGTATAAGTATAGAGCTTGGGGTCTCGCGTGCCTCTCACCAGCCCTTTGCGATTGCTCTCTCTTTTCCTTGCCTCCATCAGCCGCTCTCTGCCACCGCCGTCATCTCTTTCCCCATCGCCACCGTAGTCCGATCCTTGACGCCCATGGTGGGAAAGAGTCAAGTTCTCCCTACGGACGTGTGGGTCCATTCCTCGGTGATAGAGAGGAAGCTGGAGGACCTGGTACGTGATGGCATCTTACGATCGAGGGCGAGTCGGAGCCAGCTGGAGTAGAGGGTGTCGCCGTCCAGCCACCAGGAGCCGGCGCCCCCGGAGGGCTACGTGGTGAGCTTCATTGCCTTCCACGAGAGGGGGCTCGAGATGTCGTAGAGCCGGTTCATGTGGGCACTCCTGCACTACTACAAGGTGGAGCTCCATCACCTCGCCCCCAACTCCATCTTGCAGGCCGCCATCTTTGCGGCAGTCTGTGAGGGGTATTTGGGGATGGAGCCCCACTAGAATATGTGGCTTCATCTCTTTAAGGCAAAGCATTTCGCCAAGAAGGCGGGTGAGCGGGGAGTGCGGCGTGTGGTGCACGTCGACAGCTGCACCCTCCAAGTTTGGGTGGGTCGAGGCGAGCTCTACATCCTGGCACAGCTCATCTAGTCGAACAGTGGATGACATGATGGGTGGTTTTACCTGCGCAACGACGACGACTGCTTGCCGAAGTTCTCGGGCTGGGTCCTGATGTCACGCGAGGACAACTGGTCATAAGGCGTCGTTAAGGAAGAGAAGCCAAAGCTATAGCCACTCCTCGACGTGCTAAGGAGACTCCGTCATCGTGGACTGACCGCGGGGATGGTGGCCGTCGCGTTCCACCGTCGGAGAGTGCTGCCGTTGATGCAGCGTTAACTCTGGATCGACGAGATGACGCCGGGCATCTCGTTGGAGGGGAGTCAGATGTCGCATGAGACCCTCCCCCTCGACGAGGTTGCCCGGCGCGCGCGGTGGATGGTGGGTAGCTTCAAGTAGGAGGACATCGACAAGGTCCCGATGCGACCCAACCAGGGTTTCGAGCCTCTGGTAAGTGTTGTTTCGCTAGCCTTGTGCCCTTTTGCTTCTTGGCTCTTGTGATTTAGTCCATCGAGGCTTCTATGCAGGATTTGTCGGCAGACAAGGACTCGTGGCCACTAGTCCCGGAAGATCGTGCCACTCGAGAGGTGAGACGCCTTTCTGCGGCTCAAAATAAGAAAGAGAAAGATGCCGTAAAGAAGCGTCAAGTCAGGAAGGCCCTCAAGCGTGAGGCGTTGAATAGGCGTCACTGCCAGCAAAGGCTCAAGGGTCTCCCCATCGAGGAATCCCCCTCTGAGATGGCCTCGGAGGAGGAGGATGATGACGATAGCGACGATAGTGGCGCCGAGTCGTGGTATGATACTGTGACTTTTCTCGCGCATTTCCCTGACGTGCGATCCCTGCAGGGGCCTGTCGGTGGGGGGTCAACCTCTAAAGTGTCGAGGGCAGCCTCGACGGCTGTTGAGGGAGAGGAAAAGCCGGTGGGAGGAAGGGCCCGAGAAGGGCCTTCAGAGATGGGATCCACCGCGCCTGGGGTCCTTCCGATGACATCGGTGGCGCCGCGTCCGTGCGTTCGATCACCCTAGACCTCATTGGTGGGCGGGCCAATGACGTCGACGCCTAAAACCGGGGCACCATCGTCAGGCGTGAGGACTCGTGGCTAGATGGCCTCCTCGGCGCAGACGACCTTAGGGGCCTTGTCAGCCCTGGCTCTAAGGAGCTCTGAGCCGAGCGGAGGCTCGATGGAGGGGGGATCTCAGAAGCCATCGAGTGGCTCAGGGAGGCTGGGGACGAGGCCCCTAATCCCCTTGTCTGGGTAAGTGTTTTGCTTCACCTTTTCAATAAGGTTGTCTTACTTTTCGTTCTGACGTGGTTGTTTACCGTGCAGTCATAAGCGTAAGGTGGAGCTTGCGGCTATGACACCTGTCAAGGCGCTCAAGGCTGGCACCGGCCTGATGATGCGGACACCAGCCGATGATGTGGCCTGGGTCACAAAGTGCCACGCCACCATGGAGTGGCTCAAGGCGAAAGAGGCCACCGCCAAGGCAGGCACAAGCGCCCTAGAGGGCGCCAGAATTGGCGAACCCGTACAGGGGCCTGAGCAGGTCGAGGCAGCTCCGAGCGATACCGGGCATGATGGGCCTGAAGCGGTGGGCTAGAGCCAGGGTCAGCCACAAGGACCTTGGAAACCGTCGAGGCCCCGCAGGATGCGGGGGAAGAAGAGGGGCAGCTAGAGCCACAAACAGAGCGGGAGGGAGCCACAACGGCAGCTGTAGCAGCACCAGCAGGGAGAGCCGCAGCCGGGAGCAGAGCGGGGTGAGCTAGACCAGCCAGGGGAGCCGGTGATTGAGGCAGAACAGGAGGTGGCCATGCCACCACCCAACATACCGGCGGAGGTGCCGGCTGATGGGAGGCCAATCCTACCCTAGGGGTCGACCTCGGCTATGATCGATCTCACCATCGACGGCCCTCCTTCTGATAAGGGGAAGCAGAAGGCGAACGTCGAGATAGTCGATGCCTCGGATCAGCCCAGAGCTCCCGTAGCGCCAGAGGACGACATGGCAGAGGCGTCTGCCAGGTGGCCCGATTTCGCGGAGCTGGCGCTTGTGCGGTCAGAGGAGGTGCTCCCGTGTTGGGGTCGGTCGACCCTTGAATTCAGGGATGTGGCCAATCCCAACACCGGGCCCTTCTTCACCCTCGACGACAAGGATGAAGTGCAGCACTTGGAGTACGTCGAGGGACTCCACAAGCATTCTGTGCAATCCCTGCGGATGGTCATGGATACCCTGGTGCGGGGGATGTCAGAGGCCTTCGAGGTGAGCGGTGTTTGTTATTTTAGTTGGCTCGTACCCCCTTTTGCCTTGGTGATGACTTTGAGTTTGGCCATGATCAGGAGTTGAAGGAGTGATCGCGTCGCAAGTTGCTATTCATCCGCCATGAGAACGTTGTGTGGGCGGCGCTTCTGCGCCAACGGGCTCTGGTCGAGGAGGCCAACCAGTGGCTGTCCAAGAAGAGCGCCGAGGCGGATGAGCTTCATGTTGTCACCATAGCGCTCAAGGAAGAGGCGGCACAGGCATGGGATGCCATGGCCAAGGCGCTGGAGAACACAGCCAAGGCTCGAGAGGAAGCGGCCAAGGCTCGCGAGGATCTTGCACCGTTGTTAGCGCGCATGAAGGAGCTCGAGGAGGACGTCGCTCTTGTCAGTGGCCAGCGCGACACCCTCAACGTCTAGATTGGGATGGCATCTGCTCGCGTCGGGACCCTGGAGAACGAGGTCGGGATGTTGAAGGGGACCATCCAAGAGAGGGACGAGGCTCTCTCGGGCACTGGTCGGGAGATCGAGACGTTGAGGGCGACCATCGGCGACAAGGACGAGGCTCTTCAGGCGGTAGGGAAGGCGCGTGATGAGCTACGCGATGAGATCGTGGGCTGGCAGACCCATGCGGAGGGTAAGCCTTTGCCGAGCTTTGACTTTGACTTTGGGCTCCCATGTCTTTGCTGACTTGGTCTTTGTCTTTCAGAGCTAGAGAAGCAGCAGCGTGCGGCCCAGGTGACAACAACCTCATTCCAAACCCTCCTCGAGGCCCATGTCGGATGGAACCAACTACTCCAGGGCACAATCACCTTGGTGTGCGATGGCCTAGGGGTCGAGCCCGATGCCGATACCGAGGAGGATGCGCTGGGGAACTCATTTGTACGCCAGATGGTGGCGCTGGGTTGCCTCGTCTGTGACAAGATTCGAGGGGCTGCATCATGGTGTGAAGAGGGCCGTGGCGATCATCCGGTCTGGGTTCGAGTATGATATGGGCCTTATTACGGATGACTTCATCTCGGACCTAGACCGGACTGATGAGGAGAATGAGGCAATCTGCCTAGGATTGATCGAGGCTGCGGAAGAGCCCGGGGGTCGACTCGCGAGGCTGTTCGAAGACGAGGTGGTCCCGCCTGCCGTCGATGAGGGCCTGTGAGCCAAACCTTGTCAAGAAGGCCCATGTAATAAGTTAGTTATCGTTCGTAACTTGCATCATCGTGGCCCCAGGGGCCTTAAAACATCTAGATGTAAATATGTAATAAATGTCCTTTTTCATTCGAGTCTTCTGTTCCCTTTTTTATTCGGATCGCGTTCTTATGCGATCTTCTTGGCGCGCGGTCACACCTCTTGGCATGGGGTGCGAGTGGAGGTGCCGTAGCCTAGAGGCGTGGGTGGTCTCATAGCTCAACTGCCCCTCATCCTTAGGATGACCTTGCGGCCTTGTCGATCACGCAAGAACTCGAATCAAAGCGTATAGGGTCATCAGACATCGATTGTATGCTTTTTACATGGTCCTCTTAGCACGCGGTTGCACCTCTTGGCACGGGGGAGTGAGTGGAGGTGCCATAGCCTAGAGGCATAGGCGATCTCGTGGCTCAACGGCCCTTGAACCTTAGGGTGCTCTCACGCCTTGTTGACTATGTAAAAGTTTTTTTGTTTTGAAAAATGCTAGCTAAAACGTGAACTTTTTAGGGACACAGGGGGTTCCCCCCTTGTTAGCCCCCGAGGGAGGGTCGAGCCTTCCTGTTTTTTTGTGGAAGAATGCTTTGAACATGTACTCTTTCTTTATTCATGCGAGCGATGATAAAGGTACAAAGCCTCGAGGCTCTAGGGGTAAAAGCGACATAGTTGTTCGATGTTCCACGCGTTGGTGAGGATTTCACCCTTTTCATTTGATAACTTGTAGGTTCTAGGCTTCAACACTTCCACGATGATGTACGGTCCTTCCGATGGCGGAGAAAGCTTGTGTCGTCCCTTGCTGCTTTGGCTTCGTCGGAGCACCAGGTCACCGACGTTGAGGTCTCGACTGCGGACGTGTTTGTCGTGGTAGCGTCAGAGATTCTGCTGATACCTTGCCGAGTGCAATAGGGCTATGTCACGAGCTTCCTCGAGCTGATCGAGGGCGTTCTCTCTTGCGACATCGTTGCCTTACTCATTGCAGGCTCTCAGCCTTGGGGATCCATACTCCAGGTCGGTTGGGAGCATGGCCTCGGCCCCATATACTAAGAAAAAAGGAGTGAACCCCGTGGCTTGACTTGGCGTTGTTCTTAGGCCCCATAGGAACGATGGAAGCTCGGCAACCTATTTTTTGTCATGTTTGTTCAATCTATCGAAGATTCTCGGCTTTAGGCCTTGTAAAATCATGCCATTAGGACGCTCTACTTGGCCGTTTATCTTTGGATGAGCTACAACCGACCAGAGCACACGGATGTGATGGTTGTCACAGAAATCCAAAAACTTTTTGCCAGTGAACTAGGTGTCATTGTCTGTGATAATGCAGTTAGGTACCCCAAAGCGATGGATGATATTGGTGAAAAATAGCACGACCTGTTCAGACCTGATGCTAGTAATGGGACGGGCCTCGATCCACTTGGAGAACTTGTCAATGGCAACGAGCAAGTGGGTGAAGCCCCCAGTTGTTTTCTTCAGGGGTCCGACTAAGTCGAGCCCCCAAACGGTGAACGGCCATGTGATGGGGATTGTTTGCAAGGTGTGGGCTAGGATATGGGTTTGCCTTGCATAGTACTGACATCCTTTGCAGGAGCGTACTAGCTTAATAGCGTCGGAGACTGTGTTTGGCCAATAGAAACCTTGTCGGAACGTGTTTTCAACGAGGGTTCGAGGTGCCGCGTGATGGCCACAAGCCCCCGAGTGTAGGTCCTTGAGCAGGTTCTTGCCTTCCTCGATTGTGATACAACGCTGTAAGATACCCGTAGGGCTACGTCGATAAAGTTCTTTGTTGTCGCCATATATCACAAAGGTTTTGGCCCGGCGAGCAATCCGTCGAGCCTCGATCATATCCAAGGGGAGCTCCCCTCGAGTGAGACAGTTGAGGTACGAAGTACGCTAGTCGGGCTTGAGGTCAGCTGGTAGGGTTGAGCCTTCCATCTGCATGACGTCAGCCCCGGTTGAGGGGGCTTCCGCCTTAGGTGGGGGGCCGAGCAATGGTCTGTTGGCCCCCCTCAATCGTCCCAGTGCCGATCGAAGGTTGATGAAGATCCCTCGAGAAAACGTCAGGTGGAATAGTGGCCCGGTTAGACGCGATTTTTGCGAGTTCATCGGCAGCCTCATTATATCTGCGCGCGACGTGGTTGAGTTTGAGGCCGTGGAATTTGTCCTCAAGGCGCCACACCTTGTTGCAGTAGGCTTCCATCTTGGGGTCGCGGCAGTTCGAGTCCTTCATGACTTGGTCGATCACGAGTTTGGAATCACCACGAACATCGAGGTGTCAGACCCCGAGTTCGATGGTGGTGCACAACCCATTAACGAGAGCCTCATACTCAGCTACATTATTGGAGGCAGCGAAATGGAGTCGGATTGCATAGCGCATGTGAACTCTGAGGGGTGAGATGAAGAGTAGAACCGCGCCCGCTCCTGCTTTCATTAATGACCCATCGAAGTACATGGTCCATAGGTCGGACTGAATCCGAGCGGGAGGTAGCTCGGTGTCGGTCCATTCTACTAAAAAATCTACCAATACTTGGGATTTGATTGCTTTACGCGGCGTGTAAGAGAGGGTCTTGCCCATGAGCTCGACCACTCACTTAGCTATCCTACCTGAGGCCTCCTAGTTCTAGACTATCTCCCCCAGAGGGAAGGAAGAGACCATGGTTACCGGATGGCCCTCGAAGTAGTGCTGGAGCTTACGCCGTGTCAACACAATGGCGTATAGCAGTTTCTGAATTTTCGGATAGTGAACCTCGGTTTCTGAGAGTACCTCACTAATGAAGTAGACTAGCCTCTGAACAGGTAGGGCGTGTCCTTCCTCCGCCCTCTCGACGACTACGGCTGCGCTGACCACTTGAGTCGTTGTGGCAACGTAGAGTAAGAGGGGTTCCCCCGTGGCCGGAGGGATGAGGATCGGAGGATTGGACAGCGTTGCCTTGAGTTTGGTGAGAGCCTCTTTAGCCTCGAGGGTCCACGAGAAGTGTTCCGATTTCTTTAGGAGACGGTACAGACGGAGTGCCTTTTCGCCGTGGTGCGAAATAAAGCGACTGAGGGCCGCGTGGCAGCCCATTACCCTTTGCACACCCTTCAGATCTCGGATGGGGCTCATCTGAGTGATCGTAGAGATTTTTTCTGGGTTGGCTTCTATGCCGCGCGCGGAGACGATGAACCCTAGGAGCATGCCTCGAGGAACACCGAAGACGCATTTCTCAGGGTTGAGCTTGATGTTCTTAGCCTTGAGGCATTTGAACGCGATGTCAAGGTCATCAACCTGGTTGTTGACCCTCTTGGATTTGACTATGATGTCATCAACGTAGGCCTCAACGGTTGGCCCGATGTGTTCCCTAAAAATGTGTTGCATGCATCGTTGGTACATAGCCCCCGCGTTCCAGAGACCAAAGGGCATAGTAACGTAGCAATACATGCCGAACAGGGTGATGAATGAAGTCATGAGCTGGTCGGACTCCTTCATTTTGATTTAGTGGTAGCCGGAATACGCGTCTAGGAACAATAGGGTTTCACATCCCGCAGTAGAATCGATGATTTGGTCGATGCGTGGAAAAGGAAAGGGAACTTTTGGACATACTTTATTTAAACTGGTATAGTCTACACACATCCTCCATTTCCCACTCTTTTTCCTAACTAATACAGGATTAGCTAACCACTCGGGATGATGAACTTCCTTGATGAACCCGGCCTCTAGCAGCTTATGGATCTCCTCACCGATGACCTTGCACTTCTCCTCGTCGAAGCAGCGCAAGCGTTGTTTCACCGGTTTGGAGCCGACTCGAATCTCCAAGGCATGCTCGGTGACTTCCCTAGGTATGCTTGGCATATCTGAGGGACTCCATGTGAATATGTTGACATTCGCATGGAGAAAGTCAACGAGCACTGCTTCCTATTTAGGATCGAGGGTGGCGCTGACGTTCAACACCTTTTCGTCCAGGTTGGCAGGGTCGAGGGTGAAAGTCCCTAGTTTGGTTTTGGCTAATTGATGAAACCTAGGACTAACCTTTGTATCTAAGTGGATGATTTAGATAAAGGTGGTCATTGCATATGAGACATGACATTGACTCATGTGACCAAGATGGTGAAGACCAAGATGAGGCTTGGCTCGATGGACCGGTTGTGAAGGTGAAGGGCAAGTCGAGGCTTCGAAGCGAAGGACCATGCGATGGTGAAGCTTGAGCAAGACTTAGCGCCGACGGACCAATGCAACGGTGAAGAGCAAGTGAAGTCAAGGTCGATGGATCGAGACGGTCATGTGATGATATGAAGTGGATCATATCATTTGGAGAAACAAAATGGGCTCAAGGCAAAGGTATAACCATAGGGCCATTTTGTTTTATACTCAAGACACCATAGAGGGTGTGAGTGGTTTAGGATCGATAGCCGAACTATTAAGAGGGGAAGTCTTATCGGTTATTCGATGCACGGGTGCCACTAGGTGAATTCATGAAGTGCATTGCATGTAGGGCCTAGTGAGCTAATTGGAAAACCTTTGAAAATGATTGAGAAAAAGCTAACACACAAGCACATGGAGATGTACACTTGATGGTGTTGGCACATTTGCAAAGGTGGCGTTGGTCGCGCTGTGGTTTGCGGGTAGAGAGGGGTTTGGGTTCTTCTCTCCCTCCCACCGAGCGTGTGAGCGCGGGATTCAGGCGATTTCGGGGAAATGAAATGCCTATTTTCCACTACGCCGAAAGTCGGAAAAGAAACGGAGGCGAACGGGTCACTGAGGCGACCGGACGCTGCACCGGACGCGGTCACGGTGTGACCGGACGCGTCCGGTCAGTACAGCGCGGTATCGGGCGCGCGGGCTAGGGTTTGCAACCGGCGCGTCCGGTCACTCGCGGGACCGGCGCGTCCAGTCAAGTGCCCAGAAGGAACTGCGGTTCGCAAGGACGATCGGACGCGGGGCGCGTCCGGTCACACGCGATCGGACGCGTCCGGTCGTTGAAGGAGCTTACTGGACTCCGACCGGACGCTGGCACTGTAGTGTCCGGTCGTTGCGAGGAGCGCGTCCGGTCGTTGTTTCGCGGGCGCGGGTGCTGTGCGGATCGGTGCGTCCGGTCGTTGCGAGGAGCGCGTCCGGTCGTTGTATCGCGGGCGCGGTGCTGTGCGACCGGCGCGTCCGGTCGGTTGAGCAGCGCGTCCGGTCATAGCGTTTGACCGTTGGCGCGTAGTGACCGTTGGAGGATCTAACGGTCGCATTCGAAATTTGAGGGACACGTGGACGTCGCAGGGCGACCGGACGCGGTTGAGCGCGTCCGGTCAGTTTCGACCGGCGCGTCCGGTCGTCCCGAAAAAAAAATGGTCAGTGGAGTGGCAACGGCTCTATTTGTTTGGGGTGCTTATAAATACTCGTTGGCCGGCCCTTGGGGAGGTCTCTTGGCATTTCTAACACTCTTGTGCATCCTTTGAGCTAGAGCTACTCCTCCCACTCATCTCTCTTGCTTGATTGCAAATCAAAAGTGAGATTGAGTGATCCCAAAGTGCATTGCATAGCTTGAGGGCATCTAGTGGCACTTGTGGGTGGTTTAGCCGGTGGATTTCTTGTTACTCTTGGAGAGTACCGCTCCTAGTCGGCTTGGAGATTGTTGGAGGCGTTGGCAAGAGAAGGTGATTGTTCTTGGCCACCTCCGGTTGTTTGTAAGAGGTTCTTGTGCTTTCCTCGGCGGGACGCCAAAAGCAACTCTATTGGATTGCGCGTGTCATTGAGTTACCTCACTTGAGAGTGGTGTCTTGCGGTGCCTTGCGGGGCGTGCCTTGAGGGGCAAGTGACTTGAGGGTCACACCGAGGAACCATCTAAGTGTTGGTCGACACAACCGGTGACGTAGCTTGTCGGTGCACAAGTGAACACCGGGTGAACAAAAATATTGTGTCTCTTGTCTCCCGGTGATTGGTCTACATATTGTGTTGTTGTTAATATTAATTGATTGTATATCATCTTGGTGATTGGCAACATCTTCACTCCACCGTCGGTATAAGATTCACAATCCTTTCTCTCGCATTTACCTTTACTAGATTATCTTGTGTAGCTCTAGTGGTAGCCTTTTCTAGTAGTTGTTAGCTTGCTCACTAGTGTAAGTTAGTGACTTAGCACTTGTGTGAACTAGAGATCATAATCTACTAGACTTGTGGATAGGAGGCTTGCATCACAACCTTTGGCTAAGCAAAACTCGCTTTACGCCGTTTGTTATTCTAACAAGTTTGCTTAGTGGTGCTTGTAAAATTTTTATAGGCTATTCACCCCCCCTCTAGCCATCTAGGACCTTACAAGTGGTATCGGAGCCGTGGTCACCGTTTTAATCAAGGCTTAACATCCTTCGGTGTGAAAAATGGCTCAAATTGTGTTCAATCATGTTGGGGGCAAGCCACCGTTCTTTGATGGTGTTAGTTCTTTTGCTCATTGGAAGAGAAAGATGACAATGTACCTTGGTTCTATTCATGAGAGAGTATTGCAAGTCACCGAGAATGATTTTGCTATCATTGATCCCAATCATCTCACCGATGAAGATAGAGCAAATAGAACATGCAATAGAATGGCTCTCAATACACTCTACAATGGTATTGACACAAAAGTGTTTGAGGGCATCAAAGATTTGGAATTGGCTAGTGAAGTATGGACAAGGTTGAGTGAGACATATGAAGGCACTAAGGTTGTGAAGAGTGCCAAGCTATATGGGCTCAAGAGTGAGTTTGAGAACTTCAAGAAAAAGGATGATGAAACAATCATTGAAATGTTTCATAGATTGCAAGTGATAGTCAATGATCTCAAGAGCTTAGGGCACAAAACTCAAGATCAAGATTTTTGTCACAAGTTCTTATTGAGCTTACCTAGAAGATTCAAGATGTTGATCATGATGTTGCAAAGAGATGGGCTTGAAACAATGAAGCCTAATGATTTGCTTGGTGAAGTATTGACCTATGACAAATATGATCAAGATGTTGATGACAAGGAAAAGGTGGAAGATGAGAAGAAGAAGACCGTGGCATTCAAGGCCACCTCCTCCAAGGGCAAAGCTACCATCATTGAAGAAGAAGAAGACAACAATGAAGATGGGGAATTTGAAATTGATGATGAGGCACTTGCTCTTGTAGTCAAGAAGATGGGTCACATGTTCATCAAGAGAAGAGGCTTTAAGAAAAGAAATGAGCAACAAAGAAAGTGCTTCAATTGTGATAGCACCGAGCACCTTCAAGCGGAATGTCCTTATGATAAGAAGAAGAACAAAAAGGACAAGTTTGAAAAGAAGAAGAGAGAGGCCAAGATGACATTCAAGAAAGGCAAAAATGGTGCCTATGTGATCACTTGGGAAAGTGATGATAATGAAGAAGAAGAAGAATCATCCAACAAGGCTTTTGCTTCCATTGCTATCAACAAGAAGCCATCACTATTTGATTCATCCTCTTCATGCTTCATGGCTAAAGAAGCTAAGGTATTATATGATGAGAGTGATGATGAAAGTGAAATGGAATATGCACATGATAGTGATAATGATAATAATAATGAAAATAATGATGATGAACCAACTAAAGAACAACTATATGACTTGATGCAACAAACTAGAGACATAGCTATTGCCAAGGACAAAGAGTGTAAGAAGCTTTCAATGAAAGTAGCAATACTTGAGAAAGTTCTTAGTGAGCTTAAGACCACTCATGAGAGTCTAGTGGAAGACCATGAGGATCTTGGTAAGGCTCATTTCAAGCTTGAAAAGGCTCACTCATTGCTACTTGAGCAACAAGAAAAGAAGGAGGTTGTTGTATCATGTGATATAGGTGTTACATGTGATATAATTGATGAATCCTTTAATGAACCTATCATCATGTCAAATGCTAACTCTTCTTGTAGCTCTTCATCCACCACCACCAACTCTACCTCTACTACTAGTGATGGTTTCACTTGTGATGCCTCACTAATAGTTGAGAATGAGACTCTCAAGAGAGAGGTGGATGAGCTCACTCACGCCCTAGGCAAGGCCTATGGTGGTGAGGCTCGCTTGCTTAAGTGCTTGGGTAGCCAAAGGTTCTCTCTTAACAAAGAGGGATTGGGCTACACCCCCCAAGAAAGGCAAGTCGGCCTTTGCAACTCTAAAGCCTAGCTTTGTGAAGGGCAATGATCGGTTTTGCAATAGATGCAAGCAAGTTGGGCACCTAGAGCATAATTGCAATAAAAAGAACCAAAGCAAGAACTTTGTTAATGCTATACCTTTTGATTCTTGCTATGTGCTTACCAAGGGTGTGAAGGGTGTGCAAGCTAAGTTTGTTGGTACACCAATTATGGGCCCAAATAAGAAGGCTATTTGGGTACCAAAGAGCTTAGTTACTAACCTACAAGGACCCAAGCAAAAATGGGTACCTAAGCTTCATTGATTTGCTTGTAGGTCAATTACAAAGCCGGAGGAAGGCATTGGATTATTGATAGTGGGTGCACTCAACACATGACCGGTACATCAAGAATGTTTGATTCATTCAATGACAATGATAGTGGTGTTGATTCTATCACATTTGGCAATAACAAGAAAGGCAAGGTTATTGGCTTGGGCAAGATTGCAATATCAAATGATATGAGTATCTCCAATGTGTTGCTAGTTGAAAGTTTGGATTTCAATCTTCTATCCGTGGCACAAATATGTGATCTAGGCTACAAATGCATCTTTAGGATTGATGATGTGGAAGTTATTAGTGTGGATGGTTCAAATGTGGCATTCAAGGGCTTTAGATATGAGAATCTCTACCTAGTTGACTTCAATGCTAGAGAAACTTCTTTGACAACTTGCTTAGTCTCCAAATCAAGCATGGGTTGGCTTTGGCATAGAAGGCTTGGTCATGTTAGCATGAAACAATTAAAGAAGCTTACAACTCACAATCTTGTCAATGGTTTGAAAGATGTTGAATTTGAGAAGAATAAGCTTTGTAGTGCATGTCAAGCCGGGAAGCAAGTTGGAAGCTCACATTCAAAGAAGAGTACAATGAGCACATGCAAAGCATTTGAGTTGATGCACATGGATCTATTTGGACCAACAACATATACAAGCATAGGCGGCAACAAGTATGGCTTTGTCATAGTGGATGACTTCACAAGATTCACATGGGTATTCTTTCTTAGTGACAAAAGTGAAGTGTTTGACACCTTCAAGACATTTCTCACTAGAGTTCACAATGAGTTTGAGATTAGAATCAAGAAAGTGAGAAGTGACAATGGAAGTGAGTTCAAGAATACAAGAATTGAAGAACTTTGTGATCATTATGGTATTGGACATCAATTCTCGGCCAAGTACACTCCACAATCAAATGGCCTAGTTGAGAGGAAGAATAGAACATTGCTTGATATGGCTAGATCAATGCTTCATGAGTACAATGTGAGTCAATCATTTTGGGATGAAGCAATCAATACCGCTTGCTACTACATCAATAGACTATATTGTCATCCATTGCTAGAAAAGACCGCATATGAGTTACTTCATGGAAGAAAGCCCAATATTTCTTACTTTAGGGTGTTTGGTTGCAAATGCTATATCTTGAAGAAGGGCACTAGATTGGGAAAGTTTGACAAAAGATGTGATGAGGGGTTCCTACTTGGTTATTCAACTACAAGCAAAGCTTATAGAGTTTGGAACAACTCAAGTGGCATTCTAGAAGAAGTCTATGATGTGCAATTTGATGAAACCAATGGGTCACAAGATGAAGAAGAGAATCTAGATGATGTTAGTGGAACTCTATTGGTGGAAGCAATGAAAAACATGGACATTGGGGACATTAGAGCAAAGCAAGTTATTGATATTCAAGATGATGATAAAGATCAAGTGCTCAATTCTCCATTTAAGCTAGCTAGTGACTCTCAAGTACAAGATCAAGGTGCTAGTTCATCTCATCAAGATACATCAAGTGATCAACCATGATCAAGCAATCAAGTGCAAGTACTCCAACCACAACATGTTGCAAGAGATCACCCCATTGATAGTGTTATTGGTGATATTAGAAGTGGTGTGCAAACAAGATCAAGATTGACTATGTTTTGTGAGCATGCATCATTTGTGTCAACCATAGAACCAAAGAAGATAGAAGAAGCTTTGAGGGATGCCGATTGGATCATGGCTATGCAAGAAGAGCTTAACAATTTCACAAGAAATGATGTTTGGGAATTGGTAGAAAGGCCAAATAACTACAATGTGATTGGAACCAAGTGGGTGTTTAAAAACAAGCAAGATCAAGATGGCATTGTAGTGAGAAACAAAGCAAGACTAGTTGCTCAAGGTTACACTCAAGTTGAAGGTCTTGACTATGATGAGACATATGCTCCCGTGGCAAGATTGGAGGCAATAAGGATTCTATTGGCTTATGCTTGTGCACACAATATCATACTATATCAAATGGATGTCAAAAGTGCATTTCTCAATGGGATCATCAATGAATTAGTATTTGTTGAGCAACCGCCCGGATTTGAAGATGACAACAAACCCAACCATGTCTACATGTTGAAGAAGGCTTTATATGGCTTAAAGCAAGCACCTAGAGCATGGTATGAGAGGCTAAGGGATTTCCTTCTCTCTAAGGGATTCAAAATGGGCAAGGTTGATACTACTCTATTCACCAAGAAGATTGGAAATGATCTATTCATAGTGCAAATATATGTTGATGACATCATCTTTGGATCAACCGATCAAGCTTATTGTGAAGAATTTGGTGCTATGATGGCCAAAGAGTTTGAAATGTCTATGATTGGTGAACTTAGCTACTTCCTTGGTCTCCAAGTCAAGCAATTGAAGAATGGAACATTTGTGAGTCAAGGGAAATACATAAGGGACATGTTGAAGAAGTTTGGAATGCAAGATGCAAAGCCAATTTCAACTCCAATGGTCACAAATGGCAATTTGGATAGTGATCTTGATGGCAAAATGGTGAATCAAAAGGAATATCGGTCTTTGATTGGAAGTCTACTCTATGTCACCGCATCAAGGCCAGATGTCATGTTTAGTGTTTGCATGTGTGCTAGATATCAAGCCTCACCTAGAGAAAGTCATCTCACGGCGGCAAAAAGAATATTGAGGTACTTGAAGCAAACAAGAAATGTTGGACTATGGTATCCCAAGGGGTCAAAGTTTGAATTGATCGGATATTCGGACTCCGACTATGGGGGTTGCAAGATCAATAGGAAAAGCACAAGTGACACATGTCAATTACTTGGAAGATCACTTGTGTCATGGTCCTCAAAGAAACAAAATAGTGTGGCAATCTCTACCGCCGAAGCCGAATATGTGAGTGCGGGGAGTTGTTGTGCACAATTGCTATGGATGAAATCAACTTTGAAGGATTATGGCCTCAACTTCAAGAATGTGCCGTTGCTATGTGATAATGAGAGTGCAATCAAGATGATACAAAACCCGGTTCAACATGGAAGAACAAAGCATATTGACATAAGACATCATTTCATTAGAGATCATCAACAAAAGGGAGATATTGCCATTGAAAGTGTTGGCACCAATGATCAACTTGCCGATATTCTCACTAAGCCACTTGATGAAAAGAGGTTTTGCAAGCTAAGGAATGAATTGAACATTCTTGATTTCTCAAACATGAGTTGAATGCACCCCACCCACTTATTGACATGCCTCTCCTTCGACTTTGCAAGGTAAAATTGATTGACATGTCTTTCATCCTATGCTAAGGACTTGATAGAGCATGTAGACATAATAAGTGGTACGCATAAGCATTCATGATAAATCAAATGAATTTGATGGATATATGTTACCACTATTGCTTCTATGCTTATTTTGATCTAGTGGTGGCATATGACATGTTTGTGAGCTTGTAAACCTAGTGTTGAATCTAGAAGATTTGCTATAAGTGTTTAATTCAACATAGGCAAGATAACCCTTATTTTGAGGAGTGAAGAAGCTTGTCTTTGGTTCAAATCAAATTAAATATCTTTGGCAAGTATTCTAGGTTAAACCAAATTTGATAAATTTTTAACCTTACATGTGGTATCGAATTAATTTCAATTTACTCCATCAAACACTTTTCCTTCTCTCCACAATTTGATCCCCTTTTTGGGTAAGTTGTTGACAAAGGGGGAGAAAAAAAGATGATTCAACTTGATAAAGGGGTAAATAAAATTTATGATGAGAAAAAGATGATTCAACTTGATAAAGGGGTAAATAAAATTTGTTGATGCACACAAGTAGGGGGAGCAAGCTCATAAACAAAGTTGTTGCATTTGTTTGTGCATTCTCATATGACTTGCTCATTGCACATGTATTTAAATTCAATATACATGCTTGTGTGGTGCAATGCTAGTATAGAAATTGGATGATGAAATGATCTACTAGCATGCATAGGAATAGTTTACATGTGGTATCTAGACTTGCCTAAAGCTTTACAAGTGGTTAGCTTTACAAGTGGTCGAAGAACCTTTACATATAATGTTGATCTCACGGGGTTCTTGAGTTTGATGGATGTCTAGTTACTTCATGATGCTAAGGATGGTGTAAAAGGCAACTCCGATTGGTATCACGCTTCAAAGGTCCATTTCTTACACCATAGCATCATTTTGGTAGAATTGCTCTCCCAACACTTCTATCCACGCATATGTGCAAAGCTTTCAATCCAAACTCTATGCACATATGTAGGGGGAGCTAATGCTACCAAAACCGAGCTTGTGATAATTGTCCAAACTTTATTTATGAGCAAAATGATTGGACAAGTATGACAAGTTCAAAATCCTTATTATCAAAATCATCTTTGTGAGGGTTGTCATCAATTACCAAAAAGGGGGAGATTAAAAGTCCCTAGTTTGGTTTTGGCTAATTGATGAAACCTAGGACTAACCTTTGTATCTAAGTGGATGATTTAGATAAAGGTGGTCATTGCATATGAGACATGACATTGACTCATGTGACCAAGATGGTGAAGACCAAGATGAGGCTTGGCTCGATGGACCGGTTGTGAAGGTGAAGGGCAAGTCGAGGCTTCGAAGCGAAGGACCATGCGATGGTGAAGCTTGAGCAAGACTTAGCGCCGACGGACCAATGCAACGGTGAAGAGCAAGTGAAGTCAAGGTCGATGGATCGAGACGGTCATGTGATGATATGAAGTGGATCATATCATTTGGAGAAACAAAATGGGCTCAAGGCAAAGGTATAACCATAGGGCCATTTTGTTTTATACTCAAGACACCATAGAGGGTGTGAGTGGTTTAGGATCGATAGCCGAACTATTAAGAGGGGAAGTCTTATCGGTTATTCGATGCACGGGTGCCACTAGGTGAATTCATGAAGTGCATTGCATGTAGGGCCTAGTGAGCTAATTGGAAAACCTTTGAAAATGATTGAGAAAAAGCTAACACACAAGCACATGGAGATGTACACTTGATGGTGTTGGCACATTTGCAAAGGTGGCGTTGGTCGCGCTGTGGTTTGCGGGTAGAGAGGGGTTTGGGTTCTTCTCTCCCTCCCACCGAGCGTGTGAGCGCGGGATTCAGGCGATTTCGGGGAAATGAAATGCCTATTTTCCACTACGCCGAAAGTCGGAAAAGAAACGGAGGCGAACGGGTCACTGAGGCGACCGGACGCTGCACCGGACGCGGTCACGGTGTGACCGGACGCGTCCGGTCAGTACAGCGCGGTATCGGGCGCGCGGGCTAGGGTTTGCAACCGGCGCGTCCGGTCACTCGCGGGACCGGCGCGTCCGGTCAAGTGCCCAGAAGGAACTGCGGTTCGCAAGGACGATCGGACGCGGGGCGCGTCCGGTCACACGCGATCGGACGCGTCCGGTCGTTGAAGGAGCTTACTGGACTCCGACCGGACGCTGGCACTGTAGTGTCCGGTCGTTGCGAGGAGCGCGTCCGGTCGTTGTTTCGCGGGCGCGGGTGCTGTGCGGATCGGTGCGTCCGGTCGTTGCGAGGAGCGCGTCCGGTCGTTGTATCGCGGGCGCGGTGCTGTGCGACCGGCGCGTCCGGTCGGTTGAGCAGCGCGTCCGGTCATAGCGTTTGACCGTTGGCGCGTAGTGACCGTTGGAGGATCTAACGGTCGCATTCGAAATTTGAGGGACACGTGGACGTCGCAGGGCGACCGGACGCGGTTGAGCGCGTCCGGTCAGTTTCGACCGGCGCGTCCGGTCGTCCCGAAAAAAAAATGGTCAGTGGAGTGGCAACGGCTCTATTTGTTTGGGGTGCTTATAAATACTCGTTGGCCGGCCCTTGGGGAGGTCTCTTGGCATTTCTAACACTCTTGTGCATCCTTTGAGCTAGAGCTACTCCTCCCACTCATCTCTCTTGCTTGATTGCAAATCAAAAGTGAGATTGAGTGATCCCAAAGTGCATTGCATAGCTTGAGGGCATCTAGTGGCACTTGTGGGTGGTTTAGCCGGTGGATTTCTTGTTACTCTTGGAGAGTACCGCTCCTAGTCGGCTTGGAGATTGTTGGAGGCGTTGGCAAGAGAAGGTGATTGTTCTTGGCCACCTCCGGTTGTTTGTAAGAGGTTCTTGTGCTTTCCTCGGCGGGACGCCAAAAGCAACTCTATTGGATTGCGCGTGTCATTGAGTTACCTCACTTGAGAGTGGTGTCTTGCGGTGCCTTGCGGGGCGTGCCTTGAGGGGCAAGTGACTTGAGGGTCACACCGAGGAACCATCTAAGTGTTGGTCGACACAACCGGTGACGTAGCTTGTCGGTGCACAAGTGAACACCGGGTGAACAAAAATATTGTGTCTCTTGTCTCCCGGTGATTGGTCTACATATTGTGTTGTTGTCAATATTAATTGATTGTATATCATCTTGGTGATTGGCAACATCTTCACTCCACCGTCGGTATAAGATTCACAATCCTTTCTCTCGCATTTACCTTTACTAGATTATCTTGTGTAGCTCTAGTGGTAGCCTTTTCTAGTAGTTGTTAGCTTGCTCACTAGTGTAAGTTAGTGACTTAGCACTTGTGTGAACTAGAGATCATAATCTACTAGACTTGTGGATAGGAGGCTTGCATCACAACCTTTGGCTAAGCAAAACTCGCTTTACGTCATTTGTTATTCTAACAAGTTTGCTTAGTGGTGCTTGTAGAATTTTTATAGGCTATTCACCCCCCCTCTAGCCATCTAGGACCTTACAGAGGGGTACGAGTTTGACGTCTTCTGCAGGTTTGAAGCTACCAGTGTGCCGTTTGGGGTCAGGGATCTCCTTGGCCAGACCATCGAGGTTCGTGGCCAAGGCCGCTGACTCCAAGATGGCCTCCCCGTGCTTGACGCATTCCACGTCACACTCGTAGGTGTGCTCATAGGAGGGCCTGACGGTGATAACACCCTTAGGGCCCAGCATCTTGAGCTTGAGGTAGGTGTTGTTGGGGACTGCCATGAACTTGGCGTAACAAGGACGTCCAAGGATGGCGTGGTAGGTTCCTTGGAAACCAACCACCTCAAAAGTGAGTGTCTCCTTCCTAAAGTTAGCAGGGGTTTCGAAGCAGACGGATAGGTCGATCCGTCCAATGGGCTCTACTCGTTTCCCTAGCACGACTCCATGGAAGCCCCCGACGCTGGGTTGGAGGAACATCCTCTCGATCCCCAGAAGGTCGAGGGTATGGGTGTAGATGATGTTGAGGCTGCTGCCCCCATCCATGAGTACTTTAGTGAGGCACGTGTTGGCGATGATGGGATCGACGATGAGCGGGTAGACTCTAGGATTGGGGACGTAGTCTAGATGGTCATCACGGTCGAAAGTGATGGCCATGTCGGACCAATCAAGGAAGAGGGGGGTCGCCAAGCGTACGGAGAAAACCTCTCGGTGCTCCCGCTTGCGCTGGCACGCTAAGAGACGCGTCGAGGGTCCCCCATATATCATAAAACAGTCATGGATCTCGGGAAACCCCTCATCCTTGTCGTCACCCTTTTCTTTGGGGTCCTTCTTGTCATCCTTCTTGATGCAAAAGCTTTCAAAGTATCTCCGCAACATGTGGCAGTCCTAGAGGTTGTGGTTCGTGGGCCCTTTGTGCTAAGGACACGGTTCTTTGAGCACTTTGTCAAAAATGCCCCCGCCGAGGGGGTCCTTGAGGCTTTTTGCGGTCGGCAGCAACGATGAGGTCGTCAGCCGTGACTTTGCGCTTGCCTTGCTGGTTCTTCTTCTTCTTGTTGTTGTTTTTTCTGGCGCCCCGGTTGGAGCTCTCGGGTTCCTCGTTCTTGTGCTTCCCCTTGTCCTGGTTACCACCAAAGATGGCACCAACCGCCTCCTCGCCGGCGGCATAGTTGGTGATGATGTCCATCAATTCGTTGGTAGTGGTGGGGGTGTTGTGGCCCAACTCTCGGACAAGCTCTTTGCAAGTGGTTCTAGAGAGGAAAGCCATGATGACGTCGGAGTCGGTGATGTTGGGAAGCTCGGTGCGTTGTTTGGAGAAACACTGGATATAGTCACGGAGAGACTCATTCGGCTTCTATTTACAACTCCTGAGGTCCCAAGAGTTGCTAGGGCGCACGTAGGTCCCCTTGAAGTTCCCCTCAAACACTCTGACCAAATCGTCCCAGTTGTGGATCTGTCAAGGTGGGAGATCCTCAAGCCATGCTTGAGCGGTGTCCGATAGGAACATGGGGAGTTGTCGGATGATGACTTTGTCATCGGTGGCACCGCCCAACTGACAAGCCAAGCGAAAGTCATCGAGCCAAAGTTTGGGTTTGGTCTCGCCGTTGTACTTGGTCAGATTCGACGGGGGGCGGAACCGGATCGGAAGTAGGGTGTTTCAAATGGTCTTGCTGAAGACTCGAGGGCCCGGTTGCTCGGTTGATGGACTGCGATCCTCGGCGCTGTCGTATCACCCGCCCTGATGCTCGTGGTAGTCTCAGGGCTCGTGGTTGTCGACGATGCGTTCTCGGACAGAGGTAGCCTTGTTTCCTCGAGGTGCCAACTCGGGATGGACCGAGGCCTCCCTTTCTTGTCGGGAGGGTTTCGCGGGTTGCCTAGAGGCAAGGGTGCGGCACCTCAAGGTGGAACTCTCGGCCTGCTGCATGGCCGCTATCTTGAGGAGTCCTCGAATCTCATCACGGGCCCGACGGGCCTCAGAGGTAGATGGCTCGGGCATGTTGCGGAGAAGCATGGCGGCGATGATGACGTTCTGGCTGACTCGGTTGAAGATCGGGGGTTTGCCCAGCCGCTCCTCGATGATGCGACAATTAACATCGAGAGCTCTCTCTCGAGCTCCTCCGCCACGTACGCACGCCGCATGCTCCTGCTCGAGGGTCTGCTGAAGTAGGCACAGGCGTTCTCGCTCTTCATCGAGCTTGGCCTGTAGTTCTTGAATCTGAGCAAGTTGTGCTCCCTGGTCTACTTCAGAAGGTTGGGGTCCGCCTTATGCGCTAGGGTGCGCTGTGTGGGTTGGCATGGCGTTCCCCCCTCCGTCGGCAGCCTTGGCTTCCGAATCCGACGCGATAGCCCCATCGATTTGGAAGCACTCGCGGGTCAGATCGTAGCTGTCGTCGATAGAGTCGGAGTCAGGGGCGCCAAAATAGTAGTACGTTGGATGCATGTGAGGTCACCGATTGGTGAAGTCACAGTGGCGAGAGGTGGTCGCACGGAGCTCCGTGTCAGAAGTCTCCGTAGAGTCCAAGTACTCGGAAGCTAGCGTGGATGTCACGAGGTCAAGGGCAGAATGTAGATAGTGCCCGGGGAGCTCCTCGTAAGCGCTCATGCTGGCACTTACAAAAGAAGCATATGCCCGGGTAGTTGTGTTCAGCCCATACGGAAATGCCCACGGAGGCATCGTCCTCGGTGTCGGAGGAGTCGACCCTGGGTCAGATGAAGGTGGTGCTGCACCAGTTGGTGGGGTGATGGGATGCCCCATCGGCATCTTACCCTCAGCCAAGCTCATCCTACACAGGTCCTCAGCGAGGAAATCCGTGTCGGCGTTCGGTTGAGAGGCACCGGATCGGGGAACACCATCACCCCCTGCAAGGCGATGATGGCGGCCATGATGGGCTTGCCGTCGCCTGACTGCACGGGCCCGACGAGAGCGATGATACCGGTGTAGCGCTCCCCCTGGCTAGGAGAGCTTGTGGTCACCGTTGGTCGGGTGTCTGGGCGGGAGGAGGACCATGTCATAGCCGTGGCCATGGGACATGAACTCCAAGCTCCCAAACCAGATCACCGTGGCCAACAGAAGTGGACGTTCGGGGTCAGCCATCCGGAAAAATGGCTGGAAAATGATGTCAACACGCAGCTCCCCTACCTGGCGCGCCAACTGTTGGCGTCCGGACCTGGGAGGCCCCTAAGCCGACGAGTAAATTTGTGCTGCGTGTTCCCTAATCCGGATGGTGATGCAAAGAGAATATGCGAGGGTTTATCCTAGTTCGGGCAAAGAAGGCCCTACGTCCAACGGGGAAGAGAGGGTATTGTATTTCCTTGCACCTTAGTGCTTGCGTAGGGGTTACAAGCTGCGAGAGAGGGAGCCAGTCCCAAGTCTCAAAGAGAGAGTACAATGGAGCATTGCTTGGGATGTTGATCTCAGTAGTGAGGTGGTGTCTTGCGGTTTTCGTCCTTTGTCCTCCGTTGTCCCCTAGGAGGGTCCCCTGCCTCCCCTTTTATAGGGTCAAGTGAAGGCAGAGGAGTCGGTAAAACCCTAGGGCGGTGCCTTAGAGGTGAAGGTCCGACGTGCGCCCGTGAGGGCTGCTGTAGCGACGTGCTCTAGGAATGGCTGGCCATCTCCAGAGTACCATGATGGCGTCAGGGATGGGACGGTGAAAGACCCTGAGTTCTGTGGCGAGCGGACATGCAGGCATTATCCTCTTATTGACCGGTGATTAGTCGAGGCCAGGTCGAGGCGTATCTGAGGGGGTCGACGGGAAATGGATAAGGCCAGGCCCTAGAAATCCGAGATGTGACGGTCGTCGTTTTGTGCCTCGAGGGGGCATCGATGGCGGAACAGTATCCGACATGGTGCGTACAGTGACCGGTTTTCACCGCCCATCCCGGGATGGGTGGTAAAAAGCGGGATTTGACGCTGGTACTGCTTCCATGCTGGCGGTGCTGTAGCCACGTAGGTACGAAGTGGTTGGCGGTTGCATTAAATGCCTTGACTTTTGTCTGTAAGTAGGTGGGGTGAGGAAGTGCCGACCGGCTCGACCCAGGGTCGACTAGATCGACCCATGGTCGTGCGAGTCGGAGATTTTTCCAGGGGTCGAGGCGCATCGTCGAGCGGGCTTCGTGCGAGTCAGAACGCAGTCGAGGGTGCCCCATCCTTACACGTATGTGGGTTTTCAAGGGTTTTTGTGATGCGGAATCCTGGGGGGTTTTGGGTACCCCTGGTTTAGATACCCGACACATCTTGTAGTTGTAACTTCTAGTTTATATAAATCTAATGCTAAGTTATTCAATTTAATTTATTGTATGATATCGAGCTCCGTGGATCTTGATAACTGGTTCGTGGAATGTAACCCTACAATTTGATCATGTGAATATCTCCGTGGACCTCTGCATGACCTAGGAGTTAGCACCACATCAGTCGAGAGGATGACCCGGGGTGCTAGCTTTGGTGGACCAAGGCAGGACCTTCGCAGCGGTCGTTCTTCATAGTTCTGCTATTGGAAATGGGGCGAAACTGCCCAAACAATGATTTTTCTAGTAGCGGTTGACTTAACAAAACCGTCCCTAAAAATTCCTAATTTCTACAATCGTAGTAATAGTATTGAAAATTGAAAATCAGCCCTAAAAATGATTTTGACTGTCTCTAAAAAATCTTCCCAGCGGTATTGCATCAAACTCAAGACTTTGCGCCGCGTCGTGGTCATCACGTGTCTTGATTCCACACAGCACGATACTAGTGCGTGTGTCATGTCTCAACTAAGCAACATGTCCACACAATTTTCAACATGTCGAACAAACACATTTACTCATATCCTTTACTACGGGCTTTAAAATTTATATATTGATTTAATTGCAAATAAAATGGGCAAGCCCGATTCAGTCAACACCTGATGACACCCCACCTATACGCGTACTTTGCATAGTTAGCCCCACACCTTGGAAAAAAAATCCGCAAAAACCTATCCGAGCTGCTAGGGTTATGGCTACCTGCAGCGAGGAAACCGATATCCAACGGTTGACTAATTCTTTTGCAAAACCAAACGAGGTACAGGGCCTTTTGGTCAATAGTGTGGTCCATCTACAGGTGCATATATACATATATATGCGTGCTAGCATATATACTGTTTGCTTACTGTGCATTGGAGATATATATACACAATCTGCTTACGGTGTATTGGATATATACTATCCGCTCACTGTATTTTATTGGTTAACATGCGCCTAATTGCCCACAAAGTACAGGAGCCTTAGTGAAGGTCAAATTTTGACCTTTCCCTAATTTGTTCTATTTTTTTTGTCGAGTTGATTGCTAGTGGGAGCTGAGTGTAATTCACATTCCAAAACTAATAATGCAATGGAACTGTTTACACATCATTAAGTAATTATTACGGACAATGCATGTTTGCCTTTGCAGTGTACGGCCTCGTTTAGATGCATCCAAAAGTTAGAATTTTTTCGCTCTCTCCATCACATCAATTTTTAGCCGTTTGCATTGAGTATTAAATGTAGGTAAAAAAAATAACTAATTACATAGTTTAGTTGGAAATCACGAGATGAATCTTTTGAGCCTAGTTAGTCCACAATTGGACAATATTTGTCAAATAAGACGAAATTGGTACTATTCATCAGATTGAAATTTTTTGCAGTCTAAACGTGGCCGTTGTATGCTTTCTCAGGGATAGGAACGATGAGCTCATGTGGTGAAAAAGCTACTCCCTCTGTCCCAAAAAAATATGTCACTATGGGGTTCAAGTTGATCAAACTTTCTTAGCTTTGACTAGATCTTTGTAGAAAATATTAGCAATATTTGTATCTCCAAGTAAATTGATTATAAAAATATATTTAACGATTTATCTATTGATACTCATTATGCACCATAATATATATATATATATATATATATATATATATATATATATATATATATATATATGGAAATTATTTCTTACTCTTAGGGAGTAGTTACTTTCATGTTTATATCTCTAAATTTAGAGTATATATGACCTAACGAAGTATATGTACACGAAGTATATGATCATACTAGACCATCTATGGTAGTATGTATGTCAAGTATGCAAGTATACGTAGAGTATATGGTTATACTTATTTTAAATACTACAGTAGTGGCATTTTAGTAATATATTAAAAAGTATGGGCTCTGCTAATTTTTTTTACATAGTAAGATTTAGAGTATCTTAAAATAAGTATGTAAACATACTCAATGTGATAAATGAGTACACAATGTAGTTTTTTTAAGATGGGAGTAACTACTCCCGGAAGTATAAAAAACTCACCTATATATATATATATATATATATATATATATATATATATATATATATATATATATATATATGATCAATGTTGAAACCATTTGACTTCTCGAGAAATGAGAATGACATTCTTTGTGGGGTGGAGGAACTAACTTTTTTAAAAAGAAACACTAAGAACTGTCCACTAAAAACAAGATCAAGGAATAAATAGTACCACTATACTTCCGTCGGAACGTCCAACTCAGAACCCACATAAGACCACCAAACATGGCTTGTTAGCACATCACACATTGGCCAAAGTCACACCCGTGAGTTATCTCCATCTTATTTTTAGTCGCCCAAAAACTCTACAACTACATCATCTAGAAGTAATTTCACCAATGTAGCTAAACTTTCTCGTGCATTCCAAGTTATATGGTGTATTTCAAATGCAAATTGTGATTTAAATGCATGCAACAATTTATTTTCAAATGGTTTAACTACAAATTTGGTATATATTGGCATATACCAAATTTCAATCTAAGGGAGACAAGGTAGGTAGGGAGCGAGAGTCTAGTGATGAAGAAGGTGGACGCTATCAAGGGTGACCGTGAAACACAAATATCATGGAATGTGATGTTCAATCGTTCACCATCTCTCCAAGAAAAAAGGTGTGGTGGTAGGGTCATGGCCGGAGACGTTGCATATGCTAGAAACAAAGAGATGCTGATGCCAATGATCTAAAAAGTCTAGCAAAGATGTTGCAAATTGTTAGCATGTAGCAATTCAGGAGACACGCTATAGATCCTATCTAGTGGTGGATTTAACCAGGGGACAGGCTGGTCGATGGGAGTGGGACTCCATCCCCCGTCCCCCATCCATTGGAATAAAGGGGTGCAAGCGGAGGAGAAGAATGAGAGAGATGAGGTGGAGAAGAAGAAGAATACTTCAACCCCCACCCACCCACACAAGGTTATAGGTCATCCGCCCCTATGCTTGCAACACTTGTGTACGTAGACGAGTGTTGATGTCATTGGTGGTACAAGTACTTTATTGTTAGCAATGGTGCAGGAACTTATCGCACAAAGGCGTTCGGTATCGGTAGTGAAGGTGAGCCTACTGATCAGTGAACTACTAATATGAGAAGGAAAGAGCAATAGATAGTCCAAAGCCATCTCTAAAACCAAGATAAAGAGAAATAATAACTACTTTGATCAATATACTATTCTCTATTATTTCCTATTTAATTCACCTTTCCCTTCCACAAGCAAACTATTGAAGTGTGGACCAAATAAATGTTGTGATTTTTCAAACGAGTGAAGTTGTTACACATACAACACATCAACATTTGTACACCAAGCCGAGCGATAAAATGTTCAAATCATTTGTATTGTTGCTTAACTTCTAGCTAAGTAGTTCAGCTAATAATTAAGAAGCTATTAGCTAGCTTTGCATAGCTTGAAACTAACTAGTAGATTCAAACACCCCCTTAATCAAATGGTTGGAAACATTTGTTCCAAAAGGGACAAACACATGGGATACAACTATCCAGGTGAAACCTCATGACCCTTTTGATACTAAGGGTCTGTTTGGCTAGACTTAGTCTAGCTTCGGCTTAATCACAATAGGCCACTATAGCAAAGCCAAAGGGTGCCTAAACAACTCATATCCACCAGCATCATCGGTTCCTCGACCAAAAGCTTAGGGAGCTAGAGCCATTTTGCTAGTTGCTACAATTTAGAACAGTGCAACACAATAGCAGAGGAATTAAAGTCATTGTGGGCAAGCCACACAAAAATTAAAGCCTGAAAATGAAATGATTAATTTTGATTGTTTATCTATAATTTAAAATTACTAGCCTGTGTACGAATTAATGTACTAATTTTTTAACTAAAATTGACATATTAGTACTATGTACTAAGAAATATGGGCAATTCTCCACTCTCAATTGCAAATATGCTCAATTATATTTGTATTCCATCGGGTGCGGCTATGACATATTGCACCTAGTCCACATGGCACATGTCATAGACACATCAACAGAAAAATAAAGGGATTGTGAGAAAGTTTAACATCGAATAATAGGACAAAAACCCGTTTTTATTCATCTCAAGTGATGTTTTGGACATCAAACTCTCTGATTACTACACAACTTTGGCATTTGCGCCCTATGTTCAAGATGTACCAAAATTGTAGAATTTATCAAAGTATTTAATTTTGAAGCCAAATCTATACCATTTTATTTTATCAATTTATTCAGCTATAAATTGCATGCTAATATATATAAAGACACTTCAGTGACCACCATCACACATTTCGTATCGGAGGACATTTTTACTCGCTGCGAGCAGTCCGTTTTATTATGTGTTGTCGAGATGGATCACGTTGTATGATGAGTCAACATAATTAATAATGCACTGGATCTATCTAGCTATCACAAGTTCACAACTCATACAGCAGGTCCCATATGCCTAATAATGTTGGGAAAACCAACTCATATGACCACATCGGTCCCCTACCATGCTTGCACACTACTACGTACATCACTGGTCCTTTGTTTTGGTACCTCCTCCCACAATGTTCAATGTATATACATATCTCAAATAATTCCTATGAATATACTAATACATATCTCAAATAATTCCTATGAATGTAATAAAAATACACGGTCTTTGGTTTCCTGAAGAAGGATTTCGAGGAGGGGCACGTCCATCGTACTGCAGTCTGCGGCTATGGCAGCTCCCTTCTGGTCAATAAATGTACTAGGTCACTTGTAGCCAATAGCGTCTCAACATGCACGCAACTTTTCCCCCAAAAGTGAAGGTCCTTGTATTCTCCCTCACCTCACCTCACCTCATCCACACGAACAGGCAGTATTCCTCCCCGGCCCTCCTCTCTCTTTAAGGGGAGCCAGATTGGGTGACTTTACAGAGCAAAGTTACATTGTAACTTTCCTGCAATCTCCACCCTCCGTTCCCTATCCAACGACTCAGCACGCATTCAAAGCAAAGGCTTGCAACACTTCGCATTTTTCGTCCACTCCGGCAGGCGGCAGCAGTCTGCAGCAGGTCCATGCCGGTGGTCATGACCAGCTCCGGCGGGCTGCCCTCCCTTTTGGCGAGGACGCGCAGCAGGCCCGACCACTGGAACCCGTAGCCGAGGCCGTAGTCAACCATATGCATGTGGCACCCGCCGCCGTCGACGGTGGCGCCAGCGTCGTGGACGGTCCTGTTGGAGATGACGAGGCCGCGAAGCTCGAAGAGGGAAACGACGGTGCGAGACTCTGAGCTCGTTGTCGATCACGGACGGGGTGAGGCGGTGGCGCTTGGGGGTGCCTGCGGGCTGTTGCTGCCATGGCCATGGGCGAGCTTCGATGTGCGTGGGCCTCCGGCCGCGGGGCAAGCGAGCTCTGCAGCACGCGGGGCAAGCGAGCTCTGCAGCACGCGGGCTCCTCCGAGTGGGCCGCCGACGCGAGCTTTGGAACGCACTGGCTTTTCTGGGAGTGAGCAGCGGCTGTGCGGGGATGCAACCGCCGGGCACGAGCTCCACCGCGCGGGGACGCAGCCGCCGGGCATGCACGAGCTTCACAGCCGTCGGACGCAGCCAACTTGGGCTCCATGAATGTGGCATCGCATGCGACTTTCTCTCGGGTGAGGCGGCAGCCGATAGCTGGAGTTGCTGAACGTGGACAACATGCTGCTGCAGCTCTCCGTGGATCGCCGTGCAGTAGGTGTCGCACGGAGGAGGCAAGGAGCACGGCGAGGCCGACGCGGCGGTGGTACAGCACGGTGACCTGTTACTGTTAGACGCGCGCGCTTGTGCAACACGCGGCGCCGGCGCCGGCTTATCAGCCTGGACGAGTCCGCGGCGCTCAATGCCACCATCGCGGGCGACGTGGCCGCCGTCGAGGACCTGCGCCATGTTAGACTTAGCATGTTTAGTTGAGTTTCATTTTCCTTTCAGTTGTAATCCCGTTGTAACTCTGCATGTGTCATGTTTAGCGTGTAGAACCACGGTCCTGGGCGGAGATGTGCCCAGTCCAGGACGTGGCTGCGTGAGTCGGGTGCGTGGTCTCTGTCACTGCATGGTCGTCGTGCATGTCGCTCGACGTGGCAGAGAAACCGGATCGAGCAGCGATCGTGTGGTGGTGGGGACGGGCTCAGGCCCATGTATCTGCATAATAAAAGGCAAGGAAAAAACCTGAAAAGTTGCGGCTGTTGTGCAGCGAAAAACTATCGCATTCTGTTATCCAGTTCATTGTGTGTGTTGTGTGCGCCCGGTGATCGCGCTCCAGCGTTCGCCGGCGTTCCAGTCAGCAGCAGGGGTCGGCGGACACTGCCGGCTCCAACAAGTGGTATCAGAGCGTAGGTGTATGTTCTACAGTGGGTCTGTTAGCCCACCGCAAGAACCCCCTCAGAAGAAGTTCGTGATCCCGTGCAAGGCGGCGGCGAAGATGGGTGACGAGACGTCGCCGAGCACCGAGGCAGGAAGTGGCGTTCACGAGAGCTCGCTCATGTGGCCGATGCTCACGCGCATGAACTACTCCGAATGGTCCATGCTGATGCAATGCAACTATGAAGCGCTGGAGATATGGTACACCATCGATCCGGGGACGAATGTCAAGCGTTCCAAGGATCGTCAGGCGATGAGCTGCCTGAACCGATCTGTGCCACAGGAGATGTGGACGACATTGGGAAGAAAGAACACCGTCAAGGAGGCGTGGGAGGCGGTCAAGACGATGCGACTCGGTGCTGATCGTGTCAAGGAAGTCAATGCCCAGAAGCTGTTACAAGAATTTGAGAACATCAGCTTCAAGGATGGGGAGACAGTCGATGATTTCGGCATGAGGATTAACAATCTTGTCGCCAACCTTAAAGCCCTCGGGGAGACGGTGGATGAGCCCCGTGTCATGAAGAAATTTCTCCGAGTCATCCCCGCGAAATTCGCGCCGGTTGTGGTTTCGATCGAAATGTTCTGTGATCTGAAAACCATGACGGTCGAAGAACTGGTGGGGAGGCTACGTGCGGCGGAGGAATGCATGGAGGAGAAGGTAGAATAGATCGTGGACAAAGCTGGTCGATTGCTTCTGGCCGAGGAGGACTGAATCGCGAAATACAAACATCGCCTTCAGTCCAACTCACTCAAAGAAAGCAGTGGCAGTGGCGGTCAGTACAAGGGCAAATCGCCGGTGAAGCATGATGGCGGCGGTGGAACTGGTGGCCAGAAGGCCGTCAAGCTCACGTCGGAGGGCACTCCTCGGCGTAAAGGTAGGTGTCGCAACTGCGGCATCTATGGGCACTAGGCCGAAGATTGCAAGAGGCCCAAGAAGGAAAAGAAAAATGAGGAGAAGAAGGAGGCGGCGAACGTGGCTGTCGCTGATGCACAGCCGGCGTTGTTCATGGCGTCGGCAAGCGAGATCGTGCACAAGGCCACCAAGTTCGTACATCTGGCGGAGAAGAAGGCGGCTCCCATCCACTGCGATGACGGCGTGTGGGTGCTGGACACAGGAGCCAGCAACCACATGACGGGGACGCGGGAAGCACTGACACGCCTTGACGAGGAGGTGTCAGGTAATGTTCGTTTCGGCGACGGCTCCTGTGTTGAGATCAAGGGGCTCGGCTCAATCGTCATGGAGGGACGAGATCGCCAACACAAGGTACTGACCAATGTGTATTACATTCCCAAGTTACAGAGTAACATCATCAGCTTAGGCCAATTGGAGGAGGCTGGGTGTGAAGTGTTAATGAAAAATGGCAGACTTACAGTTGTTGATTCTCAGGGTAAACTAGTGATCAATGTCCCACGCACTAGTAACAGGCTCTATACCCTGAAGAATGCAGTAGTACCCCCTGTTTGTTTGCACATGAACTTAGCAGATCCAACTTGGGTGTGGCATGCAAGGTTTGGTCACCTGAATTTTAGAGCACTTCGAGATCTACGCAGTAAGGGGATGGTGGAAGGCCTGCCAGAGATAGATCAAGTCGAACAGGTTTGTGATGGCTGCACATTGGGAAAGCAGCACAGAAAACCATTCCCTCAGCAATCCTCATTCAGAGCAAGTCAGGGCTTAGAATTGGTTCATGCTGACTTGTGTGGAAAGATCAGCCCACCAACCCTAGGTGGGAAACAATATTTTTTGCTTGTGGTAGATGACCACAGCAGATACATGTGGGTGGAGTTGTTGAAAGCTAAAGATGAAGCACTGCAATACTTCAAGAAAATTAAACAGCAAGCTGAATTAGAATGTGGCAAGAAGATGAAGGCAATGAGAACTGACAGAGGGGGAGAATTTAACTCAAACCTATTCACTGCCTTCACCAATAATACAGGCATCAAGCATTACACTACTACTGCTTACTCTCCACAGCAAAATGGAGTAGTGGAGCGTCGTAATCAAACCATAGTGGAGATGGCTAGATGTCTGTTAAAGTCAAAAGATGTGCCACCAAGGTTCTAGGGTGAAGCTGTTGTAACTGCAGTGTTCATATTAAATCGAGCTCCAACCAAAAGCCTTCAGAACATGACACCATATGAAGCTTGGCATGGAAATAAACCCAGGGTGGATCATATGAAAACTTTTGGGTGTGTAGCACATGTAAAGAAAGTTGGGCCTGGTATCACAAAATTGTCTGACAGATCAACCAAAATGGTTTTCCTCGGGTATGAGTCAGGAACAAAAGGGTATCGGGTGTTTGATCCTGTAAACAACCAACTACATGTGAGCCGAGATGTTGTGTTCAAGGAGCAAGAGAAATGGAATTGGGATACCCCAAGAAGCTCAGGCCAGGCTAAAACTGAAGCTTTATTATTGATCTTCAGCCTACTGTAGCAGAACCAACAATGCAACCTGCAGCTGTATTTGAAGAGGGTGAAGGCAGTCAGCAGGATCAGGGGGAACAGGGTCACGAATTGTCACCCCAGGCATCATTACCAACATTACCAGGGTCCCCATTGACACCAAATAATTCTGCAGTAGGCTCTAATGCCACTAGGTCGAACTCTGCAGGTAGCTCAGACTCAGTTCAAGGTCCAGTCAGGTTCAGGTCCTTGACTGATTTGTTTGATGCCACTGAGGAGATACATGACTATGAATATAGTGGGTTATGCTTGCTTGCAGCTGATGAACCAGCAAGTGTTGAGGAGGCTTTGGAAGAAAAATGTTGGAGGGATGCAATGAATGCAGAACTGCAATCCATTAGTGACAACAGCACTTGGAGACTGACAGAGCTACCAAAAGGTCAGCGAGCTATAGGTCTCAAGTGGGTGTTTAAAGTGAAAAAAGATGCAGCTGGTAACATTGTCAAACACAAGGCTCGACTTGTGGCAAAGGGGTATGCACAAAAACAAGGGGTGGATTTTGATGAAGTCTTTGCACCTGTGGCCAGACTAGAAACAGTAAGATTACTTTTGGCTCTAGCTGCAAATGGGGGCTGGGAGGTCCATCATATGGATGTTAAATCTGCTTTTCTAAATGGGGATCTCCAAGAAGAGGTGTATGTTCATCAGCCACCAGGATTTAAAGATCTAGACAATGCAGGGTTGGTGCTTAAGTTGAATAGGCCTTATATGGGTTGAAGCAGGCTCCAAGAGCATGGAATGCAAAACTTGATCAAGAGCTGTACAAACTCGGTTTCAGAAGGAGTGAGGAAGAGCATGCTGTGTATAGAAGAAGTGAGGGTGATTCATTCCTCATAGTTGGTGTGTATGTAGATGATTTAATCATCTGTGGTCCAAATAGCAGTAAGATCTGTAGATTCAAGGAACAGATGAAGAAGCTTTTCAGCATGAGTGACTTAGGCCTACTAAGTTACTACCTTGGGATGGAGGTGACTCAAAAGGATGGTGAGATTTCAATTTGCCAAAGTGCCTATGCTACCAAGATAGTAGAACAGTGTGGTCTGTCAGGCTGTAATTCTACAGATACACCAATGGAACAACGTGTGAAACTTGTATCAGGAACTGCAGAAAAGGTACTTGATGCTACCAGGTATAGGAGTATAATTGGGAGTCTTAGATACTTGGTTAACACAAGACCAGATATTGCTTATGCAGTTGGGATAGCAAGTCGTTTCATGGAGTCACCAAACAGTGAGCACTGGGGTGCTGTAAAAAGGATAGTCAGATATATATCTGGAACTATCAGCTATGGGCTCAAGTATGGTGCAGGGGGAGATGGAGGTCTAAACCTGTTGGGATACACAGACAGTGACCATGGTGGTGATCTCGTGCTGCGCAGAAGCACCACTGGCATGGTATTCTTCCTAGGATCAAATTTGGTGACATGGACCTCACAGAAACAGAAATTTGTTGCCCTCTCTTTGTGTGAGGCCGAGTACATGGCAACAGGAGCAGGTGCTTGTCAAGGAGTGTGGCTTAGCAGGCTTTTAGCTGAACTGATGGGAAGAAGAGTTCAGAAGTTCAAACTTCTTGTGGATAACAAATTGGCCATAGAGCTATGCAAGAATCCTGTCTTCCACGAAAGAAGTAAACACATTGACACTCGCTTCCATTACATCAGAGATTGTGTCAGCAATGGGCAGGTTGATGTTGAACACGTGAGAACCGACAACCAGTTGGCTGACATACTGACAAAAGCACTAAGCAGGATCAGGTTCGTGGAGCTGCGACAGAACCTGGGCATCCTCAAGATACAACAGGATTAGGGGGTGATTTGTTAGACTTAGCATGTTTAGTTGAGTTTTATTTTCCTTTCAGTTGTAATCCCGTTGTAACTCTACATGTGTCATGTTTAGCGTGTAGAACCACGGTCCCGGGCGGAGATGTGCCCAGTCCAGGACGTGGCCGCGTGAGTCGGGTGCGTGGTCACCACCACTGCATGGTCGTCGTGCATGTCTGTAACAACCCAGAATTTCCAGGAAACAAAAATCACAACCACAAAATTTTTTTAAAAAAATAATAACCAATGTTTGATGAGTGACATATAGGAAACCAACCCTAGCTACACAAGTAGCACCTAGTCTAGTTAATTACATGTTGCATTTAATTATATATTCATGAGTTGCTTCTTATGTTCTTTGTTTTGTTAAATAAAAATGGTCACATTTATTTGCTTAAATTAAATAAATGAGTAATTATAACCGTGACAAATAATTGGAACCACAAATGACCTCTAGTGGACGCCACTAGGGCATACCCAAGAGGTAATTATTTAGTTATTTATTTATTTTTTAGCAAAAGAAATCTGTGAAGAAAAGAAAATAAAATGGAAAAGCTTTGGAGTTTATTTAGAAAAAGAGAAAAGCTCTCCAAGCCCATTTTCTGAATATGGCCCGCTCACCCCAGCCACTTCACTAGGCCAGCCCAGTAGCCGCGGCCATTCCACCGCGACGGGCCGCGGAGACGACCGGCCCAGCCAAAGCCGAGACGGCCCGGGAGGAAGCCGCTCCCCCGTCTTCGGTCACTGCCAGCTGGGGCCCGATCGTCATCACTATCCTCCCGCCCGCCGTTCCTCTGTCATGGCCGAACCGAAACTGAAAGGGGGAAACACGGTCACGCAAATGGCGAGGGGAGATTCCCCTGTCCCCTGCCGGTCACCTTGCACGCCAAGCTACCGAGCCGGTCCCGCACGACAGCCGCACACACACACCATCCCGCCATGCCTAGCGCGCGCGTGACCTCACCATGGTGGCAGGAGCACTGCCACAGCCTGGCACTGCCCAACCGCCTGCAAATCCCTGATTTAGCATCACCAATTCAAACCCCACTACTCAAATTGCCCTTAACCCTGGCCAAGGCCCCCTAGATTACAGCCACGTGGCTCGAACTCTTCTATCGCCGTCCACCGAGCACCATGGACGCTCCTCTATAAAACGGTGACTCCGACGTCCTAGCCTCTCCCTCTCCACTCGCTGCCGCCTTGGTGGCACACGGCTCACACCACACCACTGGAGGAAAAGAAAAGGGGGAAGAGAAGGAGAAGCAGAGGGAAGAAGCCGAGAACCCGAAGCGGACGCCGCCGTTTGAGCGCACCGGAGGAGGAGACGCTGACCTCCTCTCCACCACCGGACTGCACTGCACGGCCATCGATCTTCACCGCTCCAACTCGCCCTGCACCGATATCCCTTCGCCATCGCCACCTACGGTGAGCTCACCATCCCACCTCACTCGCCGCCGGTTGAACTCGTCACGGCACCATCTAGCCGGTTAGCTCCGTGGACCATCTAGGCAGAATCCACGACCCACATGCGTTGATCGCACGCATACGCACATGTGGTGCGCACGCTTGATGGCCTGGCCGAGGCACATAGACACGGTATCGGCCGCGGCATGCCGATGCTCCGCACATGGTCGCCATGGCCGGACCAAGACATGTCGAGGTTGTTCCTTCCAAGCCGAGCCAGTAGAGGGGAAGGGAAGGAGCTAGATTGATTTGCCTTGGCAAGGGACACACCGTGTGCATCAAGGAGGGGAAGAGGAGCCACCGAGGAAGCCGTTTGTAGCTGCCATGCCGACGGCAGCGTGCACGGGAGCGCGGCCGGGAAACAGGGGAGGTGCTGGAGAGCCGCCGCTCACCCAACCATGGACGCGTGCTCTACCGCGTAGATGAGTTGACAACAGCGGCCCTAGCACCCCGCGGAGAAGTCCAATTGAGGATCCCAGAGCCAATTTGAACCTCGGGTTGGCCATGGAAGTCTCGCCGCCGTTCACCACACCGGCCGAGCCGCCACCGCCGCAGACACGCCCTCTAAGCACTTTAATCCGCACCGATGACTCCTCCATCAAGTTCCATGGGATCACGCGATGCTTTAGAGCCTACTAGCTCTGCCTGTGAGACTCCAAAGCACGAGCCCGGTCGCTCGCCGCCGGTGAAGAGTGCGGCCGGAGAAAAGAAGAAACAAGCAAGAGAGGAGAGGAGCGGCTAGGTGCACTCGGTGCACCGTGAGCCGAGAGGGGAGAGGAGGGGATGGACCGGGTCCACCGTGGACCGCGTTCAAGACCCGTGGACCGCCCGCACGAGACCACCGTGAGCCGAGCTCACCAGCCAGAGCCCGTTTGTGAATCCGAATGGGCGACATGGCCGCACCAGCGTCTGACACGTGGCGGGCCCAGCCCGGCCCAGTTCGACCCATATCCGGCCCAGCCCAGGCCCACCGAGGCCCGGTCTCGGCCCGGTCAGAGTTGACCATTGACCGTTGACCGACGACTAGTCAAACGGGCCCACCTGTCAGTGACTCGATCGGTTTCGGCCAATCAGAGCGTGACACGTGTCGCTGCCTGATTTTTCCTTTTTCTTTTTCTTTTTCAAAAAATCATTTAATCTTTAGAAATTCATAACTTATTCATTTCAACTCAAAAAAATACCAAACCAGTTTCTAAATTTTTCTTAAAATGAGCTCTACATCTTAGGCTTATGTTTGAGTGCATTTGGATCTTTTGAATTTTTGTTGCTTCTTTGTGCACCTCTATAGGAGTCATTAATGCGGCTCTACGTTACGTTTAACAGAGCCGGAGGACCTGCCGACTGAGGAGTACGACCCCGACTACAGTGAGGACTTGGGTGATGACCTGCCAGGTGCCACGCCCCACCCATCTCTGTAGAACCTATTACGCATGCAAATATAGAATTGCTAGCGCTTTATTTTTTTGTACTTTATTATTGATGATAGGCTGCATGGTAGATGCTTTACTTTGAGCCTTTTACCTTGTTGTAACCTTACTCCTGCTCACCCTGCTATTAGGTTAGATGCTCGCATGTTACATATTACTGCTTTTGCTCTTACTCGCATTATATCTGTGATGTGATGCCGGTGAGAGAGAGACGTATATGTATAAGGCACATAGTGCCAAGAACTTGATAAACCTGACTAAAGAACTGGGGAGATCTTGGCGTGCGTCTTGGGTGAGTGGCGAGAGTTGAGTCGATCGGACAGGATCCTACGACGAGTCTTTGGGGCAAGTCTTGATGGAGGGGTGCGACCTGGGCATCCCTCACGAGAGATACCTGTGGCGGGTATATTTGAGAGGTGAACTGGGGTGTTGGTTATCTCTGGTGGAGGTGCTATCGTGGCATGGGGAAGACGGTGTCTCCCCCTTGAGAAGACATCCTGTCTGGTCACCTTAAGGACTGGTATGTCTTGAGAACCGGAACCATGGGACCTTCGTGCACACCACTCGCTCCCGATGGGCGGGAGACGATTACCCGACTGACTAGGGCGGTACCACTACTACTAGGTTGGAAGATGATAGTGTAGGGAGGTACGGGCATGGGGACCCACACCCTCCTAAGACAGCGTAGTGACCCTGGGGGCCCGGTACTACGTCTCACAGTCTCAGCGTTTCGGTGGATGCCGGGGTGGCCCAGGGCTGAGTGGTAGGGTGGTACTGTACCGGTTGGAAGGCAGTTGGAATTAGCCTAGACGAGCCGGATCGTCGAGGATGGCGATCTTGTGGATTACCAGGTGTACACGCTCTGCAGAGTTGATCGATCTATACGTATAGCCGCGTCCGCGGATATGGACATTCCCATGACCTACGCTTCACTTGATTAGATGAGAGGAGTCCTTTCTACCTTTCCCCCGGGTTCTGTGTCGGATTCCGGCTTTGGCCGTTGAGACGAGATCTGAGCGGGAGTCAATCTCGTCGCCTAGAGAGAGAGAGTGAGATGAGATGTGTTGTGTGTGGTGGGATTGGGAAAATGTGTGACTAAGATGAGATAAAAACTGAGGAATATCTTATTAAAATATTAACTACTTGCATAGGAAACCCACAGCCTAAGTAGGTCTATTTCTACTTTTTCCGATGCATTCCACTTTCCACAAAGCATTGCAAGCATAGGGTGGGCGATGCGTGGCCAGTACCAAGTGTACTGATAGATTTTTGATAGGTTCTGAGTCCGAGTACGACTACGAGGGCGATGATTGGGAGAATTAGAGGGTCTGTTCTACGCTCAAGCTGGATCCAGAAGATCTTTTCCGCTGCTATCTACGTCGAATGTTGTTCCGTATGCTTGTGTGAGTGTGTTCCGCCCTGCGAGGCGAAGAGAATAAATTATGTAAATCTGTCTATTGTACTCTGATATTCGTGCATGACTTTATGTATCGCTGAGATTTGGGTAAATTGACGGAATGTTTCGTCATTTTACACTTCATTTCTGTGGATTTCCCTTCGTGGAAATCAAGGACGTTTCAATGTCGCTCGGCGTGGCAGAGAAACCGGATCGAGCAGCGATCGTGTGGTGGCGGGGATGGGCTCAGGCCCATGTATCTGCATAATAAAAGACAAGGAAAAAACCTGAAAAGCTGCGGCTGTTGTGCAGCGAAAAACCATCGCATTCTGTTATCCAGTTCATTGTGTGTGTTGTGTGCGCCCGGTGATCGCGCTCCGGCGTTCGCCGGCGTTCCAGTCAGCAGCAGGGGTCAGCGGACACCGCCAGCTCCAACATGCCACGCCTTCTGCTTCTTCGACGCCGACGGCAACGGCACCATGTTCACCACCAAGCTTGCCATCCACGGCGGCGCGGGCGTGGACCCGAACTTGCTGGAGCACCGCCAGGCGGAGGCGAAGCGCGTGCTGGCGGCCTGGTGCGGTGCCTCGTGGCCAACTCTGTGTGTGTGCACGGCCAGCGCGTGGGGCAGTGTGGCGAGCGGCCGGCCAGCGTGGGCACACGGCACGCCGAGCGGGCGGCCATCGTGGCCTCGTGGGCACGACATACGTCAAGCGCGCGAGGATGTCGCGGAGGGCTGCACGGCGAGCAGGCCACCACGGACATTGGATGCGGCGAGCGTGCGCGGCGCGGCGAACGTGAGCGGCCGTCGTGGCTAGTTTGCGGCCAGCGCTGTGTGCGTGCACGGCCAGCGCGGAGGGAGGCGTGTCGAGCGGCCGCCCGGCGTGGGCACACGATGCGGCGAGCGTGCGCGGTAGGTGCGAGCCGGCGGCCGTGCTGGGGGCGTTCGCGTGAAGGAAGAGACAAAGACACAGACCTTGAATCAATCTCCCTCGTTGGATCTTGATTGGACGGTGGATAGCATAGGGAAAGTTACAATGTGACTTTGTGAAGGAAAGTCACTGAATCTGCCTCGCCTAATTAGTCCAAGATTAGAAACTTTTTATCATATAAGACAAAACTGTTACAGTGGTTGTTAAACTTTAACATCAAGATCAAACGGCCCTAAGATGCACAGCCCTCTCAGTCTCAGGTAGGGGCGAGTGTCTGACTCTCACATAGTTCTCTAGCTAGCTTGGTCTCCTACACAGCCTATGCACATGAGCCCATGCCTCCTCTCCCTCCTCTCCTTGCACCTGCATAGAGAGATGGTATGATCAACTGGACAGTTTTTTTTTTTTGAAAATTAACTGGACAGTTTTTAACTCTCTCTCAAACAAGCCTAGACCATATGCATGGCCGGACACATCTGATCATAGGACATACTAGGCCACACTCCTGCCTCTCTCTCTCTCATAGTCTCATATAGATCGACACACACTGCTCTTGGGGGTGTTTATTAGAGGAGTTAAAGTTTAATAAACATTGTAGCACTTTCGTCTTATTTAACAAAAAAAAATTCCAATCTTGGACTAATTAGACTTAATAGATTCGTCTCGTAAATTACTCTTTATCTGTGCCGACATGCATGCAATTAGTCTACATTTAATACTCCATGCATTTGAGGAAACATTAATGTGATGGGAGTTAAACTTTAACGACCGAAACCAAACGGGGCCTTATTGCCAGCACCTAGCTAGAGAGGGAGAAGGAGAGGGGAGGGAGAAGGCATCAGGGGCCTTGGAGTCCCACAGTAAAGCACATGTTTCCTTTCTGTGATTCCTCAAGCCCCATGGACTTACCGCTTTATCAACAGCTGCAGCTCAGCCCGCCTTCCCCAAAGCCGGACCAATCCAGCAGCTTCTACTGCTACCCATGCTCCCCTCCCTTCGCCGCCGCCGACGCCAGCTTTCACCTGAGCTACCAGATCGGTAGTGCCGGCGCCGCCGCCACCCCTCCACAAGCCGTGATCAACGACTCGCCGGAGCTGCCGGTGCAGCCGCTGATGGAGCAGGCGCCGGCGCCGGCTACAGAGCTGGGCGCCTGCGCCAGTGGTGCACAAGGCGCCGGCGTCAGCGTCAGCGTCAGCCTCGACAGGGCAGCGGCCGCGGCCGCGGCGAGGAAAGACCGGCACAGCAAGATATGCACCGCCAGCGGGATGAGGGACCGCCGGATGCGGCTCTCCCTTGACGTCGCCCGCAAGTTCTTCGCGCTCCAGGACATGCTTGGCTTCGACAAGGCCAGCAAGACGGTACAATGGCTCCTCAACAAGTCGAAGGCCGCCATCCAGGAGATCATGGCCGAGGCCGACGACGTCGACGCGTCGTCGGAGTGCGTGGAGGACGGCTCCAGCAGCCTCTCCGTCGACGGCAAGCACAACCCGGCGGAGCAGCTGGGAGGAGGAGATCAGAAGCCCAAGGGTAATGGCCGCAGCGAGGGGAAGAAGCCGGCCATTTCAAGGAAGGCGGCGACCACCCCGAAGCCGCCAAGAAAATCGGGGAATAATGCGCACCGGGTCCCCGACAAGGAGACGAGGGCGAAGGCGAGGGAGAGGGCGAGGGAGCGAACCAAGGAGAAGCACCGGATGCGTTGGGTAAAGCTTGCATCAGCAATTGACGTGGAGGCGGCGGCTGCCTCGGTGGCGAGAGACAGGCCGAGCTCCAACCATTTGAACCACCACTCATCGTCCTCCATGAACATGCCACGTGCTGCGGCGGTTGAATTGGAGGAGAGGGAGAGGTGTTCATCAGCTCTCAACAATCGAGGAAGGATTCAAGAAATCACAGGGCCGAGCGACGTGGTCCTAGGCTTTGGCAACGGCGGTTACGGCGGCGGCGGCGGCGGCGGCGGCGGCGGCAACTACTACTGCCAAGAACAATGGGAACTCGGTGGAGTCGTCTTTCAGCAGAACTCACGCTTCTACTGAAGAACACGGTCGCACTAGGTACTATACTAGAACAACTCTTTCAACTTACTCTATCCTTTTCCCTCCCATGAACTTCGCAATAATTTGTTGTGTTAATCTATGCGTGTTTCTCTTTCTAGACTTCGTAATTGGCTGTGTGACGATGAACTTCGTTTGGTCATCGCATGATGATGTATTATAGCTAGCACGCACTGTGTTGATTCATTAATGGAACTAATCCGCGTCGATTCTGTAATTTCCAAAGTGAATCTCTCTGATGAACGAGATCAAATAGTATCTGGTGATGGACACAATGAAAGCACCACAGTTCAGTTGTTCGATAAAAGAATGAAACAAAATTGCTGAAGGCTGAAGCTATAGCATGCTGAAAGAGAGGCTTTTGCTAGGTAAAAGACCCCCAAGCTCAATTTCTTCTCTTCCATGATGCCGTTTGTATGTAGGTTAAAATCTGCACCTAGTGGCTTTATAGTCTTATAGTTAATGGGATGCTCATAAAAATAATCACACCATTCTCATGGATCAAACAAGCCGATCATTTATTAGTTGAGTTAGAACTTCGTGTTATTAATGATTTATCTAACTGCTTCTATTTACACTAATTTCTTGATGAGCTGCAAATCCGATTCTCCCTAGGTTGACATCATATCTCGTCTGCTGGAGTTTCTTCCTCATATATATATAATGATTCATGCATACTTACTATCTGACTCTCCTTAATTAATTAAATCTTTAGTATCATAGAGTATATGTTGAAAGCTACAGTTATTTATTAACCCTCCATCTCAAAATAAATCAATTTATATAGTTGTCCAATGCCAAGCTATTTTAAGTTTGGTCAAATTTATAAAAAGAACACAAATATATATGGCACTAAACTAGTATAATTGTATAGACATTGACTATATTCATAGTGTACTTAGTGTGATCGATGATGATATTTTCAGTACAAAATCAGTAAAACTTAAGATAATTTAGTTTGACGACAACTTTAGAGTGGAGCTGATTTATTTGTGGGATGGAGGGAGTTCTAGGTTTTAGAGGCACATCAAATGTCGTCCATAGTACGTTCAAATCTGGCCAGTTGAATAATTCATGCTCTTCAAGTAATAATAGCCATTGCTTGCACGGCCGACAAGCCATAGGTCCATATATATAGAGACATCATAATCAGGCTAAAGTGAGATGGTGCATTTGCATCTTAATTTTGTCAACAAATGTAGCTACCTTGATGTTAAGACAAGAGGGGCATGCTGATTTAAACACTCAGGTGTGTGTATCAACATCAAAGTATGTTTTGTGCATCTCAAAAGGTTTCTAAAAATCATACGTGAACATCATGTTGAAGTATACATACCTGCCAGAAACATATTTCCTAGTGCATTCCGTAATGAAAGAATATATGCTTAATATCCCTTGTGTTTTTTTTATTGTGCACATATGAGCTTTTGTTGCACAAATGTAAATTAAATATCTTAACATATGATGTTTATAGGTATTTAACAAATTTACTGGAAAAAATATGTGTGTTTCTAAAGAAATGTAGAACTGCATCTCGGCGTACACGTGTTTTAACTTATGTGCACACCATGCAGCTTCCAGATATGAACCTATTTTTCCATTTACAATAATATGATGGTATGCAATTTATCTGTAATTTGTCTATTTAAAGCATTCTTTTCAGAATATATTAACTTTATCTACTAAGAATATTTTAAATTTATGTAGTTTCATTATTGCTACATTTGAGTTTGATCGATTTTCCTGACAGGGATGCTATAGATTGGTCTTATTGTCCGGATAGATGCATGGTCAATGAAATCTCCAAGGTTTAGTATAAGGACGAGCAGCATTATACTACTAGAGGGCGCACACAATGACACATGCATATTATTGGAAGACTCTTATGTTAAGGTAGATAAATGATAAGGGCCTGTTTGGATCTTTAGCACTAAATTACCACAATGTCTAGATGCTAATTAGAAGTATACATGAACTAATTTCAAAACTAATTGCATAAGCAGTGACTAATTAGCGAGATGAATCTATTGATCCTAATTAGGTCATGATTAGCTTATATGGTGCTACAGAAAAAAAAAACATAGGCTGATCAAGGCCTAAATAGGATTAATAGATACGTATCGTCAATTAGTCACCGCTTACGCAATTAGTTTTAAAATTAGTTCACGTTTAGTACTTCTAATTAACATCCAAACGTAGTGCACCTTTTTAGCAGCTAGGATCAAATAGGCCCTTAATCACATAGAGAACTAGACCTAGACTAATGGTGGCGTAGTATCGTTTGACAAAGCTGACGACTAAAATTGTTAAGCACAGCACCCCGAGAGTACAGTGGTCTGTTTATCTTTCACATGCCCCTTTATTGATCTTTGAAGACCCATGCTTTTGTTTACTATAGTAAATGACAAAAATATTTAGTGCAATCATGAAAACCCCTTGAACACATACATAGACTTTTTTTTAAATTTTTTTTTGGAAATGATGCACATCCATAGTGCATATGTAGATGTATACAGTTTTGCAAAAACTAACATGCAAAATCAATTTATGAAAGTTCATATGAAAAATGATAAATTTCAGGTGCATATGTAATCACATACATTTTTGCCTTCTAATGCATATACACCCGAATTTTGTTATTTTCATTTTTTTTTACATTGAGTTCGCACCTCAACTTTTGCAACAATATATGCATCATTTGGAAAAAAAAAAGTTAGAACTTATAGTAATGTATTTCAAGGGGTTGTCACGGTAGCACTAAATGGGTGGTTTGCACTGAATATTTTGCGATACTAAATCTAATATAAAGATTATAGAATGATTATAATAACTATTGACAGTGTGAGATCACAGTGTTAATTTATATACTTTATTTCCTATTTAACACTTTCTATCCGGGTGTCTAGAACAGATCACAACTTCATCTATATTTCTCAAAAACCATATGAATATGAGACTACCAACACACATATGAAAGTGCTGCAGTTTCACAAATAAAAAAAACGGATGCGTGCCTAAGGGGAAAGCCCACCTATTGTCTTTATGTCGTAGTCCTTCATTGGCCACCTCTCCGCTACCATAACAAGGAACTGCAGTTGATGTGTCACCGCGACGGGCCCTAGCAGTAATAGTAACTGTGTGCACGTAAATTTACATCGATAAAAAATCCACCCACGCAATGGAACATCTCAAAGGTCACATGTTGTACTGCAAGGCTTATTAGGACAAACAGTGTGTGCACATGTATCTAGTCTTGTCATTCTGAAGTAGTGGTACTTTGTTTTAAAAAAAATGAAAATGACCTAAGCAATTGTATCTATAAAACAGGCATACGTACGTACCACACATCAGGATCAATACGTACATTGAGCAGCACACAGTACCGAAGAACTGTTCGTTCTGCAGCCGTCCTATACACGAGCGTGAAACCAGCTGCGCCTGCACGCCCCACCTAGAATGCAGGATAGCTCGGACCACCGAAGCAAACAACTTTCAATGTCATATATTACCTATACATGAATATTGACACAAGATTATACATGCATGTACGGTCACACCCTCACCGCCGCCGGCACCCCCTCCCCTTCCCCTCCTCCCCCTCCACCTCCCCTCCTCTTCCCACACCCATCGCACCTGAGAGAATCGGCGCTGGAGCGCTCGCGACGGCTACGTGGACTACCTCCCATCCTCGTTGCCGGCGACGTCGGAGCCCACCGCCACAGCCACGTCCCACTGCACGGACGCCAGATCTGGCGAGTTGGACGTCCCTAGGCTGCGGGCTGACTCCCCGCCGATGCCAACGTCGGGTCGCACCGCCGCGGCCACCACCCACTGCGCGGACACCAGATCTGGCAAGTTGGACACCCCCAGGCCGCGCGCGGTTGCTGGATCCGGCATGCACGTGGCGCGGCCGCCGCCTCCACCAACCGCGACACCATCACCGCCGCCGTTGACCACCCCTCCACCTCCATCTCGGCCCCCACCGGCGGGTTCCCCTGCGGACACATGCGGCCAGGTAGACGGCGGTCCAGAGCTGCAACCGCCGATGGCCTCTGACGCCCCCTCGGCGCCCTGGACACCGCTGCATCAGCTTTCGGTGCCGGGAAGCCCTCCCGGCGGGGACGGGTCTCGATCCACGTGGCCTGCACCTGAGATAGCATCCTCTGAGGCCAGCGGCGCACCACGGCTGCAAGCGCGGATGAAAGGTCCTAATATGGCTAGAGGGAGGTGAATAGCCTATTTAAAAACTCTACAAGATCACTAGAGCAAAATGATTAGTATGACAAACGGCGAAAAGCAAACTTGTTCTAGCTCTACAAGGGTTGCAAGCCACCTATCTAACAATTCTAATTGCTATATCTCTATGCACACAAGTGGCTATGTCACTACTCACTAAGAGCTCTCAACAAGGCTACACTAAAGAGCTCTACTAGATGAAACTATGCTACAAAGCAAGCTCTCAATTCTAGCTACATTAAAGAGCTTGTTACAACTAGTTTGCAGAAAAGTAATAGAGTGAGTAAGATGATTATATCGCCGTGTCGAGGAATGAACCAATCACAAGATGTAGACAATCCAATCACCGGGAGAAATCCAATCACACAAGAGACACGATTTTTCTCCCGAGGTTCACGTGCTTGCCGGCACGCTAGTCCCTATTATGTCGACCAACACTTGGTGATACGGCGGCTAAGAGGTGTTTTACAAACCTCATTCATACAATTGGACCCCACAAAAACCTACCCACAAGTAAGGTAACTCAATGACACGGGCAATCCACTGGAGCTACCTTATGACTCTTCGCCGCGGAAGGTGCAAGCCTCTCACAATCACCGGAGCTGGCCACGAATAATGTCCAACACATGCCGAAGCTCCTCCGCTGCTCCAAGCCATCTAGATGGCGGCAACCACCAAGAGTAACAAGAAATCTATAGTCACAACGATCCACAAGTGCCACTAGATGCAATCACTCAAGCAAATGCACTTGGAATCACTCTCAATCTCACTACGATGATGAATCAATGATGGAGATAAGTGAGAGGCATTTGCCTAGGCTCACAAGGACGTCAAGTATGTCAAAGTGCTAAGAGAGTGAGCCAAGGGTCGGCCAAACACTTTATATAAGGAGCCAACCACGAAAGAGCCGTTGGTCCCCCACTGCCTGTTTTCTCAGGCCGACCGGACGCGCAAATGGGGAGTGACCAGACGCACGCGCCCAGCGTCTGGTCCACCATCGCTATCCACGTGTCCCCTCCATTCAACCTCTACCGCGTGATCTCAACAGCTAGAAACTGATCCCCAACGGTTAAGTCGTGACCGGATGCACCGCTTGCGCCGCCTGGCGATCGAGCCCTTAGCGTCCGATCGTGTCCAGTAAGCTCCCCAAGGCATTTTCTACGGACCGGACGCGTTAGGTCACACAAGACTGGAGGTGCCCCAGAGTTAGGTTAGTTCAAGCCTCGCGCAGGGCAGTGATGTCAGCGTACGTCAGTGACGACCTGACGCACCCCCTACGCGTCCAAACACAAGTTTCCAACAAAGTCTGGTCGTGAGGCCGCCCTGCTTCTCTTCTACGCGCGATGACCGGACGCACGGCCAGCGTTAGGTCACTACGTCCGGTCGCATCTCCTCACTCTCGGCCAGTCACTGCGCGGCCTATAAATGAACGGACACGTAGGTCCTCCCCGACTGTTGCGTCCGGCCGTGGACTTTCTCTTCTTTTTTCTTTTTTTAAGTCCACAACCACTTCGCCCTTGCTAACCATAAAGTGTAGAACTTATGTGCACGTGTGTTAGCATTTTTAAAGCATTTTATAATGGTCAAAGTTAGCACACTAGGTTCCTAAATGCATATACAAGAATCATGTCATCTAGAGGCACTCAATAACCGCTTAGCCAAAGATTTTCCCTCTTTATAGTATGGCTATCGATCATGAATGTGATCATATTCTCTATAGTGTCTTGATCACCAAAAACAACCTATCTTATTTCTTTGCCTTGATCACCTTGGTTTTGTTTTCTTCTCTTTCTTATTTTCCAAATTGGAGCTTGATCATCTTCATTTCATGTCCACCTTCATCACCATGGACCTCTAACTTGCTCCACCACTTGGATTGGACTACCTTATCTAATTCACTCACTTAGATCAAAGACTAGTCCTAGGTTTCATCAATTATCCAGAACCAAACTAGGGCTTTCAGCGGATGGCTTTCCTTGCGTCTGCCACCGACCGCCTCGACGCCTTCCTTGTCGACCCTTCTGGGTCTCGGTACGATGTGCACTGAACCAACACGGGCAGCGCATCTCCGAGGCCGTCCTCCCTCTCCCCCACGCCGTCCCCTTCCAGCCTGGGAGCAACTCGTCGGGGCGCTCCAAGGCTCATCGCTGGGCGGACGAGGACAATGACGATGACTTCGACTACCCAAGCACCTACCTAGATGTTGTTGTTCGTGAGCCACAGGTGCCGAAGATGTCTCGCTGCCTGAGAGAGAACGGCCACGCTCCATCATCGTTGTTGGCGCTTGTGCCCGCGCTACTAGTCAGGCGTGCACCGACCGTCAGCAGGCGCAACCATCGTCGACCACGCCCGCGACTCATTCACGGACTTCCTGTCTGTGGCAAGGAGGCAGAAGCTAGACATGATTGCGAGTGGCGTGTACCAGCTCACAGGTGGCTTGGTTCACGGCGCGGCGCCTGCCAGCGCATCTCTGCTCCATATTTTGGTGGCTGGCGTGAGGTCCTATCGCAGGTGTTGTCATGCGGCACCGGCGGGGCACGCCCCGCCCACACTGCATCTTCAGCGAATTGGCGGTCCCCTACCCGCTATCTAGCAGACTTACGCTGGAAGTGCTTCAACTGTCTCTCCTCCGCGCATAGGGTGGCAACCTGCAAGCTGCCTACACACTGCCTCCGATGCAAGGGGTTCGGACACCTCGCACGGGACTACAAGCGGAGGCGGACGATACCTCCTAGCTCTGGCACATCTGGTGCCACAGAAGACCGACCATGATGACCTGACCGGGAGCGCACCTCGGACATTCGGCCACCCGCTCGACACTTTGCCTAGGGTCGCCGTGACCCCTCATGCACTCATGGCGACACACCGAGCTCGGTTGGAGCTGTGCTAGGTGCGGCTGCGTGCGGCGGTGGTGGGCGCCAATGTCGGAGACTACGTTGACGACGGCTGAAGGGGGACGGCACTGCTGCGGCAGTGATTTCCAATGTCGCCACTGACAGTGCTGCCTGTGAAAGTCACAGCGGGCCAACCAGCGAGACGCACCATATTTGGGGCCTCTCCGATCTTGACCCGTTGTTGCTCTCACCATGCCCGGATGCCACGCAAGCCACATGCGAAGTCTTAGAGGACTCGATGCTAGACGAGGTTGCAACCTCATTCGCAGCCACCAGTGAGTGCACTTGCGCCACTTCGACGATGGTCTCCCACCCCACTCAGCTGGCAACGGACTTGGTTCCACCGCCACTTGAGCACAGTCGGTCTCAGGTCACACCACCATGGGCGGCGCAGACCACCACCTCAAGCGCTGACGCACCTACGCAGGACGAGGTGGGCGATACGCCTAGCTTCGGTCCGGCCGAGCTCACTGCGGATGCGAACATGTTTAGTACGCTGCGTCGGGAGGACTACACGGTCGATGTCAACGACAGCTCTACCACACGCCGCCTCAAGAGCTTCACCAGGCGCGTGCGGAAGAAGGTCGACTCTCCGCTTATTTGTGAGCCTCCCAAGCAGCCTCCTGCTACGTCGGTACTGCCATGGCGGAGCAGGCGATTGGCGGCTCAGAGCCTTTCTCGAGTACCTGCTTCCAAGCGAGGTGAGGTACTGATCATGCAGCGTATAGGCTACACCAAGGGTCCGTCAGCGTCATCTGCATCGGAGCTGGAGGCCTTTGACAAGGTCTTCGATGACAACTTGACTGCATCCAACGTCGAAGCATTGGATGCGCTCTTCTCGGACGGTGGAAAGGGCTAGTCTAGGCAGCCGCGAAGGCGCAAAGCCACCTCCTAGGTCGCACCGTTGCGTCGCTTTTGGTTGTTTTCCATTTATGTAATATCGAAACTAGATGTCTTTTGCTAGAATTGTCCAGTTACAGTTGTTTTAGGTCGACCTCCTTCGGCACTCTATAGAAGCGCGTTGTTTGTATGTTAAAACTCTTCTACTTAATATAATGATACGTAAATCTTTTGCGTATTCGAGAAAATGTTAGTAGAAAGATCTAAAAGGACAAAACAATATGAAATAAACCAAAACAAGAAACTACTAATGAGACATACATATAAAACGCTTACTGTACTCCGATCCTTCACTAAGCGAAAATCATCAGAAGATCAAGGTGATTTAATGTTGTTTTATAAATATTGATCACTTGAAATCATTAGAATACCAGCATGTACTTGAAAACAATGATACAAGCAGCGCCTAGATATTTAATTATTAACCTAGATTAAGCTTTGTGTTGCTGTCATCTACACATGGAAGTGTAATTTCTTCATTTGGTTCACTTTACAAAACCACTGCGGACTCCTATCTCGAGTTGGAATCAGTTAGTCTTCAAGACATGTTATAAGCCGAAATTGTTGACTGGCTTGGCATTAGTCATGGACATTATATAAGTACTCACTCAGTTTTGCAAAAGTCAGCTGACAGCTCAGATCAGGTTGAAGTCCCAAGCTGTCGTCCAAGGGTACGTGTGAATGCGATCCGGCCTGAAAGACATCCAACTATCCAAGGGTGTTCCTGAAAAAATTTAAATAGCAGTACCATACATATACGACCTCATGAATATAGCCACAGTTTTTTTTTAAAAAAAAAGCAGTACCATACATATCTGACCTTATGATTGTAGCACCAGCCTTTTTTTAAAAAAAATAGCAGTACCATACATATATCTGAAACTGATGAATGCAGCACCAGAGTTGAAGCTCTGGAGTACGTGGAACTGCATGCTGCTGGGCCTCTTCCTCGTATTACAATATAGTATAGCTGACGTAGTTTATTATCTGTATGCCACTGCCAGTCTGCCACCCCTCTTTTCTCTCTATTCTTCTGTCTGCCTGAGTGGCCGCAGCATGGCTGTCTGTTTAAAAAAGGTTATGTTCTTTTAGAACAAGAAAATATCAGATAATACTCTCTTCTTTTCTGATATGCAGAACTATGTATCATTGGATTTAGAAGAATCTTAGATAATATATTCACTCCACTTGTTAGAAATGTCATATATCTTATGGCTAATGGTGCATGTTACAGTTGGTAATCTAGTATAAATTGATAGAAGCAAACCATGTACAAAAAGATGAAGCATCCATAAAAATATGTTCTTGACGTGATCTATGAGGTGGATGTATCAATTATGTTAACATTTACCAGCATTGTTATCCAATAGATCTAAAAACATGCCAGGTAGGTTTTGTCAAGCTTCAACCATATATAAAGGTTAAAGGGCTATTTCGTGGGAAAGAAGACCTTGACCTATTACAACCTTAACCCTTTGTTATATATGACATTACTCAGTCCCCCGACCTGCTTCAGTGGATAATAATGGTTTATGATAGCTTTCCCCTTCATGTATATGATAACTTTAACCCTGTGTTTTTATTGAATATGCAGGAGATATGCATATCATTGCATTGATGAGAGAACATATTTACAAGACAAACTCACACCACACCTTACTTATTCAAGGAACACTCATGCCTAGAACTCAAAACATTCAAGCGGATCAACTAAAACGACCTTTAGGAATTAGGAGGCAGCAGTCAAAAGCTGGACCAAACCTTTTGCACTAGCCATACACCACAGTTTCCCTCTTTAAAGATTCTTCTAAGAACAACCTAGACACTTGGTGCAGCACCATTCAACAAACACACTCATTTCTGTGAACCCAAATTATTCATGATGTATAAAATCTGTAACTACAACAATAGTATGTACAGTTTGTGTCTATTTAATTATATATAATTATTCATGTAGCTCTTAAATATAAAATTTGCCATCTTTTGCCATCGGGTTTATGCATGGGAGAGAATTTACTTTGGAAGGTATACCAACACTTTGTGTTCTTTTTCTCATTTGAAACTTTATTTCATATCATATTTTTTTATAAAATGGGGCGTCCATTTCAGAGGTGATTAGCTTATGCTCTACATACCCAGTAAATATTTTGGACAAATTCAGTATCAAGTCATATTTATTTAACTTAAAAATGCACTATTTAAGTTTACATGTATAATTGGTAGTGCCAATGTTTCTAAATTCTAGCGTCAGTATGTTTCAAACTGTCGACATTAGACATATAAAGGTATCCCACTAATCTACTTAGTACTTTTAGAATAACATAAACTCCCTCCTTTTCAAAAAGAATGCAATTCTCACTTCATGAGGAGTCAAACAATTTTAAATTTGATCAATTTTATACCAAAAAAAGTTACTAACATTTATGATACCAAATAAGTATCATTGCATTAATTATGGAATATATTTTGATAGTAAACCTAGAGACATAAATATTGATATTTTTTTCCTATGAACTCGATCAAACTTAGAGAAGTTTGAAATATCTTTAAATCTAGAATTGCATTCTTTTTTGACGTCCGGGGGCATTAATTACCTTGTAGTATGTTGGAGATCAACTGTATATAAAATTTCAGTATAATATCAAACAGAAGAACGGAATGATGAGCAAGCTATTAAAATTTAGAACACCAAATGTTTGTGATGATCAAGTTAACCTGTTAATACAACATATATACTATGGGAAAGAGATGTGCCTTGAGTTGACCTTATTAATTAGGGCTTCAGAGCTAATCTTGAACTGTTAGTGTGGCAGTCAATTCCAAACTGCTAATGAATTAAAAATCATCCCATAACTCATGAGTCCGTGGCGATCACCTGGAAAAAGATAGGGAAGGAAATTAATCAAAGTATTCATTGATCCAATCTTAGATAATACGAAACACTGCGCAAGTCACCTAGCTAGTACTTTCATGCATGGTGTGGACGTTGTAGGCTAAGTCATAATGGTTAGGAGCTCTCACATGAAAAATCTGATGCATGGCTGTATAAAGTGGTTAACAGTAATTAAGTCAGAACTCAGCGCCAAACTGCTCTAAAAAGATGTAGTATAAAATTTTGGTATTATATAAATAGAAGTTACATATGATGAACATCAGGGTTGATTTGGCTGGGTACTACAATTTGACAAAGATCACTTTGCACTCTGTGATGCATAGCAGGCATAGTGTTGTAGAGAACCAAACATTTTAATCTTTAAACAGATTTTTCATGTCTAGCTCTTGTCCATACAAACATTTATCAATTTTTGAGAACTATTGGTATTCTTATCATTTCAAATTGTCAATAGTAGGTTAACTGGTCGAGAAGCAGCTCATATACATAGTACATTGATTCGGTGTGCTCCTTTCAATTTTAATACTTCGTTTGGGAAACATGTGCCGGATTTGCTATCTATTCTTAAGAGCACAGTTAATTAACACCACAGACAACTAAAGGCCGGGAAGAGATACCATTTTGGCATGTCCAGAATTTAAAATGCTTTCCTATCGTAATACTACTTTGTAGCAAGATGTGGCCATGTCATTTTTCCTATCTCATTATTTCTAATGCACGTTAAAAGAAAAGGTCCAACAATTAATCGAGTTCAACTCTCTGAGCGAACCTGATGAAAGCTAGAATAATACTAGTTCCATCTGCATAGGGTGAGATCTTCATATCATCATATATATATTATACAGGAATAGCAAAATGAGACGTACGAAATTATACTACTAGATACTAAAACCCAATTTATATGGTCCTCCTTTTGAAGTACAGAGAGCTTACAGCATGCATACTGTTTATTCAGGATTTTATACGGAATGAGAAAAACGAGAAGAGAAGTACTAAAATGCTGTAGGCAGTACGTACTAGCTAGTCTACTAGAGCAGAAGTAAAATAATCCATCACTCTGCTTTATAAAGGAAAAAAACATTGAAGCAATTGATCTCTTCCAGTTCATATATACTAGAAATGGCTGGGCCGGGGGCCTAGAACTCAAATCGAAGCATGATGAGAGAATGCGACATGGCGAGGAGGGAATTTGATGGTAATCTCACCAGAGACAGTGGCGTCCTTGACCTTGAGAGGAGCGTTGCGTGATTGGCCTCGCTGGGTTGGCGCGGCGGGGGAGCTAATCGCGTTCCAATCGAGCTGCCCCGTGCATAAGCCATTGATGGCGAGCAGGCGCACCAAGCGCAGTCGCCGCCGGTGGAGAGCACCGCCTCCGCCTCCCCGTGGTCCGTACCGCAGCGCGGTCACCATCGGCGCACCAGCCCGGTACATTAAGCATCGCCCAGATCGTCCGGCCAAGAACTCGACGCCGCTGTAGCACGCAGAGACTCCAACTGCCCGGAGGCTTGGAGAAGTTTCACATTGATCTTCCCACCAATGGCAGCATCTCCTTCCCACCACAGTGCAATCTCTTTCGGGAGTGGATATATCTTGCCTCCGCGTGATGGACTGGTGGTTTTTGCCTTCTCGAGGAAATGATTCCGAGTTGCTGTAGCAAAATTAAAGGCTGCTGCAAAGTATTCCTTTCATTTCCAGAGAAGAAAGATGAAACTAGCAAAATGCATTCCCCCTTTAACGCGCGTCGCTTGGCTTTGGAATAAAAGGAGTAGGAGGATTCACCTCGTTCGCCAGGTGTCCCGCCGGTGAAAATTCGCGGGGACCCGCGCGGCCGACGGGTCTTTTCACGCGAAAGGCTCCACTGCATCCACGGGGAGGCCCAGCCGCTGGGGCGCTGGGCTCCGGCGAATGGGCGGTGCTCCACTGCTCCCCATGTAGCGCGTGCCTTTTCTGTTTTCTCTCCTCAGGCTTTAGTTTCAGCGACGTAAAGTCTCGGTGTCACGTCGGATGTTTTAGAGAAGTATAACCATTGGTTTGGTTTATAGTCAAGCTAATTAATATTTTTACTGATATAGAAGAGAAAAAAAAGAGTGAAGAGAGCTGGGCTCCCAGACAAATATCAAGTTAGATACGGAAGTATAGGCAGTAGTGGGTCCCAATAGAGATGTATACGACGAGAAATAGAAAAGAGAATAAAGACATACAATAATAAAGAAATTTTATAGACAAATAGAAAGCTAACTATTGTATAGCTTGGCTTTTATAACTTGGCTTATAGTCAAGTATTTAACTCTATTATTGACCTTGCTTTCATGGAATGTCGAAAGGGGTGTTCGGATACTAATAAAAAAACTAATTACATAACTCGTTTGTAAATTGTGAAACGAATTTATTAAGACTAATTAATCCATCATTAGCATATGTTTACTGTAGCACAATATTGTCTAATCACGGACTAATTAGGCTTAAAAAATTCGTCTCGCAAAATACACGCAATCTGTACAATTAGTTATTTTTTCGTCTACATTTAATACTCCATGCATATGTCAAACATTCGATATGATAAGGTGTAAATTTTTAGGTTTGGAGAAACGGTGCTGTCAGCGTTTGGTCCCGCGGGGGTCCTAAGCCAACGAGTGAATCAAGTGCTGTGTGTCCCTAATCTGGATGGTGATGCAAAAAGAATACGCGGAGGTTTATCCTGGTTCGGACAAAAGAAGACCCTACGTCCAGCGGGGAGGGGAGAGTATTGTATTTCCTTGTACCGCTAAGTGCTTGCGTAGGGGTTACAAGCGGTGAGAGAGGGAACCGAGCCCAGGTCTCAAAGGGAAAGTGAGAGTACAAAGGAGATTAATTTTTCGTGGACTGTGGTTTGTTGTTCTTCTACCTTTGCTTGTTTGTGCTTGGCTTCTGGCTTGCTTCTTGCCCCCTTTAGAGCCCTGGCCTGCCCTTTTATAGGGTAAGAGGAGGCTGGGACGCCGGGAGTGCCTTGAGGTGAAGTTTTGTCGATCCCTGTGGAGGTGACTGTAGCGACGTGCCCCGAGAATGGTCGGCCATTCCTGTACATCGTGGTGACGTAGAGGACGAGACGGTGAAAAGACCCCGAGTCCTGCGCCACGTCGGCCTTTCCTCCCTGCTGACCGATGGTAGGTCGAGGCTGGGTCGAGGCCGGGCCGAGGACGGGTCGAGGATGGGTGGATAAGACCGAATCCCCGAGATCGTGGGGTACGGTTCTTGTCGTATTCTCCCTCGAGGGTGATCGGTGGCGAAACAGTGTGCGGTATGGTGTGTATAGTGACAGGTTTTCACCTCTCATCCCGGGATGGGAAGTAAAAAGTGAGATCTGACACCGGTACTGCTTCCACGTCGGTCACAACTGTAGCCATGACGGTAGGAAGTAGTAGGTAGTCGCATTACATGCTCTGACTTTTGCCTCGGAGTAGGTGAATAAGGTGGGTCGAGTGGTCCGACCCGGGGTCGTGCGAGTCGGAGATTTGCCGATAGTCGAGATGCCTTGTCGAACGAGCCTCGTGCGAGTCGGAACGTGGTCGAGGCGTCCCGTCGAGGGTGCCTCGTACGAGTCGGAGCATAGCCGAGGCGTCCCGTCGAGCTGGCCTCGTACGAGTCGGAGCGCAGTCGAGGCGTCTCGTCCGCTATTTTGGCTTTGTTTTGTTTGCGGGTAGCGTTTTGTTTTTCTTAATCATTAATTGTGGGTACCCCTAATTGTAGGTACCGACAGGTGCACTTGCACTCCTCTTAAGTAAAATTGGTGAAAGCTTACGACTGCACATATACGATTTCCCTTTTTGAAAAAAAAAAACGAGAGTAGTTTATGTACATTGTACAGAGTGGTGTGTTAACAATGTTTTGGAATAATATTGGTAAACTCAAAACAGTACAAAAGGTCAATGAAGGATTTGCACTCTGTTAGATGCCCAAGTATTGAGCCTGTGTGGATCGTAGGAAAGTCTTGAGTGGAGTGCGCTTAACCTTTCCAGGCTGGTTTAGGGCTGCCCCGCACTATATAGAAGTTTTTTTTTTCAATAACTTTTTTTTGTACTGAAGGCATAAAACGCACATCATTTCTGCAGAATTTTAAAAATTATATATTGTTGTCTCCCGGTACAGCAACTTTTTTTAAAAAAACATCGCTGTACCATAACTAGGACGATTTTTTTTAGTGAAATCGTACTTGGTAAAATGAAATTAAGGTTTTTTATGGGGAAATAATTTTATTTTTGCAAACATCAATTAAAATCATTTTAAAGGAACAACATTTAAATAAGTTCCGACTGTCTGTTCCCTCCATTCTCGTTGCTTCTATAGATATGACCTTGTCAATCCAAAACGAAGGATCTAGGAACTTTCAAAAATCATGCTATTTTTTAAGTAGATGCTAAACATCATGCGTGACTGATTTTGCTTAGATTTGGCATCATAGTTTTTGTGATTTTGGATTTTATTTTTAAAATTTGAATCGCAAAACTTCAAAAGCTATAATAACACATTGAAACTGCATTTCACTTTTAGCATTTACTTAAAAATTACATGAATTTTTTGAGATCCCTATATCATTCGTTTTGGACTGACAAGAGAAGATTAGAGAAGCAACGTGGAACAAAGTGAAGTTTACATGGCCTTACAAATATAAAATTGTTCCCATAGAATGAAATTCATTAATTTTGTTTTTACTAGAGTAGAAGTACTACTTTACACAAAATTATTCTAAAATAGAATGATTTTCAAAAGTTGCTATACCGAGAAATGAAAATATATTATTATTTATAGGATTCCACATACACGGTGTATATATTTTGTAATTTTTGTATGAAAATGTATTAATGAATAAATAATTCCAGTTTTATATTGTACTTGTGAGTAAATAATAAGGGAGGCAGATGTGTTGGTTTTGTTTTGAAATTTTATTCGAATGAACTATTTTGCTACTAAAATCGCACAAGTTTAATAACATGATGTTTTACCAAAATTACACAAGTTGTCTTAGGCCTCTACAGCATGAATGCGTTTACTCACGTTGTTTGAATCTTTGAATGTCTTTTATCTGCTCTTTTATTAGATTAGACCGTCTCAAAACTCACACTTCCAGTTTAATTCAAGTGTACTTTTCAGGGGCTATGCGGCTGCATCCATGCCAAAACAAGAAAATTTGACCATATTTGCACCTCTAATTCATAAATCTTTACTACACCCATAAGGCAAATGCGCCTCTCTTGAATTTGTTCTAGCTCCTTCCTTGTGTACGGCTATATAGTACACAAATAGTACTAACAAAACAGTCAATGTAAGTTTGCCTGCGTTTAGTTCGCGAAAAGAAAATTTTTATGTGTCACATCGAATATGTCGAAAGGATATTGGAAGGGGTTTTCGAATACTAATAAAAAAACAAATTATAGAACCCGTCAGAAAACTGCGAGACGAATCTAATGATACTAATTAATCCGTCATTAGCACATGTTGGTTACTGTAGCACTTAAGGCTTTTCATGGACTAATTAGACTTAAAAGATTTGTCTCGTGATTTTCTCGAGAACTGTGGAATTAGTTTTTTTTTCGTCTACGTTTAGTACTCCATGCATGTGTCTAAACATTCGATGCGATGGGTGGAGGCAAAAATTTTTGGGAACTAAACCAGGCCTTTGCTTGATCCTTGATTCCCAAATAAAAGAATTATATAGCTACTAAATAATAAGACATGACAACACATTCTCCATCCGACAAAAAAATGTGCTAAAGCCTAGAGATGGTATCTCTATTCCACTTAGGCTGTGTTTAGTTCCCAAAAATTTTTGTCTTCTACAGTAAAAGAGCATCTTTGGACACATGAGTACTAAATGTAGACGAAAAAAAACTAATTGCACAGTTCTCGGAAAAATCACGAGACGAATCCTTTAAGCCTAATTAGTCCATGAAAAGCCTTAAGTGTTACAAGAACCTGCATGTGCTAATGACAGATTAATTAGTATCATTAGATTTGTCTCGCAGTTTCTTGATAGGTTGTGTAATTTGTTTTTTATTAGAATCCGAAATCCCCTCCCGACATCCTTTCAACACGTTCGATGTGACACTCAAAAATTTTCGTCTCCCTGACTAAACACCCCCTAAATGGGACAACTGGTAGGGTAAGAAATAAAAAAGCCTATACCTATAAGCATATAAATATTTGCTTGTGGTTATGGAAAGTAAGTGTGTCGAGAAACGAAAAGCATATGGAGTTCTGTTTCATGCTTTCCCACTTGTGCAAGGTGTAGTGAATAGGGCAAATGTCATTTCAGCACCAGACGAAAGACAATTCTTGTTCTTGTATGGAGACGCAAACAAAACTCAAAGCAACCAAAATAGAATCTTTCTATGATGCAGCGCTTAGCTAAACTGATATGTAATTGACGGCAAAGTGAGTAACTTGATAAGAGAGCACAATGGGTGTGTCGATGATGCTCCAGCTGTGAACAGGTAATAAACCAAGATACTTTTGTCCTTCGACATTTCAACCCCCACTCGCATGTCCCTCTGCACAAGCCCACAACAAGGGTTTATCAATTTGCCATCTACCGTTAAAGATGCATGCTCTGATCACACGCGTTCAGTTAATCCTAAAAGGAAGATCGGTATGCCTAACAGAGAAATTACTTCCTCTGTCGCAAAAAAAAAAAAAGATTTGTTCTAAGTCAAAATATTAAATCTGACCAAATTTATGTAAAAAGTAAATATCTATGACACCAAATAAGTAAATCACAAAAATATACTTCATGATGGATCATAAATATTGAGCTTTTTATAAACTCAAGATATTTCACTTAGAATAAAACTTTTAAAACATACTTTTGTTAGGAGTCGGGCCCTTCCTCTATCTAAAGGACCTCTATAATGTGTTGAATATCCGACAAAGCTAATTTAAAAGCACCTATGCATTATCTTCTTTGTTCTCCCAGGCTCCTCACATCCCTGAGCTAAAGACATCCGCTTTACCTAACGGCTTAAAATGTTGAATCCACACAGTACCATAGAAAAAATGATAACATTATCAGTTCTCGATAGAGAGAAAAAGATACATATAACTATTTTTGCTAATAATTATAACAAAGTAAATTACTCATAGGCACCCAATCATGTGGGTAATTTGTTTAGTTTATGCTTTAATATCCTTATCCTTTTCCTCTACTTGCATTGCCCTGGTGTCATTATAGAAAACAAAATACGATATATAGTATCATTTGATTTTTTTCATAGTACAAACATTATAAAATAAAAATTCAAACAATATATGTCACACCCAGTTTTAAGGACAAAACTAGACATACACTATATGTGAAATAAAGAAATCAAATCTCACATATAGCCGCAGATAAGTGTAATATCAAGAGACAAATGCTTAATAAACATAATGCAATAGTATAAGATATAACCTTAGAGAGTAACACAGCGGAAAGGCAACTTCGAACACCGGGTGTAGACTTCACTCTAGGAACAAACTAATTGGTTGATCACAAGCCTATTAACTCCAGAGACTATCCTGGGGTGTGGGAATAGCAAGAGTGAGTCCAAGTTGAACTCAGCAAATATATCATGGGGTTCATGAGGCTCAAAAGATTTGACACTGGTTTACTGCGATTACCTTTTAGTGAGTCATCTTTTAGCAATTGAGTAGCAACAAGTTTACCATAAGCCCAAATAACCTCATGATCATGTAAACGAGAATAATGTATAGTAAGAAACAATAATCATTAGTGAGCATCAATATCATCAGTATTATCATTATCATCAGTGTTCATCATTTATTCTGTAAGGGTCCAAGGCCACTCGTGACCGTGAGCATGGCTGTTATAACAGTTTTACACTATGCAGAGGTTGTACACTTTCACTGTGAGTCGTGATTTACCCTTTCGCCTGAGGTAGCTAATCTCTTGACCCACTTCCAAGGAAGGTCGGCAGGGTTCACTATGAAGTCTTGCAAAGGTTCGTCTAACAAGTTAGGGTCATTAGATTCACTCAGCAAACAAATGTAGAGCCCCCCTTCCAAATGGCACAATGACGCGCAGCCTATACACATAAGGACAGAGGCCGCACTATACCCGATTCGTCAAGCCATTCTTACGCCATAAAGGTTACCACTAACAAGCTAGAAAAGGTCCTCATACTTGACTAAAGCCAGAGCCATATAGCCCACACAGTTGTACTGTAAGTCTCGGATGTTCGCTTACAGATGAGTCCTTATGGAGAGAAACTAGAGCACTATAAAAACAACCCAATATGCTCTAGCCCTCTTGAGCCATGTTGCTTTAAAGTATCTTTTAAACGTTTATTGCATATACCATTAGTCAAGTTACAGATCATGATTATTTATCTTGAGCACTAGCATAAATACTACCCAAAACAATGTCCCATGGGTGTCAAGGTACAAGATACAAAAGCTAGGATATCCTTAGTGGTAACAAGAAAGATACATGCACATGAATTAAGTGTATTAAACGTGAATAGGAAACAAGGATGATCCCATGCTATACTTGCCTTAAATCAAGATCCTTTCTCTGATCCAAATCTTCAAAGAACACTGCTTCTTGTTCACCACGTATAGCTCACCGACTAGACAAGATCATAAAGCACCACACAAGCGTCCATTCAATCATACACGAAGCAAACAATAGAAATAAATTAGAATAGTATACCAATAGTAATAAAATAAGATAAAAAGTTTTTAAAACAAATCTACAACTCGCTAGGATCACACAGACGCGAAGATCACGAAAAACGGAGCTAAAACGACGAAGTTATGAATTTACGAAGATTTCCTATAGAAAAGTAATTACTTTAATTCAAACTTGAAAATAAAATGTTACAAACCTACTGTACAGTAGTACTAACATGTAGAGCTCGCAAATACGAACCTAACGCAATTTGAACGGGTCAAATCGGAGTTAAAACGAAGATTCTACGCATGAATTAACCTAGTGGCAAAACTGTAAATAAGTGAAAACGTACTTTTCAATTTACTGAGATCAACTATGCTTTCTGAAAAGGAAAACGTAATTTGGGAATACGCCATGGACTGCGGGTTCTATAATTAAAATTTACAGGGACTCTTTAACAAAATTGCCGGCCGAACCGGTATCTTTGATTTACGGTCGTTATATTCAAAATGAACGGCTCAAATCGGATCGGGGAAAATGGGCGGCGGCGCCATGGCCGGAGATGTCTATCTCGCGCTACAGAGCATTATCTCGCGAAAGAAAAACACCAGCGGGTAGAGCATACCAAGGCGAACTCACCACGAGCAAAAACGAAGCCGATGATGAACCAAGGGAGGCGTGCGGCTTGGAGAGGTGGACGGCTAGGGCTACGGCTCGAGCATGGCCTCCTCGGGACGATGTTGGTCCTCCGCTTCGGTGCAAGATGGAGCGGAGGGGTGCGACATCCGGCTTTTATAGCCCTGGAGCGGTTCCAAGAAAGGAAGGGGAAGATTGGGCGCGGGATTTGGCATCGACAAGGAAGGAAAGCGACGCCGGCGATGTCTTGAGGAAGGAGGCGACCCTGACAAGCGGGCCCGCGGTGTCAACGACGGAGAGGGAAAGGAAGGCGCACGCGCGTGAGTTGGGCCGGCGGCGGCTCGCTGGGCTCGGCCCAAGCGGGAACGCGGGGAAGGAAGAGAAGCGGGCCACGCGCTGGAAGGCAGGCCGAAATGGTGGGCTGAGGCTGAGCTGGGCCAGAAACCGAATAGGAGAAGAAATACCTTTTCTTTTTTCCTTTTCCAATTTTTCAAAGCATTCTCAAAACGATTTTGAATTCTCTTTTGAATTTAATTCAAACCACTCAATACAAAAATTTAAATGCAGCAGCATGAATGCTTAATCATGTTTCTAACCTTATAGTTGATTTTAAATTAATAAAAAATATTATTTTTCTATGTTTGTATGCTCACAAAAATACATAATAAATCATATTCACCTATTTTAAATCATGCCAAGTTTTAGGGTGTTACAATATATATACCCCAAAGTTACCCTAGCGAAAAAAAAGAATTCTCATAACAAGAGAAACATTTGATCATAAATAATGGTGCACTCGAGTCACCATTGACACCAATAGTAGTTGGATGGTACATGTTTCTAAATTATTACGAAAAAATACCCAAAGTACTCCCGATAATGCTTCCAAATTAGCTATATCTACCATTATGAAAAAGATTGACATAAATTATGCTAAATGCATCCTTCTAAAATACGGACCCCACCCATCCCATTATAGCAAAATAATCAAAGAATCCCAAAGATCCACTTGTAAATTATCACATCCACCATTATGAAAAACTATCCCAAAGAAACGAAATGCCTCTTCTTATGAATTATCCAATATACCATTCTAAAAATCTTTAAAAATGCTACTACTATATTGCATCATTGTATATATTTTTCACCTAAGCATAGTTTAGGTCTTTCTCGCTCAATTATGTCGTGGACTCTAGTTTCCAAACTAAAAAAATATACCATATATGGCTACATATAATACACAAGTAAAATAACATTTCCTGAGACCTTGTTCAGCCGAGGTATACTCCATCCGTCCCAAAATTTGTGTACATCTCGCACTTCAAGAAATCTAACATTGTTAAGATTGACTAGATTTTTAGAAAATAATATTAATATTTGTATCTTTAAATAGGTTTACTATGAAAATATATGATGTGATACATGTAATGATGTTTGTTCAGGATCATAAACATTAATATGTTTTTATATATTTAGTCAAATTAAAAATTTGTCGACTCCTCGAAATACGAGATGTGTACTTACTTTGGGACGGAGGAAGTATATGATAAGATAATATACATAACATTACATTGTAGGCATTTCACAAAGTTCTATATTTCTTATATTTCTAAAAAATATTTTTACCTCATACATGCGTATTAGTTTATGGACTAGTAAACACTACTACAGAAACGTCATCACCGATGGTTCGTATCGGCGGTGAAAACAATTTTCACCACTGGTTTTTCTCCCTATTATGTCCAACTGGTCTTTGAACCGACAATGAAACTTATCACCTACGGTTCTATACAAATCGGCGGTGAAAATGCCGACGGTGATGACAGTTTATGTGGTAGTGGAACAAAGTCAAGCACTTGTAAAAGTTTTATGTGTTGGCTTGTTGTCATGCTTGCAGCTACGATGTTCATGCTCGCCTCTGTTCTTACTAAACACAATCACCACAAGTAATGCTTGCACGATCCATGGGAACCATTTTATTCGTATGCTTCAGAAAAAAGCCATATTATCCATATGATAGGTTAAGTATAACCATATATCCATGATAGCCTCAGCAACAGTATGTCATGCTTCCGACTAAACCATGACACCATGACCGGGCAAGAAATGCCAAAGCATTATTATTTATTAACTTGCAAAAAGGCAGAGGGAAAACAGAGCATGGTGGATGCAAAGTAGTGGAAGAGCATGGGGCCCTCGCCTTTGTCCCTGAACGGCCAATACCATCTCCTCTCTCCCCCTCGCCGCAGCCCGGCCTACAAATACCACCCCAGCTGAGCAACCACAGCATACATGCTTGCAACAAAGCTTGTGTTGTGCAACAACAGCAGCACAGACATCTACTAGCTCGAGACTCAGGACTACTAGCCAAGATCACACAACGTCCAAGACCAAGTGCTTCCAAATTCCGAGCTTCTCCTTGCGGCGCAGCAGTGTGCATGCTCTGCCCGCTTCTCTGATCTGAGGTAAGAAGAAGCCTGACACGCCCGTTACTCAAAACTCTTTGCAACAAGCGCCAGTCATCTATCTGTTGCTCACGTCTCTTTACGATCGTGCCTCTTCACAGGGAGCAAGCGCGGCTGCCACTTCACATCTTTCTCCAGGCGGCGAAGATGTCGGTGGTGGTGTGCCGTGGCCCAGCTGTTCCGGCCTTCGAGGCGCCCTGCTGGCTGCGCCCTGTCGAGCCGTACAAGCAGCCGGAGGTCGTCGTCGTCGACGACCGGGCTGCGCAGGTGGACATGTGGAACGCCATCCAGGCCGACGTCGAAAAGGTGTCCGCCGGCGCTAAGAAGGCGTCCAAGCCGTACGTGCACCCGCTCGTGCGGCGGTCCTCGAGCCTGATGAGCCTGAAGAGCCTCGAGGTCTGCACGGAGAGCCTCGGCAACGAGACCGGCTCCGGGGACTTCACGTCGTCCCTGGACATGGCCAGCCTATTCGACTCGCCGCTGCCGGCTGCGGCGGCTGCCGCAGCACCGGTGGAGTCCTTCTGGCAGCACGACGCGGCTCGCTGCTGCGAGGAGGAGCAGTGGGACAGCAAGGACCTCGCGGCGGTGAACTACCACTGCTCGGCCGGGACGCGGTCACCGCGCCGCTCGTTCCCGCCGCCGCTGCCGTCCATGTCCCGCCGCGACGGGCCGTGCCTGCAGATGGGCGCGCGCCGCCTGGACGGGCGCCTCGTGGTCGAGGCCGTGGCGATGAGGCCGCGCGGGTACCTCTACGTGAGGCGCCAGGGCAGACTTCTCCGCCTCTCCTTCGTCGAGTGCTCTGCTCGCGACCAGAGCGCGGCGAGCAAGATCACCGAGGCCGCAGCAGAGTGTCACCGTCACTCCGGCGACTTCTCCGGTGATTGCAGCTGACGAGGAATCTGAAGATGATGATACGGTGGCGGGAGGCGTACTCCAGAAAGACGTCTCCGACCGTGGAGCTGCGATACTGGAATGGATGGCCAGAAGCCGGCGGCCCAATCCGCTATGATCGGTCCAGAGTGGACGAAGTAGGAGTACCGGCCCTGCGTGACCCAGAATCGGAGGCAGCCCATCAAGGCCCCTCCTATGTAACAACCGAGTGAGGAAGAGGAGAACTTGAACTTGGTTATTCTTCTGAACTGTACCCAGTGGGTGACGGTGGCGGCGGCGAGCCTGGTAGTGCCAGCGAACCGAGACCTTGCTCCACCAATTACCAATATATCAGTTAATCGTAGTAGTGTTCGTAGTAGTAAGGTTACATCTCGTATCGGATTTGCCGTTTCGATCCTGATGTCCACATTCCATCGATCAGAAATTGCAAACGCTTCGGGTCGGATCGAGAACTCGAGTGGTCAGTGAGCTGCTGCCGCTCAAGTTTTCTCTGTAATTCCTTAGCACGCATGCTGATCTGTGGGGAAATCGACGATTCCGGCATCTCATCCGTATCTCACCCGTCGACAGATGGCCATGGCATCGCCTGAGGAGCAGCTGGGGCAGATCCTTGCCCTGCTGAGCGAGAACTCCAAAGGGATCAAGGAACTCAAGTCCTCCATGTCCGAGACGAGGGCCATGAGGTCCGAGATCAACTCTTGGAAGCCTGAGGTGGAAAATCGCATCCACGAGCTGGAGCACGCGGTGGCAGATCTCGGCGAGCGGATGGACCGCGCGCTAGGGGTGCTTCTTCCAACGGCGGGCGCGGCGCTGGAGGTTCTTGCTGGCGTCGTCACCATCGCTACTGCTCCAACTGCGCACCGAGAAGATATCCCGCTTTCTCCGAGTGCGAAGGTGCCAGACTCCGCTCACCTGGAGTCATCCCCGCACGGGGCGGCGTCTGGGTCGTTAGACCACGGCAAGGGATCTCCTCACCGGGGTGCTGCTTTCGGGGCGGTCTACACTGTCGCCCCGGAAACGGCCCCGGTCACAGGTGCGACACAGTTACCAAAATCATTTCTCAGTTCATTTCCTAAGGATGATTTTGTGTTCTGTGATCGGCGTGGTTACCCCTGTTACCAAGCGTATCCACCTCCTACCAACCCTTTTCCTGATTTAGAGTTCCACAAATTTGAGGGTTCTAATCCTAAATTATGGGTTAAACGTTGTGAAACATACTTCGACGTTTACCAAATTGATCCCGGAAAATGGGTTAAACTCGCTACAATGCGTCTCACTGGCTCGGCTGCACTCTGGTGTCAGACTATGCAGACCACCATCAGTTCTCTGTCGTGGGACTTTTTTGTTACTGCTATGTGTAACAGGTTTGACAGAGACGAACATAACCACCTCCTTCGTCATTTCTTCCACGTTAACCAAACAACCTTCGTCTCTGAATTTGTGGAACATTTCAGTGACTTAGTCCACCAAATTCTTGCTCACAACCCATCCTTCCCACCCTCCATCATTACAAACCATTTCTTAGATGGTCTCAAAAAAGATATTAGAGCTGCTGTAGTGATGCATCAACCTCAAGACCTCGATACTGCTACTTCGTTGGCCTTTTTGCAGGAGGAGGCATTGCAAGACCAACCGGCTCAACGTACTGAGTCTGGACATTATTTCAAGAAGAGTTCTCCTGATTCTATGAAGTCAGGCTATACTTCTACACCAAGTCCAACTCGCAGTACTGATGAGAAGACAGTTGACTCTACCAAGCCTAAAGTTGTTCCTGATGATAAACTCTCTGCACTGAAGAATTATCGTCGATCTAAAGGACTTTGTTTCAAGTGTGGTGAAAAATGGAGTCCGCAGCACAAATGTCCAGCTACAGTTTCTCTTCAAGCCATGGAACAGTTGTGGCAGTGTATCTCTGAAGATGGGGACTTCTGCATTCCTGATGCTGATACTGATTTAGAAGAGGATCTTATGGCAATTTTTATTCAAGCATTGAATGGTGTTGAAGGTTTTAAAACACTTCGACTAAGAGGACATTTACAAGGCAAAGAGGTTTTCATGTTAGTCGACTCTGGAAGTTCCCATAGTTTTGTCAGTAGCACTATGGCATCCACTATTCAGCCTTGCAGATACTGAATCAACAAGTCCAAGTGCAAGTTGCTAATGGGGAATACATTCCCTGTACACATGAATTGCCCAATCAAGTTTGGGGCTGTCAGGGTTACACTTTTACAACCACTATGAAAATCATACCCTTACAAGATTATGACATTATATTGGGCATGGACTAGTTGGGAGCAAACAACCCGATGCATGTTCATTGGCAGGAACGATGGATGCAATTGACCAGTAACAACCAAGAAGTCAAGTTGCAGGGTCTTCTTCCTGATGCCACCATGGGACCACCAGTTTCACAGCATCAACTTCAAGCTTTTGATAAAGTAGATTCCATATTGTACCTGGTCCAATTGTATGAGGTCTCTTCTACTCCAACAACCACCCAACAGTTGCCTGAAGACCTACAATAGATTATCCAGCAATTCTCCACAGTTTTTGATCCACCAACCAGTCTACCTCCTACAAGACCGGGAGATCACAAGATACCTCTATTAGAGGGAGCCCAACCTTTCTTTCTGAGACCATATCGGTACAACCCTGCTCAGAAGACTGAGATTGAGAAGCAAATCAGAGAAATGCTTGACAAAGGATGGATTCAAACCAGTACCAGCCCTTATTCATCTCCTGTCTTACTAGTTCGAAAGAAAACTGGCGACTGGCGTTTGTGTGTTGATTTCAGGCGCCTCAATGCTCTTACTATTAAAAACAAATATCCACTTCCCATAATAGAAGAGCTTTTGGAAGAACTTCAAGGTGCCACTTGGTTCACCACCTTGGATCTGTGTTCTGGCTTCCACCAAATCCGAATGGCCGAAGGAGATGAGTATAAAACAACATTCTAGAGACATAGTGGCCACTATGAATATAGGGTCATGCCCTATGGAGTAACTGGAGGACCTGCTACCTTTCAAGGAATCATGAATGTGCTTTTGGAACCTCTATTAAGGAAATGTGCAGTGGTTTTTATCGATGATATTCTCATTTATAGTAAATCTTGGGAAGAGCATCTGCAACATATCACAGAAGTGCTCACACTATTATAGAAGCATCACTTTCATGTCAAGTTGGTCAAGTGTTCTTTTGGTAAACAATAATTATGTTATCTAGGACACATTGTGTTAGCTCTCAGGGAGTGGCTACTCATCCTTCAAAAATAGAAACAATCAGCAACTGGCTAACACCAACAAATGTCAAAGAGCTCAGGAGTTTCCTTGGGATGACTGGTTATTATAGGAGATTTGTCGCCCAATTTGGCCTCATTTCCAAACCTCTTACAAATCTGCTCAGGAAGGGGAATCTGTTTGTATGGACTTCTGAGACAGAAACAACATTTCAAACTCTAAAAAAGACTCTGATTTCAGCCCTAGTCTTGGCTCTACCAAACTTCTCAATACCTTTTGTGGTTGAAACAGATGCATCTGCTAAAGGCATTGGGGCTGTTCTTCAGCAACAAGGTCACCCAATTGCTTATGTCAGTAAGGCCTTAGGACCAAAGGCTCAAGGCTTGTCTACATATGAAAAGGAATGTCTTGCAATTCTAATGGCAGTAGAACATTGGTATCATTACCTCCAGAGTTCACAGTTCATCATTCTTATAGATCAGAAAAGTCTCACCAACTTGGATGACCAAAGACTCTCTACTCCATGGCAACATAAGGCACTAACTAAGTTGATGGGGCTCAACTATAAAATCATTTATAAGAAGGGGGCTGACAACAAGGTTGCCGATGCTCTGTCAAGAGTATCTTCAACAAATACTTATGATTTTTCTGCTCTTTCCGTGGTTAAACCTCTATGGCTACAAGAAGTACAAGCGTCTTACATTGATCCTTAGTCTGTGCAGTTATTGGCTGGTCTATCAGTATCATCTCCCCAAGGCTTCTATACTCCCAGGATGGTCTTATCCGGTATAAAAACCGAATCTGGGTTGGCTATGATGTTCAACTTCAAACAAAAATATTAGTTGCTCTACACTCCAGTGCCATTGGAGGCCATTCTAGCTGTGAAGTCCCATATAAACGAGTCAAACAAATTTTTGCCTGGACTAAGCTAAAACAATTTGTCAAAGAGTTTGTAGCTCAGTGTACAGTTTGCCAACAAGCAAAATCCGAGAGAGTACCATATCCAGGCTTGCTGGCACCACTGCCTATACCTAATGATGCATGGCAAACTGTGACTTTGGACTTTATCAAAGGCCTTCCATGGTCAGCTGGCTACAACTGTATTCTAGTGGTAGTTCACAAATTTTTGAAGTATGCTCACTTCCTTCCCCTATCCCATCCTTTCACTGCACTTCAAGTAGCCCTGACATACATGAACAATGTCTTCAAGCTACACGGCCTACCTCAAGCTATGATATCTGACAGGGATAAAGTATTTACTAGCAACATTTGGCAAGAGCTATTCATTGGCACACAACTGAAGATGAGCAGTGTCTATCACCCACAGATGGACGGCTAAACTGAGCGGGTAAATCAGTGCCTGGAGACATAATTACGCTGCTCCGTTCAAGCATGCCCAACCAAATGGTCTCAGTGGTTAGCATTGGCCGAGTACTGGTACAACACTTCTTTTCACTCATCACTAGGCCGGACTCCATTTCTTGTTCTCTATGCTTATGAACCAAGACACTTCGGCATTGACATTGCACAGTCTTGCCAGAATGTTGATCTCCAAAATTGGATGGAAGAACGAGAGCTTATGCAGCAGCTCGTGAGTCAGCACCTAATCAGAGCTCAAAACAAAATGGAAACTCAAGCTGATAAGTACAGATCGGCTAGATCTTTTCTGGTGGGTGATTCTGTGTATCTCAAGGCATAGTCATACGTCCAAACATCCTTAGCACTCGCTTTTCCAACAAATTGTCCTTCAAGTACTTTGGACCCTTCATCATCTTGGAAAAGATTGGACCCGCAGCTTATCGTCTTCAGTTGCCCGACAATTGTCTTATTCATCCGGTTTTTCACGTCTCCCAACTCAAGAGGGCAATTCCTTCTAACACCCCTGTAAGTTCTGAATTACCAGATATCTCTAACCAGATGCAGGTCCCTCTGAAAGTCTTGGACAGACGTCTTTGTCAACACCAGCAAACCATGATACCTCAGGTCCTTGTACGCTGGTCCTACCTCCCTGAAGCTCTTAGCACCTGGGAAGATGAGGAACCCCTATGGCAACAATTTCCCAGGGCACCAGCTTGGGGACAAGCTGGTTCTAAAGGAGGAGGGGGTGTCACCGTCACTCCAGCGACATCTCCAGTGATTGCAGCGGACAAGGAATCTGAAGATGATGATACGGTGGCGGGAGGCGTACTCCAGAAAGACGCCTCCGACCGTGGAGCTGCGATACTGGAACAGATGGCCAGAAGCCAGCGGCCCAATCCGCGCATGATCGGCCCAGAGTGGGCGAAGTAGGAGTACCGGCCCTGCGTGGCCCAGAATCGGAGGCAGCCCATCAAGGCCCCTCCTATGTAACAACCGGGAGGAAGAGGAGAACTTGAACTTGGTCATTCTTCCGAACCGTACCAAGTGGGTGACGACAGCGGTGGCGAGCCTTGCAGTGCCGGCGAACCGAGACCTTGCTCCACCAATTACCAATATATCGGTTAATCGTAGTAGTGTTCGTAGCAGTAAGGTTACATAGAGGCGCCGTACTTCCGCACCGTGGAAATGGAGGAGGACGATGAGGTGATGGAGGAAGAGGAGGAGGTGGAGGTGGGTGACAGGGGCACCGTCGTCGAGGTCAAGGTGAGCACGCAGCCGCAGACGCACACCGCGGCCAAGGTGCACCGCTCGACGCTCGTGATCAACAAGTTCATCGGCAGCACGCCGGTGTCCGTTGTTGACCAACCCCGGTTCGACGCTGACACGACACAGCCCGAGGCGGACACCTGCGACGAGACGGCGGCGGCGCAGTCACCACGCCCGACCCTGCGCCGAGTGCCGTCGTCCACGATGACGCTGGCGGACGCGGTCGCCGTGGCCTCGACGGGGACTGACGACGCCCCGCAGGCTCTGGAGGAGGACGATGACGAGTGCGGCGGGCTGCACCTTTCCGCCTCCACCGGCGCCGCGGTCGAGACCAAGCAGCTGCTGCTGTCGTTCACGTCGCGGAAGGGGGGGGGGGGGGGTGGGGGGACAAGGAGGACCTGCTATAGAGCGTGCGGCGGTGCCGGAAGCTGCGGCAGAAGAAGCTCTTCATCCTGGAGCCCTACTGCATTGCCACCTCCTGAACAACAAAACCATCCATCAGAGTCACAGCCACACCCACACTACACAGCTCGCGATGAATGCGACAGTTCGGTCGCGCGCGTCGCCATTGGTAGCCTTAAATTAATCACTAGCAAATCAAGCACGGTCCTGATTAGCCGATTATTATAATAACCCTTGTCCGTCGTCCGTCGTCGTCACACACACAGTGGCTGCTGCATGCTGGGCATTGTTACTTTTTTTTTGGCGACACATCCCATGTATTGCTTGGTGTTTGACCTTTTGACTGCGCGTGCATCGGCTAGCAGTCGCCGTTTGGTCCCTTGCAGTGCAGTGGCCTCGTGCGTGCTGCTGTAGTTGTTGCTGCTCTAGTAGTTGGTCCCCCCTGTATTTGTAGTGTGATTTGAGTAAGTAATTTATCAATGAATTAACAGATTTGCTGTTGTGAATCTATAATCTACTTACTACTGTATTTGGATGAGTCGTCGATCAGAGAGATTGCCATTTTCAGACTCATGGCGACGGCGCCTTCGATTTCTACTGGTTTCCACCGAATCTTTGTGGACTTGTGGTGACGATGGGTTCCTGCATTACACCTACTGCTTGTGTGTTATATATCCTGGAGAAGATTTTGGAGAAGACGTACGTGCATACGGAATAATTATCGAAATGCACTACGTGAAAAATGATTTGTAAGAACCAGCCCTATTTTACTGTAGGGGCGGTTCAATCACGAACCCCCCTTACAGTGGGCTGATCGGGGCCCAGTAATCCAACCGCCCTTACAAATGCCTCAATAAGGACGGTTGGTGATATTAACCGCCCTTACAAATGGTCTGATTTTTAAGGGCGGTTGGATCACCAACCGCCCTTACAAATCGATTTGTAAGGGCGGTTCAATCACCAACCGTCCTTAGAAATCCATTTGTAAGCGGGGCTGGTGATTAAACCGCCCTTACAAATGACGGTTGTACAAGTGGCTGCACCCACATTCTTCCTCCTCGAGCCACACACTCCATCTCGCAAAAAAGGTTGGGAGGTCTTGGGCTCCTCCCAAAAAATTGCTCTACCAAGGAGGGAGGTTTTGATCTCAATTCCTTTAGTAGGAAACTTGTAGAAGGTAAGAAAATGCTATTCTAACCCTTTAATTGAAGTTTTAATGGTTGGTTAGTGAGCAAATTGGAGTTTTATTTTCTCTCTCTTCCATGGTGCTTGAGCTTTGTGTGGAGCAAATTAGAGCATAGTTTTCAAGCTATTAGTGTAGATTCGTTAGAGAAATGAGCTTGCACCCTTAATTAGTCGATCTTGCTTGATTTTAGTGGAGATTGCACACTAGTTTCATGCATATATGGAGAAGCTTGTTCTAGATCTAGGGTTTCTTTTTTTTATTTTGTAATTTGTGTTTCATAAAATCGGAATGGGGTTGGCAAGAAAGGTTGTTGGCAAAATAATAATTGTTGCTAATTGTTGTTTATGAAATTTTATATTTTAATCATTTAGTATATATTGTTGCTAATAATTGACAAAAAAAATGTTGCTAGTAATTTTTAAATAAACAATTGTTGCTATAATTATTACTAAAACTTGTTGCTAATAATTATTTCTATTAATTGTTGCTAAAAATTATTACTAAAAATTGTTGCTAATAATTGTATAAGGTAATAAAATGCTATTCCAAGCCTTTAATTCAAGTTTTAATGGTTTGTTAGTGAGTAAATTAGAGCTTTGCATAGAGAAATGAGCTTTGTATAGAGCTAATTAAACCCAAGTTTTGAAGTTATTAATGTACATTAGTTAGAGAAATGAGCTAACATCATTTATTTAGTCGCTCTTGCTTGATTTTAGTGGAGATTACCCTAGTTTCATGTATGTTTCATGTATTAATTTGATTTGTTTCATATATTTTGTTGTTGTTGTTTTGTTTTTAAAAGATGAAGTACAGGAACTCTTGGATGTATGGTTGGTCAAGGATCGATGAAGGTTTCCGTGGTGAGGTGGACAAATTTATTGAAGCCGCACAGAAGCGTGCATCAACGTTGACATATAATAGGGACACAATCATTTGTCCATGCAAAGATTGCAAGAATCGTATGACATTTGCAGATGTGGGTATGATCAAATCACACTTGGTTATGTGAGGATTTGTTCCGGACTACACAGTGTGAATCCATCATAGTGAGACAATGGTTGGTGATGACGACAACAATGATCAAGGACTTGACGCCGAAACCCTGAAGTTGCTGCACCAATATGACAACGAGGAAGACATGTTCTATGACTGTGGTGGCAATGAACAAGGTGGTGACTTTAGCAATGAACAAGGTGCTAATGATGGTGGTGGTGCCGCTCCTGATGGCGGAGCACGTGAGGGGGATGAAGATGACATTGACAATTTGGAGGAGATGATTTTGACCTTTGCACTAGAAGTATTACTGCAGAAGAAAGGTCTAGAAAATCTAGAGAGGGTGAAAACAGCGTCGAAGGAGATCGTCTATGGTGTTGAGAAGGGTTGTCCGACACACTAGACACTGCTCCGTTTTGTGCTTGAGCTACTCATCCTGAAGGCTAAGTACGGCTGGTCTGACTATAGTTTCAATGATCTGTTATGTCTCCTATCATGGGTACTGCCACAACCAAACTTAGTTCCCACCAACACATACCATGCGAAGAAGGTTATAAGTCCATTGACAATGGGTGTTGAAAAAATCGATGCATGCCCCAACCATTGTATCCTTTTTCGTGGTGAAACGTTCAAAGATCTGGACAAATGTCCTCGATGTGGGGCTAGTCGATACAAGAACAATGACATTTATAATGGTGGAGAAGGCTCCACTGGGAACAAGTGGAATAAGCAGGGTGCGAAGAATGTGGTACAAGAATCTCAACCCCTAGATGACAAAACATTAGGCAACGATGCAAAGAAGAGAAAAGTTCCTGCCTTGGTAATATGGTACCTTCCAGTGACCGACCGCTTGAGGCGTATCTTCTTGAACCCTAAGCAAGCCGCGCTCATGACATGGTGGGACGATGAGCGCAAGGTCGATGACGATGTGATTGCACACCCAGCCGATTGTAGTCAGTGGCAAGACTTTGATAAGAACAACAAGTTATACAGCTCAGACCCAAGGAACGTACGATTCGCCTTGAGCACCGATGGAATGAATCCCTTCAATGAGAGGATGACCGACCACAACACTTGGCCAGTGATCCTATCCATGTACAACATCCCAACGTACTTGTGTCAGAAGAGAAAGTACCTTTTTCTCACCGTTCTTATTTCTAGCCCTAGACAACTAGGCATTGATATAGACGTGTTCCTCGAGCCTGTGATGGAAGAATTTGACAAACCATGGAGGGTTGGGGCCCCGATGTTCGATGCATTCTAACAGGAGGACTTCACATTAACGATAATAATATTTGTTACTATCAATGATCACCCCGCGTTGTTTGCCATGTCTGGACAGATCAAAGTCAAGACAAGATGCTTAGTATGTTTGGATGATACTAAATGGGTGTACCTAGATGCATCCAAGAAGGTTGTTTACCTAAGGAGTCGTCGCTTCTTAAAGACGGATCACAAGTACCGCGGCAAATTGTACTTAAGATACTATAGTGGCATCCCAGAGGATGAACCCCCTCCGAAGAGACGTCATCATGGACAATATGTGTACAAAATGGTGAAACCCATACAGATCGTCTATGGAAAGAATAATCCAGATGGAACGATCAGAGACAGAAGCACACCTCCTATCAAAGGCGTACCTTTTAAGAAATAATCAATCTTCTTTCGGTATCTACCTTATTGGCCAGAATTGGTGGTCCCCCATGCCATTGATGCTATGCACGTGCAGAAGAATGTCTTCGAGAGTCTCATCTGTACCTTGATGGATATAGCCAAGTCAAAGGATGGTCTAAAAGCTCGGAGGGACATGGAGCAGCTAAAAGTGAAGCCAGAGCTTCACCCGGTACGTCAAGAAAATGGAAAATACACTCTGCCCATAGCTTGCTACAACCTAGACATAGAAGAGAGGAGAGCTTTACTCACATCCGTGAGGGAAATCAAAGTCCCAACTAGGTTTTTGGCGAATCCGAAGAAGCTAGTTTCGATGAAGGACCTGTCATTTCACTACTGCAAGGCTCATGATTGTCATATGATGCTAACAGTGTACCTACCAATTGTCATCAGGGTTATAAAGCTAGAGTTCCTGAAGATGGCCATCACCCGCATGTGCTACTTCTTTTCAAAGATCTCACAAAAGACGTTTCGCAAGGAAGGGCTAAGAGACCTACATGATTTCATGGTGGAGACCCAGAACCAGCTTGAGATGTGTTTACCTCCTTCTTTTTTTGATATAATGGAATATCTCATGATTCACATGGTTCATCAGATAGAGGCATTGGGCCCTTGCTACTTGCATGAAATGTGGTCCTACGAGCGGTTCATGTAAGTCCTAAGCCGATACGTGCATAATCGAGCATACCCAGAGGGCTCCATGATAGAGGGTTATAGTACTGAAGAAGTCATCAAGTGCTGTCAAGAGTACCTAAAAGTACAGAGAGGGATTGGCAATCTAGATTCTCATCACAAGGGTAGGTTGGCTGGGAAGGGCACAAGTGGTAGAAAAACGTTCATCGATAAGGAATACGAAGAAGCTAGTCGGGCGCATTAATGTGTCTTGCAGGGCACAAAACTAATGCAACCATACGTTGAGGAACACTTAAATAGCATTATAGAGGAGAGGAACAGTCGTTCAAATGATTAGGTCATCAAACAGCACAGGCAACGTCTGACTGAATGGTTGAGGGACCAGAACATACAGCCTAGAGAAAGTGAAGATTCTATTACCGTTAGTATGATGGCGGGGGGGCCATCGAGACAAGTGACATCTTGGAATGCTTATGACATCAATGGGTACACATACTATACCCACACAATGGATTGTAAAAGTGTGAACCAAAACAGCGGCGTTCGATATGAGGTGGAAGACGAACGTGGGTGAAAGGTCCCATTCTTTGGCATAATTGAAGATATATGGGAGCTTGACTATGGAAGGGATCTAAAGGTGGCCCTATTTTGATGCCGCTGGATCAAGCAACATCAAATCAATGAGTTTGGGTTGATAGTCGTGGACCTCTAGAATGTAGGCTACCAAGATGACCCTAGGGTGCTCGCTTCTCGTGTCGCACAAGTTTTATACATACCCGACCCGCTAAGTAACTGCCCTCCGAAGAAGAAGACAATGCATGTGGTTGTCCCCGGGAAACAGCACATTATCGGAGTTGATGGCGTGGCCGATGCTGAAGCTTACAATGACTACAAAGAGATGCCGCTATTCACAGACTTTAGTAGGAAGATCAGTGTTGTGGAAAAGAACCTACCCAAAGACGTGTTGCCATGGGAACGAAAAGGTGGCAAGGGGAAAGTTGTTGCGGCGGGGCATAGCTAGTTTGTATAAGTGTGTGTGTGAGAGAGAGAGACTACATTTATGTATGTGTGTGAGACAACATTTATGTATGTGTGTGAGACTACGTTTATATATGTGTGTGAGACTACGTTTATGTATGTGTGTGAGACTATGTTTATGTATGTGTGTGAGACTAAACTTAGGTATTCATGACTTTTCCAGTTGAGACCATCTAGGGTTTCAAAAACTGGTTTGGAGCCGTCAAAATTTAAAAATTCAAAATTTGAATCATTCAAACTTTGTCAAATGAGAAGTTGACCAAAACAACAAATGTAGATCTTGATGAGCTTGACAAACTTGGTATTGATGACTTTTATATTTGAAACCATTTAGTGTTTCAAAAACTAGAGTTAAAGTGTTATTTTTTAAAATTAAAAGTTTGACTTGGTCAAACTTGATCAAATGAGATACTAAATGACCTCAGATGAAAAACTTTTAAATACAAAGGTGACAGAACTCATCAAGATCTACATTATTTACATAGGTCATGTTTCCATTTGAGAAATTGTTAGTAAACACTAGTCACAAAAAATCATGAATCCCACATAGAGTTTATGAAACTATATGAGAGACTTGTCAATTTTGAACTAAACTTTTCTAACACTTTCTTAAATGCAAAACAACCAATATAACAAATGTAGATCTTGATGAGTGGACCAAACTTGGTATTCATGACTTTTCCAGTTGAGACCATCTAGGGTTTCGAAAACTGGTTTGGAGCCGTCAAAATTTAAAAGTTCAAAATTTGAATCAAACTTTGTCAAATGAGAGGTTGACCAAAACAACAAATGTAGATCTTGATGAGCTTGACAAAATTGGTATTGATGACTTTTATATTTGAAACCATTTAGAGTTTTGAAAACTGGAGTCAAAGTGTTATTTTTTAAAATTGAAATTTGACTTGGTCAAACATGGTCAAATGAGACACTAAATGACCTCAGATGAAAAACTTTTAAATACAAAGGTGATAGAACTAATCAAGATCTATATTATTTATATAGGTCAGGTTTCCATTTAAGATCATTTAGAAACTCAAAAATATTTACCAAGCTTATGTTTTTATTTTCTGATTTAAAAAAATAAATATATGTAGGGGCGGGTGGATCAGGAACCGCCCTTATAAATGCATTTCTAAGGGCGGGTCACTCACCACCCACCCTTAAAAATCACCCCCCGTATAAAATGGTAGGTCGCACGGGCCGGCCAAATTGGCTAAGTGTTGGGCGCATTTCTCCGAATTGACGCCGGCAGGCTGCCAGATTTCGGCCCCCCCGCCGCCGCCTCCCTCCTCCCTAAGCCCTCCACCACCGCCTCCCCCTCCATGAGCCCACACTGCAGCGTCCTCCGATGACCTCCACTTGGACCTGGCCTCTTCGACGCCGACCTCGTCGGCGGCTGACGCTAGGGTTTGATTTGCCGCACGACTACCGCCACTGGCCTCGCCGGCCCGTGCTCGTGTGCTTCCCCACCTCCTCCTCTTCGACCTCACCGGAGCTACGGTGTGGGGCTGCGCGACTGCCGCCCTTGCCGGCCCATGTCATCGAGGATGTCCTCGACGAGAGCTAGGGTTTGAGGCTACAGGCTCGCCACCAGCCTCGCCAGCCCATGCTCGTGTGCACTCTGATCCCCCACCTCCTCCTCTCCGACCTCGCTGGGTAGGCTCTTGCTCGCTTGGCCCGCACATAAGTTCCTTTGCGCCATTGAGGTGAGGCCCGCTGCAATCCGCTTTCTCTGTCTGCTGTACGCGTGTATTTGTTCCTATTGTTTGGAACTTTGGATTGGATGAAAACTAGTAGGAATCACTCTCTGTTTACAGTCACAGGTGCTATGAATTTGTGAATTTGTCTGTGGTCAGGACAAAAGTTTGCACTTTCATGATGTTTTCGTGGAAGAAGATAATGGGAAGGCCTCTGTCCTTCTAACAGTTAACTCTATTGATTAACCAGTTCAGTAACACACGTTAAATGTTTCAACTTAGATATGGACATATGCATGTGTGCTGGGGTATTTTACTATACAGGAAGCATGCCAAATGTGTATTGTGCTTAGCCAATTAATGTTTTAGTGCTAGTGATCTCCTACTCTGAATGTAAATCTGAACATTCAAGCAATTTGAATTATAGTTGTTTATTATGCATTGAACTTACCTTTCATCACATTACAGAATAGACATATAAATACATGACAACATGTAGTAGTTCTAGTAGCTAATGTGCCAGTTCTCATGCATTAAAATATATGGAATACCTGATTAAAATTGTATTGTTGCATGATAAACAAAAATGTGATGGTTCTTTTTTGGTAGGCTACAACTGATTTGTTTGGTCTAGTTCAAATGATGCTTAAACTTAACTGAGAATTTGGCAACTTGTTTTAATAATTCTGCCTTAGCACATGGGTTTGTTTTTCATGAGTAACACTTGGTGTTTAATAATTTGGCAACTTGTTTTAATAAACTGCAACTTTTGGGAAAAAGTTTTTCCTGTTGCTGGCTAGTGCTATGTTGAATCTGAAGGGCCTATCATGCTAGTGCTATGCTGCTTGCTTGCTACTACTATGCTCCTACTAATCTTACTACTTTACTACTGCACTACTCTACTACTCTTACTACTGTAGTACTCTACAACTGCTAGCTGCTGCCCTACTCTCACTGTCATTTTGAATCTGTCCTACTACTACTACTACTTCTGTACTGAGCATAATGGCACTGGATTTTTTGATTTGTGAAAGTTTTTTATTTGAGCACTCTACTATTACTACTACTAGTCCTACTACTAGTACTACTGTCCTAGTACTGTCCTACTCTTACTACTGTCCTACTCTTACTACTACTGTCCTACTCTACTACTGTCTATTTGAAACCATTTGTGGTGGCTTACTGTCATTTTGATTTGATTTGTGGCTTACAGTAATCCTACTACTACTACTTCTGTACTCCTACTCTACTACTACTCTCTCTACTACTATCTTCTACTACTACTACTACAATCTGTCCAACACATATGCTTGTATTTGGCAAATGCAATGATGAACTTTTAAACCTCTATGTTTGGGAAGCAGCAGCTGCTTTTTTTGACACCTCTCTATGTTTGTTAAGCAGCTATTGCTTTTTCCCCAACTCTTACATTCCCCAAATATCTGAATGGCTTATATTCTATACAGGTGCTTAGCCAATTAATATTATATGCATGCGTGCTGAATGACTTATATCTGAATGGCTAAGAACTGAACTAAAAGTAGCTATATGCATGTGTGCTGGGGTATTTTACTGCTAGCTGCTACCCTACTCTCACTGTCATTTTGAATCTGTCCTACTACTACTACTACTACTACTACTACTACTACTACTACTACTACTACTACTACTACTACTTCTGTACTGAGCATAATGGCACTGGATTTTTTGATTTGTGAAAGTTTTTGATTTGAGCACTCTACTATTACTACTACTAGTCCTACTACTAGTACCACTGTCCTAGTACTGTCCTACTCTTACTACTGTCCTACTCTTACTACTACTGTCGTACTCTACTACTGTCTATTTGAAACAATTTGTGGTGGCTTACTGTCATTTTGATTTGATTTGTGGCTTACAGTAATCCTACTACTACTACTTCTGTACTCCTACTCTACTACTACTCTCTCTACTACTATTGTCTACTACTACTACAATCTGTCCAGCACATATGCTTGTATTTGGCAAATGCAATGATGAACTTTTAAACATCTATGTTTGGGAAGCAGCAGCTGCTTTTTTTGACACCTCTCTATGTTTGTTAAGCAGTTGTTGCTTTTTCCCCAACTCTTACCTTCCCTCTCTTCTCCTCTCCTTTGTTTTGCCGATGATGAAATTGTCTAAAATCCATACATAATATGGAATATGGGCTGATGATCAAGAACTTGTGAGGAACTTGGCATCATTACTAGCCGCTCCTACATTACCTTCTCCTCTCTTATCTGTTATGATGCCTTTATGCTCCAAGACTATGATCAAATGATGATTGACATGTTTCTGAGGCCTTTTTTAAAACCTTTCCCTCTCCTCACCTCTCGTCCATCCTCTCTTCTCCTTCTATCTCTCTTCTCTCCTCTCCTCTCTTCTCCTCTCTTATCTGTATTCTATTGTACTCTTCTACTACTCTACTAATACTCTACACTCTCCTAACACTCTAGTACTCTACTTGTACTACTACTACTACCACTACTACTATTACTACTACTCTACTAGGATTTTTTTTGATAACTACTCTACTAGGACTACTACTACTTTTTCGTATCTAATTCACACTTTATTCCTTGCATCTATTAGAACAAAGAATGAAATGACGTAGACAACAGATAGTCCAACCCGATCCCACGAAAGTCAAGAACTACCAGAACAGCTTTCGCAGGAGTAGTTCGATGATGAGGTAGAAGATGAACTAGCATTGTTGCTTTCTCAAGGGAAAGGTGGAGTAGAAGCAGAAGTAGTAGGGGGAGCAGAAGGGGGAGCATAGGGAAGAGGAGGAGAAGCTGATGAAGGCGAAGGAGAAGAGGATGATGACGAGAGCTCATCTTCGGGATATGAAAGCCCTGAGGATCCTCACCCACAACCACCTAGACATAGGCCAACGGAGGACGAGTTGGACCTAGATTTTGACCTAACGTCTGAAGAGGTAGGGATGGAGCCTTTATAGCCTGTAAAATTTGGTTTGCCTTTGGTTATATTACCTCTGCTAACGCTTGTGACCTGTTGTATATGCAGGTCCCTGCTAGACCTCTAAAAACACGACGTCGACGTCCGACACGTTATGCCGAACAAGACGGAGTAGGGGAAAGGAGGGCAGAGGCAACAACCACAGACATTGACATTGGGGCCTCTGCTCTAGAGCCCTCGACTACCAAACCAAAGAGAAAATAAGGGAAAAGAATGGCGAACCAATATCCAAAGACGGGGGTATGTTATGTGATAACACATGTTGGAGAAGATGGGCACATCCTTGAGCCATCAGAGTACATCAGCCAATTCTGTAATGCTTGTGGGGCACTAGTAAGAGATAAACTGAACCTAGCAATCTGTTTTTGGTCTAGAAAACTTGGCGTACTTGAGGCGAAAAAGCAAGATCTATGGGATAAATGGCTAATGGCTAGTTTTAGGTTGCCAGATGGAAAGCATGAGCTGGTAAAATAAAATGCTTACAAGATAATGGGCAACGCCTTCCAACGTTGGAGGTGGGATCTGAACAAGAGGTTTATCTAGAAGGGGCTAACTCCCTTTCATGAGTTTGGCAACATAACCCATAATCAATGGGCAGAGCTCGTGGCTGAGAAGACTTCACCCGAAGCATTGACCCTTAGTAAACGTAATAGCGAGCAGGCGAAGAAGAACAAACACTACCCTCGCCTAGGCCCAGGTAGCTACCACACCAAGCAAGAAGTGTTTAGGAAGATGGATGAAGTGGCCGAAGCTTCTGGGGATCCGAAGAAACAAAAAGTGAAGAATTTGAAGCTACGTTTGAAGCAATGGATATATGCAAGGAGTATGGATTCCTCAGACCTCTTCTTTGCAGAGCCGGAGACCGAACAGACAGTATCAAGGATAATGAAATATGCTGAAGACACGGAGATGGGCACGTTTGTTCCTTCCAGAGAGAGATGAGCTGAGCCTTGGCTTGGGAAACCCTGAGCACCCAGGCCGCACTAGGGGGCTAGGGAAACGGACAACATGGAAGCAAGGATTCCCAGCGGACAACAACATGTACAAGAAACATGGTAGAGACTGAGAGTCCTATCTTGAGCTCCAAGTGAAGGCTCTAGTTGCAAAGGCGCTTTCGGAGCAAGGTGTGAATATAGAGCCACGGACGCTAATGGGGCCACCGGGGGAACTGGCTTTAATTGGCAGGCCTCCGAATGTTCCCAGCAGCCAAGGTTCCAACGCATCCACAACTGTCGTCGATCACATACGGGTGCCAACTAGTTGCATCCAAGTACTTCCCATGGGCAGGGGAGACACGTTTCTTGAGGTGGCAATGGATGTGGCACATCCTCCGGGTGGCCGTTGGCAAAATCGTGAAATCCCACAGGACTACACTAGGGTTGAGGTGCATACCGTGAAGCCTGAGTTCGTGACATGGAATATAGATCACCCAACTCCCGAGGGGCTCTGTGAGCTTGGAGCAGTCATGAAACAGTTCATCCTCTGGCACAAAAAGGACATTGTGTTGAATGTTTCTTCGCCAACTCCAACTGATGTACATTTGGAGTGAGCTGATCAAGACGAGAAAGTGTATTCACCGGCCCATGGAGACCACATGCCTGAGGTGGCACATTCTTCCCTGCCTCCTAGGGACCATGTGGTTGATGAGCCATAGACTTCTCTAGTTCGTCGAAGCGAGCAAGGGCATGATGAGATTCCACAACACTCTCCAGCTCGTCCTACCGAGCAAGGGCATGATGAGATGCCACAACGCTCTCCAACTCTTCCTACCGAGCAAGGGCATGATGAGATGCCATAACACTCTTCAGCTCATCCTACCGAGCAAGGGCATGATGAGATGCCACAACATTCTCCAGCTCGTCCTATCGAGAAAGGGCATGAAGTGATGCCGCAGCCTTGTCCAACCGAGCAAGGGCCTAAACAAGGTCTACCTTCTGAAAAAGAAGTTGAGCGCGCGCCTGTATCGGAGGCCCGAAAGAAGATTCCCATCCATACGAGGCCAATGTTTGAGTCAATGAAAACCGTCCCCTTGATTGACAAGTGGTTTGCTCATGACCAGTACAAGCCTGAGAACCAAGTTAAAGATGTCTACGCACGTGCTTCTGAGTCGCTCGACACTAGCAAACTACACCAACCGGTAAAGAAGTATCCAAGTGTTGAGGACATCAAATGGACAAATGATTGCTCGAAGAAATATATAAGAGGCAAGAAGTTCCTACCAAATAGAATCATGCAGTGCATGCCAATTGGAATGAGAAAGTTCCATGATTGGTACTTGCGTGCTCAGTCGACGGGACTAAATGACATAAAAACTGCCTTTAGCGAATACACATTTGGAGGCGCAGCTGGGAAAAATATTATTTGACTTCCAAGACATGCAGGAATGCTTTCACCTCGGAATGATGGAAACGGGTCTAGTTCCCTTGTGGTGCCTGTAAGTCCTTTCCCTCTCGATATAATATGAATGAAATATTTGTATTTTGTTGTAACTAACCACATTGTGATTTGTAGAATGCAAACACGTATTGTGAAGAAAATGCCAAGTCTAAGAGCCGGGTATATAGACCCTTGGTTGATATGCGCATCAAATTTCCAGTATCCCAAGCATTGGAAATTGGATGGCGAAGAACTAGCTGCGGGAGAGACCGTTGAGGAGAAAGAGAAAATCCGGGCAAATAAGATGCATAGAGAGGGCCTTAAGGTTGCATGCCAGATTGCCAAATGTCTTAAGAAACTACAGCATAATGAAATGGTTTGGTTACCATACCACTTTGGGTAAGTTCGACTCTATACTTAAATAAAGCATTGTTCGATATACTTAGTTCAAGGTAAAAGAGCTTATTTGTTTCTTCAATGATTAAATTCATGTAGGGCGCACTGGATTCTTATAGGGATCGATGTTGGGATGAGCATGGCAGTTGTCTATGACTCAGTAGATTATGCGCTTGAGTCATACATGGACTTCATAGCGATTTGCAAGACGTACATATCGACAATAATCCTCATTAGCTTATATTAGTTTGTATATATACTTGTAAACTTTGCTTTTTGATACTAACAAGTTGCATTTGCTAAAACCATTCAAGCAGGGCATTCAGACACTATGTGAATGAACATAAAGGAAGGCATGATCCAGTAAGGGGAGATGATTTGGGTATCAAAACTCTATGTCCGGTACGTGTAACTTACATCGGTACACTCCATTACGTGCTTTGTCAATAGCATTACTTAACATTTCATATGCGGAACACACAGTGTCTCAAGCAGAGGTCTGGGAGTCTACATTGTGGATACTATGTATGTTGTATGATGAGTAACACTAGTGCCTACAGGAGACACCCCAATTTGGTTAGTTTGACACTTTCTTCGCTCATAGTATGAATACTTAGCTTATGCTATGAAATACTAGACCTAAACTTGTTCTCTTGTAGTGGAAAGAAGAGGTTGACCATCAAAGGGACGTATACAAGGATGATCAACTCTTGGAGCTCGTCGGCGACCTTTGTAACTTCATCATTGACCAGGTTGTTTGTTCCAGAGGCGATTACCATGATCGATCATCTGACTTAGGTCATAATCCTATGTACCAACACCTCCGTGAGACTCATAGGTTAGCTCTAGGCCATTGAGAACAATTTGGAATGGTTTGGACTTGTGAAACTTTTGAACTTATGATGGTTTGGACTTGTGGACTATTTGAACTTATGAATTATGGCTATGTAATGTGATAATGGACTTTGTGAATTGGATTTTTGAACTTGTGAATTATGGCTTGTAATTGTGGTTTATATCTTGCTCGTGTGTTTGTGGATGTTTATATCTGGTCAGATTTGAATTTGAATTTGTATTTGTATTCTATATTATATTCTGTGGTCAGAATTGTATTTGATTTTAATTTTTTTTATAGAAAATCTACTGTAGGGGCGGTTCTAGATCCAACCACCCTTACAAATGGTATTTTTAAGGGGGCTGGTGATCCAACCGCCCTTACAAATGGTACAACCGCCCTTACACCTTTACAAATGCATTTGTAAGGGCGGGCTATGCCAACCGCCCCTACAGTGGGCTGATTTGTAAAAGCCCCCTAGGAGGGGCGATTGGGCCACCCGCCCTTACAGTGCCTTTTGACCCGCCCTTACAGTGCCTGATTGTAGTAGTGATGGGAAAAGGATGGGGATAAAAGGTTGTGCCACTAGTGCCACTATTCAATATATAGGGTGTCTTGCTGCTTTGGGTAACCCTAGATGGCTAGATCGATCACGGGGAGTGGATAGACGATAGATATACATGACGTTAAGTTGCTATATTCATCATCATACCGAAACGCACCGCGCTTTCTTTGGTGAGATAATGGAAGCCGGTGTGCATGTAGCAACACTAGAAGGAGCGATTGACCAATTTCTTACACGAGCGGCAATGTTTTCTCACACACATAAAAAAATCCAAACTAAATGACGCAAACATTCTAGTTTCTTTTTAGGGCAAGCCTCAACGACTAGTGTTTAAGCACGCGGAACAACTTTATTCTACAAGCAAGCGTCCTATTCCATCCAATCAACATTCAATCATATATGGGTTGAAGTGGTTGTATTTTTCCTACATAGGCCCGGTAAAGGGCCTAAGAATTTGCCCTAAAAATTAAGGATTGGGTAAATGAAGGGTCAAGTTGAGTTTTGTATAGCTTTGTGAGCTAAAATAAAAATTAAGGACAATAATCAAAAAATAATAATTGAGGACCAAGTTGGATATGTGAAAGGGTATATTAGGGAATAATCATCATAGCCATTACCACATCTAATCCAATAGGCCGTGTACTGGTATCACGAGTTCCCTCCTCAACAAAGGCACGATCACTGAAGGTCACTAAGCCTTGGCTCGACTCGGATCAGCCAGGAATGGGCATGGGCTCAGGCACTACACCCACTGAGTGCACTCACGTGTGGTGCCTAAAAGGGAACCAGCGCTTGAGGAAATTAGGCATATTTCAGGGCTAGAGAGAAATTTAATTTTGCTTGATAAAGATTGTAGTGATAAAAATAGAAGGATGCATAGCTACAAGTAGAGCCATGAAGTCTTTAGTTGCAAGGATACCCGTCTCTTTTTTTTTTGCAATGGATCTACGATGAGACTCGTCGGGAAGCTCTCATGAGCGGCGATGGCAATAATTCAAATAAGGTGTACATGGAGGTTTGCGCATGGACGGCTTCAAGGTGGCATGCATATTCGCCACAGGTGGAGTTTGTTATATGAGTTGAATATGTATATGTTTTGGTTACATTTGGACTAAGATAGAGTTGAGTCGGACTCTATATCCTAGAGATTATAAATATGAGACAACTCTTGTTGTAACCATGAGACAATTTGGCGGTGGATTTGAGTGGCAGTGTAGTCGAACAACCAGAGCTTGTGTAGCTGTTGTTTATGGGCAGGAGCGCCCATGATCATGTCCTGAGAACGTAGGTAGATGGTTGTACCTCGTTAAGAACATCATGTATCGGTATTATTCCCGTTCATGTATATATTATCTTCTATGGCGTTTATACTTCTATAGTCTTCAGTTGGTAGACCTGTTAGAATCTAAATCTAATGGGATCTAGATATTCATTATGAGCCTTCCTAGACATTAGGAGGTGGAAGATTTCTAGAAATTTTGTATGTAGGGTTTTCGTTAAAGATATTTTAGAGTTTGAATAAATATATAGTATTATCAAAATATATTTTATGGAGAATTCAATAAAACTAGGTTGGCATTCTAGATGTTGATGTAACATTTTTATATAAATTTGGTTAATGTTAAAAAGAAACTTATAACAAAGCTAAACTGAAATACAAAAGACAAACTGAGTATATCGTTCGTCGTATGCCATCCCGAGTTCATACCTTTTTTCTCGAAAAGCACCGATAAAAATTTGCTGGTCATATATTAATAAAGAAGAGACAACATATACAACAACCCAATCACAACAACAAAACTCCCACAAGAAGGTAAACCATGGTTAGACAACTACTCCACGACAACGCGCGACCGGCAAAACATCACAACACCAGCAAACAAAACCCCAGCCTACACACCACAACAATAGGAATCCTCAATGCACACTAGGCAGCAGGTTTATCAAAAGGTGCCTCAGTTTCTAGCCCTTGTGATAGTTGGAAGCATAAACAAGGTTGTTAAAAAAAAGGAGGAATCCTTGTCGACCAGCGGAAATGGAGCTCACGTATTGGGCCTACTCACATACTGAATTATTCAAGGGGATCGGGGGCGCAGCCAAGGAACCAGCTTCCCCAGTTGATCAAATGACTGAAGATCTCGTCTCCACATCACATGTTTTGTGTACTCCCGCTTGCTGTCACGGCAACTTGCAGGGACCGTACTGCAGGGCTTCAGCTAGGCTCCGCATGCAAAAATGATTGGGCACTGGCTGGCTGCCGTGGCGCCGCGGCCTCCGACCACCGGCCGTTTTGAGAGGTCAATGATGCGCCGCTGGCTAGGTGCCCTGCATGCATGGCTATATTGGAACGCAAAATACAACAGGAAAATTGCACTGAACGATCTGATATAGCTTCACCGACACCCTGAAAATCTGATCACGTCTGTTCAAATATCCTGAGTCACCCATAGGTGGCTATTGCAGCGTGAACTGATGCTCATCCAGCAGAGAAGATTTTTTTTTGAAACAAAAGGTAGGGGCTCTGCTGCTTAATTAAGTATAGAAAAGAGAATGTTTTATGTACACATGGCACTCATTGGGCTAATCACACCGGTCCTAGGACCAAAGTAGACACACCCCTCCCACGGTCAGTTTTTTCACCCCGCAAAGAAAAAAGTCCTGCATCTTTGCACAATGTCCTCTTTGGTCATGGAGACAACCTGCTGTGCCGTCTTGAACTCGTTCTTAAAAATCCTCCTATTCCTCTCCTTCCACAAGTTTCACACAATATATATTAGTACTCCATTGAAACGTCTCAATTGATGGAGAGATATAGGGAGCAGAAGAAGGACTTGCACATGGTCTTTATTGACCTCGAGAAGGCATATGACAAAGTACCGAGAAATATCATGTGGTGGGCCTTGGAAAAGCACAAAGTCCCAACTAAGTATGTTACCCTCATCAAGGATATGTATAGGGATGTGGTGACGTTTGTCCGAACATGTGATGGCGACACCAGTGACTTTCCAATTAAAATAGGACTGCATCAGGGGTCAGCTTTGAGCCCTTATTTATTTGCTTTGGTGATGGATGAGGTCACAAGGGACATACAAGGTGATATCCCTTGGTGTATGCTCTTTGCTTATGATGTGGTGCTAGTTGACGACAGTAGGGCGGGGGTTAATAGGAAGTTAGAACTATGGAGGCACACGTTAGAGTCGAAAGGGTTCAGACTTAGTAGGGCTAAGACCGAGTACATGAGGTGCGATTTCAGCGCGACTAGACACGAGGAGGGAGACGTTAGCCTCGATGGGCAAGTGGTGGCCAAGAAGGATACTTTTCGGTATTTAGGGTCGATGCTACAAAAGGATGGAGACATTGATGAAGATGTTAGGCATAGAATTTCAGCCGGCTGGCTGAAATGGTGTTAAGCTTCTGGCGTTCTCTGTGACAAAAGGGTGCCTCAGAAGCTGAAAGGTAAGTTCTATAGGACGGCGATTCGTCCGGCGATGTTATACGGTGCTGAGTGTTGGCCTACAAAAAGGCGACATGTCCAGCAATTGAGTGTAGCAGAGATGCGTATGTTGCGTTGGTGTTGTGGGCACACAAGGAGGGATAGAGTCCGGAACGACGATATTCGGGATAGGGTTGGGGTGGCACCAATTGAGGAGAAATTGATTCAACATCGGTTGAGATGGTTTGGATATGTCCAACGGAGGCCTCCTGAGGCGCCGGTGCGTAGTGGAGTTCTAAAGCGGCCCGATAATGTAAAGAGCGGTAGAGGTCGTCCTAAACTAACTTGGGACGAGTCCGTTAAGAGAGATCTTAAGGAGTGGAATATCTCCAAGGATTTAGCTATGGACAGGAGCGCTTGGAGATTGGCAATCAACGTGCCTGAACCGTGACATCTTTTTGTCTTGTGCCATTTATGTCCCTTTATGTGTCTCCCTGTTTCTCGTCTCTTTTGGGTTTCATCTCTAGCCTACCCCAACTTGCTTGGGACAAAAGGCTATGTTGTTGTTGTTGTTGTTGTTGTTCCATTGAAACGTCTGCGTTCCTGTTTTGGGATCTTGCTTGCTGCATCTTCCCATCATTCGGCAATGCAGGTGGGGTCCTGCTGCGGCAGACCATGAGATTTTCCCAAGATAACACTTGGCTCCAAACAACCTGTGCAAAGGGGCAAAGCAAAGAGAGATGAAGCCCTGTCTCCAAAGGTCCATTACACAAAACACAATGTTCTTAACGAGGCCATCCCTTCTTTTGCAGGTTGTCCGCCGTTAGGACTTTGTTATGCATTAGGATCCAAGCGTGCAGTCTGCATTTGTTTTCTGCTTGTGCCTTCCATATGAGTTCGTGCTTGAATTTTCGATGGGATCCTCTGAATTGAATCAAGTATGCCGAACGTGTGGAGTAAACTCCATCGGCTATCCACTTCCAAGTGATTGTGTCCTGCACGTCAGGCTGCAGCTGCACCCCTTGCAATCTGATCCAAAGCCCGATAAATTCTTGCAGTTGTGTTGTTGTTGTCACATGCGCCCGCAATGATCGTATCCAATTGCCACTGTGTAGTTCCTAACTCATTGTCCTATTCTTCCTGCGCACTAGCTAGAACAGGTGTGGCGCCAAGTATCTGGGCGCCTCTCCGTCAAGCTAATTATGATGCCAGAAGCGAGCCTTTTTACCGTTTCGGATTGTGACTGTGGTAGAGGAGTTGAAATGGAGGCGGTCTGTGTTGTTGCATGGTACTTCCGTTCCCACCCATGGCTTTGAGTCGTCTACCCATTCTTGCCACAGCCATATGAGGCGAAGAGCTCTCCTAAATCTTTCTAGGTCCGGCACTCCCATTCCTCCCAGCTCCTTAGGCTTGCACATTGTTGGCCAATTCACCAAGCAGTGTCCCCCGTTGGCGTTCTCATCTCCTTTCCACAGGAAGAATCTTCTGATTTTATCAATCTTCTTTCTTGCCCATGCCGCAAGTGGGAACACTGTGAGGTGGTATGTTAGCATCGAAGACAAAACCGTGGTGACCAAAGTTAGCCTACCCGCTCTGTTTAGCATCTTGCCTTTCCAAGCTGGTAGCCTCTGGCCGATGCGCTCGATGAGGGGTTGTACATAGACCTTCTGCAAGGATCTTGTATGTAGTTGTAGCCCCAGATAGCTACACGGAAAGGATTCTCTTAGCCCAGTGAAGGAGGCTAGGACTTGGTCTAGGTCGACATCTTGGTATCTGATCGGGTGCATTGAGCTCTTCTGCAAGTTTATATACAAGCCCGAGATTTTGCCGAACTCGTGTAGGATGGTCATGGTGGCCTCTAGATCTTCCTTGAGTGGGTTAATGAAAATTGCTACATCATTAGCATACATGGAAGTTGTCCATCTTGCCGCCGGCAGGGGCAGGGCAGTGAGGACGCCGTGCTGTGTTGCCAGGTCTAGCAGGTGCTGTAGCGGGAGCCGAGAAGATTTTGTTCCTGTCGACGAGGACACGAACGTACCGCTGCACTTGTCGCAATGGCATGCATTTTGCTAGACCACCACATCACTAGGCACTATGGACACATTTTTTCTGCTGGTAGTAAACCTGCAGTTAGAAATTCAAAATGCAGAGGTTTTAATTCATAGGTGATTTTAAAATGGAACCGCCACTGGTACGGAACTTTCCAATGCCGAGATATGATAATCTATCGAAGGCCTTGTTTAGTTTCTCTTCTAAAATTTTTTATCCCGTCACATCGGATGTTTGGACACATGTATGGAGTATTAAATATAGACGAAAAAATAATTAATTACACAAACTACGATAAATTTGCCTGATGAAGTTTTTAAGTCTAATTAGTCCATGATTTGACAATAAAGTGATACAGTAACACATGTCCTAATGACAGATTAATTAGGCTTAATAAATTCGCCTCGCGGTTTTCAGGCGAGTTATGTAATTAGTTTTTTTATTAGTATCCTAACATCCCTTCCGACATCCCATAAAATATCCGATATGACACGCTAAAATTTTTCACCCCAGGAATTAAACATCCCGAAAGCGAATTCAGTCATTTGGGCTGCTGTAGTTTAGTGATATACAGTTGCCGACCACTTATGACACTAACGGAGCTGATGGTCCAAAGACAAGTAGCAATCATGAGCTGACCGAACGTATAGTAGGCTAAATTCCTCGTGTTAGTGCTCAGTATTTAGGCCAAAAGGACGAACCCTCTCATGATCATGAGGTCAAACTTAGTTCTCCATGCATGACCCTATATATGATTATATATTTCTCTGTCATTCAGTGGAGGTGTTTGGTTCTTTTACCTATGCCTGTAGACACTAGTAAACAGAGCAGTCTGTGTACGGATAACTCGCGACATACTCCCCCCGACCAAGGGACTCCAATGTCTCCCCTTTCTTTTTTATAGGGTAGCCTACAACATAAACATTGTGTGCCAAAAGAAAAGTAGCAGCACAGGGGCAGCACAAGAAGAAAAATAACGCAAGTCGTGGAGAGAGGTTTCTTTTTCAAAAGTCAACTGCATAAACAAGTAACCGGAAGGGATGCGTGAGTGGCCAATGGGCACAATTGCGTAGGAATTAAGGTAACGCCTCTTATCGGCTCACTTAGCAAGAGAATTTCTTCCCTAATGCAGTGTAAAAACAAAGATAAACAATAGTATGCTGGGTTCATGATGATGTTATCATGTTGACCTACCCATATTGGAAAGTATAAATGTATTATACGGGTGAATGACGTATGATACTTCAAGGGGACCATGCAAGTCGATCCCACTGGTATACACGTCGTATTAACAAATTTTAGTCACGCATGGAAAGGCTAGCCCACTGGATACATTAATTCAATACAGGATACGCATGCTTTGGGCACTCGGCAAAGGCTTTGCCGAGGGCCGCCCTCGCAAAGCCCACACGGCAAATTTTCGACCGGCACAGACCTCTTTGTCGAGTGCTCTTTGTCGGGCACTCGGCAAAGGCATTGTCGAGAGCTCGGCGCGGCACTCGGCAAAGAAAAGTGGCCGTGACGGTGGCCTTTCCGTTAACGGTTACTTTGCCGAGTGCCCCTCCACCTGGCACTCGACAATTTTTTTAAAAAAAATTCTTTGCCGAGTGTCCTTCTAGCTGGCTCTTGGCAATTTTTTTGAAATTTTTTGCCGAGTGCCCTGCCGGCAGGCCCTCACCAAAGAAAAAACCTTTTTTTTTTTGAAAATTCTTTGCCGAGTGCCCAGTCACCTAGCACTCGGCAAAGATTTTTTTAAAAAAATTCTTTGCCGAGTGTTCAGCCGCCTGGCACTCGGCAAAGAATTTATTTTTTGAAAATTCTTTGCCGAGTGCCTAGCCACCTGGCACTCGGCAAAGCAATTTTTTTAAAAAAATTCTTTGCCGAGTGCTTAGCCTCGTGGCACTCGGCAAAGCTGGGAAATCAGCCTAAAATTGGCTTCGTTTTCCAGCTATGCCGAGTGTTTCAGGCATTGCGCTCGGCACAGATTGTCTTTGTCGAGTGTAACACTCGGCAAAGTGACCATAAATGTCGTATTTTTTTGATTTTTTGCATTCCATCACGACAAAAATAATATATCACATCCATCACATATATATATCACATCCATCACATATATCTCACATACGTCACATATATCTCACATACGTCACATGCATCACAATATATATCATATATATAACCACAACTTCAAATAGCAAGCACAAGTCCAAATAACTAACATAAGTCCATTACCAAGTCCAAATAGGTAACACAAAGTCCATGACCAAGTCCAAACCCACAAGTCTATCACCAAGTCCAAATAGGTAACACAAAGTCCATCACCAAGTCCAAACCCACAAGTCCATCACCAAGCAAAGCAAAGAAAACTACCGAGATCCAGGAGTTCCCCACTGAGATGTGGTGTACCATGAACTGCATCATTCGAGGGTCCGGGAAGTGGATTATTCGAACCCACCGATTAAGGCTGCACAAAGGAGAAGACATTACATATGTCAGACAAGTAGTGTTATGGTTTGACCCTAAGTATGAACATACAAACTTAAATAATCATACTCATACTTATAGGAGTAGCGTGCATGAGAGGTGGAGGTGGAGGTGGCAGCACAGCCAATAGCGAAGCTGGCACATCTACGCCCGTTTTTTTTGCTCAAATGCTTCCATGTACTGGAGAAACTCCGCCATCTGCTATTGCTGCCTTTGCAGCTCCGCCACACGCTGGGCCTCCATCGCCTTCAGCCTCAGCCGCTCCTCCTCCTTCTAAGCCGCTATAGTGGCCTCTAAAGCCTGGACTTGTGCCTGCAACATTTCACCATAATGTTTGTATAATGCAAAGCTAAGGTATATAAATATCAATGTACGACGAATCGAACAAGAGTAACCTTGAGTGCCTCGACCTCAGCCAGTGCAGGGCTCGGCCGTGGGCGTATAGGAATGCTTGTGTCCGTGCTCTGTGCTCGGATATGGGAGAAAGAGGGAGTAGAGGTCACGTCGATGAGGCCGTCGCCGAGGTAGTACCGCCCATGCTTCTTGCCTCCTTCAATCCTCATGATGACCTCTAGATCAAAGTCCTAGGAGCTTGGGTCGTAGTCGTCTCCATGGAGAGTCCTTGTTGCCGACGTGTACTCATTGATGCGGGTGTAGGCGATCGGGTTGCTGTAGGCCTCGGGTGGGTCATCTGGGTTGTAGGAGACGTCGGACGTCGCCTTACCCTTGTGGGCCATAGCATATGCCATGAAATCGATGCACTCCCGGCCCCCATGTGACGCCGACTGCGAGAAAGAGAGCAAGATGATCAGCACTTAGGTAGAATTAAATGTTAGAATAAAGAAGTCGATTCGAGTACCCATGCTTCTGCGTATGAGGCGAGGCTGCGGCTGCCTTGATGGTGCGGTACACCTATCATCAGCGCACGCCGCTGTCGGGCAGCGTTGTGCGCTTCGGTCCACTCGGGGGTGAACCACTTGTCCACCATCTGTTGCCAGGCGTCGCTATACGAGGAGCACCACCATGGACGCATCTGCACGTCATCAAGTATTTGACATATAAGAGGTACAAATTAAGACTACTTAATCTCAAAAGGAATCAATACTCATATTCTTTATGTACCGCTATGAACTGCTCCTTGGTCAGCATCATTTGTCTTGCTTCTGGCTTCTTGATGTCCTCTCCAAGGATCGACCTGTGGTAAGTGATGATGGCCTGGGGGCGCGCCTCGTAATGCATGTCCACGGTGAGCTTTTTGCAGGCTTGCTGAAGCATTGCCTCCGCCCTGACCTCAAATCCCTCCTCGCATTTGAAATAAAGCTGCATAAAGACACAATGTATCAATTCATTATTTCAAGAAATTTCTAATCAATGAGATGTACTCAGCAATGTGGTGTGATAAAGACTGACCCAAAAGTCCCGCATCACCCGCACCGCCTTGTTCGCCTCCTAGTCGTCGTTGTCGTTGTAGTAGTGCTTAAAGGTGTACGCCGGCTCCCTCCTACCGGCGTAGTCAACTATGCCAGGGAAGTGGGTCTTCAACAGAAGACCCAGGATGCCATTACACGGCGTGACTTACCAGGACCCGACACAACCCTCCAGTTCCTGCATAAGTGATTAAGACAAAATATTAGTTGATACTTCAATTTTCAACATATCATATGAAGAAGTACGGATAACATATAAAGTTACTTACTTTTGCCCTTCGGGGCGAATCACCGGGCGTTGATGTGGAGGCGGCGGGTCAGGGAGGGTCACGGGACCTCGCAAGTAGACACGCGATGAACTAGAGGAAGCGGCCTCTGTCTCCTTCGCCTCCTCCTCATCGTCCTCGTCCCTACCTCCTCCTCCTTGTCCTCCTGCTAGGCTAGCTCCTCGTCCCTGTCCCCGTCCTCGTCCTCGGCCACCTCTTGCTCCTCCTCCTTCACCTCGTCCTCCAGCGGCATGGGAGGACGATGTTGTGGCCTCTGGCTCCTCCTCCTCCTCTCTGATGGCTCCTCTTCTGCATCCACCACACGCTGTGTCCTCCGGTAAATAGGGAACACGTCCCTCTGACGGCCGCCCACCATCTTTGTTTAATCACGTGCAGGTGGAAAGAATAAACAAGAGCTAATTAGAAATTAAAATGAATAAACAAGAAGTAATTAGAAATAGATGCAAAATAAAGACAACATAATTACAAAGTAAAGTACTATTACATGTATTAGAAATAATCTGCATGATCGGGATTAGCTAGACCATAAGTCTCATCATCACTATCAACCATGTCAAAATAATCAACACTATCCAAAGGAGGAATGTTGTCTTCGGAGTCATTGCCTAAGCGTAATCGCTCAAGCATTGCTAAGTCCTTCACATTTTGCACCTCATCCCCATCATCCTCGTCATCAACCCAATCATTGTCTACATCCATTCCTGACGCTTTGGTTAAGTCTATCTCAAACCTCCCTTGTAGTCCTCTTCTTGATAGAACTCTCTGTCATATGTGGTTGTGTTGAAGTTATAATCTTCATCGTTCGAGAAAGACAGTCTACCGTGTGGCGATATCTTGTGCACAATATCCCAACCCTTAAGATGTTCTTTGGTGCGGCATGCGTAAGAGGTATAATAAACCTGTGTGGCCTATTGAGCGACAATATAGACATCATCTCCTAGATAGACGGAATCCTGTTGAATCTCGACTTGCCCAATATGAGGGGTCCGTCTCATTACTCTAGGATCAAACCAATGACATTTGAATATGACAGGACGCACAAGTTTCAAACCGATGGCCTTGGCGAATGAAAGTTTGTATATTCCTTCAATTCTTCCATAATAGTCATGGCCATCAGTGTCAGGGGTAAAAACTCTGCTATTTGTAGTTTTTTGACTGGGCTGACTCTGCTTGTGGCTTGTTGTGTGAAAGCGATAGTCATTGACGTCATAACTGTTAAATGACTTGACCCTATAGGCACATCCGCTTGCAACCTGTCTCAACTCACCACTCATAGACACATCGGTTTGGGCCTGCAAGTTGGTACATGATAGATCATTATCTTATTCGAACGTACGAGCAACTTCAAAAGTCAAACTTAGTACGAGCTTAATTGGAATGTACCTTGTTTTTGAACTAAGAAATAAAATCGGGCCTGCCCGGTGCCGCACCCTTTGAAAGGAGGGTATCAGTTTTCCACGGGGTAGGATCCCTCGATCGATTCCAGAAGTGATGAAGAAATTCCCTGTACCAACATGAAACAAGAGGTTGGATGAGGAATAGTGACGACGTATTGAAACAAGCTTGTTGAGAACTTACCCCTTTATGGTGCCACCTCTTCAAGGTTGTGCAACACATATAGCATGATGCATCACCACTCTTCATGTGTCAAGGTCTTAGTGGCCCATGCACTTGCGCTTCCGAGTTGCCCTAGGAAAAGGCTGAGGTTTGATTCATCTTTGCCAGCATTGTAATGAGGCGGTGGATTATGCACTCTAGGAAGGTTCTCGCTATAGTATTTTTCTGTGAAGTTTGACACCTCCAGAATGAAAACCTCTGCAATGGAAGCCTCAATTTTGGCTTTGTTTCTATATTTTTTTTGCGAAGAGTCTTCAAATATCTCTCGATTGGATAACACCAACGGGCCTGCACAGCCTCCCCATTCGTGCCTCATACGGGAGGTGCAATATCAAATGCTGCATCGGATTGAAGAAGTCAGATGGAAAGATCTTCTCCAACTTATAGAGCAGCACCGACGCCATGTTTTCCAAGTCCTCAACCACTTTCTGAGACAACTTCTTGGCACAAAGCTAGCGGAAGAAGTAGCTTAGCTCTGCCAGTGCTAGCCACACATGCTCAGGGACATAGCCTCGAACCATCGCCGGAAGAAGCCGCTCAATCCATATGTGGTAGTCATGACTCTTCATCCCGTTGACTCACAGAGTAGATAAGTTCACTCTCCTCCTCAGATTCGTTGCATACCCATCAGGGAACATTAGTGTCTTGATCCATTCAAGTACTTTCTTCCTGTGTTTCCTGGCCAAGACGAAATCTGCCTTAGGCCTTGTCCATTTCTTGCCGCCTCTAGGGGGCTGCATCTCTTGCTTTGGTCTATCACATAACGTTGCTAAGTCCACTCTAGCCTTAGGGTTGTCCTTTGCCTTTTTAGTTTCCATGAGGGTTCCCCAATGTGCCTCGATGACATTCTTTTCAGTGTGCATTACATCAATGTTATGTGGGAGAAGGCGGTCATCAAAATAGGGGAGCCTCATCAAGCCCGACTTATGAGTCCACATGTGTTCCTCACCATACCCCACAAAACCACCACCTTCTAGTTTGGGCACGAGAGCATCTATCTGAGCATGAACCTCGACACCAGTGATCATCTGCGGTGCAGGGTCTGTCACTATGACACTTTAGTAAAGTTCTTGATGTCTTGTCTGAATGGATGCTTAGGAGGGAGGAATTGACGATGTTTGTTGAAGGCCGAATACTTGCCACCCTTCTGCAACCAAATGAACCTTAAGCCTTGCTTGCATATTGGGCATGCGAACTTGCCGTGAACACACCAGGCGCTGAATAGCCCATACGCCAGGAAGTCATGTGTAACACCCTAAAATTTTGGCATGATTTAAAAATAGGTCAATATGATTTTTATGTATTTTTGTGGGCATACAAACTTAGGAAAGTAATAATTTTTATTCACTTAAAATCAAATATAAGGGTAGGAACATGTTTGTGCACTCATGCTGCTGCATTTGAAATTTTGAATTGAGTGGTTTGAATCAAATTCAAAAGGGAATTCAAAATTTATTTGAAAATGGCTTTGGAAAATTGGAAAAAGAAAAAGAGTAAGAAATCCTATTCTATTCGGCTTTTCGGCCCAGTTTAGCCCATAGCCGGCAGCCCACCGCCCGTTCGCCCTCCTTTCTCTCGCGCGTGGGCCGTCCCTTTCCTTCCCCCGCGCTCCTACTTGGGCCGAGCCCAGCCAGCGGCCTGGCTCGCGCGCGCGTCGGCGTTCCATGCCCGTCGCTGACACCGCAGGCCCGCTTGTTAGGGTCACCCCCTTCCTCAAGCCATCGCCGGCGTCGCTTTCCTTCTTTACCGACGCCAAATCCCGCGCCCAATCTTCCCCTTTCCTTACTCGGAGCGCCTTCGGCCTATATAAGCAAGGGTGCCGCACCTCTCCGCATCTATCCCGCCCTCTTGAAGCTGCTGTGGTGCTCGAGAGACCGGTCACCGCATGCGGGAGCCCTAGCCGCCGCGTCTTCGAGCCGCGGGTCTTCCTTGGTACATCCTCGACTTAGATTTGGCCATAGGTAAGCTGCCATGTCCTGCTCTTTCTCCCGGTACTCCCCGTTTGTCGTTTGGTGGTCGGTGAAGCCGTTTCGTCGAGCTCCGGCGAGCTCGGGCCGATTCCGGCCATGGCGCCGTCGTCGGACCACTGTAGCCGGCTAGCATTTTTCTTTTTCTCTCTTGATTAGATCTGATCCGTTCAAATCGGATCCAACGGCCGAGGACCAGAGATACCGGTTCGGCCGACACTTTTGCTAAAGAGACCCTGGGAATTTCAAGTATAGAACCCGCACTCCAAAACGTATTCCAAAAATATGTTTTCTCCTTCCAAAAACGTAGATCCATTTTGATAAGTTCAGAAATACGTTTTCAGCTATTTACAGAATTGCCACTGAGTTTGTTTTAGTCATAATTTCTCCGTTTTAACTCCGATTTGACCCGTTCAAATTGCGTTAGGTTCGTATTTGCGAGCTCTACATGTTAGTACTACTGTTAAGTAGGTTTTCAACTTTTAAAATTCATGATTAGATTTAATCCATTATTTTAATAGAGGAAATCTTGTTTATTTCATATCTTCTACGTTTCAACTCCGTTTTGAGCCATTCAAGTTGTGTTAGATTCATAGCAACGAGATCTACGCATTTGTAACAGTATTTATCATGTCACTAATATTGGAATTTTATGGTTTGAATCATATCTTAAATAACAATTATGCAACTGGGTTTTATAAATAAAAATATGATTTGTTTTACTTTAGTTTTATAATTCGAATCTAAATTTGACTTAGATTATAATCTCTATAAAATATCTTATATATGTTTTTATACCATTAAGATACATGAAGTTAATAGTCTTATGGGTAAATCTATCGGTAGTTGTATCTTTTTAACCGTAGCTCCGATTAGCGTGCTTTTCGTGACTTTGTGTTCATAGCTATGCGTAGGATCGTGTTTCAAACTCTTTTACTTATTTTTGTATGATTGGTGTACTATTCTAATATAGATCTATTGTTTGCTTCATGTATGATTGTATGGATGCTTGTGTGGTGCTTTACAATCATGTCCAGTCGGTGAGATTTACGTGGTAATCAAGAAGCAGTTCTTTGGAGGTGACAAATCTACAGAAAGAAGGATATCAATTTAAGGCAAGTATAACATGGGATTTCCTTGTTGTCCTATTCACTTTAATCACATAAAAATCATATTATATGTGTCTATCTTGAATGCCATTAAGGATTTTCCTAGTTTTTGATCTATACCTTGTCACCTATGGGATTTTGCATTGGGTAGCTTTTGCTAGCGCTGAGCATAAACTATGATCTTGTAATATGATTAACGGAATATGCAACAACACTAAAATATGACTTTTTGATTACTGTTTAAAGAGGGCTAGAGCATGGGGTTATCTTTGGTGCTCTAGTTTCTCTCCACAAGGACTCATCTGTGAACGAACATCTAGGACTTATAGTACAACTATGAGGGCTATAATGGCTCTGGCTTTAGCTCAGTATGAGGACCTTTTCTAGCTTGTTAGAGGTTACCCTTGTGGCGCAAATGGGAAAGAGCAGACTGTGGATCCCTGCGTGGTAGAATCACACAGACTGACTTTGGAAACCTAGCGGCCCTAACTTGTTAGACGAACCTTTGAAAGGCTTCATAGTGTTTCCCTGCCTGCTCACCTTGAAAGTGTTTTGGGAGTCGCGATCCCAGGCATATGGGTAATCACGACTCACAGTGAAAGTGTACACCTCTGCGCAGAGTTTAATAAACTGGTATACTAGCCATGCTCACGGATACGAGCGGCTTTGGACCTTCACAGAATAGATGAACATTTATTGGTTTAATATGTGTTTTGCTATTCGTTATTCATATTTACATTGATCATATGTTTATTGTGGGATTAATGCAAACTTGATGCTACTCACATGATAAAACTGTGATGATTAAAAGTTAAATGCAGTAAACCAGTGTCTAGCCTTTTGAGCTTCATGAACCCCGTGTTATATTTGTTGAGTTTGACATGGACTCACTCTTGCTATTTCCACACCCCAGGATAGTCTCTGGAGTTAATAGGCTTGTGATCAACCAGTCAGTTTGTTCCTAGAGTGAAGTCTACACCCGGTGTTCAGAGTTGTTTTTCCATTGTGTTGCTCTCTAAGGTTATATCTTATACTATTGTGTTATGTTTAATAAGCATTTGTCTTTTGATATTACACTTATCTACAGCTATATGTGAGATTTGACCTCTTTATTTCACATATAGTGTATATCTAGTTTTGTCCTTAAAACCGGGTGTGACATCATGTAGGGAGTACTGGTACCAAACATGCATCTTGAAGTTTGTCTTCGTAGCTCGATCGTATGTCCATACCCCTTTCTCCCACGCATGGACCAATTCATCAATCAAAGGCTCCATGTACACACCCATGTTACTCCCCGGGTGTTCAGGAATTATCAAGGACAAGAATACTTTCTGGCGTTGAAAGCAGACGTCGGGGGGTAGATTGAGGGGGATAACGAACATAGACCAACATGTGTATGCGGCAGCCATCAGTCCATAAGGATTGAACCCATCTGTTGCCAGCGCAACACGTACATTACGAGCCTCATCTGCTTTCTCACGATGGATGCCATCAAAGTGGGACCATGCTTCACCATCGGCTGGATGTACCATGGTGTCCTCATGGTATCGCACACCCTTTTTGTGCCATGTCATCTATTTTGTGGATTCCTTGGTCATGTATAGCTATTGGATCCTCGGTAGGAACAGAAGGTACCGTAGGATCTTCACGGGAATCTCAAGCTGCCTCTTCTGGCCTTTAGTAGAGTCTACCTCCAGGAACCTCAAGGATTTACACTTCGGACAATATTTTGCATCCTTATGTTCTTTCCTAAACAGGACGCACCCCTTCGGACAAACATGTATCTGCTCGTATGACATCTTGAGTGCACGAAGTAGTTTCTGTGACTCGTACATGCTCTTTGGCAGAATGTGGCCATCCGAAAGCAGGCTGCTAATCACGATCAACATACCATCAAAGTGTTCTCAACTCATGTTACACTCCAACTTGAACCCCATCAAGCGTCCAATGGCATCCAGTTGAGAAACCATTGTCCGATCATGAAGGGGTTTCTGTGCTGAGACATCATGTCGTAGAATGCCTTTGCGGTAGGCTCCATCTCCTCCGTACGTCCTTCACCGCACTGCCCTTCATGCCAGTCCTCTATCATGTCTGCTACCCCAGTCTCGGCATCAAAATCCTCAAGATGGGGTCTCACCACCTCCTCTCTCAGATGATGGGCTTCACCACGGTGGACCCACCGAGTATAGCCCGACGTAAATCCATTCTTCACAAGATGTTTACCCATGTCCACCTTGTTCTTTCTTTTTTGTTTGCACAATTCATGTAGGGACACAAAACTAGAAATGCTTGTCTATGCCAAATGCCATCTCCAAGAAATCATTGGTCTTCATCATCCATTCATTGGTGAAATCACCTGCACTTCGGCGGCCCATGTACATCCACTCTCGGTCATCCATCCTCTAACATATATAAAAACGAGAAAAGTAACCATCAACTGTATCTGCAGGGCGATCCTACTGCCTAATAGGTGAGGATAGGTCCTAATCCCACCCGTGGATGCGTAGACGAGGCTAGTTTCCATGCTCTATTCCTATCCAAGACAGAATTTCAGCAGCACCTCCCCACTGTTCTCCAGATACACATCCTAGAAAGGGAGTGTGTATCCGAAGAACAACAGGGATGTGGTGCCGAAACTCTATCTCGGATCGGAGCAGACCATGGAAACTAACCCATCTACGCATCCGCAGGTCGTCCAAAAAACGTGGATGATTCAAAACAGATACGGTTACAGATATGCAAAGGTCTGCACACCTCCAACCATATCTCTTTCGAACGGGAGACGCCTAATTGGGTTACGCAAGCAAGCTAGAAGAGAGAATATTTATACCAAAGGTGGAGGTGGAGTTAGGCCAGCGGGGCCATGGTGACTCGGTGCAGTGGCGAGGCGACGCGGTGCAGGCAGACCCAAAACAACGAGGAAGATGACCGGGGTCGGATAGGTCCTTCTCCTGCATAAGAGCAAAGAGATTAGTGTCCATTTAAAATTTTGGCTGCACCTCCCCTGCACGGGGAGGTTTCCAAAACCTGCAACATGCAACAACTCAATGGCCGATAACCACATACATATCAACGGCTTGATGGCCATCAAGCACATATATTTTTCCAATCCATGCGCGATGTATTAACAAACTTTACTACTAATACGACCACTACAACTCCTACTACTACCACAACAACTACTACTACCACCACCATACTTCTACTACCCACTACTACGACGGTATGACATACCTTGCGGGCGTCGTAGGGCGACAACGGTGAAGGGGTCGGGGCGCCGGTGGACGAGGCGATGGCCGGGACACCACCTCCTCCTTCCTCCTTCTTCCTCCATCTCCCTCCTCTTCACTCCTCCTCCTTCCTCCACCTACTTCTACTACCACTACAACGACGCCCGGTTTGACCTGTAGTTCAAATTTGCTTTTTCTAAAAAAATTCAATTCAAAGAAATAAATTAGCTAAATATAGCTAAGTGTATAAAAAATGTACCAAATTTTAAAATGTTGCTCCTAGTACTGTAGCAAGGCTCCACAAAAAATCTAGGGGAAAAAGAAAAAAAAAAGTTAAAATTCTTTGCCGAGTGCCAGGGTGGGGGGCACTCGGCAAAGAAATTACAAAAAAATGGGAAAAAATCTTTGCCGAGTGCCTAACAGCTGACACTTGACAAAGAGTGACGGCAGGGTGCAAACCATCAGTGGACAGCGTCTTTGCCGAGAGCATGGCTGTGCCGAGGGCCAGGCTTTGCAAAGCAATCTATGCCAAGTGTCCCCTTTTGTCGAGAGCAACCCTCGGCATAGAATGTCTTTGCCGAGTGCCCGATAAAAGGCACTCCGCAAAGTATTTGACCCTCGGCAACGTTGGCGTTTCCCATAGTGATTATTTGATTTTGACGTACTATTGTCTGTTTGTTTATTTAGATCCATTAGCTACTAATAGTTAGCTAGCTAATAGGTCATAACTATTATTAACTTCTAGCTACTTTGATTCAACTAGTAATATAGTTGTTAGTTGAGTATGATTACCTAAACTATTAGCTACACCTGTTTGGACCCAAGGATCTAATTATTAGCAACTAACTACCATCTCATTGGATCCAAACAGGCCTTAACTAAATGGAACCAAGCCATCACAGAAAAAATGGATCCATGCCACACCATACGTTTGGAATGCACTTTGACTAGTTTTTAAATTGGACAAAAGTGACCAAAAATGGCTAGTGTAATTTCGTATGGACAAAAAATGATCCTGCTACTCCATTCTTTCTCCACCTGCTGACACGTGGGCCTCATGTGGCACTGCCATATAAGGCCTACTCATCATCTCTCTCCCTTTGTCGCCATACATCTCTCTCTCTTTGTGTCTTTGCTACCATCCTTGCCCAACAATGGCGGTGGCGAAAGGGGAGCTCGAGGTAGGCATTACCAACAATAGGAATAGAAGAGCCCTTGGCTGAGGCAATGGTAGCAAAAGGGGAGCAATGGTTCAGCCATTGCGTAGCGTGGGGGAGGCACGTGCGGCTTGGCCATGGCTCTAGCTGAGGGATGGCTAGCAGCAAATGCGAAGTCGAGGTCATCCGTGGTGGCACTGGCAGCGACTAGCAAAGATCCACTGTCTCCAGCTCCCCTCGTCCTTGAAAGGATGGCCACGAACACTACTACACAAAACATTTGTAGGGATTGTCAAAAATAATTTTTAGAATTTTTTTAGAACTGCATCTACTCAAGGGCCTCTATCGATTTCTAGGGTTGGGTATGCAACCGCCCTAGAAATCAATTTCAAGAGATAGGCCATGTTTCCAACCGTCTCTAGAGTCGATTTCGAGAGGCAGTCAATAAGATAGTTTTTCATCTAGAAATTATAAACCGGCCATAATAAAAATTCATATCCTTTTAATCCCAGGACAAGTTCACTAGTGAAGCATCATGGCTGTGATTTTTAGCACATGCGGTTCTTAGGATTCAAAGTCGTGATCTCTTGCCTCATGTGAGCCCCCTACCACCACACCACAAATTCACTTGTGTCCAAGTGAAGGAGGTTATCCGTTTGTATCAACTTCTACAAATATTGTGTTAAACATTTGGCCACTTGAGTGATTTCAAACTAAAAGGTTCTAACTACAAAGTTTTAGATGTCATCGAGCGCTGCAACCTCGCTACAAGGCGCTTCACCATCAGAGATCGTTTGAAAAATTCAAAAAAAATGAATGTCATGGGATTTGAGAGCTTAAAATGTACCTTGGGCTCCTAATAGATTTTAAATAAATAAGTTTTGACTACAAACTTTTAGATCCCGTCAAACTCTACAACTTTGATATAAAGTTTATTTTTATCTAACTATGTTTCAAAAAATATGTTTTTTTTGTGTGGCGCCTATTTCTTGAGGCGGTCATGTTACCAATCATCTATGAAAATGGAGGACATTTTTAGGGGTAGTCAAAAACATCAACCGTCTCTTAAAGTCGATTTATAGAGGTGGTCAGTGTTTGAAACCATTTATAGAGGCATTCTATAGAGGCATTCTTATCCAATCGTTGCGGAAAAAAGGTGATGCCTCTAAAAATCATTTATGTAGAAGCCCACAACTTATGAGGGGGTTAAGCTGAGGAAGGAGAAAAAACGCAGTAGAAGAAGGAGATGACAAATGGACCCCACATATTACACTACTAACTTCTAACCCTTGCGCAACGATGAAAAAATGTTGCAATAGGCCCAATTTGGTTGCAACAGGTAGATGTTGCAACCAAATCGTGTTCGTTGCCAATGGTTGCAAAAAGTCACATTGCAATAAGTTATTGCAACCATTGCTAGTTTGGCGTTGCAAGTGTTGGGGTTTCTTGCAACCATAGGTGTTCGTTGCCAAGCATGGCAATAGGACGTTGGCGCAACATTCACGGTCGTGGTAATATAGGCACTTGCCACCCCCGTCTTCGTAGCAAGAGGAGGTACATGCAACGATTGATAGCGTTTCAATAGAGACAATTTGCCATTAACAACGTTGTTGCAATACTCTGTATTGCCATGCTAGAATTTTGTTGCCTAAGGTGTTATTGCCACGACCGTTATGCCGTGGCAACTACACCATTTGCCAAGTACTTTTATTCGTTGTGAGAGATCATATGTTATTGCCACAGCCGTTGTGCCATGGCAAGAGTATCATTTGCCACGCAATTTTATTGGTTGTGAGAGATCGTATGTTATTGCCACCGTCATTGTGCCATGGCAACAGTATCATTTGCCACGTGATTTATTCCTTGCAAGAGACCATTTGTTATTGCCACGACAGTCATGTCGTGGCAATAGTACCATTTGCCACGCAATTTTATTCATTGTCATAGATCATATTTCCACGCAAGTGAGTTTGTTGCCATATACCATATTGCCACACATAGCAGCTTGTTGGCATGTTCGTATTGCAACGCTAGTAGCATTTGAATCATGATTTAATAAATCATCATTGCAAAAAACAATAAACCATAACAGAAGCGATTGCACTCACATATATTACTTATAACCAATCATTCAACAAGTTGACAAGGCATTGAAATAGTAGCTAAAATCATAGATGAGTGTACAATTCACTCATTATTTCACAATTTCTTAAAACTTGCAGCAGTACAAGACTTCCTTATAACATCTATGCAGCACCTCGAGGTTTTCCTAGCAGCAACATGTCACCACCTCAGCTATGTCCCCATTTGATTATGAGCCTCCCACTCAAACCTTGTCCACCTACTGACCAAAAGAATAAGATTGGGATATTAGAAAAACATTAAGGTTTACTATGTCATGCACAAAATGTAAAGAAATTCAAATAGAACATGGTTGTAATTAGCAAAAGAAGAATTAATCAAAACTAGAAAAAATTAAAAGAAATCATTTTGCTATCAAAGTATCTCAACTTTTGTCTCTAGTCATTTCTTAATTTTTAGTTCCTAGCATCTTATATATATCCCTCTTCCTCGAGTGGCTTTATCTCCAGAAATGAACTCATGAATTACACGACTAAGTTCCACTGAGCTACTCCCAGGGGTCTTCAGCATGCCACAATCCAACATAAGCTTTCTCACCTTATGCACGGCAAAACAGATCCACCATGCAACCATAATGTGCGATGTCGGGCTCAATACCATAAACTCTAGACATTCTCTGAATACACCTCATACCTTCCTCAACTAACCCCCTGGCTACAAGCATTCTGTATGCAGTTAAAAGCAGAGGCATCAAAATATCCTAAAGATGTCAATTTAGTTAAGCAAAAGTAGAACTAAAAATTAAGAAATGTTATACGTACAACCATTTTACTATCAAAGTATCTTAATTTTTAAGGCAGCAGCAGTACAGTTGCTTAGAAAAATCATAATTAGAGTTTTAGACAACGAAAAATTATATTCTTTAACAATACGGAAAGCCCATGAAATTCTCTACATCTTTCTAGTTATTTGTAAAATCAGATTCTATAGTTATCAAGGTCGAAAATAAAAAAGGACCACTGCTATACAGAGCAAGCTCAAAACCTGACAGGCTACATCTAAAATTCACAACTCCCAATTCTCCAGAGCTAAAATCATGAACTTTCACGACGACAAACATCTCTAAACCCTCTACAACTTTGGTATTATCAAGTATCACATAAAAGGGAATTTACACCCAATCAAAACTACACAAGCTGCATTTTTTGGCACGTATGATAAATGTATTTCCTACAATTATAAACTTTTAGCAATTGATGCAAGAGTGCATGACATCTAACAGAGTTAAATAGAATTAAATCCTTAACTAATTATTTACATATTTGGTGTAGGTGCAACCTTTCTTGCATTAGATGTGTCTAATAAGCATGCAAGGGCAGCAAAGATAAATGCAGACCAATGTCTCAATAAATTGCAGATTGGTGCACTCTGAATTTAAGAACACAACAAAACAAGAATTACACCCAAATCATATCTATTTCTCATGGCATGATAATGTTAGTGTAGGTCTGTCCAAAAAAAGTCATGATAAAATGAGCACAATTTATTTTCCAATTAGTTGATAACATATTATAGCTGTTGCCTTCTTCCTTTTAGGATTTCTTGTTCTATTCATCAGCTGTTGTTGAGTGATATATGTCTTCGGTGCTCCCACACTTGCAGTGTTTTCTTTGAAAAAATTTCTGGTGACAATAGTAGTATTTTTACTGGAGCGAGTAGTAGGAGGTGCTGCATCTTTTTGCACGGTGACAACGCTTCCTGGCTGAGTCTACAAACATTAAATTATTGAATCTGTTTTAGCTAGAGTTTAAGGTACATAGCTCAAGATTACTTGGAACATAGTGCAATAATGTCATTACCTGTTCTAACGCATCTTCATTCTCATCATTTGCATGTTCATCGGTCTCATCATCCTCATGTGTGGTTGGTGCAATTTGTAAGCTGTCATTGTTTTGCGGGGTACTCTACACATACAAATATTGAGGTAAAAGATTAGGCATTATAATCATAAATTTATTAAAAGGACGAAGGATAAAAATTATTCTGGAATATTACCTGATTCATAGTGACTTCTTTGTGCTGCGCTAACATATTAAGAAATTCTTGCTTCATTTCTTCTTTTAGTGTTATCTTAGCATTTTCCAGATCTTCTTGTATCGTTCTCCTATTTTCTTCTTTCTCCCTTTCCCTTTTCTGCAGCTTCATGCACAAGCTGTTCTTTCAGCTTCTCAACCTCTACTTCATAAGCAATTCTCTTCTCCTTGGCTGCAGCTTCAGCACGTGCATGTACTTCAAGGTTCTCTTTTATAAGTTCTCTGCGAGTTCGATACTTAGCCAAGTATGCATGCCCATGTACTCTGGATGATTTGATTTGTGTGGTTTCTTTGTAGCCTGACTAGAAAATCATGTTCTCCTCAGCAGCTGAAAGTGTTTGTCTATCAGGTTCTAACTTAATCTCACCCATTTTCAAGGCTGCGTTTTCCTAAATAAAATAACATAATCCGTTAGAGTTCCTTGACACAACTAGCAACTATAAAAAGGCTTGATGAAAGATTTACTCACATATACTACAAATGACAAAGAATTTGACCATCTGCCCTGTTTTGTGTGAGTGGCCTTCCAAAGTAAATGATCACTTGGCTCTTCACCTGTTTCTTTGTCTCTCTAGGATGCCAAAATATAATTCAACACACAAGTATTGCATCATACAACGGAAGGACCAGATTAGTGTATCTAACGATTACCAGCTCGAAGCTACACTGTGAGAAGTTTTTTGAACCTATCAGATGCTTGGTTTTTTCCTGTTGACGGTTGGAGGAGTTTTGGATGCTAACCTTCTGCATAATGACAAGAAGTGGTATGTAATAATGCAACTTTGGTTGATAAAGTTTGTGTGACAAAGTAGATTTTACTAGAACTGACCTTGAATTTCTCAGATCCAAAGTACAACAGCAAGCAGTGCCACTCAAGAAGGTGTACTTCTTCAGGAACATTTCGTATTCTCTCACCATAATTGTTATAAGCCTTGTATGTGGCACTCAGAGCTGATCGCCATCCCCTGTACCGCTCCTTGGCAATGTTGTATATTATCTCTTTTTGTTCATCCGCAGTGGCTATGTTGATGAAGTTCCACATAAGCTGTTTACAATTAAAAAACAATTATATGGTTTATCACAATTAATTTTATGCATCACACGAGTAGGAAAAAAATAGTACGCAACATACACGTATATGTTCTGCAATTTCTTCTTTGACATCTTCCTTTATATCCTTCCAACTATTTACTCCAATTAATGGGGCCCATTTCCTTGTAAACAGTACGATCTCATCGACAAATGCACGGGCGTTCGGTCCAATCGGACCTCCACGACTTCCAAATTCGATTGGGAGTTTTTGAGTGCGTTCCTTAACTCTCTTGGTGCTTACTGATAATCCTTTAACAGTGCCACGACCTCTTTTCTTGCGTTGATTGGAGCCATCTCCTTGCAAAAAAGACAATAACGAACTTGAGTTGTTCTAGTTCTCAATTAAGATATGTGAACCCAATATTAAAAGTATATGAATGATCACAAACCATTTGCCTCTTCCCTTTTCTTCCTTGCATGGCTTGGCCTATTTGAGGGTGGTGTTGCATTGCTTCCATTGCTCGACAAATGCCACTGCACACAAAGTTAAAAGCTTCAGTTGAAAAAAATAGTAGTAATAAAATAAATTGGTTGAAAAAGGAAATTAATTACTAATTTTTGGAATGTCCCCTTTCAGCTTTAAATATTCCTTGTACGTGTGGACTGTTGCATCCCTAAAATTATCCATCAAATCTGTTGGTCACCAAAAACATGTTAGATAAGGTGTAGTTTATATAAAGGTGCCAAGATTCTAAACAATATGAATACATATGTAGAAACATAGATTGTATACTTTTGGATTTGTCCTTTGGCAGCTTCATTAGCCAGTCCTTGTATGCATCAAATGGATCATCCATAAACGGATGCTCATCTTCTTCCGGCTGCTGCCTTGGTCGCTTGAGAGGTGTTATGTGACAGCATAAGTATTGTTGTATCTAGAGTAGTTGGTGGTTGTGTCCCCACCTTATCTCCATTAGCATCTACTTTAGGATCTTTACTTTAGCATCATTACTTTATGCTATATGCTTTAGCATCTTTTGGATATGCTGAAAACCTTCCTTGAGAACCAAGTAAGCAGTCCTATATGTATCCCCAACCTACCATGTTTTGGTAAGGCTAATGAAATAGAAAACCCAGCCCAAAAAACCTGTGTTTTGGTAAGGCTAATGTACCAAGCGTTTGGCAACAGACAACACATCCCGCCAATGGGCCAGCCCAGTTCGTTTGCTCAAAACCCTTCACCTGTATACCCTCCCCATCCCATGACCGTGAGTCCGTGACCCCTGGTACTCCACCCCGACTCCCACGAGCGACGGAGGCGGCGACGGATTGAATCCCCACGACGGCGACGGAGGCGGCGGCGGAGTCGTCGACCATGTCAAGCGGCAAGCGTGGCCACAACGCCTGGACCCAAGCGCGCAACTCGCGCGGCCAGTTCACCCCCGCGCGCGAGGTGTACCTCGTCGACTCCGACACCGACGTCGACAGCGATCCGGCCGCAATGCGGTTAGCATTGGAGGTTCGGGTGACCGGAGGAAAGCACGACAAAGGGGCAGCGTCCAGCGGAGGCAACAAAAAGGTTTCGGTCTCCAAAAACTATATTTATTTTTTTTCTAATGATGCCTGCAAATTTTATCAGTAATCAGAAAAATTAAAAACAAGAGTTAACACATGACCACATGTATTTAGAAAGAACCAGGCAAATCATATTGTTTGACAATTGCGTACAACTATACATGTATTGACAAAATACAGTTTTCTTGAAATAGCTTATTGGATCTAAAGCAAGCAGAGATAAAGAAAGCATGAAAAAAAGATGCAAGATATGGCAAATCAGATTCATGGTTGAAGTGCCCTTACATGTCCACTAATCAGATTACTGAACCAGACAAAGGGCTAATCAAATCTAACTCGCAATGCCTTGAGCAAGTACTAATTTTGTTTTAGAATTTTGAACAGTTGAATGAAAATCACCATGGTAGCTGAATGTCAAATCTGAATTTTCTAAATAATGACGAAGAGTTCGAAACAATTGGATTGCCTGAATGTCAAATCTGAACATTCTGAGTAGTTGGATTGCCTGAATGTCAAATGTGAACTTTCTGAATAGTTGGATTGCCTGAATGTCAAATCTTCCCATATTCAGTTTGAGTTTCAACTATCTTGCTAACTGCATATGCAGTGAAACTCAAACCACCAAACCATGAAACAATAGGATTGGCAGTAGCAGCTCCTTTTGGCAGACTTGGTTACTTCAGAGCTAATTCCAAATGTGATAGAATTTGGGAATAAACCTGAATCAATATAGATATCTGTTATCACTCAGATTTGTAGTGAAGCAGCATGATAAATGCAGAAACATGGAAAGATGACAGATCTAATGAAATTTGGTGAAAAAGCTGAGTCAATATGCTACCTGTTACCACATAATTTATAAATCAGCAGGATAAATATACGAACATGGAAAATGTCAGATCCAACGAGTTTGGGGAAATAAAAAAATCAATATAGTATCTATTGACACACAATTTGTAGTAAAAGCAGTAGGATAGATGCAATTATATGGCAAATGAGGGTCCTATTTCAGTCTCAATTTAGTCATGACAGCATACACAACTATGTTATATTGTTTCTAAGTGCTTTGTTCAGTAATAACCGTAATTTTTTTAATTGAAGGTTCCCGATGACAGTGTTGAGGAAGACAAGTCTGGGGTTGTTTGCTTTCTACACTGATTCGAAGAACATCATCATCCTGAAGCCATGGACAATTGAGCTGGCTAAGGACAATGCCAAAGGCTCCATCAATCACTATGCGGACAAGTATGCGAAGAAGGCAAACCGTGATGTTGAAAACAGGTTTGATAAGCTCTACCAGGAGATCAAGCAGAAGTACAAGCCGAGGAACTGAAGTACATGCTGATATGATAGTTCTCTTTTGGTGTAGTATAAATGAATGCAAGTAGGTTAGTTTGGAAGAAATAATGTATATTTGGCAAGTGCTATGATGATGGGAACCACTATATGCAATTAATGTCTATGGTGTGCATAACTTGTGTTCAGTTTCCTAAGTCTATGGTGTGTTCTGGAACTGATCAGTGGTCAATGGATGGATGGATGCATCAAGTGCAAAGAGCAAATCCTCCCATCGTTTCTACCCTTTTCTGTTCCATATAATTACTGTGTTGATTATGCGCCGTCAGATGTTTTCAAGTAATGAGACAGTATAGATGTTGTACTTTTGTGTTTTTGAAGATTTTATGTGTTAATATATAATAATATGCTTTGAACATGGGTGTGGAGACCTGTTGTGCAAGTTAGATGGGAGCCAGGCGACTGTTTTTGTAAGCCTGGCAGCAGGCAACATGCACAGGCAACTTCAAACCAGGCAAAATCTCCAAGGTTTGAACCAAACAACTCCTAGGCAGTACACAGGCAACGAACGTCACCAGGCACTTTGGGCCAGGTCTTCATCCAAACATGCTATGCTGCATCATCTTCTTTGATACAATCCAGAAAGTGCAGCATCAATTCATCTTGGAAGTCTATTATTACAGCATGGATATGGAATCAAAGAAACATTAAAATGTTGAGAGGAATTCAGGCCTCTTCAATTATTACAAGTTCATTGTTTCCTGAAAACATGTTTGCAAAAATATCAAATAAATGCGCACAAGTTCACATTTTCCTCACTTCTTTGTTGAGCAAATTTTACACAAAAAAATCGTCGTCAGAATCTTCTCTAGTAGTAATGAATGGAGGGACGACTCCGTCAGCAATGTAAGTGTCATCTGGGTCTTCGTCTTCATCAAACAGGTCATCATCGTTAGGTTCAGGCATTGGTGTTGCAAGAGCCTGCTCAATAACACAAGCATCAACACTAACCCCGTCAAGGCCAGACCTATTCCAAGTTGTCACATCTTCATTTTGTCGTTCAAGATTCATATCTTCCACTCCTACAACAACTGAGTCCAGATCGAGCTCGCCCACCATGTCAGTACCTTATCCTTTAGGCATAGCAAACAGGTTTCTAGGCTGCACTCTAAGGACGCTGCACCAATTTGGTTTCTCTGCATCTCCCGCGTAAAACACTTGCTCTGCTTGTGTGCTCAGGATGTAAGGTTCATCTGAATACCTAAACCGAGTGGTATCAATATCGATGACCCCATATTGATCCTTACTGTAACCTCTAGATTTGCTCGTACTTGCTGCAGGGACATCAAACCAGACACATTGGAACAACATTACTTCCTTCTCGCCAGGAAAATCGAGGAAGATGATTTTCCTAAGCACGCCATACCAGCCCATGTTTCCTGTACTTGCATCGCCCTTCACAAACACACCACTATTTTGAGTAGTTAAGAAGTTCTCTATGGAAGAGACCCAGAAAAGGAAGCCATTTATGAAACACCTGTTGAATACACGAGCCTGATAGTCTGGACCGCGAGATAGATAATAAATCATGTCATCTAATTCCCCTTGTGCACGCAATGTGCTGATCTACAGTTAGCATCGTATGGATAAATATATTAGGGACTAATAAATTAACAAGTAGCATGTGCAAACTAAACAAAGAAAATAGGGATAAATATATTAGGGATGACTCACTTTACGCTCAAACCATGATACAAACTTCACCTTGTGTCTTTTATCGACATGACGAGGGTCAGTTTTCTTCAGCTCTTCCATGTGCACACTTTCCACAACAATTGAAAATACGCCCATTAGTTACATATATATTTTAAACATTCATGAGCACCATTAAAAAAATCAAATTTAAAATATAGCTTACTTTATCCATGGAGTGACCTCGTCACAGTTGGTTAATATGTAATGCCTCATCCTCTGCAGGTCAGTATCAGAAACATTCTCGAGAGTACTTCCTTTCCTGCTGTAGTCAATGCTCCCAAATATACTTAGCCCAGATGGTGGTTCACTAGCAGCGGCAGTTTCATGACGCTATGGACGGTTAAGCTTGGTACTAATATTATCAAAGAAGCAAGAGCAAAATGTGAGGCACTCCTCAGATATATACCCCTCTGCAATTGAACCTTCAGAATGCGCTTTGTTCTTCACATAGCCTTTAAGAGTGTGAAGGTACCTCTCAACTGGATACATCCACCTATAACACATAGGACCTCCAAATCTAGCTTCGTCAGCAAGATGAACTGGTAAGTGCATCATAATATCAAAAAAAAGCTGGTGGAAAAATCATCTCCAACCGACAAAGGGTCTCCCTAATCGAAGTGCTCAGCTTTTCAATTTCTGAAGGCTCCAACTCCTTTGAACACAGTGAGTTAAAGAACCTACTTAGCTCGATCACCGGGATCACTACATCTTTAGGAAATATGTTGCGCACCACTAAGGGCAAAAGTTTTTGCAAGATTACGTGGATGTCATGATTTTTACGTCCAGAAAGCTTGCAACCATTAACGTCCACACATCTCCTAATATTTGCGGCATAACCATCAGGGAACTTGATGCCATGTAAAAATTTGCACAGAATTTTCTTGTCATCCTTACCTAGAGTGTATAACGCTGGTGGCAAGGTGTACTTACCCTTTTCGAGCACTGGATGCTGATCTTTCCTTATACCCAAATGATGCACGTCAAGTCGAGCCTTGTCACTATCCTTGCATTTACCTTGTAATTCCAGCAAAGTCCCCAGTAAGCTCTCACATATGTTCTTCTCAATATGCATGACATCCAAATTATGTCGTACAAGCAATGATTCCCAGAAAGGAAGCTCAAAGAAAATACTCTTCTTCCTCCAGTTGTGCCACCTATTTTCTTTGTCACGTTGCTTCCTTTTCCTTGTATCCTTTCCAAAAGTCACTTGCTGAAAACTCTCATAGTCCAGCTTCACTTGCTCACCACTGAGTGGCATTGGAGCTTCCCTGGTTTCAGCCTTGTTGTTGAAGCTCACCTTGTTCCTTTGCCACTTGTGGTTCAAGGGCAAAAATCGGCGATGTCCCATGTAGCAATGCTTCCCATGTAGCAATGCTTTGAACCATATTTTAACCACAAGTAATCAGTATGCCTGTGACAGTAAGGACAAGCGAACTTAACTTTTGTGCTCCAACCAGATAACATCGCATATGCAGGGAAATCATTAATTGTCCATAGCAGAATTGCATGTAGAGTAAAATTCTTCTTCTCCTTCTCATCCCATGTTTCAACTCATTTAACCCACAGATTATGTAGCTCATCGATCAGAGGTTGTAAATATACATCAATGTTCACTCTAGGAGATTTAAGCCTAGATATCAACATCGACAACATCCAATAAGGTTGTTTCAAACACAACCAAGGAGGCAGGTTATAAGGAATCAAGATCACAGGCCAACAAGTATAATTAACATTCAACATCCCAAACGGATTGAAGCCATCGGATGTGAATCCCAGTCTAACATTACGTGGATCCGAATCAAATTTCTTATACTTTCCATTCACGTGCTGCCATGCCATTGAGTCTGCTGGGTGCCGCATTTTCCCATCACGGATGCATTCTTCCTTGTGCCACCGCATCAATGATGATGTTTTCTCTGACATATATAATCTTTGTAGTCGAGGAACAAGTGGAAAATACCTTAGAACTTTGCCAGGAATGCGCTTCTTTGCTCCACCACTTTCGCTAGACTCTCCAATCTCATCAGAATCTGTGTCATTCTTTCACCTACTCTCACCACATGTTGGACACATGTCCATATTAGCAAATGGCCCACGAAATAACACGTAGTCATTCACACAAGCATGGATCTTAATGTATGTGAGGCCAAGGTCACAAATAACCTTCCTGTTTTCTCATAAGTGTCTGGGATAAATGTCCTGGTGGGAGTGCATCTGAGAATAGTTCAAGTGTTTTCCCTGCGTTTTCCTTACTCCATCCACCCATGCACTTGAGTTGAAAGAGCCTGACCACGAAAGATATCTTTGTAAGCTTAGAACCTGGACACAACTCTTGTTGCGCATCTTTCAACAAATCATAGAATTTCTTTGCCCTCTCATTTGGTTGTTCGTCGTTATTACCACTGGATGCACCCCTAATTATTGCGGACACCAGATTGGTTGCAGATGATGCATCATCTGCCGGGCCTACATTCAGACCCCTATCATCAGTCCAAGATTCAGCATTACCTTTCTCTTTGACAAAATTCTCATCAAACCCTTTAGTTAGCAAGTGCATTTGAACCTCGGATTTTGTTTTGTAGACAACTCCACGACACCTTGAACATGGACACGGTGCAGTTTCTGATGCATAGGTGCCTTCAAAAATAGTATCAATAAATTTCTCGAGTCTTGCTTGCCACTCATCTGTTGACCGCTGCATCCAACTCCAATCATCATCATGCGCCATTAATTCTTTCTTCCAAATGTCACAAGGCTTTCCTGCAGCAAATTAATTGAAAGGATCACGACATTATAAATTATACCGGAGACAGGGAAAAAGCAATAATGAAAGATCTTGCAATAATGCATGCATATAGGCCCGGTCCTGTCAATCTGATGACCTAGAGCGAAGCTTAAAAAAATGAGCCCTTTACTATACTAGTATATTGCCCGTGCTAACGCTACGGTGGTGTCTAGAAAAAATAAATCATAAACTAAGAATCATAGAACTAAAAGATTCGGTATTTTAATGAAAAATACAAAAAAATCAAAGGAGCACCAATTTGTTAATTAAACCTGTGGCTCCAGTTGTTGCTTCTATTAGCTTTGCTATTGTTGAATTGCTGGGCCCCAAAATAAAAAGGTGTCCACCTATTGCTACTAAGTACTGCAATGAGAAAAAAATGAAATCAAGCCGAGCAAGCTATTACCACTATTCTGAAAATGAAAGGAGAGTTGAGCTGCTGTAGACTGACACACTAAAAAACAAATGAAAGAAGAATTGATATGAAATTGGAATCACTCGATCTATTTCACTATTTGACAAAATCAACAAAAAAAATTTCAATCCTGATTGATATGAAATTGGAATCACAACTTCCCTAGATCATGTACAATATATTTGACCAAAAACATCTAAAAATATTGAGCCTTTTAACACCGATTCTAGAAAATATGGATGACATACCAGGAACACAAAACCATGGATGACATACCATGAACGCAAAACCAGTGATGCATCACAGGCATTGATCGGAACCAATCAACCAAAGTTATTCCATATTAACAATCTACAAAATTAAAGAGATGAAAACCATAAGTTGCTGAAGGAAAATGTATAGCAATTAACTGAAACTTGCATTCTAGCATACACATGGAGACCAAAGGACGCACTGTTTACTTCATAGGCATTCCCTCAAACACCTCTTGTCAGAGCAATGCCGGTGCGTGCTACAACTAATCAAGAAAAATGGGGATTAATGAACAAAACTGGTTCAGGGTATCAACACGAAGCCATTACTGAATCAGCGGCAACAGGTACACTACACGCCTTTAACTAAAACTAATACCAAGAAGATTCAAGACCTGTAGACAAACTTAACTAAAACTAATATCAAGAAGATGCCTAAAACTAATATCTTTCATCTGGGAACTAACTTCTAAGTATTGCTTTTGAGCTTATTCAATATAAGCTGAAACCAAAAGCTGTTGAATTGTTGCCAGTAGCTGCCAAAAAGTACCATGATGAAAAATATCAGATGACCATATATATATATATATATATATATATATATATATATATATATATATATATATATATATATATATATATATATATATATATATATATATATATATATATATATATATATATATACACACACACACACACACATAAACTTTTCTTAATAATTTTAGCTACTATCATTCCCCATAACTAATCAACATTACAGGCTTGACATAGTCATAACGCCCGTAAAAAATATCATGACAAAATTTGTGGTTTTAGTTAATTACAAGCTTAATAACTTGCTCTGGTTATTTCAGACATATGAACCTACGAGACATCAATAGTACAGACTTGATAACTTGCCAATAGCAGTACAGATTTGATAACTTGCTCTTGTTATTTCAGACATAACGGAAAGACATACAGCAGGTCATAACCTGATCGTCAATTTGTGGCGTCTCCTCGTCCTCCCTTCCTGATCCCTGCAGCGAGCGAGGCGAGCTGCCGCACAGGAGCAAGCCGGGTCGAGATGCAGCAGCCGGACGGCGAGCGCGCGGTGTGAGCTGCTTCTGCTGGACGGCGTTGGCGTGTTGCTCAATTGTCGACGGCCGCGACTGTGAGGCATGGAAGGCTGCACCTGCTTGCCAACGCAACCAGCAAGCTGCACGCACCTGCCTGCCAGCGCAGTGGCCTGATCTCCACCGGCGCACCCGCTCGGCCGCCGCCTGATCTTGACCGATACAGACGCTTGGCCGCCACATGATCTCGACCGGTACAGACGCTCGGCCGCCGCCTGATCTCGACCAGTACAGACGCTCGACCGCCACCTGATCTCCACCGGCGCACACGCTCGGCCGCTGCATGATCTCCACCGGCCGCTAGCTGATGTTCCTCGGTTTCTTGAGTGTTCCGTGCGTCCAATGAGCGACGGCGAGCGCGAGCATCGCGGCAAGGGGCCGCGACGAGGCGATCGCGGCAGTGGGTGACGAGGCCTGGCGAACACGAGGAGTGGCGATCGCGGCAGGGAGCGATGGAGAACGGCAGGGAGCATGATTCTCGCGCTGGAGTCGCGCGCGTGAACAGCGGCGCGGTTGTTTCCGTGGGGCGCGGGGGAGGACGAGGACGAGGATGATACATGCGATCTCAGCCCTTGGATTTGAGTGAGTAAGGAGAGAGAGGGTTTAGAATAGAATCTGAATGGTCCGTTTGAAAGATGTGATTTTTCTAGGTATATTTTCTAGAGTGTATAAAGGGATGACATCTCAGCGGGGGAGGCTTTTTTTGGGTGGGTATAGCAAAGAAAAAGTCGGTGCATTAGTAGGGTAGATTACTATACTATAAAAAAACTTTAATGCATGCAAAGGGGATTTTTATCAAACAAATTACAAATATTATCTTAAAAATTGATGATCACATCAACATTAATCTCATCTAATAATTCTTCTCAATGTATAAAGTTGCAGACCATTTAACCTTTCTTGATAGACCTCAAATGATTCTTCAATAATTTTAACTTTGAAAAGGAACATCTTTTAAGTAATTTATCAAAAAAAATATGTTGTACTAGATTCAACATTAAAAATCAAAATTCAGTAAATTACCTAGTTCAGAACTTGATATAATGATTATCCCCTAATAAATAGTCTCAACTCTCATAAGACAATGCCCAAACTACACGTATGCACTCTGGAAAATAAAAATTGGAGGTAAAGATAATTGAATATTGATTAAATATATAATTGCCATAGATGATAGATCAAGATTAACAAAGGAACTTAGGAGCAATTTGTCAAAGGTAGATTGAACTAGAGCACCTAATCAATGTGTGAACTCAACGACTCGTCACTCGTGTAGACGTGGCTTCTGGCTAAGTGTCTAACTGTTGACAAGATCGCGTAGAGCGGTGAGGGCAGAGCGATCCAGCGGCTGCATGGAGAGGCCGCGACGATGCCTGTGGACAGAGACGGCTACGACGATGCCTTGGAAAGAGGAAGCGACCATGCCTATAGGGAAGTCGATCATCCACATATACATATACCTCTATACCAGATCCGTCCTGGTTTCAATACATAATGGGTTCTACGTTATTTTGTATATGTTCCTGTGACTACTAATGACACAAGCACATATATGGTGTAGTGGTAAGCATGTATCTTTTAAACCGTGAGGTCCTAGGTTCGAAGCCGGGTGGTGATTTTTTTTTAAAAAAAATCTACTTATTAACCATTGTGCTCGAGAACACCTGGTGGTGATTATTTATTTAACTTTTTACTTATTATTAGCCATTGTGCTCGAGAACTTAGGTATTGCAATGATTAGCCTTTCGTTGCTATATGTATAATTTTTTTGCAACGCAAGAGACTATTACATACAACAAAAAATAATCGTTCCAATATAGATGTGTTATTAATTTGTATAAGCTTCAGTGGCTATTATGACAAGAACACTATTTAGGTGTAGTGGTTAGTACCTTTCCTTTAGAGTTAAAGGTCTCAGCACCGAAACCTGGTTACACACCTTTTTAAATTTTTTTTCCTAAAAGTACCATGCTTCCGAACCTTAGTGATTGCAACGATTTATTTTTTTTCGTTGTTATATGTACAACTCTTTTGCAACACAAGCGACTATTAAATATAACGAATCATATTCGTTGCAACATAGACGCGCTTTCTCAACCATCAACTAAAGGGTTGCAATATCATCTCAGTATTGCAACACCAATAAAACTGTCTGCAACGCAAATCAAATCGTGGCAACAATGACCACTTATTGCAACCGGTTTACAATTGGTTGCGATAACTCTTACTTATTGCAACGATCTTTGCACTTAGGGTCACAAAACAATTTGTGTGGCAAAAAATAACACCTATCACAACCAAAAGTGCAAATGGTTGCGATAACACCCCCTATTGCAACCAAATCTTGTCGTTGTAACAAAAAAAAACGTGGCATAAGGGTCGAAAGTTAGTAGTGTTAGTAAGTGGAGAGAGTGGGAGGGAAGTAGAAGGGACATTCGAGCCATTTGAGAATATAATGGTCTACACATGAGTCAAACGATATTCTAAGTGTATATAGTGGCATATTTCAATTTTCAGGTATACGAAGGAATGTGATGACATGGTTCTAAATAGTTACGTTGAATAGTAGATGTGGATGTCAGGATGTGCCAATTATAAGGGTATAGATCAAATTAACCCAAACAAATAAAAGGTAGGGATAGTTTATGGAAAATATGAGAGCGTGGTGGTGCATCACGACGTGGAAAAGAACCTAATACTTTCCCTTTCCTTGGCTAAAGTCACTTTAGGTTTTACCATTAGTGTATTCATTGCATCTTATAATCGCAAGTCGACCGAGAAACTAAACAATACCGACCAGAATATGGGAAAAGTTCACCTATGTGTAACCTAACAATCGCAGCGCGTGGCCACTCTCTTCGGCATTCCCTTGAAAGTTGAAAATAAAATTCCGACCTGATGATACTAAAGAAATAAATCAGCCATTCAGTCCGAATAATGTTCAGAAAACGAACCTGCTGTCTGCGACGGAAAGAAATGCTGTCCCTCTCTCTCCCAAGATAGAAAAAAAATAGGGTTAGCATCCATTAACCATATACGATCAACTGAAGTCACAATGCATCGTCCTTGCAGGCGGCGGATGTTCGATCGGCACAAACTCGGGGTCCGGTGCTTCGTTCTAATTCCCCTCGAGATGCGATCTTATCTCCATCCGCCGCAGCAAACATTCCCGCTTTCACCTTTCTCCGGCTTCACCCTTTCAGCGGGACATAAAACTATTGCGCCCTCACGACATCGCATGGCTCACGTTAAGCACCGGCCGCGGCCGGCCGGGGGTAGCAGACATACTGGCCAACACCTCGCATCGTCGCCAAATTCCACTGCCGCCCGCCTATATATGAAAAGCGGTGGACAGTGGCCCCCTCGCTCCTTCCACTTACATTATGCATGCCTGTACTGCATGTGAAATGGACGCTGCAGTTGCGAATGTAAGACGCGAGAGAGACAGCTAGTGGCGCCGGGGATTCTTGGTATCCCCCTAAAGCCTCGCGAGCGAGGGGGGTGTTTAGCCGCTGGGGTAAAAATTTAGGGTGTCGTATCGAAAGTTTTATGGGATATTGGAAGGGGTGTTCGGATACTTAAAAAAAACTAATTACATAACTCGTCTGGAAACCGCGAAACGAATTTATAAAGCCTAATTAACCCATCATTAGCACATATTTACTGTAGCACGACATTGTCAAATCATGGATTAGTTAGGCTTAAAAAATTCGTCTTGTAAATTTATCGCAATCTATGTAATTAGAGCAACTCCAACGGTTTTGCATTTTTTGTTTGGCAAAAAATGGAGTTTGCCAACTCTCAAATCAATATGGGGAGGAGAAAAAAAGGTTATCTCCAACGGTTTGACAAAATTGACTTGCCAAAATCCAAAAAAGGAAACCCGGTGGCGCGGGAGGGAAGAGCGCACGCGGGAGTAGTGCGTGAGACGGAATGCCAAGCCGATCGCGAGCTTGCATATATGTCAATCCATCTCAGGATTTTGCCAAGTTAACAAAAATGCAAAGCCCATTTGCCAAACCGTTGGATATGAGTTTTGTAGACTTTTTTTTAAAAAAAAACAGGAATGCAAACTAAAAAGGCGTGAGTAGCGTGAGCTGCATGTATGTGCTCAGAGAGAGGCCAGGACAAGCGTCTCATCTGCATGCCTAATTCCTGTCCACTGTCCTGCATAGGTACGCTGATTTTGCCCGGAGTGAATCCTATGGATCGGTGAATGGCGATGGCCTCGTTTAGTCCAGTCTGCCATGGAATTTGTGCTGCGCCCGTGATTTCGACCGCGTGAAGAAGACAGTAGCCTTGTCGCCGCACACAACTTCCTTTTCAGAATGTGTGTGGTTTTCTTTCGCATCTCATCGTCGTCAGCAGTTAACCTTGAGAAGCTAAGGCCACGCATATGTACTATCACCGATTGGGCATCGTGTACTTATTGTAGCACGGATCATTGCGAGGAACAATCTACCGTGGGTGTATTTGGTTTTCTGTGTTGGGTCCGTTCGGCTGGGCTGATAAGTCGGCTGAAAAACACTGTTGGCTGATTTGTTGTGAGAGAAAAATATTGTTCCAACTGAAAAAAAAAGCTGAAAAAGACGGATTATAAGCCGGATGAACAGGGTCTTAGTTGTGGTCTGGTTAGGATTATAGCCTGGCTAGACTAATCCTGATTCTAGCAGACCAACGTAAGGTTATTTGGTTGTGTGTACCATCTAAGCCTGGCTAGCTTAGAACATGTTTGGTTGACTGATTTGTTTTGATACGACTCTTCTTCAAATTGGTATGTTTCCCCCCTTGGAGGGATTTCGTTGAACAGGTGATACATCTGGGAGAAAGGCAGTGTCATCAGCTCAGCGCACGCACGGTGGCTCGGTGACTTGGCCCGGCGCGCTGCAAGTCCATACTCTCTACAACTAGAATTTTTTGAGATGTGTCATATTCTATTCCTTAGATCTATAGGTTAATTGACAAGTGTATCTGGTCCGTAATGTTACTTTATTAGAAGAACATAATATGTTTCTTATTTCCATTGTTCCATAACAGTGGATTGGCTATTGCAAGTTGGTACTGATTTTCTATCCATATAATAGATCTTGCTTGCCCATCTCATGTCACTGGAAAAGATTTTTTTGGCTGCTCAGTGAAAGACAAGTCCCCATGACTTAACCTAACCTGACACACATTTCCTTATTTCAATGTGTTAAATCATGTTGCAAGTGGAAAGCGGATTAATGCTCTAGTTCCCTTGCAGCCTTCTATGCTATTTTACCTATGAAACTGACTTTGTTCTTATTCAGACTATATATGTTTTTGGCTTTGGTGTTCCTTTGTTCATTGATGCTGATCAAGGAACTGGTGGGAAATGGGGCCTATGGATTATTCACAAACTTGTGCTTACTGGAGTCTATGGGTTGATTGTTTTCATGCATCATTCAAGATGGAGAGACAGGTTGCCTGGTAATTGGTTACTGTTTTTGTATGTTTCAAAATTCTTTTGTCTGGTGTTTAATGACCATAATCTCATGGTTGTTTTACTGCAGCAAGACAAGGGAATCACACTCCACATGAATGAATTAGTATATGCGGCTTGCCATGGCACGACGTCGTGGTGCGTGCGGCCACCGGTGGTGGCGGCGTGGCGCTGGATCTAGCGGGCACCTCAAGCCGACGGCATCAATCACAGGGCCGGGAGGATGCAGTAGATTGGACATGGCAGCGCCGATTTCTTCACCACCTCGGACGGCGGCGGCGCGGACGTGGGCGACGGCGTGGTCCCGGGGTTCCTCCACCCGGCGGGCAACACGACGGTCAACCGCGCCGCGGCCTCCACCGCCACGTCCACCATCGACCCCGTCCAGGCGGCGGCGCTCAGATCCAGGAAGTCCCACGTCATGACCGCGTAGATGGACGCCAAGGTCGGGTTCCAGATCGTGGTGGTCGCCGCGGCACCGGCGCCCGCCCGAGGTGATGCAAACTCCACCGAACTCCACGGCGAGCACCAGGCTGAGGCCCGCGAGGCCGCGACGCGCCCAGGAACGAGAGGCGAGCATGGCCTCCGTCGAGGCAGCGAGCACGACAAGCGCCGAGGTGAACACCGCGGGGAGGAGCACGGGAGGAGCACCGGCGGGTACCCTATGTGGCCAGCGAAGCCCAGGAGATCAAGCGCCCTTTTTTATTCCCCAGCGGCCGCGGTGCCGGCCCCGTTGGCAGATAGGATCGCCAGGTTATGTGGTGAAGGAGCGCGAGTAAAAAAGGCGAGACCGACCTCGAGCGGCAATTGGAGCTCGGCCATGTATGCGTGCGCGGTTCCCCTTCCCTATCCTACATCCAAGCATGCAACTATGCACCGTTGGCCCCCTTTTGTGCCGACTGCCGAGGACGAACTGCATATGAGCGTACAGTGTGCAAACGGGGAATAATAACCGAACAAGAACTGTTACAGGCAGTGATGTGCGTGCGGTCCGAGCAGCCGAGCACCGAAGAGCTAGGGCCGGCCTAGGGGGATTCTGACCGGCCGGCCGGTTAAGAGAAAGTTTTCAACTGGAACTGCAAATGTAATTCAGAATCTCTAGGAGCATTAACGTTAACCCGGTGGCGATGGTGTGACGGAATCTGTCTTGGCATATGCCAATAATGACCTTTATTTGGAGCAAGCAGATTCTAGGAGCCAGCCAGCACGGGAAGAAAACTGTGCCATAGATAAGGATAAAAACGGTCGGAAAACCTCTCAACCGTTTTCTACTTTTACATTTGAATACGAATACGAAAATGAAAGCGGTAAAGCTGGACACGAAAATGAATACGAACTTACGGAATATCGAGAATTTTGAAAACGAACTAATTCAAGTGGAATTATGTCAAACATGGTCGGTATACGAAAAACCAATACGGAATATTGACCTGTATGACCAAATGCATAACAATTAACATGTGAATAATAATTAACAAGTCCTACAACTTTCTTAAAAAATATCTCCATTCGACATCATTAGAAAGATATAATTGTTCTAAGGCAACAAGCGCTTGTACGCTTGTTTACACTACAAGAAATATGGTGGTACATGACTGTTTCGAGGTGACGTTTTCAGAAAACATCATGGGTCACGAATGGGCTCATGTGGACATCCACTGCCGGCCCATTACAAGTATTGAGTATATAATGACTTAGGGTTTCTGGTAGGCCATCTCGCATCTCCCACCAGCCATTTTTCTCTTGGCTCTCTCTCTCATCAGTACATCGGGCTGCCACCACCACCACTGCTGCACGCTCTAGCTTCCCACCACCAGATGCAGCACTTGGGGTTCCTCCGGCGGCGCCCCTTCCGGCTACGGAGCCCCTCCAACGGACACTCCCCTCCATCTTGCTCCACCAGATGCGGAGCTTGGGCCAATCCCTTCGGCGACGGCAACTCCCCTCCCCCTCTACTATGGAGCTCGAGACCCGTACCCTCCACCAGATGTGGCGTTTCCGCCGCCCTCCTGCTATAGAACCCCTCCAATAGCTGCTCCCCATCCATCTTCCCTCCATCAGATGCGAAGCTCGGGCCTTTCCACTTGGCGACGGTGCCTCCCCTCCCCCTGGCAATGGAGCTCAAGCTCTATCCCATCCACCTGATGTGGATCTAGGAGGTAGCAACCCCTTTTTCTCTGCTGTTGAACTCATTGGGGATTTCGTGGATTTCTTTTATTTTATTTTTGTAGCGTAGATTGACCTAGTAACCATCATGGATCGAATGGAGACTAAGAGCACAGTACAGTCGGGTAATGTTCAGGAGGCGATCCAGAAAATGGTCAATCTTAACCCCATGGTTCGATTCTGTCTCTGTTCCTAGCAAAATTAGTTCTAGCAAAAATTTGGAATGAATGAATAGTGACTGTGATGCACATTTAGATATTTTATTATTGTGCTGTAAAAGATCTTGAAGTAGGTTGTTCTTGCTGGGTTGTACAGTTTCAGTTTCCATCCTTCCTGTAGGTATGAAATAAATACGGTTAAATAGAGAATCACTCAGATTTGCAATTTGGGTAACTTGCACGTATTGTCATTGTGGTTGTCTGCAATTTAGAGCTGCAACTAGTCTAAAATGTAGGAATGGAATCCCTTCTCAATCTAATTTGATGACCTGTCTTGTCCCAGTTTAGCTGAATGAAAATTCATTCATTGAAAATTTTAGTCATTGAATCTATAAAAGTTTCTCAAATGCAGTAGTCCAATAATGCAGTGTTAAATAGAAAAATCCTCTTCCTCTTCTCATACACTCTAATTTAGAGCGAGCAACAATTTCTAGAATGCTCATTTTTCGATGTTGGTGGTGTCAGTTTGTTGTATGTATTTTTGGGAGATGCAGCCAAGAATTTAGGTCGCCATGAACCCATCAACTATTTGAAATGAGGTCATGGTCTCCAATGTCTCCTTGTAGGTTAAAGGTTGCAGCTTGGGATTGTGAAAGATGGGGACCTCAACTATTTTAGGCGGTACGGTTTTAATTTCAAGTATAAAGTATAAGTTTTTTTCATATACTGATTCAGCTAGTACCTGCTCAATGCTTTGTAACAGCAAATTCTACAGTCAGCCCAAAAATACTAGTGACTACATTCCATTTTGCTCTGCCTATTCTGGTGTACAAGTTTAATAATATGTTAACCGTGCACTGCTCCTGTTCAGCATCTGTAATTGCAGTAATCAAATGATGTGGCGGCTGGAAGAGCATATTACATATCCCTAAGTTCAGTTCATAATGGTCTTCTGATCCTCCTTTAGGTCTGACTCTGATTTGTTCCATTACATATTATATGTACAGCTATTTGTTTGCTTCAGTGAGAAGGAAGTCAGGGGAAATTGGCTGATCATGCTGTATATGCTTTGGTATGACGTCCTTTTTTCATTGCCATAGCATTCCATACTACATATATCTTGTAATTTGTTGCTCTATTTTCATTGTTTAGATGAGCAGAGAAACCATTGTTTAGATGCTTATCTCATCCTAGCTGTTGCTTTCAAACTAAAAGAATATATCTGCAATTTTTGTGCATTGAACTTACAGAAAAAAATCTTGACTCGATTTTGCAGTCTAGGCTAAAGCGTATCACAAGGTTACATGACCGAGAGGAGATGAGGAAGAACCAAGTAGGGTGCTAAGTTAGGTTTACTAAGTTAAGATACATGAGCATATCTATATAGTGAACATATAATATGGTATATTTTAGTACAAAATTTTTGTTGTAACTTTAGATCTATGTTTTTCTATAATTAATTGCAATAATTCATAGCTGCTGCTTCTATAATTATTTTGTTGGACTAAAGCATACCATATTATATTTTTACTATCTAGATCTACTCATGTGGAGTCCAACAAAATTAGATTTTCTATTTTATGATTTTTCTGTGATTTACTATGATTTTTTAAAGATTCAGTCAAATAAATAAAAAAGAAAAAGGCAAAACTTTCATAGCAAAAACTTTGTACTAAAACATACCATATTATATGTTCACTGTGTAGATCTACTCATGTGGAGTGGAACAAAGTTAGATTTTCCATTTTATGATTTTTCTGCGATTTACTATGATTTTTTAAAGATTCAGCAGAAATAAATAAAAAAAGACAAAAACATGGGTACTGTAGCAAAACCACTTGACACTGTAGCATAACCGTCGTTTACTGTAGTACAACCGCCTTCAAAACCGCTCGAGTGAGTTAAAATGCACGGTTTGAAAAGTTGAGGGAGGTGGTTTGTCCGATTTTGAAGTTGAGAGAGAAAAAGTGAACTTTTGTGAGAGTTGGGAGGAAAATAGACTTTTTCCAAAAGGAAATTCGGCATTTCGCGGACAGCATGCGTGCCCGAGCACTTTGTTCAGCTCGCAGGCCTCGCACGCGTTTTGCGTAGCAGAAATCGATGGCCCGCTCTGGTTCACCGTTCACGCGAGGGCTGATTGATGGAACGCTCGTGTTCCGCTAGAAACGAGTCAGTCACGGTCTTGGATAGATGGCCTACCTGCTAACACAAGGTTGATATATGCTCTTGTGGTTCGTTTTATGATGAGTGATTGTTAACGTGATCTATGACTTAGGTTGAGTTTGTGACTAACCATGGTATAAGTTGGGTTGTACGACATGTCTCTTGGCTTGTAGTGAGCAGGTGTGGAGCTGGGAGGCGGTGATCGACGGCGGGGTGAAGGTCAAGTAGGGATGTGTCGTGCCGATGGACTGGGAGCGGTGAAGGGCGGACGTGAGGCTTGGACCGAGGGACCAGGAGGCTGGGTGACTAGCCGTGGTGGCTGACATCTGGGACATCGACAAGTACAAGTGAACATGAGAGTGACCGTGTTGACAGAGTCAAGACGACGGACGTGCGAGTCGAGCAGGGCTTAGGTGAACTTGGCGCCCGGCCGGTCGAGGACGGCGGGACATGCGTTGAGTTGCAGGGGACGCGTATGGAGTACGCTACTCGCGAGCGGTTTGGTGGTCTGGGCCTCAAAACCATCGGGTGAACGGGTTTACGGGTTTGGGCCTCAAAACCCGGGCGGAGGTTCCGAGGAGGAACAGACGGCACGTGACGGCATCGAGGAGTTCGCGTCAAGGCGAAGCTATCTCATGAAGGGCGCGGTGGCCGTCGGATGAAGATTACCTCGGGTTGGACCATAATGCCCTTGGGTTATGTTGTTCGACTTAAAATATCTAAGAGCAAAACTAGGATTATGTAATAGCGCTATTAAATAGGATGAGGGAGCCCCCATCTCCCTCACCTCTTTCATTTTGCTTCTTCCTTTTCTAGGTTTTTCCATCCCCTTAGGTTTTATTGTGAGACAGGTCTACAAATTGAGAGATTTATGTAAGAACCAAAGATTGCTGTGGGAATAGAGGCTCTTACCTCCTCGTGTCCTCCGAGATTCGATTTTCGAGTTGTGTTTTGTGAAATGTGTTTTTGTTCTTCACGTTCTTCCTCTTCCCTCTTTCTTATGTGGCTTGATTCGTCGTTTTCAGACCGTTTTGATTTATTCCTTTTGCACTGAGATGAACTAGGACTTGAGTTGAGTCTTTCCACCAAAGGATTTCATCCAATTCCTCACGAGTTCATAGATCGGGGCGAATCAAGTTCATGATCTAGTTTTTGGGCGCTTTTCGTTCCCCTTCGATTTCCCGTTGATTGGCTTCAAATTGAGTGATGATCTCTTAGAGATAGCTCTCCTACTGCCTTGTGATCATGTGTACCAAGTTTGGTGGCAGTTGGTGTTGATTTGGTAACAAATCGAGTGAATCTTTGTTCTTGGCGATTTTCGGGTGAACTGATTCGCGACTCGCGGACAGTCCACGACTCATCCCCGGATATCCGGCCCTCAGGCTGAGTTTTAGCTCGTTTATGCCCGCACTGTGTTTAGACTCGCGGATAGTACGGGGTCCAGGTGCGGACAATCCACCACCCCTGTGCGAGTCAGTTCCAGAAGCTTTTTCTCTTGGCCATTTTTGGTATTCTTTCCTGCGGATAGTCCTAGACTGCACTGCAGATAGTCCACCGTGTGTTTTTCACCGAGTCCAGAACCTATTTTTCAACTTCGTGTTTCACTTTTTTGAACGTCAGACAGTCCGAGCCTACCCGCGGACAGTCTGCCATTAGTTTTCCAACCGAGTCCAAAACTGTTTTTCGTTAGTCGTTTTTCAGCAAGTTGAATGCTGGACAGTCCAGGATCGGACCACAGACAGTCCGACATCTAAGCCCGGACAGTCCGTGCCTTTGCTATGTGTGTTGTTTTGCCACGGTTCTTTGAGGGCTTGGGTTGCTTCTTCCTCGGTTGATCCATTGTACTTCTAGGACGTCTCCTAGGGTATCCACCCACCTATTGGGTCATGATCTAACCGCTCTCTCACGTGTTGGTTCGTGGGTCGTGATTTTGGGACAGCGGCTTGAAGTTTTGAAAGAAATTGAGGCTCCCATTCACCCCCCCTCCAGTCGCCATTTCCGGTCCTTCAATTGGTATTGGAGCCGGTTAAGGATTATTTCACCTTAATCGGTCCGTGATCTACGAAGGCGACATGGAGCGTGGTTCTGGCAAACCACCGTTCTTCGATGGAACAAACTACCCCTATTGGAAGATTCACATGTCCGCACATCTTCAGGAGATTGATTGGAAAGTTTAGGTGATTTGTGAGAATGCTAATTATGTTGTGCTTGAAGCTCACATTACTCAAGATCAAATCGATCAGTACAACGTAAATAGCAGGGGTCACAGTGTTCTTTTCTCGAATATTTCGCTTTCTGAGTTTGAGAGAGTCTCCGTTTGTGCGACTACTCGAGAGATCTGGGTGAGCCTTTAGAGCCATCATGAGGGGACTGCACAGGTCAAAACCAGACTCTTCGAAACGTACAAGCATGAGTACGAGAACTTCTCTCAGTTGGGAGAGTCTATCGATGCTATGTTTTCTCGCTTTTAGACGTTTGTGAACAAGATGCAGGCAAACAAGCCGCAGCTACCTTATGATGATCATGAGAGGGCACTTAAGGTTCTATATGCCCAAGATCAAAAGGTGTGGGATGTGAAGGTGTCCACTATCATTGAGTCCGTAAACTACGACACTCTCACGGTGGATGAGCTTTTCAATAAGCTCAAGTCCACCGAGATCGATTACCAGACCCAAGCCAAGATCAAGAACCCCTCTGCACCGACTATGGCTTTGGTCTCAGGTAACGACTCAAGTTCTTCAGCTAACCCTTCACTGATTTCGTTTCCCATGTCTTCTTTGGTGTCTATCATAGAGGAGCAGTTGGAGGCTCTTGGGAACGATGAGCTAGCGTTGGTCATCAGCCGGTTTTTGAGGTTTCACAACAACTGCTTGAACCACCGGCGTGGTGGGGGTCTAAAGGAAGGATGCTACGGCTATGGAGACCCCGACCACTTCGTCGCCCACTGTCCTAAGAAGAACAAGAGCTTCTCCGGCAAGCATGACTCTGGCAAGCGTAAGGACAAGCGTGAGTACACCTCTGGCAAGCACAAGTCAAAGGGAGGATTTGACAAGGAGACACTCAAGAAGAAGTACTTCAAGAAAGCCAAGGCCTAGGAGTGTGCCTTTCTTGCCTCCCTCAGTGACCTTGACAACAACGTCGACAACGACCGCTCTTCTTCCTCGTCAAGCAACGATGAGTCCGAGAGAAAGCATGAGGACAAGTTGACCGGGCTTTGCTTCATCGCCGGTTCCACCCACGGAGGGTTTTGCACCATGGCGGTCGATGCCGAGGTGAAGGCTAGCAAGGATGTGGTTCCCATCGATAGCGACACTACTAAGGTAACACCTTCCATCGACAATCTTGTTGCTGAGCTTGATCTCATGAATGACATCTTGATGAGCCAAGATAAGCTGCTAAAGCGTGCTGCCCGTGGGAGGAAAGAGTTTAAGGATAAGCTAGAAATCACACTGAAGGAGCTTGAGAAAGCTAAGAAGCTTGTTGTAGCAGTATGAAATGAGGTTGAGTCGATGAGTGTGCTGTTCACATGTCCAACCTTACTGACTTGCAATCTAAATATGTTGCTTTGCTTGATGAGAATGATGAGCTGAAGTCTAGGTCTAGCTTGTTGGGTGCGTGCAAGTCCTGCTCGGGCTTGCAATCTGAGCTGGCAGAGAAGAATGCCAAGATCTTTGCTCTTGAGAAGGCTAGTTCAGATAGCACAGATGTTGCTAAGTGTGCACATTGTGAGAGCTTGGTGCTGGAGCTTGAGTCCTGTAGACACGACAAGATGATAACCGAGGAAGACAACACATACCTTCGGTCCATCTTGAGGTGGGTGTCTTGCAATGAGCCACAGTTGGGCATGATGATGAGCCAGTTCAGGCGGGAAACTGGTGCATCAGGTGTAGGCTTTGCTTTAGGTGGAAAGGGTGAAAGTGTCTATGGCAAGGTTGGTGAGTTCAGTGGTTTGAACCCAAGTGAGAAACCTTCCACTACTCCCAAGTTGATCAAAATCACTCCACCTAAGCCCACTGAGCCTGTTGTTAAAGATAAGGGTGTTTAAAGAACCTCTAAAAGCTCTAACCTAGAAACAAGTTTGGGTTCCAAAATCTAACCATCTCAAGAACCCACTTGACACTCTACCAAATATCTCTAAGGATCCCTTTTCTAAAGCCAAAAAGCCACCAAGAACCCATAAGGGAGTGAGCCAACAACCACCCAAGAGAGAGGTGAGGTATCATTGTGACTACTACCATAGGGATGGTCACCTTGCTAAGTTTTGCTTTAGGAGAAAGAGAGATGAGCGGCGAGAGTACGAGTTGAACAACTAGAACATGTACTGTCTGCCCCATGGCGTACTATGCCACCTGTTCAGAGGCACAGTGCTAGGTCTAGAGGTCCAATGCCTCAAGGTGCTAGGCCTCAGGTTGCGAGCCCACGCGGTGGTCATGCCCGGTGATGTTCAGGTCGTGGTCAATATGACTATGAACCTCGTGGGGTGGCTTTGCTTTTCGGTCCCACAGCTCTGGCGGACCACGTTTCCCCCATGTGGTGTTCACTTTCCTCAAATGGGACATGGTATGTTTGGTGTTTTTTTAACACTTTTCCCAGGCAAAATGAACCAACACTCGTATCCTTCGCAGTTTACTAACCCCAGTGTTGCGCCATTTGCTCATCTCATGTCTTTCTATTGATGCAGGATGGAGGCCTGGAGAACACATGGCTTATTGATTCTGGCTGTTCGCACCACATGACCGAAGTTTAAAATGGTTCTCCAGCCTCGACCCCATGCAATGCAAGGAGTACATCACATTCGGGGACAATAGAAAAGGTAAGGTGCTTCTCATGGGACCATTTGGGTCAACGAGAGCTTTGTCTTGAAGGACGTTGCTTTGGTTTTGAATTTGCATTTTAATTTGCTTTTAGTTTCGCAATTCCTTTAGGATGGCTTTAAAGTGCGCTTTAAGACTGGCTTGTCTCGAGTTCTTGATTCTCAGGGAAATCTTGTTTGCCAGATTGTCCCTTTTGGCCGTGTCTTTCGAGCTGATTTTTCTCACTCCTTTGGCTCTTCTCGATGTTTGGTGGCTAGATCCTCCTCTGAGCTTTGGAAGTGGCATAGGAGACTGGGTCACTTGAGTTTTGACTTACTAGCTAGGTTGAGCTCACTCGATTTAATCCGAGGATTGCCTAAGTTAAAATTTGAAAAGGATTTGGTCTGTCACCCTTGTCATCACGGGAAGATGGTTGCTGCTTCTCACCCACCTGTGAACCAAGTCATGACCAAGGAATCCGGCGAGCTACTTCACATGGACACAATTGATCCAGCTCGGGTTCGGTCAGATGGTGGGAAGTGGTACATTCTAGTGATTGTGGTCGATTTTTCTCGCTACTCTTGGGTGTTTTTCATCAAGAGTAAGGACAAGGCTTTTTCACATGCTAGGGATTTGATTCTTCGGTTGCAAAATGAGTTCCCTAAGAATACCATGAGAGCGATTCACAGTGATAATGGCACAAAATTCAAGAATATTCATTTTGAAACTTTTTGTGCTTCTTTGGGTCTCGAGCATTAGTTTTCCTCTCCTTATGTCCCTCTGCAAAATGGTGTTGTTGAGCGCAAGAATCAGACCCTTGTTGAGATGGCTAGGATGATGCTCGATGAGCATAGGACTCCTAGGAGATATTGGGCTAAAGCGATCAACACCGCGTGCCATGTTTGCAATCGCATTTTCCTTCGAGCTTTCATGAAGAAGACTTATTATGAGTTGTGATTTGGATGACTACCCAAGGTAAGCCACTTTAGGGTGTTTGGATGCAAGTGCTTCATCCTAAAACAAGGTAATTTGGACAAATTCAAGTCTAAGTCTTCCGATGGTATATTTCTAGGTTATGCTTCTCACTCCCATGCATATCGTGTTCTTAACCTTGAAGCTAACTGAGTTGTGGAGACCTGTGAGGTCACTTTCTACGAAACCATGCCTTGTTCTTCTCTGATTTTTGAATGTGCGGGTGATTAGGAGATAGGTGAGAGCATCTTTGTGGAAGAGGAGTAGGAAGATGTCGATTGGGGTGATCTCGAGCCAACTCCAACGGCTGCCCCTCTCGAGCCTATGATATCCACTTCAGCCCATGGCCCCGATCTTTCTTCTTCCACTACTTGGTGTCCGTGTGAGCAGCCTCTTCAGCCTACGCCGGCTGCACCTAAGGAGGCGACTTCTTCAAGAGAGGCACCATGATACATTTAGTGTCACCACCCACCTCAGACTATGATTGGCGACATCAACCAGCGAGTCACGCGGTCCAGGTCATATCACATCTCACACTTCACTCACTCTGCTTTTGTAGCTTCTTTTGAGCCTCAAGATATTGGACACACTCTATCTAATGCCGATTGGGTCAATGTTATGCACGAGGAGTTAGAGAACTTTGAGTGGAACCAAGTGTGGGTTTTAGTTCTACCTCCACCTGATTGCCACCCCATAGGTACAAAGTGGGTTTATAAGAACAAACAGAGTGAGGATGGGATGATAGTGAGAAACAAGGCTAGTCTAGTGGCTCAGGAGTTTTGCCAAAAAAGAGAAAATAGACTATGAAGAAATCTTTGCTCCTGTTGCCCGTCTAGAAGCCATTAGGATCCTTTTAGCGTTTGCAGCTTTGAAAGGGTTCAAGCTGTATCAGATGGATGTGAAGAGTGCCTTCTAAGAGGTTTATGTGAGGCAACCCTCCACCTGTAAGCCTTGTATGGTTTGAAGCAAGCCCTGAGAGCCTGGTATGAGCACTTGAAAGTTTTCTTACTTGAGAAGGGTTTTAAAATGGGTTCGGTTGATAAAACCTTGTTCCTCCTTAAGCAAGGCACTGACATCATTTTGGTTCAAATATACGTGGATGATATAATCTTCAGTGGCTCTTCTCTTGCTCTTGTTACCAAGTTTTTAGATACTATGAGCAGGGAATTTAAGATGAGCATGATGGGCAAATTGACTTTCTTCCTCGGGCTGCAAATCAAGCAAACTCGTGAGGGGACATTCATGCACCAAGGCAAGTACACCAAGTACATGCTTAAGAAATTCGATATGGGTGAGGCCAAGCCTCTTTCGACGCCCATGTTGACCACGACGTCCCTAGACGAAGATAAGGAAGGAGAAGTCGTGGACCAGAAGGAATACCGAAGCATGATCGGATTCTTGTTGTACCTAACGACGATGAGACCAGACATCCAGTTCATGGTCTGTTTGTGTGCGCGCTTTCAGTCCTCGCCACGCACGTCTCATCGTCAAGTTGTCAAGCAGATCCTCAGGTATCTTTGTTTCACACCTGAGTTCGATCTTTGGTTTTTGGCCTCCTCCTCTCTTTCTCTTTGTGGGTATTCCGATGCAGATTATACTGGGTGTCGTGTTGAGAGGAAGTCCACTTGGGGACTTGTTAGTTTCTTAGATCTTCTCTTGTGTCTTGGTCTTCTCGCAAGCAGTCTAGCATCGCCTAATCCACCATAAAAGCTGAGTATGTTGCTGCTGCTGCTTGTTGTTCCTAGTTGCTTTAGATGATAGCTACTCTGAGAGATTTTGGGTTAGAATTTAGGCGAGTGCCTTTGTTTTGTGATAGCATCAGTGCCATAAGCGTAGCCAAAAACCTAGTTGTCATAGAACCTCCTAATTATAATGGCCCACATGTACCTGGCATTGTCATAATGATCTCTGACAGCCATACTTATGTACCTCATAACCTAAAAGGCCTGCTTTCCTCTGAACATGATCCAATTACAGGAGTATTGCAATATTACAACAGTTTATTCAAAATACCATCAGAGTAAAAGAGCGAAAGTCTTACATAACTTAAGTTTATAAACCACATTTTCAAACCTCAAACCATAAGTAGCATTATTACAAACCAGTAGTAGTGGAGTATCCGTAGTAACTTTATTACAACACCCAAACGAGGTGTCTTGCCCAGAGGCCATATAGCCTACTCGTCCTCACTTTCTTCAACGACAACGGTCATGTAGCAAGGATCAAAGCAGACTTACTCATGCACCGCACCTGCAACAAGGGTTTAACAAATCCTGAGGACGGAGAGTACTCAACAAGACTTACCCGACCAAGAAAAAATTCCAAGGCATGCTAGCTTTTAGGGAATCAAGGTAAGGGTATTCAAGAATCAAAATGATTTTTTGCGAAAAAGCTTACTAGAGTAAATCCTTACTTTCAACCTTTATTTTTTATCATTGGTGGTTCATTAATCAATTCTAAGTGATCCTAATCTAGATCAAAGTAATTCTCATCAAGATTCTTCTTTATTCTTTCCTCAAATTCTAATTCTTAACTACGATGCAGGACAGGTGATCGAGTCTCCATAACCGAGGAGCGATGACGATTCGAACCGATTATACCTAGCTGGGGATCTCTAACCTCATGATATATGTAGAACCAAATCTTGCATATGCCAACCCTCATTTAGATCTCCCAAAACAAAAACATGTCCATCGCCACCCGAGAGTACAGTACTCCTCGAACTCGGCCCAATTCTAGCCCCGAGGGTACACGCTACTCCCGCCATCTCTCCACTCCCAGTGCGAGGTTGGACGTTCTCGTAATGGAATCACTAATATCCTAGGCTTACCCAAGGCATGAGGCTAGTTGCAAAGTCTCGAAACACAAACAGGACTACATCGAACGGTCCTTAACTGACAAGGTGAAAACACTACATTGAGACTACTTTCTCAATGCAAGTTAGCAGTGGTCAAACCACCCGCCCGATCTTCAGTTTTATTCTTATATACCATTATTCCTCAAGAATGCCATCATGTCCAAATAAGCATTTCATTTAAAAGCTTAACTCATTAAGCATAGCGAAACAAACTATGAATTTTTCAATAAAACAGGTACCAAGGGTGATATCACAATAATCAAGGATGATAATACAGCAACTGGGGTTATCACTCAATTCCTAATTACTTAATGCAATAAATCATAGTACTAGTGATAAAGATTTGGAAAACTCAAGAAAAGGTTTAAATGCACCAGAGTTTGCCTTGCTCAGACGAGACGGCTGGTTTAGGCTCCACAACTCCGACGTTCGGTCCAGAACCCACTGAAGACAGCTCTTCTCCGGAGGCTTGCTCGACAACGCTTACTTCCTCAAAAGCAGGAACTACACGAGCATATGACATGCTTTAACATGATGTGGTGATAAACATGATGCTTGATGATGATATGCCATAATTAATAACTTGAGTACAACTTTCCTTCGCGATACAGTTGCAAACCAACAGAACTCACTACTAACCACAATTACATTAAGCAACATTATTACTTCTTAAAGAACATGTTAATCATAAGCTCAACCAAGTAATTAAGGTGCCAAGTATCATTAAGGGTTAATGACCCAAGGTCATCACTCAATCAAAAAGGGCACACAACACTTAAAGTTATCAATTTGACATTTAGTTAATTACTTAAATAATTAAGGCAGAAATTAAGAATAAATTAAACTTCATCTAATTGAGCTCAAACTTTTTCTATAGATTGATCATGGTCTAAAATAGTGTTAAAACAAATTTTATGATTTTTGGATTAATATTTTAATTATTAAAATTCCTAGAAGTTGCATTTAATATTTAATTGAGTTAATTAAATAACTTACAAAAAGTACTCAAAATTGACATTTAATATTTTTCCTACTTAGTTTACAATCTGAAAAGCTTACACAAAAAATTTCATAATTTTTGGAGCTCTACAAAAATTCTATTGAAATAAACAAAAACTACCACTATTCACATTTTTTTAAAAGAAAAACAAAATCGGCAGCGCGGGCCGACTCCCTCTTCTTCTCCCTTGCTCGGCCCAGCAACACGTACGGCCCACCCGCGTGCATTCGCGCTCGTCCGCGCTCGCTCGTGCTCGGCCCAGCAACACCAGGCCGCGCGTCCCGCTCGCGCGCGCGCTCTCCCTCTCCCGCTCTCTCGCTGACAGGGCGACCTCGCCTGTCATCCCTCTCCTCCCTCTCTTCCCGCGGCCCGGCCACGACGGCATGGTGACCGGCTGGCGACCACGACACCGGTGACCCAACTAACCTGACCATCATGATCTACACCACCCCGCGAACATCATCGGACAACTCGCACGACCGTAGACCCCCCGGAGGGAGTACCTCGCCGGCCATGGTGACACGGTGACCATGGCGAGCGGCACTCCGAAGACATGAGCTAGTAGCGACTAAATGGAGGGGACCAGGAGCAAGAGTAGCTCACCGTGAACGTAGCAGTGCAACTGCCAGGCGCTGAGAGGCAACGAGGGTGGCTGGCCACGGTGAGGCGGCACGGGTGGCTACGCTCGTCGGAGAAGAGAAAAGAGATGGTTGTGCAGGCGCTTCGGGCGAAATTGGCTGGTGTGAGTGACCGAGGAGGTGCGCGGGAGTGAGGCGAATGGGCTGACGCGGTCGCCTAAGCCGGAGACGGCCTGACGGCGGCGGCGTTGAGCGGCGGAGCTAGGCGGCGACGACGGCAAAAATAGAGATAAGAAAAACGACGACGTACTCGGCCTTTTAAAGGAGTCTCCGGCCCTGCTGGCGGTGGTAGAATGCGCGCACAGTCGAGGTGGCGATCGCGAGCTCGCGGGAACGGCCTGGAAGCAGCCACAACGGCTAGCCGGCGCCCATGCCGTGCGTTGCCCGGCTGGGATTCGCCGAGCATTGTAGCGTCCCCCCATAACACCAAACCCTACTCGGAAAATTTGAAATTACTCCCAAAATCATGTAGTGACTTGAAAAATTCCCAAAATATGAAATCTTTAGAATTTCAAGCTCTACAAGTTTCATGTTGAACACTTTCTCAAATTCGAAATAGATTTTGAAATTTGAGTTTGAAATCAAAAGGGAACACTTTTCTAGAATTTGGTAATTTAGAAATTACTTTAAATTTTATATTGAAACTTCAAAAACTCCAAATACCAAAGTTGTACATTTAGCCAAGACCTACAACTTTTCTATTCAAACCATTTTCAAATTCTGCCTCTATTTTGAAATTTGAGTTTGGGGATGAAAAGGGGTCAAATTTGAAATTTGCTTCTTTTTAAAATTACTCAAAATTTTACACTGAAACTTTGAAAACTCAAAACACCAAACTTGTAGCCCTTGAAAAGATCTACAAACTTAGTTTTTAACTTTTTCCCAAATTTTGGTTAGATTTTGAATTATTCAAAAAGGGGTAAAACAAGGGATTTGATTTAGGGTTTCAAAAAAAAATCAAAATGAAACTTGTTGCTATTTTAATTGGTGATTATCTAGTGATCAAACCATCATCCAAGGGCATCATTGGGTTAAGCATCACATGTTTGACCAAATGCCACTCTTGGTTGACCAAATTGACTTTTGAAAATCTTTTAATAATTCCCCAGATTTGAATTCAAATTCGAATCGGAAAACTCGCTACAAGTTTTAGATTCCAAATTCGAACTCAAACTTGAAGCTTCATTTTACGTGTTGGACTTGAGTTCATACCCTACACTTGAGACTAGTGTATAACATAGTCATACACCTCAAATTACGTAGGACATAAACTAAGTATTTGCGGTGACATTCAAAATTAGGGTTTTCTGTTCGAGTCACACATCTTAGAAGCACATCCAATCTAAGAATGTAAACTTGTTTTAGTTGATGCACATCGTAGTTGACTTAATCATGTATGCTTTGCAGTGCAATATGATGATATGGCAAATTTTTAGTCTCCATAACACTAGAGGTGTTACACCAGTCCTCCACTCAAAAACAAAGCACATAGAAGTCCGCTTTCACTTCTTACGTGACCACTATGAGAAAGGTGATGTTGATCTGCGCCACATTGATACCCAAAACCAGCTTGCAGATATCTTCACCAAACTACTTGACCAAACCCAATTTGCTTGCTTGTGAGGGGAGCTTGGAGTTTGTTTCCCTTTTTAGAGGAAGGGAACTTTGGATATTGTACACTAGTTTTTGGTTTCTTTGAACTTTAGGTTTTTGTTGTCTTTTGTATCATATTGCATCTCATTTTATCATGTACATTAGAGCGTTTTGAGCTTCATGATTATAGTGACTAGAGTGAGGTTATGCTCTACTTGGTATGTTATGCATGTACATGATGGTGCTTTTGGCTTAGGCTCCTTTTGATCATTTGATGCATGTTATGACCTAAATCTGTCTTTAAATTGTGAACATGATTAAACATTATTGAAACTTAAAATTTGTTCACCACTAGGATTGACACTAGCATGTGTAGGATTTGTTGAGATCCCCGATGCTATCACTTATATGCTAGGTTGCTACGTCTCATTCTTTGAGTTACTCACTTGCTTGGACAACTTGGAGTTTTTTTGTGCTAAAACTTGAAAAACCAAGCTAAGTGATGAGAAAAGATCGAGATGGTTCTATACTACCCTACGTCAAGGTATCGAGACGGCTTCCAATTGCACGTTTGGATGAACTTCAGCCTTGTAGTGGATGCCGAAACCATTGTCTTAAGCTTCTGATTGTCTATGACATAGTCTTGGCATGTTTGCTAAGTTAGTCCTGAGGGTACATATAACCTCTCGCACACACATGTTTTGACTAATTCTTGTGTCAAGCTGCAAACTCCAATAAAATTTGATGAAAACACAAGTGTTAGGTTCATCTTTGACATGATGTGTGACCGCTGCTTGGGGTAGTTCACCTTGTATACACTTGTTAGCACTAGGTTGATTTCTAGCTTATACCTGCTATGTGCTACTTTTAGTGGTGAATCCCTTCTTGAGCTGCTTAAAATTGATCAAACTTACTTAAATGCCATATTTCATTTCACTTGATCGATTTGAGCATTGGCTAGCACTTGTACTTGTTACTACACACACATAATGGCACCGGTTAGAGCATCTTTTCACTCTGATAACTATATTCCTGAAGCTTCTGCATTATAGCATCCCTTTCATTCATAGCATATTTTGAGGGGGAGTTGCAATCCTTGGGGTTTAACTTGATAAGTGCATGTGTCAACAAGGGGAGAGAGTTCCACACACAAAAGGGGAGAGATACCAAACCTCATGTTGAGTGTATGCATTCATTTGGGAGATTGCATTTGTTCAGGGGGAGTTGCAATTGAGTTGCTTTTGCTAGATGTGTTGAACCTTTGCCTCTTCTGGAGGATCTAGCTGCTTTTCTGGCTTTTCGAGTTTTGCTAGTGGTGTTGAGCCCGTTGCCTCTTCTTGAGGGCTAGCTGTGTTTTACTTGGTTGTGTCGAGCCGTTGCCCATCTCTTTAGGGACCAAGTTTTACTCATTTCAAATGACCCGTTTTGGCTTTTCTTTGACTTTTGATCAATTGGGTGATCTCTTTGTTTTCTCTTCTACTTCTTTTTCTTTTGCTCAATCTGTTCGTGTGTTGGTGTTGACAATACACTCATCAAGGGGGAGATTGCGAACACAAGGTTGATATGTGCTCTTATGGTTCGTTTTGTGATGAGTGATTGTCAATGTGATCCATGACCTAGGTCGAGTTTGTGACTAACCATGGCGTGAGCTGGGTTGTGCGACATGTCTCTTGGCTTGTGGTGCAGGTGTGGAGCTCAGAGGCGGTGGTCGACGGCAAGGTGAAGGTCAAGTAGGGATGTGCCGTGCCGATGGACTGAGAATGGTGAAGGGCAGACATGAGGCTTGGACCGAGCGACCAGGAGGCCGGGTGACCACCCACGGTGGCTAACATCTAGAACATCGACAAGTGCAAGTGCATATGGGGGTGACCGTGTTGATCGAGTCAAGACGGCGGACGTGCGAGTCGGGCAGGGCTCAGGAGGACTTGGTGCCCGACCGGTTGAGGACGACGGTGACACGCGTCGAGTTGCGAGGGATGTGTATGGAGTACGCTACTCGTGAGTGGTTTGGTGGTTTAGGCCTCAAAACCATCGGGCAGACGGGTTTACGGGTTTGGGCCTCAAAACCCGGGCAAAGGTTCCGAGGAGGAACGAACGGCACTTGGAAGCATCGAGGAGTTCATGTCGAGGCGAAGCTATCTCGTGAAAGGCGCGGTGGCCGTCAGATGAAGATTATCTCGGGTTGGACCATAACATCCTTGGGTTATGTGGTTTGAATTAAAATATCTAAGGACTAAATTGGGATTGTGTAATAGCCCTGTTAAATAGGATGAGGGAGCCCCCATCTCCCTCACCTCTTTTATTTTGCTTCTTTCTTCCCTAGGTTTTCCAATCCCCTTAGGTTTTCTTGTGAGAAAGGTCCACAAATTGAGAGATTTGTGTATGAAGCAAAGATTGATGCGGGAATAGAGGCCCTTACCTCCTCGTGTCCTCCGGGATTCGATTTGTGAGTTGTTTTTGTGAATCGCGTTTTTGTTCTTCACGTTCTTCCTCTCCCTCCTTTCTTGTGTGGCTCGATTCGTCGTTTTGAGACTGTTTTGATTCATTTCTTTTACGCTGAGATGAACTAGGACGTGAGTTGAGTCTTTCCACCGAAGGATTTCATCCAATTCCTCATGAGTTCATAGGTCGGAGCGAATCAAGTTCATGACTTAGTTTTTGGATGCTTTTTGTTTCCCTTCGATTTCCCGTTGATTGGCTTCAAATTAAGCGATGATCTCTTAGAGATAGCTCCCTACTGCCTTGTGATCATGTGTAACAAGTTTGGTGGCAGTTGGTATTGATTTGGCCACAAATCGGGTGAATCTTTGTTCATGGTGATTTTCGGGCGAACTGATTCGCGACCCGCGGACTGTCCGTGGTTCATCCCTAGATAGTCCGGCCCTCGGGCTCAGTTTCAACTCGTTTGCCCGCACTGTGTTCAGACTTGTGGACAGTCCGGGGTCCAGGTGCGGACAGTCTGCTACCCCTGCGCGAGTCGGCTCCAGAAGCTTTTTCTCTCGGTCGTTTTTGGTATTCTTTCCTACGGACAGTCCGAGCCTGTACAGCAGACAGTCTGCCGCTGTGTTTTTCACCGAGTCCAGAACCTATTTTTTAACTTCGTGTTTCACTTCTTTGAACGCCGGACAGTCCGAGACTACCCACGGGCAGTCCGCCGTTTATTTTCCTGTCGATTCCAGAACTGTTTTTCGTTAGTCATTTTTCAACAAGTTGAACGCCGGACAGTCTAGGATCAGACCGCAGACAGTCCGAGGCTGCTACCACGGACAATCCGACATCTAAGCCTGGACAGTCCGTGCCTGTGTTGTGTGTGCTGTTTTGCCGTTGTTCTTTGAGGGCTTGGGTTGCTTCTTCCTCGGTTGATCCGCTGTACTTCTAGGACATCTCGTAGGGTATCCACCCAACTGTTGGGTCGTGATCTAACCACTTCCTTGTGTGTGGGTTCTTGAGTCGTGATTTTAGGACAGTGGCTTGAAGTTTCGAATGAAATTGAGGCTCTCATTCACCTCCTTTGGTCGTCGTTTCCTGTCCTTCACTACCTGATGATGTAATGGTGATGGTGGCTCACGATTTAGCTGAGTCGAGAGCTAGTAATACACGGCCACACAAAGCCCGCGTCCTGCAGGCCCAGCGAAGCAAAGCGCGTCCTGGCGTTGTGGTTGCTCTGCGCGCACGACGAGACACGACAACAAATTTTCACGGCGAACCTGTGGGCTGCTGTCAAGATCCAGCATGCTCATTGTTGCTCGCCACAATCACTCAGCCAGTTTCCTCCACGGGGCGAGCAATCGGTGCTCGCACTATGGTCACCCGCTACCGGGCCTTGATCCGTTAGTGTAAAACAAAGAGCACAGAACCGACTTTTAGCCTAGTGTCCATTTAAGTTCATCCTTGACATTTTAATTTTTTTTTGTTAGACAACGGAGGAAAGGTTTGATTTCAGGCACGGCTATTGCAAAATCGGCTCCTGATTTTCACACAGCTGTAATGAAGTGCTAAATACTGCTCCCTCCATTCTAAACTATAACTCGTTTTAGCTTTCTAAGCACACAATTTTTACAATGCACCTATCTGCAAAGTTCTCGACTATGATATATATATATATATATATATATATATATATATATATATATATATATATATATATATATATATATATATATATATATATATATATATATATATATATATATATATATATATATATATAAAGAAAAAACAATTATAAACATGACTCTTAGCACATATGAGCATAGGTTGTTTGCTATTGCAGAATAATGGATTGAATAGATATTGCGGAGAGTCCAAGCATTCCTCTCAATCGGAATCCTCCTCCTAAGGGCTTGTTAGGTTAGCTAGGAATCTACCCAGGAATTATTTCATCTCATCAAAGGTTATATAAACTAGCCAAGCATTTCTGGTAGGAATTGTTCCAGGGTATGGTTCCTGATCGAAGAACCGAACGATGCCTAAAAGAAAATAGTCACAATTGCATCGGTAAATAATTTTTTGTCATGTCTAAAGGAATAGGTTTTGCACATCAATACAACACTCATGATTGCACTCAATATGCATTTTGATGCAAGGTATAGTATACAAGGCATTAGTATCAAAGGGTCGAAACAAATACAGAGTCAACTCTGTACACACATAATATGTTTTGTAGTCGCTATACAAGATATCAGGAAGATCATCTATGCATGCATCAAATTGTCGAACAAATAGAAATGATATTTGCATCTCATATGAGTTCTTTCCTTTTTCACGGATCGGATGATTTTTAGCAACACTTCTAATTAGGCCCCGTTCGCTTGGCTAAAAAGCCATGGCTGAAAGTACTGTTCGCTGATTTCTTATGAGAGAAAAACACTGTTCCAGCTAAAAAAATAAGTTGAAAAGTACGGATTATAAGACAAGTGAACAGGGCCTTAAGTTGGTGTTATGAAATAGAACTCACTGGTCCATTGACGTCTCCTTTTTTTTAAAAAACTTCAGATAAGAGTAGTGTTACGAGTGGTGCGAGTAGGTGGAACTACTTCTTTTTTGTGTGGTCATGATGCTTTCTAGGTTAGTTTGCATGTAATAATATTATGAAAAAACAACTCTAAAATATATGCTGTCATGGGTTAGTAACCATGATAAGTAATTAGCAGTCCGATCAATGGGTCGATATGTGGGACTTCAGTGGTTTAGCACTCAAGACAAAAGATTTATCTTGGTTTGGATCTCTAATTAAGCCCTACATCTAGTAGTAAATCTTCATGTTAGAATGGTCAAACAAATTCTTACAATGAAAGAGGAGAGTGAGAGAGAGAGTGACACGGAGAGAGAGAGGGAGTAGGAGGCGCTAGCTAGTTCTAATCTGGGTCTGTTCATGGGTTGGAGCGAAGTTGATCGACTATTCGTCCAACCTGTGGCAGAACCTCCTAAATAATATGGCCTACATTCACCTGTCATTGTCTCAAAGACCTCTGATAGCTGTGCATGTGTACCATAAAACTTAATAAGTCTGTCGGGTGTCCTCGGGAAACCTGAATCATCCACGATCTTCCGAACAGGATCACATCTATATCTTGATCCTTTAGAATTAACATAGATGTGGGAAATAAGTGACCACCCAACTCTATAGGCACCCGATGTACCATTTCCTTAGTACACATACGTCCCCCAGGCGAATGTATATGGAAATTTTCCGTTGTTTCCCCAATTGGAATATCATGCTTCACAACAAATGTTCTATTGATGAATGTATACGATGCACCAGAATCGGAAAGCATAACTGCGGGGTGATTGGCAACAGGAAACATACCCATCATAACAGGCTCTCCCTCAGGTATAGCCTCCACCTGAGTGTAGAAGACTCATTCAGACTTCTTCTCCAGTTTGCCTTTTTGAGCATTCTGATTATTGCCCTTATTCTGGTTTTGACCCTGCTGTTGAGTTGCAGGAGCTTTCTAGAAATTAGGATTGTATTGCTTCGGGTATGGGCACTCCCTCGAGAAGTGACCCGGCTTCCCACAATTATAGCAGGGATAATTGTTATTGCCCTACGGGATTGGGGTACGAATGCCAGGGGCATTCGGCTGTCGTGGATATGGTAGAACTGCAATAGGACGAACAAATGCCTGTTGCCGGGCCTAGAACTGTGGTGGACAAAAGGGAGGACGGAAATGATTTTGCGGATGATAGACTATCTTCTGGCGCTTTTGGTTGCTACCAGAAGATCCAGAGGACACAATCTTCTTTTTCTTGGCCTCCTTGTGCTTACGATACTCCTCTTCAAAAGCAATGACAATATTGACTGACTCATGATAAGTAGCATTAAGACAACCAGTCATCATTGTGCGAATCTTGGAGTTCAGACCCCTCATGAAACAGGCTTTCTTCTTGCGATCTGAATTGACATGGCCGGGAGCATATTGTGCCAGGTGATTAAACCTGCCCACATACTGCATGAAGGACTGATCTCCCTGCTTTAGACCAAGGAACTCCTCTAACTTCATGAGCATGATTCCATCAGGAATGAAATGTGCACGGAAAGCTTCACGAAACTCTGCCCAAGTCACACGGTGACTAGCTGGCTGTGTGGCAAGAAGGTTTGCCCACCAAGCTCCCATAGCACCTCTAAGCTGTTGGGCTGCGAACACTGGTTTCTGGTAATCGGTACAGTTGATAAGATCAAACTTTTGCTCCATGGTATGGAGCCAATCATCTGCTTCTAAGGGTTCCTCCGCTCTGGTGAATACTGGAGGGCAGGTATCAGTGAAGTCAACATACGTGGTCTCATTTCTATTGTTGTACCTACCATGGTTACCCTAGGGTGCATTCTGATTATTCTGGGCCATTTCCCTCAACAGTCGAGCATTCTCAGCAGTGACATTAACAAGAGCAGCAATAGCCTCTACCATAGTTGGCGGAACTGGTGGCGGATTAGGAGCATCACCCCCACCCTGGGAGGTTCCGGCACCATCATTAGAACGAGTACGAGCAGGCATCTATTATAACAAGCCAAACTTTAGTCACAAACTTTTATTGAACTTGAAAAGTTACTACAAGCACACACCACACAAGTTCACTTATTTATTATACAAGTTCGCACCTAGGCAGGGCTACCCAGTTCGAGTAAGGCTGACATAACAAAATAACTACTAACTCAACATAAGATCTCAACCAACTCAGTTCTTGTGGTCAGTGTCCATCCCAGAAACATGACCCCCTTCATCATCACTTTCATCAACAAGTTCTACCTCCTCAGGATCTTCTTCTTTGAACTCCTCTTCAGATTCACCACCATCTGCTAGAATGACAACAGGGTCTAACTCTACTGCCCTAGGAGGAGGATGCAGTTGATAATACAGCTGATGCACTTCCTCATGGAGAATCTGATTATCTCCCTCTAGATCATTGACATAGAACTCTAACTCCTCCACACGCTCTCTGGCAACATCTTCTCGGTGCCAAGCTTCATTTCTTTCTTTGACTAGACGACCCATCATACGCTCACAGCTCAGATGAGCCCCGGTGAGATGTCGTAATTGACCCTGTAGCTCTCCAACATGGATAGCATCACTAACCCTGTCTCTGGTAGCCTGTGCTAACTCTGCGGAGAGCCTTTCCATCTCGGCCTGAGGATCAGGCCTGCTACTGCTGCTGCTAACACCTTCGTCCCTAGGAGCAAGCGGGTGAAGAGGAACTCCCTTGGGTCCAGTGGACTTGCGAGGTGTCAACTTGGTACGGGCCATCCTGTAGAGGGTAAGATAGAATTAGTAAGGATAGCTAGGGAGGATCTGAAGGTTAGCACGAATAGGATTGCATTGAACATGAGAGCAAGGCAAATTGGAGTATGGTGGAGCGAGGAGGGTGAATTTGGAGTTGTAGTGCTCATGGTGGCGATGGCGTCGGGTGGGAGGAGAAGAACGGAGGGAGTGCTCTGGTGCTTAAGAGAAGGAAGGAGAGGTCACTAGAAACTCCAAGACGGCCAGCTCCAGCTTGCGAAGGTGGTGGCCAGCTGCTGCGTGGCCGCGCGCGCGGGCACGGCGTTGGCCGAGTGGTGGGTGGCAAGGTGGAGGTGGTGAGCTGCTCTGCTGCCTCCTTGAAACAAGAAGCTAAAGCATGAAACATGTTTCCATGTTTCAATTGAAACAGTAGCTTAATCCCTTAATTAGAGCAAGATAGAGATGGAATTAGACAAAGTTGATAGAAGATGAAATGATCCTCATGCTCTGCTCTACAACTCTTATGTAGGTGACCAAGCATGAAACTGAATAGATGAGAAAATAGAAGAAGAATTATAGATTGAAACATGTGTTTCACTATTTGAAACACTAGCTCCTTAACCTAGGGTTTGAAAAGTAATTAGCTTAATGACTTTATGTTAGTGAGTTGATGAGTAATTAGTGAGTTGGATTAACAAACACATACATCCAAAACATGACACTATTATGTGGATCACATTTTGGGTTACAAACATGGCACCATAATTTGAATCAAATTATTTCAAAACATTTTTCATTTGAACTTTCAAGTTGGACTTAACTCTTGACCTCGCTAGTTGACCTTATGGTCAACCATTGAAATGCAAGTTTCAACTTCAAACTTGAAGCTCCATTTTATGGGTTGGACTTGAGCTCATACCCTACACTTAATACTAGTGTACAACACAATCGTACACCTCAAATTACATAGGGCACAAACTAAGTATTTTGCAGTGATATTCAAAATTAGGGTTTTCATTCAAGTCACACATCACAGAAACACATTCAACCAATAAATGTAACTTTGTTTTAGTTGATGCACATCATGGTTGACTTAATCATGAATGCTTTGCAGTGCATATGTTGACATGGCCAGTTTTAGTTACAATAACACCAGAGGTGTTACACAACCTCCCTTCTTCAGGAACCTCTCCCCTCTTATATCTCAAGGGACGACCCCTTATATATCTTAGGGGGCGAGAGGAGTGTACACAGAGCAGTGTTGTTGGTGGATTCTTTGGTGGGCAAGGGAGCTCTAGGATATCGTATTCCTTATATTTGAGTCCTCAGAGGTGTTTGACGCTGTCTCCTTCATAGTCATGGCCAATAATGCCAGAACTGTCTCTAATATCACCTACCGAGCCTAGAGTTGGTCATCAGAGCATGCTGATGTCGTTGTTGCCACTATCGGATGCTCCCTCTTTGTGCCGTCCATTTGTACGCTAGCGAAGGAGAAGCTACTCTCAAGAGAGACTGACTGGCGGGTCCAAATGCTCCTATCTCTTGCTTGATGTCGAGATGGTACGTGTGTCCCCTTGTCGTGTTGCATCATGCCCCGGGTGTGATTTTGGACTGGGATCGGAGTGGCCGACACCGCTTCGTGACGTGTGAAGGGACAAAGCTCTGGCATGGCCTAGTGTGCTGCGGCTCTGCTCGTGTGTCAGGATCCCGACCCGTGTCAGAGTCTGCTAGGAGATTCCCCATGTTGTTATGGGTGGAAGATTGGTCGGGGTGACGAAGTGCGAATCCGTGGCTCTTGGCATGCCTTGGTCAGTCGAGGCCGTCAGCGCCGAGGCCTAGGTCGCTCGAGAGTTCCCGGGTTCCTGAGCGAGGGGCCTGATTGTTAACATAGCTTAAGGAGTTCGTCCTGGGCAACGTGGTTTCCCTTTGACCGGGCCGCCTTGAGCTTAACGGGGGTCTTTTTGTTATCCAACATGGGCATGCAAGCACACACGTTGGGTGTAGCCCCCCAGCCCCTGACTAATTAAGAGAACTGGTCAGGGTTTAATCATATTATTATGACGCTAATCCAAGGTTTAGGTAAGTCGTCCTTAGATACTCAAGAGGAGCCCCTACATTGAAGCTCAGCTACCAGTGAAGAAGAGGCTGATAGACTGCTGTACAATGTGACCTAAGCTGTGGTCCATGGTCGTGTCCCGCTCACCATACCTCTGAACTGAGTTTGGCCTAACCTGACCCTGTTCGGCTGATGGTTTTTACGGCTGATAAGCCGACTGGTGTTGTTTTATTGTGAGAGAAAAATATTATACCATAACTGATAAGTAGTTCAAGTGAACATGGCCTAGTAGTTTCGCATAAAGCAACAAAGCCTTTTACTCGATCGGCTCCATCAATTCTTATGCCTGCCATCATCCTGTACGTCATCCAAACTTACACCCTGTTCGCTTGAACTACTTTTCAGCCAACGAATGATATTTTTCTCTCACACCAAATCAGCATAAGCGAACAGAGTGTAAGTTTTTTACAAGTTTATTGCTTCTCGATCAGACGATGAGTAATTGTCAAGGATAGCAAGAAAACATCTAAGGAATTGGAGTGGAATAAGTAAAGCCATATCCCTATGGTAACTGTGTTCTTATACTTGTAACTACTCGTATGCATGCATGCAAGCCCAAAACAAAGACAAAGATGCTGTGCTCTAAAGCGTTTGCCCCGATCCCCATCAGTGTCTGACCATTATTAGCAGGCGGCCTGGGCAGCGCGCACGCAGCGGCTGCTGGCCAGGCCAGCAGCAGCAGATATTTGCCACCATGATGTGCAGCGTGCTTGCGCTTGTGGCAAGCATGGAGAGCCGCTGGCTGGGCGAGAGGCCAAGGAGAGAGACGGAGATGAGCCGTCCAGATGAGCCGCTGGCTGGCTGGGCGTGGTTCGGTCAAACAGTAGGGCAAGTGATGAGGGCGTACAGAGGGTACACACGCTATAGACAGTGGTAGCAGCGGGGACCGGGGAGACGATGACAGCACCAGCAAGAAATAATTGTCCGAGCTTCCAACAGCAACACGAGTGGACTGAGCGCTTGTTTAGATCCCAGATTTTGCAATCCCAAAATCTGCATGCACTGTTTGCCCCAAATTTGCTATTGTGCATTCACTGTTCCGAATTGGAATCCAGATTCCACTGCACGTCTCCCATGCAAACATCCAGTACATACTGCATCAGCACATGTAATTCAAAAGGGAACATACTCAAATACAGAAAATTGTTCCACATTACAAATTCTTAGAAAACCAAGTGCAAGCAAAATTCATACAAATACAATTGTACCGAAAATTGATACATGTCCTCACAAAGGACGGCCTCATCATGTACATAAACAAGTAAAATCCCGCAATCAAGAATTAATCCTATTGTACAAATGTTCAGCCAACCTATCCCTCCATGCATTTGCGCTTTCCATGTCTGCACTTTCTGGAGCTTCTACTGTTTCAGGCTGATCAAGAGTGGCTTCAACAGGCACAAAGTTTATGTTGTTGTCAACTAAAGCAAAGTGACTATCAAAGTCACCATTCATCCTGATGAAGTTGTGGAGACCAAAGCATGCACAAATAATTTTTGTCTGTGTTTCAGGTCTATAGCAGGGGACGTCCAACAATATACGCCACTTCATTTTCAACACTCCAAACGCCCTCTCTATGACATTTCTAAGAGACGAATGTGCATAGTTGAATGTCTCCTCCATACCTTGTGGTTCGACGGCGTTTTGGAAGTCTTGGATGTGGTACCTGGTCTGCCGGTAAGGAGACATGAACCCCTTCCGGTTTGCATACCCCGAGTCCACGAGGAAGAACTTCCCTACAGGAGGAAGTACCTGTAAGTTTTCAATGGCAACATTAGGAAACAATAATGACATAGCAATGTGTGTACCTATAGGTATCTTCGGGAAAGAATCTTTGTATCTTGTCATTGCATCGTCGAACACTCGCATGTCATGAGCCGAACCCTCCCACCCAGCAAGAACAAATATAAAGAACATATCGAAGTCACAAACGGCCATGACATTCTGGGTTGTCTTGCCTTTGCGACATAGGTGCTGCTTAAACTTATCCTGGGGCACGACCACAGGTATGTGAGTGCCATCTATTGCCCCTATGCATTTTCGGAATTCGGGGAAGAACCTAGGGTTCTCTAGCCTCGGATGCATTGTTGTAAACTCTGAGTCCCTAGGTTTAATGAAGTCATGAGATAGGGCTACCACAACTTTGAGGACTTTGTGGAAGAGGTTATGCACCGTGCCTAGTGATCTCTCAAATCTGTCCCTAGCTTGCCTAGCTGATTGTGGTGCCCCACATATCCAAAGGAAGACTCCTAGTGCCTCCCTAGTACTAGACTTCGGTGATGGTTTTAGGCCATATCGTGTTGTCAACAGTGTGTGTAGGGTTTCAAACATCCGGGGACTCATCCTAAACATGTCATAGCAGGCTACTGGATCAGCAAGCTTATTTTCAACCCATTGTTGTCCACTCAATGGTGGGTCCCTATATGGCCGTCTACTGCAATACCTGTCGACATGGATGGCATATTCATACATACCGAACATAATTGGTGCTTCATCATCGTCTTCTACCATGGTGTTCCAGAATTCATCCCACCAGTCGTCATCCTCGACCCCATTGTACACTTCAGCAGGATCAAGAGTTGCTTCAGCAGGTACTTCACCACGCACTTGATCATGAATTGCCTGCGCAATGCAGTACACAGTCAGTTCGGACAAATGAAACATGTAAGTAGAGCCAAATAGTATAATAAATAAATGTTTTCCCTCACATCAGATTTCAACCCCCAAACATAAATTTAAGGGGTTCATGATTAGATCGACATCACAATGATACAACACATAGTTCTAATACAAGACCCGACAAACATACACAAAAGCTAGAGGGCATGAAGCCAACTACTGTCAGCACTATTGCTAATGCATGGATGGAGGGGGCTGGTTAACCACCCTTGTGGCATATGTCTTGATGAGTTGCAGCTTTCCTTCGTCTGGTGAATGAAGGTACATATGCCTGGCTTGGTCATCCATGCCAATGTTGAGCACACCAATCCACAAATTGTCCATCAGGTGAACCCCAAGTTTTGTAGCCGACTCTGTAACAAGTTTCTGTTCTTCTTTCCTTTTTTCCTCCCGTTCCTCAGTCCGCTGCAGTTGTTTTTCCCTCAAGGTCATTTCATGTTCAATAGTGAACTTCCTCTCGGACCAGCTTCTCTCCATAAGTTCTGTCCTTCTATCATAACTGATTGTGTACCTGCTCATGTTCTGGTTCATGCCACGGACAGCAGCGTTCTTGGGCTTCTTCCCAGGACTTGTAGCAGTGCTGTGGAGGCTTCTCACACTCCTCTTGCTACCACTGCTGACAGGGGTACCCTGGCTAGGAGTGGTGCCGAAACTCTGAGGGGTACCATAGTCAGCTGGTGCTTGAGGGGTACCATAGTCAGCTGGTGCTTCTTCTTCCTCGTCGCTGTTAATGAAGTTCAAGTGGCGGGTCGCCCCAGGAACAAATGCATTGTCTCCTGTCACAGTAACACCAGGAAACATGCGGTCCATTTCATCAATGAATATTGGCCATCCATGCTTCAGATCCTGCCACTCCTTCTTCTGATCCATCTGCATAGAACAACCGACATGTTATTAGTGGCTCAGGATGAAGCGGATGGGGTACAGATTTTATGGTTGTAAAGGTGATGGACCTTCTCCCTTCTGAGCCTGTCCGCCCACCAGTCGTCACCAGCAACCACAGAGCCATCTTCTCTGTTTCCGATGCCTGTTGCTGTGTGTCGAAGGGCCTCGATGAAGTTCCACAGCCTTTTTAGCTCCCTCAACCTATGGCCGAACTGCGCCTGGTCATGACGCAAACCTGTTGCAGCAAGAAACCTAGACTGCACATCTATCCATCCATGCTTGCTCATGACCCCATTTTTGCAGTGGCCCAGATCCATTTGGATGCAATAAATCTCACAGAACTTCTTTGTAACCTCTGGGGTCCAGTCGGCCCTGGACAACTGTGTCTGTGTACATGGCAAATGACAAGGAATGCATGAAGAAGGATCCAGCTACGACGCTAATAAGCTACGGATACATAATTTTATAACACCTTGAAGGTACTTGAACAGAGCATGTGCGAATACAATGGCAACAAGTTCATGACAACAACCATAACTTGACATGATTAATACAATGGCAAGTTCATGACAGCAACGAGTTCATGTGACAATGCAATGACGACCACAAGTTCATGACAGAATCATTTGGAACAATGTTGTAACTACAAATCCACAAGTAATGCGGGATTAATGTAAAGGAAGCAGTACCGGGTCTGCAGGGTCGTTGTTCGCGCGGCCACGACGGCCACCGCGCGCGACGGATGGCCTTCGGCGCTGACGAGGCAAGGCACCCGTGTCAACACCGACGTTGCCGGCAGGCGCACCGACGGGAGGGGCGCCACTGCTGCCGTGTGGGTCGCCAGAACGCAGGATGCCATCGAACTCGTTGATGGGGGGGTATCCTGAGCTCGAGTTCAGGTTGAGGCCCGACATCCCCAGGCGGCTTGGCGTCGACGCCGAATACGGATTCGGCACGGTGGTGTAGGGGTGGTAGCCACCGGACCCCGAGCCCGGCGGTGCGTAAGGGAAGGGGTTGTACGCACCGGATGCAAGTCCCGTCGGCGCGGCGGTGTAGGTGTTGAACCCACCGCATCCAGCTTCGGGCGGCGCGGTAGGGTAGGGATTGAAGGCACGGGATCCGGAAGCTGCCGGTGCGGCGGAGTAGGGGTTGTAGCCACCGGCTTGTCCTCCCGGCGGCGCCATGGAAAAGAAGTTCTGGGTGCGGTGGCCGTCCTCCAAGTCGTCGTCCGACCTGTTGTCGTGCCCGTTGAAGCCTTCCATCGCCGGCGACGCAGGCAAGGACGATGGATCCGGCGGTGGCGGCGGTGGATCCGACACACTGGCCGTGGATCTGGCGGTAGAAGGTTGGGACGCAGCTGCAGATGAGAGATGAGCGGCGGGGGAGAGGGAGAGCGGCGCGGGGGGAGAGGAGCTGCGGATGAGAGAGCAGTGGGCGCCGCGGTCGAGGGTTCCGGAGAATTTGGGTGCTGGGTTTTTATGTGACGATGAATGGCCATAGAAGTGCTGAATTGGGCCCAGAATTTGGCAGCCCGTTTAGATCCATTTCGCAAAAAGCAGGCCGAATCACTGTCCCAGGCCGAATCCGGGACCCAAATTCACGAATCTAAACAAGGCCTGACTGAAGGTGGGAGGAAGATTCGTCGGAGAGGAGAGAGAGAAGGCCAGAAGGGCCGTGGCTCGCGGACGGTCATGCAGGCTCTGCAGTCTAGGCGACACTCAACAGCAGCTACCTAGGCATAGCAGTAGTACTAGCAGGAGTAGGCTTTGTAGGTGGAGTGTGTGCCCTGCGCTCGCTGCGCACCCACCACCACCACCACGCCATATAGCGGCATGTAATACCACAGATCAATCACTGCTCACCTATAGCGACAAGTGAAAGCGGAACAGACGCCGCGCACGCGGGCAGGCGCAGGCGCAGCCGGGCAGGGCGGGGAAGGCAATGGCCTTGCGTGGCCGGCGGCCACTGTTGCCATGCGCCGTGCCAGTTGCAGTTGCAGGCTTCGCCGTCGTTGATGCTTGATGGACGTATCCATGACTATGGGTGTGTTCACTTCCCATACAAATCCAAAATATTTTCTCTTCCACCTATCACATCGAATCTTTAAATGCATGTATGGAGCATTAAATGTATGTAAAAAAATAACTAATTGCATAGTTTATCTGTAAATGTCGAGATGAATCTTTTGAGCCTAGTTACTCCATGATTGGACAAATTTTATCAAATAACAACGAAAGGTGCTACAATAACTTTTCATCAACTTTTCATCAACTAAACACACCCTATTTAGATGTGAAAATTTCTGGAGAAAAGTTCATGTAGCACTTTTCGTTGTTATTTGACAAAATTTGTCTAACCATGCACTAACTAGGCTCAAAAGATTCATCTCGACATTTACAAACAAACTGTGCAATTAGTTATTTTTTTACCTACATTTAATGCTCCATGCATACGTCCAAAGATTCGATGTGACAGTTACTATGCAAAAATTTTTGGCTCTTTTTGGGTATCTAAACAGGCCCTTAGGGGATGTTTGGTTTGAGTAGTTAAAGTTTAACCAACAATGTAACACTTTCGTCTTATTTGACAAAAAATTTCTAATTTTAGACTAATTAGGCTTAATAGATTTGTCTTGTAAATTACTCCTAATCTGTGCCGACATAAATACAATTAGTCTACATTTAGTACTCCATGTATTTGAGGGAACATTGATGTAATGGGAGTTAAACTTTAACACATTGAAACCAAACAGGCCCTTAGGCTCTGTTTGGTTTGCACAGGTTAAAGTTTAACTCCCATTACATCAATGTTACGGCAAATGCATGAAATATTAAATGTAGACTAATTGCATGCATGTCGGTACAGATTAGAAGTAATTTACGAGACGAATCTATTAAGCCTAATTAGTCCAAGATTGGAAACTTCTTGTCAAATAAGACGAAAGTGCTACAACGTTTGTTAAACTTTAACACCCCAAACTAGTTCATGGATGTTAAAGTTTAACTCCCATCACATCAATGTTACGGCAAATGCATGGAGTACTTAATGTAGACTAATTGCATGCATGTCAGCACAAATTAGAAGTAATTTACGAGACGAATCTATTAAGCCTAATTAGTCTAAAATTAAAAACTTTTTATTAAATAAAACGAAAATATTATAATATTTATTAAACTTTAATACGTCTGACCAGACATGCCCTTACGTGCCACTACACCTCCCTACCCGTCCAGTCCAAACATTACCGCAGCGGCAGCGCGTGCTAGCAGCAGCTGGACCAGAATCTGTTGCTGCCAGGACTGTAGGGGCTCGGTAAACCGGTAAACAGAGGCACACATACTGGAGTATATGAGTTGACGATCCCATGAAATCATACATACTGTTTCTCCCCGTCTCGCGCATGCACCTTTGTCTATTCTATTCTTAGAGCTTACTGTATTTTACAACCTCAGGCCCGAATTTCACGGAAGCTTCACCTACATACAGTACATGACACAACTGATCAATTGCCGCGTGATCGAATGAATATATATAATCAGGAAAAAAATAAAGGTTTCCACGTTCCAATGGGCCATGCATCAAGCTAGCTTTTTACCAGCAAGAATATGCAGGCGAGAAAGGATATCGTCGTGCTCGTGATGGATCAATACAATTTCCATCCAAACATCTGTTGGGGATGGAGTCGGACTGTGTGTCTACAGAAGTGTCTGTGAGTGAGGCGGTGTCACAAGCACGGTGTCACTGTCAATGGCTGCTTTAGGCTACAGTTATGCCAGTGTCCGCTTCCCTCTGGCATCCCGAAACGTGTGCCCCAATAACGGCATGCATTTGAGACCAGAGGCAAATTCCACTTTGGTGGCAAAAGGTCTGCCTGTGCCTGTGGCTGCTGGCCCCCTCACCTCACTCGCACTAGCAGGCCGGCCGCGCGCGCCACCATTCGATCACGATCACGCACGCACTCTTTCCCAAGACGAGACGATCGACCGGTGCGAATTGCGGCAATGAGCCACTTAGGGCCCTGTTTAGTTACAAAATATTTTACGAAATAACAGTAGATTTTTCGTCACATCGAATCTTTAAAATTTATTTCAAAAAAAATATAGATAAAAAATAAAAGTAATTACACAATTTAGACGAAATTCACGAGACGAATCTTTTAAGCCTAGCTAGGCTATGATTAGAAACTAATTATCAAATAATAAAAAAAAGTACTACAATAATATTTTGTAAAATATTTCGGGAACTAAACAGACCCTTGTAGAAAGAAAAACACACATTGTCCGTCCAATCAGCTCACAGGCAGAGTGTGCTGGACCAATGCAAATCGATCGAAATTGCCTCTATCCCAATATTTCCAAACTTCTGTAGTTCTTGATCACGAATCTAGGGTCCCGTTTAGTTGTGAAAATGGGGGAAATTCCTGTAGCACTTTTCATTGTTATTTGGTAAAAATTGTCTAACCATGAACTAACTAGGCTCAAAAGATTCGTCTCCACATTTACAGACAAACTGTATAATTAGTTATTTTTTACCTACATTTAATGCTCCATGCATACGTCCAAAGATTCGATATAACAGTTACTATGCAAAAAAATTTGGCACTTTTTGACCATCTAAACCAGGCCTAGGCATGATTTGTTTCATCAGGAGAAAAGCCTGTTCTATCCACACTAAAAGTTGGCCTCACCGCACTTATGTCGTCAACAGCAGTCCATGTCGGGATCGTACACATGCAATAGGGCATCTGCACCACTTGTGCGTATACTCCTGTGCTGTTGGAAAATATTGTCACCATGAATACGAAAAACGACTTGACTGAACTGTACTGTCACCCTCCCCCATATAGGAGTACTCAATAAAGTTTATGCTATTTTTTTCTTGACGAGACAAAGCTTATGCAGCTAATCATGTAGATTTTGGGCCTCATCTCGCACTTACAACAAGTTTCTAAATGTCCACCTCAGAGTACATATAGGGAACTTATGTGACACCGTATGACAGGCACAAGCTTGAGGCCACCGGTGCACACGCCTTACTCTTTTCTTTCAACACACCCGCAACCCCCCCCCCCCCCCCCCCCCCCCCCCCGGAAGCTAGTTAATTGCATGATCCTCTTTTTTTTCCTTTGTATACATTCTCTCGTATTCCCTTCAAAGTTCGTGTTGTTTAACCATAAAAAGCTCCGAACAGGTCATATTCACGTGTATCCTGAAATCCATGTAGGATGCACACCACGTATCAATGTATCGTTCCATGGATTTCTCAGATTCATTTCTAATTGAAAATTTAGGAAAAAGTCCAAATTACCCCTCTCAAGTTTGGCATATGTTTAGATTACCTCCTAAACTTACATTTGATTCAATTTACTCCCTTCAACTATTTCATTTGGTCTAGTTTACCCCTTAATATGGTTTGTTAGTTTTATTTTTCCACGTATTAGTCGAGTCTTAATATCAACTTTTGTGATATGATAGAGAACATCATAAGTTATGTTAGTAAAATATATCTTAACTTTTTGCCACTATTTTGATAGCTTAGAAAATTTAATACTAAATTAACACTAGAGATACAATATCGTAGAAAACATATGATGAAAAATTTATAGTGCATTTTTCTAACACAAAATACAATGTCCTCTGTCACCTCATAAAATTTCAAACTAAAATATAATTTATACATAGAGAAACAAAACAGAAAAATCTCTTTAAGGTGTTAGTTGGACCAACTTAAATAGTTGGAGGGAGTAAATTGAACCAAATGTTAGTTTGGAGGGTTATTTGGACAGAGGCCAAACTTGGAGGGAGTAATATGAACTTTTTCCTTGAATTTATATGGTTTTTTTTGCCAGAGATTCTTGATCTTGATCCAAATCCATTTCTCTCACTTGGAAGCAAGGAAGAGCAAGGCCTAAGCATGATTTTGGTGGCCCAAGGGTCACCCAAATCTCATAGTTTAGTTGCCATGATCCGAGTCCATCAAATATATTTCTTTTTCTCAAAATTGATCCAATCCCTAGTCACTAGTATCATCTCTTAATTAAAGGCTCAATCACTAGCTTGCACAACCCCAACACCTCACCCAAGCACTCCTAGATGATGACTACACCTGTCGAGGAAACACCCCCTACGAACACTAAGAACACATGAACTGCATAGGTTTGATCGATGTCCTCGTGGACTGTCCAGTAGGTCAATGGACCCAGCGCGGGAACACTTAGGAAATCAACTAAGTTAGTGCACGTGCGGACTGTTCTATTGAACCGTCTGACGCTCCCGTAGACCGTCTAGGGGAACACTAGAACATTCCACGAAATCACCCAACCGCAACTCAAAAAACAACATCCTCGGGTTTACACCCACGAACCGTCCACCGGAGCGTCGGACCATACAAAAATATTCATAAATATTTTATTTCTGTAAACCCTTAACCCTAGAACCCAATCACCATATCCCATGTTTAGATAAATATTAGTACTCCACTAATACACCGTTTGATCCATCCAAAATGCTCTTCATCTTGAATGAAAAGTCTATGTCTTTTATCTCGCAAAATCCATCAACCCCTTTCGAGCAATCTCAACTCCAACTCCTTTGATGTCCTCTTGCAGGTTAACCTAGGATGTGAGGTACGCGTATGAGTCATTATGGTCATCCTCGATCACTGGGACTTCATGAGAAGCAGTCATCACTACTAATAAACCCTATATTGGATACTCATATGTTGCCTATCACCAAGTGTTGTTGCATATCATTAATGTTGACCTAAGTCAACTAATCTTGCTTCACTAAAGTTAGTCTGACTCACAAGAATAGTCTTCCACTAATGATTGGCTCTCGGGACATTCAATATGCTTAGTTGGCTAGAATCGGTAGAAGCCGAGTGTGAGCGGGAACTCAATCTCGCGCGTGTATATGCTTCACCGGGACTAACCAACTCTAAAACTTGAAATGGGTTAAAATTGTTTTAGCTTAATTAACTTGATTAAGGACCAACCTTCAATTGTACTAAATGGTGATCTTGATGTGAGTCTCAACTCAAGCGAGGGGTAGGGTCACCACGAGTGGCATAGCTCACAGAGTAGCTAAGGACTGTTTCTTGGGATAGTAAGCTTGAGTAACCACCCGTACAGACCACACGTTGCATATGTGAGTGATAAGCTTAGTACTTAGTCGTGACTTGATAATCACTTAGATTTGGTTCAGGTTGCGATGCGGGGTAGCTCGAGGAGTAGCTCAGTCCATCTCCGTACCGTTCATGGATTTGAAAGACGCATTAAGGAAAGGTCAGAACCTCGAGGAACCCTTACTTGGGCATGGGTTTGGAGGTTCGTCCTTGGTCATCGTGTGGATACAGATGTACACCTCTGCATAGTTTTTTTTTGAATGCCTGAAGTCTTCGAACGGAATCTTTTGGTTGTTCTTTCTTCTAGACTCAATGTAGTGAGAGTATATGAACTTGTGAATGAGATGGAATGTTGATCACTTATTACTGGTACACCTTTAATACTTAGGAATTGATGAGTTAGATTAATCTTCATGAGCATGTCCTTTTAACATACACCATGCTTTTCGCAAATTACAAGTACCCATTAATATCCCTTGCATCCACCAAATATGTATGTTGGAATAAGTCCTCTGAGTACGATCGTACTCACGGTACTACCTCTATCTTGTTAGTTTGTTACAAGTACTTCAGACTTGGTGACCACCTGAGCCAAGCTTGGGTGAAGTCGAAGGTTTTAGCTGGTAAAGGGCTGAGGGCCCTCCAATGCTGCAGTTACTCTGATGTTGAGAGATAGAGTGTGACAACGAATTCAGAAATGGTGTTAGAAGATATAGGCAGGTTAAGTTCCATCTTGTACTTGTAATTTCTAGTTTATATAAATGTGATGCAAAGTTATTCAATTTAATTTACTGTATGATATTGAGCTACATGGATCTTGATAACTGCTTTGTGGATTTTAACCTACAATTTGATCATGTGAGTATCTTCGTGGACCTCTGCTTGACCCAAGAGTTAGCACCACGTCAGTCAAGAGGACGACCCAGGGTGCTAGCTTGGTGGACCAGGGCAAGACCTTCTGGAATGGAGCGAAATTGCCCCTAAAAATGATTTTTCCAGCAGCGGTTGACTTAACAAAACCCTCCCTAAAAATTCCTAATTTCTACAATCGTAGTAATATTATTGAAATCTTTCGTGTGGTAGTGCATTGAACTCAAAACTTTGCGCCACGTCGTGGTCATCACATGTCTTGATTCCACACAACACGATATGAGTGCGTGTGTCGTGTCTTTCACCTCTTGCAACTAAGCAACATGTCCACACAATTTTCACCTATTTAAGTTGGTCTATTTTTAACTTTACTTTCCATGTCGAACAAACACATTTACTCATATCCTTTACTATGGGCTTTAAAATTTATATATTGATTTAATTGCAAATAAAATGGGCAAGCCCGATTCAGTCAACACCTTATGACGCCCTCATCCATACGCGTACCTTGCACAGTTAGCCCCACACGTTAGAAAAAATTCCGCAAAAACCTATCCGAGCTGCTAGGGTTATGGCCCTGCAGCGGGGAAACCGATCCAGCGGTTGACCAATTCATTGGCAAAACCAAACGAGGCACAGGGCCTTTTGGTATATGTGGTCCATACACACACACACACACACACACACACACACACACACACACACACACAATCTGCTTACGGGGTATTGGATATATTATCTGCTCACTGTATTTTATTGGTTAACATGCGCCTAATTGCCAATAAAGTACAGGACCTTTAGCGAAGGTCAAATTTTGACCTTTCTCTGAATTGTTCTATTTTTGTCGAGTTGATCGCTAGTGGGAGCTGAGTGTAATTCACATTCCAGAACTAATAATGCAATGGAACTGTTTACATCGTTAAGTAAATATTACGGACAATGCATGTTTGCCTTTGCAGTGTTGTATGCTTGTTTCTCGGGGGTAGGGACGATGTGCTTATGTGGTGAAAAAGCTACTCCCTCTTCAAAATATATATATATATATATATATATATATATATATATATATATATATATATATATATATATATATATATATCATTATACGAGGGTTCAAGTCGATCAAACTTTTTTAGTTTTGATCATATTTGTAGAAAATATTAGCAATACTGATATCTCTAAATAAGTTTATTATAAAAATATATTTAATAATTCATCTATTGATACTAATCATGCACCTTTGTGAGACTAATTATTTTTATATATATTTAATCAAAGTTGAAACCATTTGACTTCTCAAGAAATAAGAAAGCCATTCTTCGTGGGAAGGAGGAAGTAGTTTTTTCTAAGAAACACTAAAAAACAGTGCACTACAAACAAGACCAAGGAATAAATAGTACGACTGTACTTCTACCGGAACGTCCAACTTAGAACTCACGTAAGACAACCAAACATGGCTTGTTAGCACATCACACATTGGCGAAAGTCACACGCCGTGAGTTATCTCCATATTACTTTTAGTCGCCCAAAAACTCTGCAATTACATTATCTAGAAGTACTTTCACCAATGTAGCTAAACTTTCACATGCATTCCAAGTTATATGGTGTAAAATGAAAATGATGATTAAAATATATGTAACCGTTTAGTTTTCGAATCGTTTAACTACAAATTCGGTATATATTGGCATATACCAAATTTCAATCTAAGGGAGATCAAGTGAAAGGTCCTAATATGGTTAGAAGGGGGTGAATAGCTTATTTAAAATTCTACAAATATACTAGAGCAATTTAATTAGTAAAACAAATGGCGAAATACAAACTTGCTCTAGCTCTACAATGGTTGCAAGCCACCTACCCAACAATTCTAGTTGCTATGATCTCTGGTCACACAAGAGACTAAGTCACTACTCACTAGGAGCTCTCAACAAGGCTATACTAAAGAGCTCCACTAGATGAAACTAAGCTACAAGGCAAGCTCTCAATTCTAGCTACACTAAAGAGCTTGCTACAACTAGTTTACGGAAAAGTAATAGTGTGAGTAAGGTGATTATACCGCCGTGTCGAGGAATGAGCCAATCTCAATATGATGACAACCAATTCACTGGGAGAATTCCAATCACACAAGAGACAAAAGATTTTCTCCTGAGATTCACGTGCTTGCCAGCACGCTAATCCCCATTATGTTCAGCGGCTAAGAGGTATTGCACGAACCTCATCCAACAAATGGACACCACAAGAACCTACCCACAGGTGAGGTAACTTAATGACACAAGAAATTCATTAGAGTTACCTTTTGGCTCTCCGCCAGGGAAAGTACAATACCCCTCACAATCACTGGAGCCGGCCACGAATAATCACCAACATGTGCCGAACCTCCTCCGCTGCTCCAAGCCGTCTAGGTGGCGGCAACCACCAAGATAAAACAAGAAGTCCACAACCACAACGATCCCCAAGTGCCACTAGATGCAATCACTCAAGCAAATGCACTTGGAATCACTCTCAATCTCACTATGATGATGAATCAATGATGGAGATGAGTGAGAGGTGTTTGCTTAGGCTCACAAGGATGTCAAGTATGTTAAAGTGCCAAGAGAGTGGTCCCTAAGACGGCCAAACAGTATTAATAGAGCCCCTCAAATGAATAGAGCCGTTAGGGTCAAGAGAGAGGGCTTGGCATACTGACCGGACACACCAGTCAGGTTGACCGAGCGCACCGCGCCAGCGTCCGGTCATGCATTTACCGCCATGTCGCCCCCGCGTTCAAGCGTAGCCACCTGATCTCAACGGTCAAGTTCTCACGCGTCAACACTTAAGTTATGACCCGACTCGATGATCAAGTGACTGACTCTCATGCACCGCGTGTCAGATCATTTCTAGAGAGGTTCTAGAGCCAATAAATATTGACCGGACGCATCCGGTCAGAGGTGACCTAACGCGCCCGGGCATCCGGTCCTCACTCCACTCCTCTGCGCGCCCGCGATGCTGACGCTAGCGTACATCAGCCTTGACCTAACGCGACGCTTGTGCGTCCGATCACAAACACTGTATAGGGTCCGATCACGAGGTAGCCCTCCTTCTCTACGCGTGGAGACTGGACATGACGCTAGAGAGAGGTCCAGCGTCCGATCGCTATCTAGCACCCTTGGCCAGACAACACATCCTCGTTATAATTGACCAGACTTAGGAACCAGCGTCCGATCAGAACATGGCTAGCAACTGGTCCTCAACCTTCGCTTCCTTTTCTTTTTCTAAGTCCTCTATCGCTTCGCCCTTGCTTCCAACTTGCTAACCATAGCGTGCAGAACATGTGTGCACGTGTGTTAACATATTTTAAAGCATTTTTAAGGGTCAATTGTTAGCACACTAGGTCCCTAAATGCATATGCAAGAATCATATCACCTAGTGGCACTCGATAATTGCTTAGCCAAGGATTTCCCCTCTTTATAGTATGAATATCGATTCTAAACGCACTTACACCCTCTATGGTGTCTTAAGTGCCAAAACAAAAACCTATCTTATACCTTTGCCTTGATCTCCTCGGATTTTGTTTTCTCTTTCTTCTTTTCCAAGTTGAGCACTTGATCATCATCATCATATGCCCATCTTCAACTCCATGGACCTCATCTTGCTCCACCACTTGGCATAGGACCATCCTTTCATGCATGTCTACACACTAAGTACAAGGATTAGTACTAGGGTTTCATCAATTATCCAAAACCAAACTAGGGCTTTCATCAAGGCAGGTAGGGAGCGAGAGTCTATAGTGATGAAGAAGCTCAAGGTTGTTATCAAGGTTGCGACACTATCAAGGGCAGCCATGAAACACAAATATCATGAAACATGATGTTTACCATCTCTCCAAGAAAAAGGTGTGGTGGTAGGGTCATGGCCGGAGGCGTTGCATATGCTAGCAACAAAGAGGTGCTGATGTGAAAGCCCTAATTTGGTTTTGGCTAATTGATGGAACCTATTGGAGTAACCCTATGCTCTAGATGTGTATTTGAGATAGGTTGGTCCAAGTACAAGTGGTGGAGCTAAATGGTACTCATGGTGATAGAGGTGGCCAGAAGATGGTGAATCAAGTGCGCCAACTTGGAAAAGAAGAAAGAGAAAAATAAAATGGGCTCAAGGCAAAGGTATAAGCAATAGGGCCATTTTGTTTTGTCGGTCAAGACACTATAGAGAGTGTGACAGGGTTTAGGATCGATAGTCGTACTATGAAGAGGGAAAAATCATGGTAAAGCGGTTATCAAGTGCCACTAGGTGATGTCATTCATGTATATGCATTAGAACCTAGTGTGTTAACTTGACCCTTGAAAATGCTTTGAAAAATGCTTACACGCGTGCATAATTGGTGGAACACATTGGTGTTAGCACATGGAAGCAAGGGTGGAAGAAAAAGTTGAAAAGGAGAAGAAAAAGGGTGTCGGACCTTGGTTTGGCAGGGTACGGGACCGTGGCTTGTGGGTCCGGTTGTGTACCCTAGCTGCATAGTTTTTAGCGCAGGTGCCAGACCTAAATCTAGGCAGGGTGTCGGCCCATGGTCTCTGAGTCTGGTGGCTAACCCTAGTGCATAGTAAAGGTGGCACAGGGGCGTCAAACCCTAGTGGACGGTCCAGATGCCCTGGCCGGACTGAGTCCAGAGCGTCCAAGAGCTCTTGGTGTAAATCTTGCACAGGCATCGGACCCTGGCGCATGGTCTGGCCAGGGGCATCGGACTAGGTTCAGAGTGAATTTTGCTCTCTGGATGCTTACTGGAAAGCTTTGGACTGAGGTCAGCGATGGTCTAAAGGTGGTGTTGACAGTTCGATTCGACGGGTTGTCAGCACGTGGCAGAGAGCCGTTGGGTGCGCCAACGGTCCAGTGGGTACATGGCACGTGGAGATTCAAAGCGGGGAGGCGCCGAACCCGAGAGGCATGGTCCGGAGCCCCCGAGCGTCCAGGTCCGGAGCTTGGTCCGACGGCTTTTTGTGGGGATAAGAGCTAGTTGAGCCTTAGGGGCTCTATAAATAGATGTTGGCCAACTCTAGCTCACTCTCTTGGACATTTTGATCATTGATACATCCTTGTGAGATGAAGCAAACCTCTCCCACTCATCTCATTGCTTGGTTGTGCATCCAAAGTGAGACTGAGTGATTCCAAGTGCATCTGCTTGAGTGATTGCATCTAGTGGCACTTAGGGATCGTTGTTGCTGTAGTTTTCTTGTTACTCTTGGTGGTTGTCGCCACCTAGATGACTTGGAGTAGTGGAGGAGTGTTGGCATAAGTTTGTGATTGTTCATGGCCACACCTGGCATTGTTGTGAGGGGTTCTTGTGCTTATTCCTCATTGGAGTGCCAAAAGCAACTCTAGTGGAATGCTCGTGACTTGTGTACTCTCATCTTGTGTCGGTTCTTACGGTGCTTTTGTGTATGGCTAGGCTTGTGTAAGCCTATTAACGTGTGAACTAACAAGTGAGTGCGTCATCACAATGAGGACGTAAGTTGCCGGCAAGCAACCAAACCACAGGATAAATATTGTGTCATTTGTCTCATTGGATTTCATATTGGACACTTGCCCAGTTCGGTATACCCCACTACTCCTTTTGTATTTACATTCTTTGATATACTTGTGTAGTGGTAGCATTTGTTTATCTTGCTACTTGTGTAGCTAGTTGATTAGTGTTGACGGTAGTTATCATCCATCATAAACCGTCAACATAACTTAAATAAATGCATAAAAGAATAACCAACATAGACTTAAGGGTTTACACTGACAATTTCCACGAGTTTTGGTGAATTTGTGTTTTTAGCAGGGTTTATCTAGAAAACTAGTAAGGAGGATTAAAACGTCAATTAAAATTGTACTTATTCACGATGAAAACTATCCCAGAAGATTCTAGAAGGATCGAGAAGACTCCACACCAAAGAGGAGCCCGAGTGACTGCTAGGTGGGGCCGGCCAGCCCCACCAAGAGGCCGCTTGGCCCCCTAGGGGCCTGTTGGTATTTGTTAATGCAAACAGAGAAATCCACAAGCGCATGGATACCATTGTAGCTTTCACCCAGGAGTATTCTAGGGTATCGTATTTATCCTTGGGTAAGCAATGGTTAAAGAACCTGATAAATAACCATCATATATCTACTAACTAGTATACCGACTAAACTAAAGTGGGGGTAAGCGGTATATGATTGGAGTTTTGGATAAATGACACACATAGAGAACTCTATGATAAGATAGAAGAGTAGACAAACTAAGCTAGGAGGACAACAGGAAAGTTTAAGATTCCTATTTACTTTCTCCATTACTGTGGTTCTATTCTAGAGCAGACCAAAGGGTTTAGCTAAGCAAAGGTCAGACATAGCGATCACACCAAGACACTTTGGAGCAGCAGTTCCTTTCCGGTTCTCGAAAAGAGAGGAAGGGGTAACCGGGAGAAGGCTGCCAAAAGCTCTACGAAAACACCAACCCATACATGGTGGATTACAAAGGCCTAGTTGGAGCTATCACCTCCAGGGCTACCACAACTATCCATAGGTTTGGGCGCAAACTCAGGTAACCTATAGTCTAGACACCACGTCTACACTATCGATTACTACTCTAGTTTCACGTAAAAACTAGAGCATTCAGTCAAACGGAGATCCCATGCCAAGGTGTAAACCACTATACGAACCGAACTTAGCTACTCCACTAAGGCATGAACTAGATAACCATGCAAGACATTTAGTAATTAGAGAAGATAAAATATATTGATACTTGAGTCTTACAAAGGAGTAATACAAGATTATACCGATCCTTCGAGGACTCCTTCGGAACTTGAGCATCTCTCCCTAACTCCCAACTATAGCTATACTACTTTTACATCTTGGAAAATGGTAGAGAGGAGAGCCCTTCTGGTGTCCATTGGAGTGGGAGACTAGCCCTCTATTTATAGTTGCAACAGGGTCAGTTTGGCGCCAACTAAAGGGGAAACCACCGAGAACCGCCTCTGCATGGCGGCATGCAACCACCAACCAAGAGTGGGGCTAGGAGGAGGCGTCGGGGGTGCAGCCGCACCCAGGGTGGGCCCACCTCATGACCGCCTTCGCCTGGTCGGTTCCCTGGTGGGCTTGGACCCCTCCCACGTCAGTGCTTCGGCCTAGATGTGTGAAGGAACTTGTGACGCCTAAGAGGGGGGTGAATTAGGCAACTTAAAAATATACTCTAAACTATGGCCTCTAATTCCACCTTAGCAAAACCTATGCAATAAAGTAATCTATCTAAATATGCAACTACGGTTTTGCTAATGCGTTGCTATCTCTACCGCAAAAGAGTCTTGCAACCTAGGTTCTAATCCTGTCAACTAGCCTATCAACTAAGCTAGGAAAGTAAAGTACGCAACCTAGATAACAATGTAAATGCGAAAGGTAAAGATGAGGTAGAAATGCAAACTCCCATCGATGACTCCGGTATTTTTACCGAGATATCGAGAAGTGCTCGAGCTTCCCCGTAGTCCTTGTTGGAGCCCTCGCAAAGAACCCCTCACAAGAGCCAAGCTCTCGGTCAGGTAACTCCGTGGATAGCCCTAGGCCTTCTCCATGTGCAAGTAGGTCTTCGGTGTACCTTCCGGCAAGCCTCTTCTGGACCGCTCCCCGCCGTCTTCGCTATCAAGCTTCTGGCCAAACCGCCGCGGGCCTTGTTCCCTTCGGTACATGGTGGCAGCCACACCACAAACGTGATTGGTGTGGTCTTGCAAGACTACGAGCCCCGCCGAGTACAACAATGGTGCATGCAAGCACCGAGAGATGAGAGGTGTCTAAACCTCACTAAACATTAGGCCTAAACCTAGAGTAAGCGCAAAGTGGTTGTCTAATCAACCTAAGCACTTCGAAAAGCACTTACGCTAATCTGTGAGTATATCAGTAAGCACTATGCAAGTGGAGATCACTAAAATGGTATAGGAACACCCTTGGTATGTTTCCTCAGCTCTCCACCCTTCAAATGGCTAGTTGGGGATCTATTTATATGCCCCCAAGAAAATAGAGCCATTGGTCCCTTGGAGGTGCTTTTTTCATACTGACCGGACTTGACTCTCGGTCATGACCGGACTCACCTGTCAGAGTCCGGTCACTTATTAGTCGCCGTTTGAAACCAACCGTTGAACCTGGCGTGAATTGATCGGACTTAGGGCTGAGTCCGGTCACGATCAACCTGACGCGTCTGGTCACATCTGCGCTGCTCTAGAACCTTTCTAGACATGATTGGACGCTGCATTTGGTGCGTCCGATCATCGTGCCGCCTGCGTCCGGTCGCACTGAGAATGTTGGCAAGATGATGAACAGTGCGAGTACCGGCGCCTCCGGTCGCCTTTACTGTGCAACATTCAGTCGCTGCTGCTAATGCCTGCTGTTGCCAGGCACCTAATCGGCGTGTCCGGTCCTTAGAAGGGGCGTGTCCAGTCACCTCTGACGAGCTTGTTTCTTTATGATCTTGCGTTTGGCTTGGTTCCTATCTTCATGCTTGGACTTTGTTTGGTTTCTAGGGTCTTCTTATTGTGCTTCTAGGGTCTTGCTTGAGTTGTTGATCATCGTATCATCACGTCGCCTTCATCCATGTCACATTTGCAACCTATTGGACTACAAAACTAACAATTGCAAATACGTTAGTCCAATTTGGTCTTGTTGATCATCAAACACCAAAATCCAAAGTAAATGGCCCAAGGGTCCATTTTCCTCACAATGTGAAATATTGTTGGGCTTCTCCATTTTCTTCTTTTGCGCATTTCTGGAATACGCGCTCTGCTTCTCGCATTTTCACTCCATTTCCATGTGTTTCATGTATATGTCATGTATAATACATAAACACCAACTTTGTGGAATGTGTTAGTTTAAAAACCCTATACTAAGTTTGGTGTTTCAAATAAATGGATTTTATGCGGGGTTTTGGTGGTTAAATTTAGGCATTATGGACTACCAACAAGCGCCCTCACACTTGCTCTTTGCTCGTCCTCGAGCAAAGTTATATGTAACTATGGATCAAGATTCCAAAAGATATGATGCTAGCATAAAAATTATTCCATGTCATTCCTTATACCAGTTGATTTTTGAAGTGTCTACCATGTCGCCTTGAGCGGTTGAAAAGTGGAACGGCTGTGACACCAAGTCATCACTATCCCGCTATGAAGCATTCTTGGAGTTTTTGTATTTTTTTTTGAAATTGAAGGCATCCTGCATACTTCTCCTCAAATGGTATACTCTCAAGTCGCTCAAAGGTGTTTATATCCTTACCAAAGGCTTTTGAATTTGCCTTCTTTTCATCCTACTTCTAAAAAGGCTTATGTGGAGTTTTGGGTAGGGATGAAGTATGGAAGCATACTTGCATTGCATATTTTGCTAAGTCAAATAATGGATCCAAGGAGAAAGATGTCATACAATCAAATCATGATGTGGATATATGTGGAAATGTTTTGGTGGCTAACCTAATTCTACTATGCTCTTTAAAATATATCTCTCTTTTTATTGTGACTTGGCAAATTTTTGTGAGAACATGTGCTATCTTTATTCTCATCTTTCTTTTTTTTCTTTCTTATCATCTCTTTTTTATTTTTTCTTTTCTTTCTATTTTTTTATGATAGCCTCATGCCTCTTTTTTGCAACAAAAATTTTGAGAGAGATACCAAAGAGCATTTATTTTGATGGAACGTAACAAACATATTTTTGTTTACTCCCAGTGTAGGAGTAGAACATTTTGGGACGAAAGGCATTTTTTTGCGTCTACTCCCAGTGTAGGAGTAGTGCATATATTTGGTGGCATGTGCGTGATCTTGATTTTAAAAGCATGATAACTTTCTCAACAATGGTCAACAAAGTTTGACAATGCTCAACACAAAAAACAAGTAGCATATGTAGAAGGTTTTTATCATGATATTTGGCCTTGGTAGAAAATTTCACCAATGAGGAGAAATATTGCTATAAATTTTAAAGTTTTTTGCAAAACAGGAATTCTCCAAGAGCTTACATAGAAAAGATAGGATTTCTTTAGTCTTTGCCATATCTCACTTCACAACAACTTAGTTGACATGTTTTCCTAATAGATATATGTCCACAAGTAACAAGTATATAAACTAGGAATAAAGTTTATGCCGGCTAACCTTTATAAAGTCAAGTTCATAGTTTGGTAAATTTTTATTTCTCATTTTACATTTGATTTGACATGTATGACATTTTTAGACATAATCAAACTCATAGGAGTAAATCATGGGTGAGGTAGTGGAGTGCAAACCAGTGTGCCCGAGTGATAGCATGTAAATACAAGCTTGTGTTGCGCCGAAAGGAAACCACCAAGAAGATGATGAAGACAAAGTTGACACGGTGATTTTCTCCTGAGGTTCACTTGGTTGCCACCAAGCTATGTCCCCGTTGTGTCGACCACTCACTTAGTGGTTCAGTGGCTAATTGGCATCACCCGCCAAGCCCACACGTCGGGCACCGCAAGAACCTATCCCGAAAGTGAGGGTACCTCAATGACATGCTCAACTAGAGTTACTCTTCGCGATCCCCACGGGGTGAGCACAATCCCCCTTACAAATCTTCCTCCGGCGCACCGCACAATCTTCTCGCGTGCTTCAATGGAGTCACAAGCCACTAAGCCATCTAGGAGGTGGCAACCTCCAAGAGTAACAAGCACCACCGGCTTGCAACTCAATCACCTAGTGCCACTCGATGCAACCTCACTAAGCAATGCACTAGAATCGCTCACTCACTCGATCGGATGAACACTATCAAGTTCAAGTGAGTTAGAGGGCTCCCAAGCGCTCCCTAAGCATGGACACTCAGTCCTAAGGGTGCTCAACCCACCAAATGCCCGAGCTCCACCTCTATTTATAGCCCCCAAGCCAAATAGATCCGTTGGAGCAAAGCTGCTAGTTTCTGTGAGGGCACCGAACATGGTAGTGCCTGGCACCGAACACGGCGGTGCCCCTCCCGACAGTCGAATTCCAACGGCTAGAAACTATTGGCCTCCGGACAGCTAGGGGTGGTGCACTACCATAGAGGTGGCGGTGCCCCCCTGGCCAACTGCGCGAAACACCAGCTCTCTAGATAAAAGGGGCGGTGCCCCGGCGATGCACCGGATAGCCCCTAGTGGTGCCACCGCCCTCCTCACGGCGGTGCACGCCGGACATGGCGGTGACCAAGTCACCCATGCTGCTGCTCTCGGCCTCGGTTTGGTGGCAACCGCCCAAGGGTGGCGGTGCCATCGGACAGAGTGGCAATGCCCCCCTCTCGGCCTCCAAGTGGGCACCGCCCTAGGGGTGGCCTAGGGCGGTGCTAGCAGACTAGGGGTGGCGGTGCCACCTAGGCAGCACTCCGAGCCCGATTTCACCTCCTTTTCCATACCAACTTCTTCGTCTTTGCAAATGTGCTAACACCACCAAGTGTTCACTAACTTGTGCACATGTGTTAGCTTTTCACAAACATTTTTCTAAAAGATTAGCACTCTTTTCACCACAACACTAGATCCTAACACGTATGCAAAGTTAGATCACTCAAGTGGCAGTAGATGACCGATATGCAAATAAGTTTGCCCCTCTTGATAGTACGGCCATCTATCTTAAATCCGGTCATAGACTTTTCTACATACCTATGACCGGTGAAATAAAATGCTCTAGGTTATACTTTTGCCTTGTGTATTCCATTCCATCTCCTCTAATGTTGATGCAACACATGCACCAACCAATCACCAAATGATATGATCCACTTCATATCATCATGTGACCGTATTGGTTCATCGATCTTGACTTCACTTGCTCTTCACTGTTGCCTTGGTCCATCAGCGCCAAGTCATTACTCAACTTGCCCTTCACTCTTGCAACCGGTCCATCGAGCCAAGTCTTGTCTTGATCTCCTCCACCTTAGTCACACGACTCCATGTCATGTCTCATAAGCAATGAGCTCCTTCATCACATGTGTGAGCCTTGTAACAAATACAAGCCATCTTCACCGTCATGGCATGAGTTGCTCACACAAGTGTACCTATGGACTATTCATCTGTGTATCTCACATTTAAATATATTAGTCCACCTAGGTTGTCACTCAATTACCAAAACCAAACAAGGACCTTTCAGGGAGGCCACCGATCAGGCACAACCAAGGGTCATCCGACGCTGAGAACTTGTCCGATGGCTAGCGTGGGGCATGTCCAATGATGAAAAACACATTTTGGAACCTCTCTATTGTGCATTAGACGTGTGGCTTAATTTGTCCGACGACCATCGAACAGGGTCACGTCGAACCAGTAACCGGAGCAAAGTAAAAGAGCCGTTGGGCCCAACGACATCTTCAAATGGCTAGTTAACCAGGTGGCGACACGTGGCATATCGAACGACGTGGTATTGTTCAACGATGTTGACCATCAGACTGTCAGATGGCCCCAAAAAAGCTGCTATGAGTGTAACGGTTCGATGGCTCACTTTGGGGCTATATATAATAGATGGTGGTCGGCCCTTGGACGTCCCTCTTCGGACTTTGACATATTGATACACCTTATGAGCCTAAGAAAACACCTCTCACTCATCTCCTTGTTGATTTCTTCATCCTAAGTGAGATCGGGAGTGATCCTAGTGCATTTGCATTAAGTTGAGGCATCTAGTGGCACTAGTGATCATTTAAGCTGCGGGATTCTTGGTACTCTTAATGGTCGCCGCCACCTAGATGGCTTGGAGGCAGCAGAGGATCATTGAGTGGCTTTGGTTATTGTTCCCAGCTCCGATCGATTGATTGCAAGAGGCTCTTATGCTCATTCCCTGTGGAAGAATCGCAAATAGAATCGTGTCTAGTTGGAGTGCACTTCTCGGTTGGTTCTTGCTGTGCTGTGTAGTGGGCTTGGCGCGTGAGGCCAATTAGCGCACGAACCATCGAGTTGGGACTCACCATAATGAGGACGTGTAGGTTGCCGGCAAGCAACAAAACCTCGGGGATATATCTTGTGCTCACTTGCCTCGTGTGGTTTGCCATCTATCACTCTTGCATTTACATTCATAGCTATCTTGTTAGTGTGGTAGTTGCTTGACTAGCTAGAGTAGTAGTCGTGTAGTTGTAACTAGTTTTAGTTGCTCTTGTTAGTAGCTTTAGCTAGTTCTAGCTCTCTTGCTAGTTGTAGCTAGTTTTGCTAGAATAGCTTGAGTGTTTGTGTGATTCAACCTAGAGACCAAGCTACTAGAATTGTTTAGGGAGCTTGCTTGAGTGAATTAGAGCTAGAGCAAAGTAGAAGCTAGTTAGGATCCTTTGCTCTTGTCAATTGTGATCTTGTAGGAAAATTTTATAGGCTATTCACCCCCTCTAGCCATCTAGATCCTATCACATCCCCCGTCCCCCATCCATCGGAATAAAGGGGTGCAAGCAGAGGAGAAGAACGAGAGAGAGGAGGCGGAGAAGAAGAAGAATACTTTAACCCCCTCCCACCCACACACCCACACAAGGTTCTAGGTCATCCACCCCTATGCTTGCAACACTTGTGTATGTAGACGAGTGTCGACGTCGTCAGTACAAGGACTCTATTGCCACCAATGGTGCAGGAACTTATCGCACAAAAGCATAGGTTCGTGGTCGGAAATGAAGGTGAGCCCAGTGATCAGTGAACTACTAATATGAGAAGGAAAGATCGAGCCAAAGATAGTCCAAAGCCATCTTTAAAACCAAGATAAAGAGAAATAATAACTACTTTGTTTAGTCTACTATTCTCTTGTATTTCCTATTTAATTCACATTTCCCTACCACAAGCAAACTATTGAAGTGTAGACCAAATAAATGTTGTGTTTTTTCATGCAAGTGAAGTTGTTACACGTACAATACATCAACGTTTGTACACCAAGCAAATAAAATGTTCAAATCATTTGTATAGCTAATAGTTCAGCTAATAATTAAGAAGCTATTAGCTAGCTTTGTATAGCTTGCAACTAACAATAGCAACATAGATTCAAACATCCCCTTAATCAAATGGTTGGAAACATTCATTCCAAAAGGGACAAACATATGGGATACAACTATAAAGGTGAAACCTCATGTCCCTTTTGATACTAAGGGTTTGTTGGCCAGACTCTATCCAACTTTGGCTTAATCACTATAGGCCACTACAGCAAAGCAGAGGGTGCCTAAAAACTCATATCCACCAGCATCATCGTTCCTCGAGCAAAAGCTTAGGAAACTAGAGTCAATTTTGCTAGTTGCAACAATTCATAACAGTGCAACACAATTGCAGAGGAATTAAAGTCATTGTGGGCAGAGCCACATAAATTTAAATCTTGAACATGAAATTAATTAATTGTGATTGTTTATCTATAATTTAAAATTGCTAGCCTGTGTACGAATTGATGTACTAGGTTTTTTAACTAAAATTGACATATTAGTACTACGTACTAATAAATATGGGCAATTCTCCACTCTCAATTGCAAATATGCATGTTCAATTATATTTATTTTCTATCGGGTGCGGCTTTGGCATATTACACCTCTAGGTCCACATGGCACATGTCATAGACACACCGAGACAAAAATAAGGGATTGTGAGAAATTTTACCATCGAATATAATAGGACAAACCCCCGTTCTTATTCATCATAAGTGATATTTTGGACATCAAACTCTCTGATTAGTACAAAACTTTGGCATTTGCGTCCTATGTTCAAGATCTACAAAATTGTAGCATTTTATCAAAGTATTTAATTTTGAAGTCAAATCTATACCATTTTATTTTATCAATTTATTTATTCGGCTATAAATTGTATGCTAATAAATATAAAGACACTTCAGTGACCGGAACCATCACACATTTCGTATCGGAGGACATTTTTTACTCGCTGATGGATCACGTTGTATGATGAGTCAACATAACTAATAATGCACTGGATCTATCTATCACAACTCATACAGCAGGGCCCATATGCCTAATAATGTTGGGAAAACCAACCCATATGACCACATCGGTCCCCTTCCATGTTTGCACACTACTACGTACGTACATCACGTACTGTTCAATCTATATACTAATAATACACCTCAAATAATTCCTATGGATGTAACAAAAATACACGGTCTTTGGTTCCTGAAGAAGGATTTCAGGGAGGCACGTCCATCGTACTGCAGTCTCTGCACTGCAGCTATGGCCGCCCCCATCTGGCCAATAAATGTACTGGCCACTTGTAGCCAATAGCGTCTCAACATACACGCAGCTTTTCCCCCAATAGTGTGCAGGTCCTTGTATTCTCCCTCACCTCACCTCATCCACACGAACAGGCAGTATTCCTCCCCGGCCCTCCTCTCTTTATAAGATGGCATAGCCCTCTCAGGTAGGGGAGTGTCTCTCACAATTCTCTACTTCTCTAGCTAGCTTGGTCTCCTATACATAGCCTATGCACATGAGCCCATGCCTCCTCTCCTTGCACCTGCATAGAGAGATGGTATGCCTCTCTCTCTCTCAAACAAGCCTAGACCTTATGCATGGTCGGACACATCTGATCATAGGACATAGGCCACACTCCTGCCTCTCTCTCATAGTCTCAGTAGAGATCAACACACACAGCTCTAGTGCCAGAACCTAGAGAGGGAGAGGGGAGGGAAGAGGGGGAGAGGGCATCAGGGGCCTTGGAGTCCCATCAGCAAAGCACATGTTTCCTTTCTGTGATTCCTCAAGCCCCATGGACTTACCGCTTTACCAACAGCTGCAGCTCAGCCCGCCTTCCCCAAAGCCGGACCAATCCAGCAGCTTCTACTGCTACCCATGCTCCCCTCCCTTCGCCGCCGCCGCCGCCGACGCCAGCTTTCCCCTGAGCTACCAGATCGGTAGTGCCGCCGCCGCCACCCCTCCACAAGCCGTGATCAACTCACCGGACCTGCCGGTGCAGCTGCTGATGGAGCAGGCGCCGGCGCCGGCTACAGAGCTGGGCACCTGCGCCAGTGGTGGTGCACAAGGCGCCGGCGTCAGCGCCAGCCTCGACAGGGCGGCGGCCGCGGCCGCGGCGAGGAAAGACCGGCACAGCAAGATATGCACCGCCGGCGGGATGAGGGACCGCCGGATGCGGCTCTCCCTTGACGTCGCCCGCAAATTCTTCGCGCTCCAGGACATGCTTGGCTTCGACAAGGCCAGCAAGACGGTACAATGGCTCCTCAACACCTCGAAGGCCGCCATCCTGGAGATCATGGCCGACGACGTCGACGCGTCGTCGGAGTGCGTGGAGGACGGCTCCAGCAGCCACTCCGTCGACGGCAAGCACAACCCGGCGGAGCAGCTGGGAGGAGGAGATCAAAAGCCCAAGGGTAATGGCCGCAGCGAGGGGAAGAAGCCGGCCAAGTCAAGGAAGGCGGCGACCACCCCGAAGCCGCCAAGAAAATCGGGGAATAATGCGCACCCGGTCCCCGACAAGGAGACGAGGGCGAAGGCGAGGGAGAGGGCGAGGGAGCGAACCAAGGAGAACCACCGGATGCGTTGGGTAAAGCTTGCATCAGCAATTGACGTGGAGGCGGCGGCTGCCTCGGTGGTGAGCGAGAGCGACAGGCCGAGCTCCAACCATTTGAACCACCACTCATCGTCGTCCATGAACATGCCGCGTGCTGCGGCGGCTGAATTGGAGGAGAGGGAGAGGTGTTCATCAGCTCTCAACAATCGAGGAAGGATGCAAGAAAGCACAGGGCCGAGCGACGTGGTCCTAGGCTTTGGCAACGGAGGCTACGGCGGCAGCGGCAACGGCAACTACTACTGCCAAGAACAATGGGAACTCGGTGGAGTCGTCTTTCAGCAGAACTCACGCTTCTACTGAAGAACACGGTCGCACTAGGTACTACTAGAACTACTCTTTCAACTCACTCTATCGTTTTCCCTTCATGAGCCTCTCAATAATTTGTCGTGTTAATCTATGCGTGTTTTTCTTTCTAGACTTCGTAATTGGCTGTGTGACGATGAACTTCGTTTGGTCATCGCATGATGATGTATTATAGCTAGCATGCACTGCGTTGATTCATTGATAAAACTAATCCGTGTTGATTCTCTAATTTCCAAACTGAATCTCTCTGATGAACGAGATCAAATAGTATCTAGTGATGGATACAAAGCAAGTACCACACAGTTCAGTTGTTCGATAAAAGAATGAAACAAAATTGCTGTAGGCTGAAGCTATAGCATGCTGAAAGAGAGGTTTTTGCTAGGTAAAAGACCCCCAGCTCAATTTCTTCTTCCATGATGCCGTTTGTATGCAGGTTAAAATCTGCACCTAATGGCTTTATAGTCTTATAGTTCATGGGATGCTCATAGAAATAATTACACCAATCATGGACCAAACAAGCCGATCATTTATTAGTTGAGTTAGAACTTCGTGTTATTAATGATTCATCTAATTGCTTCTATTTACACTAATTTCTTGATGAGCTCAAATCTGATTGCTTCTATATATATATATATATATATATATATATATATATATGTATGTAATAATAATCCTGGCTAAAAAACTATATTCTGGTTGTTTTCTGATTACATTTTTCATAAGTAGAGTAGATATTTTTAAACTCTATTGGCACCTCCACACATTCCAAAGATCATGCATGATTATTTGATTGGACATCATGATTCATGCATATTCCCTCCGTCCTAGAATATCTGCCATTTTCGTTTTTCGAGAAACAACTTTAACAAAATATATATTAAAAAATATTAATGTTTATGATATATAATTGGTATCGTTTGAAAGATATTTGAATCTAGTTTTTTAATTAAATTTATTTGAAGATATAAATATTGCACATATTTTCTACAAATCGAGTCAAACTTGCGGCACGAAAACCAAAAGCGACAGATATTCTAGGACGGATGGAGTACTTACTATCCGACTCTCCTTAATTAATTAAGTCTTTAGTATCATAGAGTATATGTTGAAAGCTACTGTTATTTATTACCCCCTCCATCTCAAAATAAATCAATTTATATAGTTGTCCTATGCCAAGCTATTTTAAGTTTGGCCAAATTTATAAAAAGAACACAAATATATATATATGGCACTAAACTAGCATCATTGTATAAACATTGACTATATTCATAGTGTGCCTAGTGTGATCGTTGATGATTTTCAATACAAAATCAGTAAAACTTATAGTTTTGCTGACGACTACTTAAGTGTGGAGCTGATTTATTTTTGGGATGGAGGGAGTGCTAGGGTTTCTGTGGCACATCAAATGTCGTCCATTAGATCAAATCTGGCCAGTTGAATAATTCATGCTGTTCAAGTAATAATAGCCATTGCTTGCATGGCCGACAAAAGCCAGAAGTCCATATAGAGACATCATAATCAGGTTAAAGTGAGATGGTGCATTGGCATCTTACTTTTGTCAACAAATGTAGCTACCTTGATGTTAACATAAGGGGGGCATGCTGATTTAAACACTCAGGTGTGTGTATCAACATCAAAGTATGTTTTGTGCATCTCAAAAGGTTTTAAAAAATCATTGAACATCATGTTGAAGTATACATACCTGCCACAAACATATTTCCTAGTGCATTCCGTAATGAAAGGATATATGCATGCTTAATATCCCTTGTGTTTTTTTATTGTGCACATATGAACTTTTGTTGCACAAATGTAAATTAAATATCTTAACATATGACGATGTTTATGGGTATTTAACAAATTTACTGGAAAAAATGTGTGTTTCTAAAGAAATGTAGTACTGCATCTGGGCGTACACGTGTTAATTAACTTGTGTGCACGCGATGCAGCTTCCAGATATGAACCTATTTTTCCACTTACAATAATATGACGGTATGCAATTTGTTTGTAATTTGCCTATTAAAAGAATTCTTTTCAGAATGTATTAACTTTATCTACTAAGCCTATTTTAAATTTATGTAGTTTCATTATTGCTACATTTGAGTTTGATCGATTTTCCTGACAGGGATGCTAGATTGGTCTTATTGTCCGGATAGATGCATGGTCAATGAAATCTCCAAGGTTTAGTATAAAGACGAGCAGCATATATAATACTAGAGAGCGCACAATGACACATGCATATTATTGGAAGACTCTATGTTAAGGTAGATAAATGATAAGGGCCTGTTTGGATCTTTAGCACTAAATTACCACTATGTTTAGATACTAATTAGAAGTATACATGAACTAATTTTAAAACTAATTGCATAAGCAGTGACTAAAATTAGCAAGATGAATCTATTGATCCTAATAAGGTCATGATTAGCTTATAGGTTGCTACAGTAAACATAGACTAATCAAGGCCTAAATTGGATTAATAGATTCGTCTCGCCAATTAGTTACCACTTATGTAATTAGTTTTAAATTAGTTCATGTTTAGTACTTCTAATTAATATCCAAACATAGTGCTCATTTTTAGCAGCTAGGATCAAAATAGGCCCTTAAATCACATAGAGAACTAGACGTAGACTAATAGTGGCGTAGTATCATTATGACAGAGGTGACGACTAAAATTGTTAAGCACAACACCACGAGAGTACAATGGTTTGTTTGTCTTTCACAAGCCCCTTGTTGATCTTTGAAGACCCATGATTTTGTGTACTATACTAAATGATAAAAATATTTAGTGCAGTTATGAAAACCCCTCACGCATAGACTTTAAAAAAAACAAAATGATGCACATACATAATGCATATGTAGATGTATAATCAATTTCTGAAAATTCATATGAAAATGATAAAATTCAGGTGCATATGTAATCACATAACTTTTGCCTTCCAATGCATATACACCCGAATTTTGTTATTTTTCATAGAAGTTTTGTACATTGAGTTTGCACCTCAACTTTTGCAATAATATAGTTATGTATTTAGATGGGCGATCGAACAGGCGTCATTTGGGGGAAAAAAAGTTAAAACTTATAGTAATGTATTTCATGAGGGTTTTCACGGTTGCACCAAATGGGTGGTTTGCACTGAATATTTTGCGATACTAAATCTAATACTAAAGAATATAGGATGATTGTAAATATTGACAGTGAGATCATAATGTTCGTTTAGGGCGTGTTTGATCTTTAGGCCTAAACTTTAGTCCTTATTTGGAATCCAACTAGGAGGACTAAACATGAGCTAATTATAAAAACTAATTGCATATGTGGTGGCTAATTTGCGAGACAAATTTATTAAGCTTAATTAATCTATGATTAGCATATATTACTGTAGCACCACATGGACAAATTAAGCTTAATGGATTCATCTTGTAAATTAGTCTCCATTTATACAATTAGTTTTGTAATTAGCCTATGTTTAATACTTCTAATTGGCAAACATTTGGTGTGACATGGACTTAAGTTAGTGCGCGTGGGATCCAAACACCTCCTTATATGCTTTGTTTCCTATTTAGCACTTTCTATCGGGGTGTCTAGAACATATCACAACTTCATCTATATTTCTCAAAAACCATATGAATGTGACGACGATATATGAGACTACCAACACACTTATGAAAGTGCTGCAGTTTCACAAATTAAAAAAAAATGGATGCGTGTGCCTAAGGGGAAAGCCGACCTATTGTCTTTATGTCGTAGTCCTTCATTGGCCACCTCTCCGCTACCACAACAAGGAACTGCAGTTGACGTGTCACCGCGACGGGCCCTAGCAGTAATAGTAACTGTGTGCACGTAAATTGTACATCGATAAAACCCACCCACGCAATGAAACATATCAAAGGTCACATGTTGTACTGCAAGGCTTAGGACAACAGTGTGCACATGTATCTAGTCTTGTCATTCTGAAGTAGTGGTACTTTGTTTTATAATAAAAAAATTAAAAACGACCAAAGCAATTGTATCTATGCAACAGGCATACGTACGTACCGCACATCAGGATCAATACGTACAGTGAGCAGCACACTGTACCGAAGAACTGTTCGTTCTGCAGCCGTCCTATACAAGAGCGTGAAACCAGCTGCGCCTGCACGCCCCACCTAGAATGCAGGATAGCTCGGTCCACCGATGCAAACAACTCAATATATACCTATACATGGTTTCGCAAAAAAAGATTACCTATACATGAATATTGACACAAGATATATATACGTGCATGTATATTTTTTCAAATGTTAGTAGAAAATAGAAAGATCTAAAAGGATAAAACAATCTGAAATAAACCAAAACAAGAAACTGCAAATGAGACTTATATATAAAATGCTTACTGTACTCCGATCCTTCACTAAGCGAAAATCATCAGAAGAGATCAGGGTGGTTTAATGTTGTTTTATAAATATTGATCAAATGAAATCATGCGAATACCAGCATGTACTTGAAAACAATGATACAAGCAGCGCCTAGCTGTTTAATTAACATAGATTAAGCTTTGTGTTGCTGTCATCTACACATGGAAGTGTAATTTCTTCATTTGGTTCACTTTACAAAACCACTGCAGACTCCAATCTTGAGTTGGAATCAGTTAGTTTTCAAGACATGTTATAAGCCGAAATTGTTGACAGGCTTGGCATTTTAGTCATGGACATTATATAAATACTCACTCAGTTTTGCAAAAGTCAGCTGACAGCTCAGATCAGGTTGAAGTCCCAAGCTGTCGTCCAAGGGTACGTGAATGCTATCCGGCTTGAAAGACATCCAACTATCCAAGGGTGTTCCTGAAAAATTTAAATAGCAGTACCATATATATCTGACCTTATGATTGTAGCACCAGACTTTTTTAAAAAAACAAAAAGCAGTACCATATATAGCCCTCCGTCTCAAAATTTTTGCAATTCTAAAGTTTAAAAAAAAGTCCCAAAAATAATGCACAAGACCAGGCTATATATAAAAAAAGACAACGCAGAGCATGGACGCTTCTCGTCAACCCGAATCGCCAAAATAAAAAACAGCCGGCAACCACCCGCTCGATTTTTCTCCACCACTCGTTTCTCTCCCAGTAGCCTCCACGTCGCATGGACGCACGGACTGCTACAGCACTACAGCACCGTACTCCTCCATCGAAGATCCTTGCCATCCACCAGAAATCCAGAATCCTTTTCCATCGAAGCGGATGATGTCCAAGGCGGAGAAGGCAGCTGCGGCCTGCGGGCATCCCAGTCCTGCCTGGCGGCGCGCACGGGCGACGCGGCCGTCCGAGCCGGTCCGGAAGGCGAGGAAGCTGGCGTGGAGGAGCCTCTGATCTTGAGCTGTGCTTCACGCGGCTCCTCTCCTTGTCCTGGTACATCGAGCTGCGGCGGATTCGGCCCCATCTGGAATTCTGGATCGACCTCCGCCATCAGGTGTAGGGGGCGGCCAGCGGGCGGAGAGGAGCGTCCGCGCTTGGAGCCGCAAGTCAGCCCCGCCGCACGAGCCGTCTTTGTGGCCGAGGCGCGATTGCTTATTCTGCGTGGAGGCCGCACGAGGCGTGTAGCCGTGGGGAAGGCGAGGGGCGCTGCCGCGAGGTACTCGGATCGAAAGCGGCTGGTAGACATCAGAAAGAAAGGATGGGAAGATACTCCTTCCGTCCCAATGAATATGTAACTATAGGAAGCGTGTCGGTCAAATTATATTAATTTTGACTAAGTTTATAGTAAAAAATATTAACATTTATGTCTCGAAATAAATTTATTATAAAAATACATTTCATAGCGAATCTAACGATACTTATTTTGGCTCATAAGTGTTTGTATTTTTTATATAATTTTAGTCAAAGTTTGCGATGTTTGACTACTCGGGATGTGAGAATTGCATGTTCATTGGGACGAAGGGAGTATTTACATAGGAAGGGTATTTTTATAATTTTACACCTAAGCATTGGTTTGTGTACGATGGAGGGAGCAATCCCTGTTCGTTCAAACTACTTTTTAACCACGTGACTCTCGCAACAAATTAGCATAAGCATAAGTGTAAACTAAATTTTAACATAAGTGACACAGAGCTGATGTACTAGAATAAAGGGGTGTTTGGATCAGTGACTAAATTTTAGGAGATGTCATATAGAGTGTCGCATGACATGTTTAGATACTAATAAAAAAATAAATTACAGAATCCGTTAGTAATCAGTGAGACGAATTTATTAAGCCTAATTAATATGTCATTAGCACATATTTACTGTAGTACAACATTGTCAAATCAGAGACTAATTAGACTTAAAAAATTTATCTCGTAAAATAATCTCAAACTGTAAATTTAGTTTCGTAATTAATCTATATTTAATACTTCATGCATGTGTTAAACATGTGATAGGACCCACGACTAAAGTTTACAAGAGGAACAGACACCCCCAGGACTTCACCTGTGACTCATTTTTTTTTCAAATTAAAGTGCACTTTTTAGGTATCCGTCCGTACAGACGTACTGTACGTAACAGTAGTAGCACGTTTCCTGCTGCCAGCGAGTGGGGCCAAGAAAATAAAAAAAGTCATAAAAAAATGGAAAAGGAAACACGGAGGCTCCACAAGCTAAGTGCTGTGCGGCAGGCCGGCAGGGGCCAGGTGCAGCTGTGCAGGCTGGCTAGCGCCCTGGCGGGGATGGACTACCGGACGCTGCACAGGGGAATGTGAGGGGCATTTTTGTAATTTCATATATTGCATTGGTTCGCGTGCCCAATCTTAAACGTAGGCCTTGTTTAGTTCCCCAAATTCATCCCCAAATTTCACTATGCAAAAAGAAGATTCTTCGTCACATCAAAATATCGACACATGCATGAGTACTAAACGTAGATGAAATTAAAAACTAATTGCACAGTTTTGTTGTACTTTGCGAGACGAACATTTTGAGTCTAATTAATCAATGTTTGGACAATTATTAGCAAATAAAAACAAAATTGCTACAGTGCCAAATAGTAATTTGGCACACCCAACTTGGGAACTAAACAAGGCCGTACAAATATTGTACAGTAGAATAGTTATTATCTGTATGCCACTGCCACTCTGCCATCCCTCTTTTCTCTCTGTTATCTCTGTCCCTTATTATTTGTTACTGTTGGTACACGTAACACAAGTTTAACTTAATTTATAAAAATACGTGTAATATTTATATCTCTAAATAAATTATTAAAAAACTAGATTTAAAGACATTTTTAATAATACTAATTATGTACCATAATATTAATATTTTTAATATATATTTAGTCAAAGTTATTTCTCGAAAAGCGTAAACGATATATATTTAGGAATAAAAGAGTATTCTTCTGTCTGCCCACAGCATGGCTGTCTGTTAAAAAAAGGTTATATTCTTTTAGAACAAGAAAATATCAGATAATACTCTCTTCTGTTCTTTTTTTTTGAAACGAAAATAGAATTACTCTCTTCTTTTCTGATATGCAAAACTATGTATCAGCACTGGATTAAGAAGAATCTTATATAATATATTCACTTCACTTGTTAGAAAATTCTATATCTTTGCAAATGCATATACATATTTTGATTTATAAAAAATCACTTTTTACCACATGTCGCTGTTAATTGATTATTGCCAACGGTGCATGTTAGAGTAGGTAATCTAGTATTAAATTAATAGAAGCAAACCATGTACCAAAAAAATGAAGCATCCATAAGAATATGTTATTGATAGATGTGATCTATGAGGTGGATGCATCAATAATTATGTTACTTTCCTCTGTTTTTATTTACTTGTCACCGAATTTTTACTGTAACAATTTTGACCATACATTTTTTTTCTACGAAAGATTTTTAGATACATCAAGCTTTCACATATATATGATTCTTCACTGAACGTACTTGATTAATGTTGTATACTTTGAAGTATCAAAGATTTTTTTAGAAAGGAAAAACGAATGGTCAAATCTGCTACAGTAAAATATTGGTGAAAAGTAAACAAAAACGGAGGGAAGTAACATTTACCAGCAATGTTATCCAATAGATCTAAAAAGGTGCCAGGTAGGTTTTGTCTAGCTTCAACCATATATAAAGGTTAAAGGGCTATTTCGTGGGAAAAAAGACCTTGACCTAAACCCTTTGTTATATTCCATATTACTCGGTCCCCGGCCCGCTTCAGTGGATAATAATGGTTTATGATAGCTTTTCCCCTCATGTATATGATAACCTTAACCTTGTATTTTTTATCGAATACGCAGAAGATCTGTATATCATTGCATTGCATTAATGAGAGAACATACTACAAACAAGAGCCAATTCACACCACACCTTACTTACTCAAGGAACACTCTGTTCCTAGAACTCAAAACGTTCAAGCGGATCAACTAAAACGACCTTTAGGAGAGGCAGCAGTCCAAAGCTGGACCAAACGTTTTGCACTATCAATACACCACAGGTTCCCTCTTTAAAAATTCTTCTAACAACAACCTAGATACTTGGTGCAGCACCATTAAACAAACACACTCATTTCTGTGAATCCAAATCATTCATGGTGTATAAAATCTGTAACTACAACAATAGTAAAGCTGGAAGGATATGTACAGTTTGTGTCTATTTAATTATATATAATTACCCATCTAGCTCCTAAATATAAAATTTGTCTTCTTTTGCCATCAGGTTTATGCATGGGAGAGAATTTAATTACTTTGGAAAGTATACCAAAACTTTGTATTCTTTTTCTCATTTGAAACTTTATTTCATATCGTATTTCATAAAAATGTGCCATCCGTTTGAGGGGTGATTAGCTTATGCTTTACATACCCAATAAATATTTTGTAGAAATTCAGCATTAATACATATTTTTTCAACTTATAAATGCACTATTTTAAATTTACACGTATAATTGGTAGTGCTAATGTTTCTAAATTATAGTATCAGTAAGTTTCAAACTGTTGACATTGGACATATAAAGGTATGCCACTAATCTACTAAGTACTTTTAGAATAACATAAACTTCCTCCATTTCAAAAGAATGCAATTCTCACTTCCTGAGGAGCCAAACAATTTTAAATTTAATCAAATTTATACAAAAAAAATTACTAACATTTATGATACCAAATAAGTAGAGACATAAGTGTTGATTTTTTCCCTATGAACTCGATTAAACTAAGAAAAGTTTGACATATCTTTAAATCTAGAATTGCGTTCTTTTTTGGACATAGGGGGTATCAATTACCTTACAGTATGTTGGAGATCAACTGTATATAAAATTTTAGTATAACACCAACCAAAAGAATGGAATGATGAGCAAGCTATTAAGATTTAGAACACCACTTATGCTTGTGATCAAGTTAACCCGTTAATACAACACTATGTATACTATGGGAAAGAGATGTGCCTTGAGCTGACCTTATTGGGCTTCAGAGCTAATCTTAAACTGTTAGTGTGGCACTCAATTCCAAACTGCATATGAATTAAAAATCGTCCCATAACTCATGAGTCCGAGGCGATCACCTGCAAAAAGATAGGGGAAGGCAATCAATCAAAGTATTCATTGATCCAATCTTAGATCATACGAAGAACTGCACAAGTAACCTACGTGCATGATGTGGACGTTGTAGGCTAATTCATATATATGTAATGGTTAGGACCTCTCACATGAAAAATCTGATGCATGGCTGTATAGTGGTTAACAGTAATTAAGTCATAACTCAGCACCAAACTGCTCCATAAAAAGATGTAGCATAAAAACCTGGAATTATATATAAATAGAAGTTACATATGATGAACATCTAGGGTTGATTTGGCTGGGTACTACAATTTGACAAAGATCACTTTGCATTGTGTGATGCATAGCAGGCATAGTGTTGTAGTGAACCAAACATTTTAATCTTTTAACAGATTTTTCATGTCTAGCTTGTCCATACAACCATTTATAAAATTTTGAGAATTATTGGTATTCTTATCATTTCAAATTGTCAATAGTAGGTTAACTGGTCCAAGAATCAGCTCATATACATAGTACATTGATTCATTGTGCTCCTTTCAATTTTAAAACTTCCTTTCAGAAACAAGTGTTGGATCTGCTGTCCATTATTAAGAGAACAGTTAACACCACAGACAACTAAAGGCCGGGAAGAGATACCAAATGGCATGTCCAAAATTTAAAAAGCTTTTCGATCTTAATACTTTCTAGCAAGATGTGGCCATGTCATTTTTTTTCTATGTCATTTTTTCTATAAAACAATGCACCATAAAAGAAAAAGGTCCAACAATTAATCGAGTTCAACTCTCTGAGCGAACCTGATGAAAGAAAAGCTAGAATACTAGTTCCATCTGCAGGGTCGGCGGGATCTTCATATCATATATTATACAGTAATAGCAAAATGAGACGTGCTAAATTTTACTAATAGATGCTAAATCCCAACTAATATGGTCCTTTTGAAGTACACAGAGCTTACAGCATGCATGCTGTTTATTCAGGATTTTATACGGAATGAGAAAAACGAAAAGAGAAGTACACAGGGCCTGTTTAGTCGCCAACCAAAAACTTTACACCCCATCCATCGATATTTAGAGACATACGTGGAGCATTAAATATAGATAAAAAATAACTAATTACACAATTTATATTTATTTTACGAGACGAATCTTTTAAGTCTAATTAGTCCATTATTGATACTAATTACTATAGTTACACATGTACTACGGTAGCCAAAAACTTTATAGCCCCTGTCCTAAACAAGTAGGCAGTACGTACTAGTCTACTAGAGCAGAAGTAAAATAATCCATCACTCTGCTTTATAAAGGAAAAAAATCATGGAAGCAGTTGATCTCTTCCGGTTCTTATATACTACTAGAAAACTCTGGAATGGCTGGGCCGGGGCCCTAGCTAGAACTCAAATCGAAGCATGATGCGAGTATGCGACATGCCGAGGAGGGAATTTGATGGTAATCTCACCAGCGACAGTGGTGTCCTTGAGCTTGAGAGGAGCGTTGCGTGACTGGCCTCGCTGGGTTGGCGTGGCGGGGGAGCTAATCGCGTTCCAAGCGAGCTGCCCCCGTGCATAAGCCATTGATGGCGAGCAGGCGCGCCAAGCGCAGTCGCCGCCGGTGGAGAGCTCCGCCTCCGCCTCCCCGTTGTCCCGGCCCGGTACGTTAAGCATCGCCCAGATCGTCCGGCCAAGAACTCGACGCCGCTGTAGCACGCAGAGACTCCCCAACTGCCCGGAGGCCTTGGAGAAGTTTCACATTGCTCTCCTTCCCACCAATGGCAGCATCTCAGCTCCTTCCCACCAGTGCACTCTCTTTCTGGAGTGGATATATCTTGCCTCCGCGTGATGGACTGGTGGTTTCTCCTGCCTTCTCGAGGAAATGATTCCGAGTTGCTGTAGCAAAAGGCTGCTGCAAAGTATTCCTTTCTTTTCCAGAGAAGAAAACAAAGGAAGATGAAATTAATGCATTCCCCCTTCAACGCGCGTCGCTTGGCTTTGGATAAAAGGAGTAGGAGGACGAGGACAACTTTTACTGTTAGCACCAAAGCAGCGCAGATAGCGAGGAAATGTCGTTTCCATGGCGTACGGCCCATCAAATCAACACAAATCACTAATACGACACGATGGAGGCTGGGAAGGATTCGGATAAAGCTATTCTATTTCTATATTATTACACCTAAAAAGTAACTAATCCTATCGTCTTACCGCCCCGCCACGTTAACCCCGCCCGCGCTGCGTTAACCCCACTGCGCTCGCATCCTCGCTGGCCCTACGTACGTCAATTCAAACCGCATCTTCTACTCCATATTTCTTTTTTTTTTAGCAGATCAAACCGCATCTTCTAGGCGTCCTCTACGTGGCTTTGTTGGGCCGCTGCAGCCCAGTCCAGTCCCATCAACTCATCCCAAATCAATCTTCCCTCAAAAGAAAAAAAAATCAAACGAACGGGCTGCTAACATGTTAGACTACCCGTACTCATGGACCTCTATATTCATCCTCTATACGTCCTAGTCAACAAGATTCTCTCCTCTATATTCAATTCTTCCGCACTTATCCATCCTCTATATCATCATCTATCCACTCTATCCACTGTGGGACCCACTTGTCACTTTATCTAAATATATCTATGTGTGATCTAGTTTTGAAGGATTTTTTGAGACAAATTTAATGGTGAAATCGAAATTTAATTTAGATTTTTGGTTTGTGAGTTATAGCATTTTTTTTTCCTTTGTTTAGCTAGTGGGGCCCGCCACTGTAGAGTATAGAGTAAGCACAGTACCACTCTAAATATAGAGTGAGAGAAAGGATAGAGTATCGTTTTAGAGTATCCAGTACAGCAGTTTTTACTCTATATTCATACTCTAAAGCTTTAGAGTATCGTTTTATAGTACCCACTGCGGGTAGTCTTAGGCCGGTCTGGTGGTGAAGTCACGTGTTGCGTCTCCAATTTTTGGACTGTCTTGTCAATCGTTATTTAGGTTGTTCAGAAGAGTTAAATGCCAAGCAATATAATAATAAATAAAATCGTTTATTAGTTTTTTTAAATGATAAAATCATCTCAAAGTTGTAAAATACAAAAAAAGAAAGCACGAATAGATTTGAAATTAGTTTAGGGTCCTCAATTCAAAATCTTATTAGCTTTTTATTATTTTGTAAACATGATAAAATTATCTTAAAACTCATAAAATAAAAGATTTGAAATTAGTTTAGGGTTCACAATGCAAAATTGTTATCGACTTTTTTATTTTTTTTTAAATGATAAAATCATTTTAAACTTGTAAAATGCATAATGATAAATCATAAAACTATTAATTGAAAAAGTGAAACCAATTTTTTTAGGCTAGATCAGCACGATATAAATGATAATTTGAAGAATCAAATAAGTATTCTAGCAATTTTAGTAAAAATGATAAAATCATCTTATAAACTTGTAAAATGCAAAATAATAAATCATACAAGTATTAATTGAAAAAGTGAAACCAATTTTATGAGGCAAGATCTGCACGATATAAATGATAATTTCGAGAACCAAATAAGTATTCTAGCAATTTTATTGCAGATTAAGAGGCAACGCATGTGAAAGCCCAAGTTTGGTATTGGTAATTAATGACACCAAGTTGCTAATGCTATTGTATCAAGTGGAATGAGTTAGGCATAAGCAACACACGTGATGAAGGTGTATGTGGCATAAAGTGATGGCCACAAGATCACAAGAAGTGAAGATGCACATAAAATGATGATCATGGTGATCAAACATGAGGAGATGGACGTGTTGTTTAAGTGGAGGAGAAGGATCTAAGAGCGCAAGACAAAGGTATAACCATAGGGTTTTCCTTTTGCCGGTCTAAGATGAGTAGAGAAGTAATTGACCGGGTTTAGGATACATAGCCAACTATCAAGAGGGGCAATCACGGTTAGCTCGGAAATCAAGTGCCACTAGATCAATGTATTGAGCATATGCATTAGGATCTAGTTGAGAGCTAATATAACGCCTTGAAAAATGATTTTGAAAATGCTAACACACATGCACATGTTGGTGCATACTTGGTGGTGTTAGCACATTTGCGAAGACGGTGGAGTTTGAGCGGTAGAGAGGGGTTTGGGGTCCTCTCTCCCTCCTGCCGAGCTTGCGAGGCAGGATTCAGGCGTTTTCGAGGAGTTGAAACGACTATTTTCCACTACGCCGAAAGTCGGAAAAGAAACGGAGGCGAACGGAGGTCACTAGGCTGATCGGACGCTGCACCGGACGCGGTCACGGTTTGACCGGACACGTCTGGTCAGTTCAACGCAGCAGTCAGGCGCGCGAGTGTTAGGGTTTGCAACCGGCGCGTCTGGTCCCTCGCGGAACCAGAGTGTCCGGTCAGGCACCTAGAAGAGTAGAGCGTGGCGAAGAGCTGATCGGGCGCGCGGCGCGTCCGGTCACGTGTGATCAGACGTGCCCGGTCGTGGTGGGAGCTCTCTGGACTCCAACCGGACGCCGGGTGCAGCGCGTCCGGTCAAACGCTGAAGCGCGTCCGGTCACAGCAACGGCTACTTCTGACGCGTACTATTCTCGCTTGTCCTGTAGTGACCGGACGCGTCCGGTCACCCTGACCGGTGCGTCCGGTCATCACGTTTTTCATTGTGTCATCCGGTAACGGCTAGTTGCTTACCCCTTCGCTATAAATAGATGGTGGCTAGGTTTGGGGAGTTAGCTCTTGCACATTTGAGATATTGAGGCACACTTTGAGCTAGAGAACACTCCCTCCACTCATCTCCTTGCTTGGTTGCATACTCTAGAGAGATTGAGTGAGATTCAAGTGCATTGCATTGAGAGTTGCATCTAGTGGCACTTGATCTTCGTGTTTGCTGCGGATTGCTTGTTACTCTTGGGTTTTTTCCGACACCCTAGACGGTTTGGAGCAGCGGTGGTGTTGAGCTTGACCTTGGAGATTATTTCGAGCCTCACCAAGTTGATTGTGAGGGGTTCTTGAGCCTTCCCCGCGGGAGTTCATGAATTGGCTACTCTAGTGAAGCACGTGGCTTGGAGGATCCCCATCTTGTGAGTGGATGTGCGGCACCCGATGAGGGTTCAACTCTTGATAGTTGATTAGCTCGTGATCCATCAAGTGGGTGCATCGCCACAACGAGGAGTAGCTTACCGGGAAGCAAGTGAACCTCGGTAAAAAATCTTATGTCATCTCTTTGCCGAGGATTTCTCTTGTGATTGCTCATTGTGATTGATTCTTCGAGTGCATTTCTTCTCTACATCATTGGTATAAGAATCAAGTCACTTGCTCTTTACTTTATTGTACTAGTCCTTATGTAGTTTGCTTAGTGTAGCCTTTATCACATAGGAGTAAGTAGCTTAGTGACTTAGCTTTGTTGGTGTGTGTTAGAGATCATAGCCTTGCTTCTCTAGAATTGTTTAGGTGGCTTGCATAGTATAGTTGAGCTAGTGCTAGAATTAGCTTAGCCATCTTTTATACTAACATGGTTGTTTAGTGAAGTTTGTAGATTTTTAAATAGGCTATTCACCCTCCCTCTAGCCATTTAGACCTTTCAGCATGTAACACTAATTAGCTAAGGCTTATGGTGGTGAGGACCACTTTGCTTATATGCTTGGGTAGCCAAAAGCTTCTCTCTACAAAGAGGGATTGGGCTATAACCCCAAGAAAGGCAAGGCCACTTTTGCTCCTCACAAGACTCGTTTTGTGAAGAACAATGGTAGCTATTACAAAAGTTGCAAGCAAATTGGTTACATAGAGCTACATTGCATGAACAAGAAATCCAAAGCTAATGTATCCTCGATTAAGTTTGATTCTTTCTATATGCTTATCAAGGGTACTAATGGTGTTCATGCTAAGTTCATTGGTACACCATGGATGGGCTCAAAGAAGAAAGTTATTTGGGTACCAAAGAGCTTGGTCACTAACCTTGGAGGACCCAAACAAGTTTGGGTACCTAAAAAGAATTGATCTTGTCTTGTAGGTCAATTACAAAGCCAGAGGAAGGCATTGAGTGCTTGATAGTGGGTGCACTCAACATATGATCGGGGATTCTTGTATGTTCAAATCAATTGATACAAGTCAAAATGGTGGGTTTGATGCTATCACTTTCGGCAACAACAAGAAAGGCAAGGTCAAGGGGCTTGGTAAAATTGCTATCTCAAATGACATGAATATATCTAATATATTGCTAGTTGAGAGCTTGGATTTTAATCTTTTGTCGGTGGCACAACTTTGTGACCTTGGCTTCAAGTGCATATTTGGTAGTGATGAAGTTGAAGTCATTAGTGTTGATGGATCAAATTTGATATTCAAAGGATTTAGACATGGTAGTTTATACTTGGTTGACTTCAATGATAGTGAGACACAATTGACTTCATGCTTGCTTAGCAAATCTAGTATGGGTTGGTTGTGACATAGAAGGCTTGGTCATGTTGGAATAAAACAATTGAACAAACTTTTGAGGCATGACTTAGTTAGAGGCTTGAAGGATGTCACCTTTGAGAAGGATAAACCTTGTAGTGCTTGTCAAGCCGACAAATAAGTTGGAAATGCACATCCTAGTAAGAGTGAAATGAGCACATCAAAGGTATTTGAGCTATTGCCCATGGACTTGTTTGGGCCAACAACATACACTAGCATTGGTGGCAACAAGTATGGTTTTGTGATTGTTGATGACTACACTAGATACACTTGGGTGTTCTTTCTCTATGACAAGAGTGATGTTTATGATCTATTCAAGTCTTTTGTCAAGAGAGTGCAAAATTAGTTTGAGACAACTATCAAGAAGATTAGAAGTGACAATGGTAGTGAGTTCAAGAATACAAGAATTGAGGATTTATGTGATGATCTTGGTATTGGACATCAATTCTCTCCAGCATACACTCCTCAATCCAATGGTGTAGTTGAAAGGAAAAATAGAACCTTGATTGATATGCCTAGATCAATGCTAAGTGAATACAATGTTAGTCATTCTTTTTGAAGTGAAGTCATCAACACGGCATGCTATTGTAGTAACTGTCTCTATTGTCATGGAAAGCTTGGGAAGACACCATATGAGCTATTGAATGGAAGAAAGCCTAACATTGCATACTTTAGAGTGTTTGGTTGCAAATGATATATTCTCAAGAAAGGCACTAGATTGAGCAAGTTTGAAAAGAAATGTGATAAAGGGTTCTTACTTGGATATTCTACCACAAGCAAAGCATATAGAGTTTGGAATCTCACTAATGGCACCTTGGAAAAAGTTTATGATGTTGAGTTTGATGAAACCTAAGGATCTCAAAATGAAGATCAAAACTTTGATGATGTAAGAGGAGATCAATTGTCAAATGCAATGAAGAACATGGACATTCGTGATATTAGGCCAAGACAAGTTGATGATGATGACGATATTCATGTGATCAACCAAAGTGTGCAAATTGATACAAATCAAGCAAGCTCTAGTGGTACTCACAATAAAGCTCAAGATCAAGGTCAAGCAAGTGGAAGTAATCAACTCCCAATACTCCAACCTACTAGCATTGCAAGAGATCATCCATTGGATCAAATCATTGGTGGAATTCAAAGTGGTGTTCAAACTAGATCAAGATTAGCATCCTTTTGTGAGCACTACTCATTTATGTCACTTGAAGAACCTAAGAAAATAGAAGATGCATTGAAAGATTCCGATTGGGTAAATGTCATGCATGAAGAGCTAAACAACTTCACTAGAAATCAAGTTTGGGAACTTGTTGAAAGCTTGAAGAACTACAATGTGATTGGTACTAAGTGGGTCTTTAGAAATAAGCAAGATCAAGATGGTGTAGTTGTGAGAAACAAAGCAAGATTAGTAGCACAAGAATATACTCAAGTTGAAGGTCTTGACTTTGGTGAGACATATGCACCGGTTGCAAGATTGGAGGCAATTAGAATCTTATTAGCATATGCTTGTGCACATAACATCAAGCTCCATCAAATGGATGCCAAAATTGTATTTCTCAATGGCTACATCAACGAAGAAGTTTATGTTGAGCAACCTTCTGGTTTTGAAAATGACAAGAAGCCCGATCATATTTTCAAGCTAAAGAAGACATTGTATGGTTTGAAGCAAGCACCTAGAGCATGGTATGAGAAATTAAGAGACTTTCTTCTCTCTAAAGGGTTCAAGATGGGAAAGGTTGACACCACTCTCTTCACCAAGAAGCTTGGAAATGACTTGTTTGTGTTACAAATCTATGTTGATGATATTATTTTTGGATCAACAAATCAAGACTTTTGTGAAGAGTTTGGAAAAATAATGGCAAATGAGTTTGAGATGTCTATGATTGGAGAGATTAGTTACTTTGTTGGACTTCAAATCAAGCAAATGAAGAATGACACTTTTGTAAGTCAAGGAAAGTACATTAAGGACATGATCAAGAAGTTTGGATTGCAAGATGCTAAGCCAATGAGTACACCAATGGGCACTAATGATCAATTAGGTATTGATGCTAGTGAAAACATGGTAGATCAAAAGCAATATCGGTCTATGATTAGAAGTTTGCTCTATGTCACCGCTTCTAGGCTAGATGTGATGTTTGGTGTGTGCAAGTGTGCAAGATATCAAGCTTCACCTAGAGAAAGTCACTTGAAAGCAACCAAAAGAATATTGAGATATCTTAAGGGCACTTATGATGTTGGACTATGGTATCCCAAGGGATCTAAATTTGAGTTGATTGGATATTTAGATTCCGATTATGGTGGGTGCAAGATTGATAGAATGAGCACAAGTGGCACTTGTCAATTACTAGGAAGGTCTCTTGTTTCATGGTCATCAAAGAAACAAAATAGTGTTGCACTATCTACCGCCGAGGCTGAATACATTAGTGCCGGTAGTTGTTGTGCACAATTACTTTGGATGAAGGCCACTTTGAATGACTTTGGAATCAAGTTCAAAAATGTGCCCTTGTTTTGTGATAATGAGAGTGCTATCAAGATGACACAAAATCCGGTTCAACATTCAAGAACCAAGCACATTGACATAAGGCATCACTTCATAAGAGACCATCAACAAAAGGGTGATATTTGTATACAAGGCATTGACACCGAAGATCAACTAGCCGATATCTTTACGGAGCCACTTGATGACAAAATGTTTTACAAGTTGAAGAATGAATTAAACATACTTGACTTCTCCAACTTGAAATGAGTGCACCTCCACATTCTTATATGACATGCCTCCCCTTCAACAATGCAAGGTAAAGTTATTTGGCATATCTTTCATACTTTACTAAGGACATGTTTAGAACATATAGACATATTTGCATGACAAATAGGCTCTTTCTTAAAAATCAAATGATTTTGATGTATATATGGTACCACTATTGCTTCTATGTTTGTTTATCTAGTGGTAGCATATGACATGTTTGTGGGCTTGCAAACCTAGTGTTCAATCTAGAAAATGAGCTCATGATGTGTAATTCAACATGGTCAAGATAACTCTTATACTTTATGAGGTGTGAAGAAGCTTGTCCTTGGATCAAACCGAATTACATATTCTAGGCAAGTGATCTAGATTGAACCATAATTTGGACTCCCTCATATTGATTGACTTGACTCTCACTAAAATTGGCACCTTTTTGGTGATTGTTGACAAAGGGGGAGAGAAAAGTCACAAAGATAAAAAGTTAAGTTGCAAAGGGGGAGAAGTAAGTCACAAAGGTATAGTAAGGGGGAGAAAGATATACTATGGGGAAGAGAGAAAGCAAAAAATATGACATTGGAAAGGGATCAATTAAAATTGAGCACACAAGTAGGGGGAGCAAACTCATAAATTATTTGTTGCATTTGTATGTGCATTAACATGATGAATTGTTGCATTGCAAAGCTTAAATTCATATTCATGATTGTATGGTGATTGCTAGAAATAGAACTTGAATGATGATTTGTTGAGAGTAGCTTTACAAGTGGTTTCTAGACACTCTTTGCTTATAATGTTGATCTCACGGGGTACTTTAGTGTTTGTGATCTTTACAAGTGATGTATTACAAGTGGTGTCTAGCTACATCGATGCTAAGGATGATATATAAAGGCAACTCCGATTGGTATCACGCTTTAAAGGTCCATTCTATATACCTTAGCATCAATTTGATAGTAGTAACTCTCCCAAAATTCAAATCCATACATATGTGCACAATTGAACCAGACTCATGGAAGCACATATGTAGGGGGAGCTAATACTATCGAAATTGAAAATTAATTTCATTTCATATCTTTGTGATGGTTGTCATCAATTACCAAAAAGGGGGAGATTGAAAGCCTAAGTTTGGTTTTGGTAATTAATGACACCAAGTTGCTAATGCTATTGTATCAAGTGGAATGAGTTAAGCATAATCAACACACGTGATGAAGGTGTATGTGGCATAAAGTGATGGCCACAAGATCACAAGAAGTGGAGATGCACATAAAATGATGATAATGGTGATCAAGCATGAGGAGATGGACGTGTTGTTCAAGTGGAGGAGAAGGATCTATGAGCGTAAGACAAAAGTATAACCATAGGGTTTTCCTTTTGCCGGTCTAAGATGAGTAGAGAAGTGATTGACCGGGTTTAGGATACATAGCCGACTATCAAGAGGGGCAATCACGGTTAGCTCGGGAATCAAGTGCCACTAGATCAATGTCTTGAGCATATGCATTAGGATCTAGTTGAGAGCTAATATAACGCCTTGAAAAATGATTGTGAAAATGCTAACACATATGCACATGTTGGTGTACACTTGGTGGTGTTAGCACATTTGCGAAGGCGGTGGAGTTTGAGCGGTAGAGAGGGGTTTGGGGTCCCCTCTCCCTCCCGCCGAGCTTGCGAGGCAGGATTCAGGCGTTTTCGAGGAGTTGAAACGACTATTTTCCACTACGCCAAAAGTCAGAAAAGAAATAGAGGCGAACGGAGGTCACCAGGCTGATCGGACGCTGCACCGGACGCGGTCACGGTTAGACCGGACACGTCCGGTCAGTTCAACGCAGTAGTCAGGCGCGCGGGTGTTAGGGTTTGCAACCGGCGTGTCTGGTCCCTCGTGGAACCGGAGCGTCCGATCGAGCACCTAGAAGAGTAGAGCGTGGCGGAGAGCTGATCGGACGCGCGGCGCGTCCGGTCACGTGCGATCGGACGCGTCCGGTCGCGGTGGGAGCTCTTTGGACTCCAACCGGAAGCCGGGTGCAGCACGTCCGGTCAAACGCTGAAGCGCGTCCGGTCACGGCAACGGCTACTTCTAACGCGCACTGTTCTCGCTTGTCCTATAGTGATCGGACGCGTCCGGTCACCCTGACTGGTGCGTCCGGTCATCACGTTTTTCACTGTGTCATCCGGTAACGGCTAGTTGCTTACCCCTTCGCTATAAATAGATAGTGGCCGGGTTTGGGGAGTTAGCTCTTGCACATTTGAGATATTGAGGCACACTTTGAGCTAGAGAACACTCCCTCCACTCATCTCCTTGCTTGGTTGCATACTCTAGAGAGATTGAGTGAGATTCAAGTGCATTGCATTAAGAGTTACATCTAGTGGCACTTGATATTCATGTTTGCTGCGGATTGCTTGTTACTCTTGGGTGTTTCCCAACACCCTAGACGGCTTGGAGCAACGGTGGTGTTGAGCTTGACCTTGGAGATTGTTTCGAGCCTCATCAAGTTGATTGTGAGGGGTTCTTGAGCCTTTTCCATGGGAGTTCATGAATTGGCTACTCTAGTGAAGCACGTGGCTTGGAGGATCCCCATCTTGTGAGTGGATGTGCGGCACCCGATGAGGGTTCAACTCTTGATAGTTGATTAGCTCGTGATCCATCAAGTGGGTGCATCGCCACAACGAGGAGTAGCTTGCCGGGAAGCAAGTGAACCTCGGTAAAAAATCTTGTGTCATCTCTTTGCCGATGATTTCTCTTGTGATTGCTCATTGTGATTGATTCTTCGAGTGCATTTTTTCTCTACATCATTGGTATAAGAATCATGTCACTTGCTCTTTACTTTCTTGTTCTAGTCCTTGTGTAGTTTGCTTAGTGTAGCCTTTATCACATAGGAGTAAGTAGCTTAGTGACTTAACTTTGTTGGTGTGTGTTAGAGATCATAGCCTTGCTTCTCTAGAATTATTTAGGTGGCTTGCATAGTGTAGTTGAGCTAGTGCTAGAATTAGCTTAGCCATCTTTTATACTAACGTGGTTGTTTAGTGAAGTTTGTAGATTTTTAAATAGGCTATTCACCCCCTCTAGCCATTTGGACCTTTCTGCATGTAACACTAATTTAACTACAGAGAAATCTTATGCTTACTCTATTTTGAGCCTGATGGTAAACGCTAATGGTTGGTACACATATTATTGGTAGTTTTAGGGAGTTAATTCAACTCGAATACCATATAATTTAGTAAAAATTTGCATTCCTTCAACGCCTTATATTTCAGGACGGAAAGAGTAAAAAAAAAGTAAAACCAAGTGGAAGAGTCAACGACGTCGATGGGCAAGGACATCGAGCACCCATAGTTGATGGATGTGCCTCCCATCACGTCAAAGCCATAAGCCATATGTGTTGCTATTGGCGCTGGCAAAAAATCATGAACCTGGTGCAACGCACGGGCATAAATCTAGTTACCAAAAAAACATTTTGAATCCAACAATAAACATACATTTAAATCCATCTTTATTTGCCCGGTTGTCTTTTGCTTGAATAGATTGTTCCCATGAACTTCCTTCTCGACAATATATGCTTATATTGATTTACTATTGAACAACTTGACCAAGTTTCACATGAATTCTCATTTGACATCCGTCAACAAACACGTTCCTTTTGATATATCCATCTTATGCATGTCAAGTTGCATAGTTAAATGATATTCCACAATGTAGAAGCAAACCAACATAAGGAGATGTCACACCCATTTAACGACCAAATGGAGTGCATACTCTTATGTGTGCCCAGAGATCAATCACACATAAGTTAACAAATTATAAAGGATGTATCATCACAAATGTTATTACATCACGATTATTAATATATAGTCTTTACACAAATGTAGCGGAAGTAAAATATAAAACTCTCGTGGTAGCTCCAATCACAGGCACATTGACTAGTTGACTGCAAGTCTAGTAATCCTCCGGAAAGTAGTAGTAGTCACTATTTGCACCATCTGTTACCCATCCGGGATTTTTTTATCCAAGTAAGAAAAATAAACAAGCGTAAGTACATCTCGTACTCAACAAATGTAACATGGGGTTCATGAGGCTCAAAGGCATAACATAGGTTTATCAGCATGTAACTTTTAATTAGCATTATTTTAGTATATCAATAATACCAAAGTGTCTCAATGTAAACAATAAACATATGATCCATGTGAAGTGATTAACGAATAGCAAAAACATATTCATCATTAATGATCAACTATTCCATAAGAGTCTAAGGCCACTCGTGACCGTGAGCACGGCTGTTATAACAGTTTTACACTCTGCAAAGGTTGTACACTTTCACTGTGAGTCGTGTTGCCCATATGCCCGGGTTAATTACTCCCAAAACACTTCCAAGGTGAGCAGGCAGGGGAACACTATGAAATCTTTTGAAGGTTTGTCTAACAAGTTAGGGCCATTAGATTTCACTCGGCAAACAGATATAGAGCCCCCCTTCCAAATGGCACAATAACACGCAGCCTATACACATGAGGACAGAGGCCGCACTATATCCGATTTGTCAAGCCATTCTTACGCCATAAAGGAATACCACTAACAAGCTAGAAAAGGTCCTTCTATATGACTAAAGCCAGAGCCATTATAGCCCTCACAGTTGTACTGTAAATCCCGGATGTTCGCTTACAGATAAGTCCTTATGGAGAGTAACGAGAGCACCAAAATAACCCCATGCTCTAGTCCCCTTTAAACAGTAATAAAAATCATCTTTTAATGTTTATTGCATATTCCATTAGTCAATTTACATGATCATAGTTCATGTTAAGCACTAGCAATACTAATCCATGCAACATAATAGGTATCAAGGAATAAGATCAACACTAAGTCATCCTTAACAAGGAATATATGCATAATGATATTATTTGCTTAATGTGAATAGGACAACAAGGATAATCCCATGCTATACTTGCCTTGCTCAAACTAGTCCTAGTGATCTTGCTCGTAGAAAAACTCCTGATCCCCAACGAATTGCTCACCGTCTATACTCGATCAACAGTAGCAACAACATTCATCCAGAACAATCATGTATAAACAAACAAGACTATAATTAGAACCATACACCAATAGTAATAAAATAAGATAAAAAGTTTTTAAAACAAATCTACAACTCGCTAGGATCACACAGACGCGAAGATCACGAAAAACGGAGCTAAAACGACGAAGTTATGCATTTACGAAGATTTCCTATAGAAAAATAATTACTTTAATTCAAACTTGAAAATAAAATGGCACAAACCTACTGAACAGTTCTACTAACATGTAGAGCTCGCAAATACGAACCTAACGCAATTTGAATGAGTCAAATCCGAGTTAAAACGGATAAATTATGGCTAAAACAAACTCAGTGGCAAAACTATAAATAGTTGAAAACGTATTTTGAATTGACTGAGATCAAACTACGCTTTCAAAAGAATAAAACGCGATACGGGAATACGCCTTGGACTGCAGGTTATATAATTGAAAAGTGCAGGGTCTCTTTAGCAAAACTAACAACCAAAACGGTATCGTCTAATCTCAGTCGTTAGATATGAAATGAACGGCTCGGATTTGATCGGATCGGTCAACGGCGGTTCTCTGGCCGGAAAACAGTCCCGACGGCTATTTCCGCGGCGGCGCCATCGCCGGAGAGTGAAATCTCGCGATTCACCATGTTACCTCGCGAAATAAAAACACCGAGATGAAGTAGAGAACAAGGCGAGCTCACCAAGGTAGAATACCAAGACGGAGTTGACCCGAAGACGGTGCGATGCTCAGGATGGCGGACGGTTCCGACGGTGGTTCGAGCGGAGCCACCTCGGGACGGCTTCGGTGCTTCGCTTCGAGGTGGAATGGAGCGGAGGGGTGAGCGAGCTCATTTTTATAGCCCGAAGATGCGCTAAACAAGGAAAGGAATGGATTTGGAGACGGATTCGATTCGGTGAAACAAGGAAAAGAAATCGGACGCCGGCATGGGAAGGAAGAAGACGTCGTCTGACAGATGGGGTCACAGTGTCAGCGACGCGCCATGAAGGGAACCACGGCAACGCGCGCGAGCTAGGCTAGCCGGGCTCGTCCCAAGACGGGGAAACGGGAAAACGGCCACGCGGAGACGGCCCACGCGCGGAGAAGCAAGCGGCCGCGCGCGGTGGTGGGCTGCGAGTGAGGGATGGGCTGCTAGGCTTCACAGGCCGAAAGCCGGGGAGAATGAAATCCCTTTTTCTTTTTCCTTTTCAATTATTTCAAAGCATTTTCAAATGGTTTTGAATCCTATTTTGAATTTGAATCAAACCACTCAACACAAAAAATTCAAATGCAACAGCATGAGTGCACAAACATGTTTCTACCCTTATATTTGATTTTAAGTTAATAAAAATTATTATTACTCTAAATTTGTATGCTCACAAAATTGTATAAAAATCATATTTACCTACTTTTTAATATCCCAAAAATTTAGGGTGTTACAATTCTACCCCACTTAAGATGAATCTCGTCCCGAGATTCGGTTGATGCTTACTCGAACAGTTGCGGGTAGGTTTTCCTCAGATCCTCTTCTCTTTCTCAGGTGGCCTCACCCTCAGTGTACCGATTCCACTAAACCTTACACATTTTGATAGTTCGACTCCTCGTGACTTTTTTAGCATTCTCTAGAATTTTAACTGGAAACTCTTCATATGTGAGGTCCTCTTTAACAGTGAGCTCTTCTAATGGAATCTACTCCTCTAGTACTCGCAAACATTTCTTAAGTTGAGACACATGAAACACATCATGTACACTTGCCAAACTCTCAGGTAATTCCAACTGATACGCCACCTCACCATGTCTTTCTATGATCTTAAAAGGTCCAATATACCTTGGTGCTAATTTCCCCTTCATGTTGAACCTTTTCATACTCCTCATTGGTGATACTTTCAAGTAGACATAATCCCCTACTTCAAAAGTCAACTCTCTTCTCCGAGTATCAGCATAACTCCTCTGTCTGGACTGGGCTATTTTCAGATTATCTCTAATCATTCTCACTTTCTTTTCAGCATTCTTGAGTACATCAGGCCCAAACACTTGACTTTCCCCGGTCTGATTCTAGAACAACGGGGTTCTACACTTTCATCCGTACAGAGCCTCAAACGGTGCCATCTGAAGACTTTTCTGATAACTATTGTTATATGAGAACTCTGCATAAGGCAAACTCTTATCTCAACTAGTACCATATTGTAAAGCACAAGCTCTCAACATATCTTCCAATATCTGATTAATTCTCTCTGTCTGTCCATCTGTCTGTGGATGGTAAGCTGTACTAAAGTTCAGCTTGGTTCCTAGTGATTCATGTATCTTTTGCCAATAATGAGATGTAAACTGGGTACCCTGATCAGACACAATTTTCTTAGGAACTCCATGTAGACTCACTATTCTTTCCATATACAATTCTGCCAACCTTGCACTGCTATATGTAGTCCTAACTGTCAGAAAATGAGCAACCTTTGTTAGGCGATCTACTATTACCCAAATTGAATCATACCCTCTCTGAGTACGTGGCAATCCAACTATAAAATCCATACCAACTTCTTCCCATTTCCATTCGGGTATCTGCATAGGTTGTAACAATCCTGCAGGTCTCTGGTGTTCAGCTTTCACCCTTTGACATGTGTCACACAAAGCAACATACTCAGCAACATCTCTTTTTAAGCCATACCACCAATATTTTTTTCAGATCCAGATACATCTTAGTACTCCCAGGATGTATTGAATAAGCTGACTCATGAGCTTCACTCAAAATTGCCTCTCTGATAGTCTTATCCTCTGGCACACACAGCCTTTTTCCAAACCATAGCGTACCCTTATCATCCTTATGGAATCCTGGTGATTTGCCCTTCACTATATTCTCTGCTATCTCTCTCAATTTTGCATCTTTCATCTGACTCTTGCGTATCTCTTGCTCCAGAGTAGGTTCTAGTACCAATTCTACTGCATTGGTGGTAAACCCTAAGTTCAGATGCTCACATTCAGCACACAACTCTCTTGGCATAGGCATTACTTGCACTTCATTAGCGTAGCTTTTCCTACTAAGAGCATCAGCAACAACATTAGCCTTTCCTGGGTGATAATGCACCTCTAGATCATAGTCCTTTATCAACTCCAACCATCTACGCTGTCTCAAGTTTAGATCTGATTGAGTGAAGATATACTTCAGACTCTTGTGATCAGTGTATATATCACTCTTATGTCCAATCAAATAATGTCTCCATATCTTTAGTGCATGAACCACTGCAGCTAATTCTAAGTCATGAGTAGGATAATTTAATTCATGCTTTCTCAACTGTCTCGATGCATATGCCACAACTCTACCTTCTTGCATAAGAACACATCCCAAACCCAAACGAGATGCATCACAATAGATAGAAAAGGGTTTACTCAGATCTGGCAAAACTAATACTAGTGCAGTGGTCAATCTTTTCTTTAATTCCTCAAAATTAGCCTGACACTTCTCAAACCACACAAACTTGGCATTCTTCTCCAATAGTGCAGTCATAGGCTTCGCAAGCTTAGAAAATCCCTCTATAAATCTCCTGTAATAGCCTGCTAATCCCAAGAAACTACGGATCTCACTTGCATTTGTTGGTGGCTTCCAGTCCAATACATCTTTCACTTTGCTAGGATCTACTGATATTCCTCCATTTGAGACAACATGACCCAGAAAGGAAACTTTCTTCAACCAAAACTCACATTTACTCCGCTTGACATATAGCTGGTGTTCTCTGAGCTTTTGCAAGACCAACCTCAAATGTTCGGCATGTTTCTCCTCAGTCTTGGAGAATACTAGAATATCATCAATGAATACCACTACAAACTTGTTAAGATATTCCATGAACACCTTATTCATCAAGTACATAAAGTATGCAGGGGCATTAGTCAGACCAAAAGACATCACTGTATACTCATATAACCCATACCGTGTGGTAAAAGCTGTCTTTGGTATATCACTAGCACGAATCTTCAACTGATGATAGCCAGAACGAAGATCAATCTTGGAGAATACACAAGCACCTCTTAACTAATCAAACAAGTCATCAATTCTAGGCAACGAGTACTTATTCTTGATGGTAACCTCATTGAGCGACCGATAATCTACACACATCCTCTGAGTGCCATCTTTCTTATCCACAAAAATCACTGGTGCTCCCCAAGGTGAAGAACTAGGATGAATGAAACCCTTATCCTGCAATTCCTTAATTTATTTCTTAAGTTCTTCTAATTCATCTACTCCCATTCTATATGGACGCTTAGCTATGAGTGCAGTTCCAGGTAATAATTCAATAATAAATTCAATGTCACGGTCTAGTGGCATACCAGGCAATTCCTCAGGAAACACATCGGAGAACTCCTCCATAACCTGGTCCTCCTTGTTGGCACCATCATTAAGCTGGTTCACTGTAGCGGTCTCCTATTTTTGCACTTTCACATCAACTCTGATCCTATCTCCCTTCGGTGTTGTCAGCACTACTGATTTCCCCTTGCACTGAATCTCTGCTTGTTGTTGCATCATCCAATCCATTCCTAATATAAGATCAATCCCAGCTGTTCTCAATACTATAGGACTCACCTTAAACTCTACCCCCCTTAGAATGAGACTAATCGGGAGACAATGATAAGATGCTGGCATGCTTCCACCAGGTGAGTTTACTAATATAGGGTTCTTCATGGCACACAAATGAATTCTATGTATTCTAACAAATGATTGTGATATGAAAGAATGTGATGCTCCAGAATCAAAAAGAATAGTGGCGGGAGTGGAATGGACATCGAACGTACCAAGCATAACTTCTGGTTCCTCCACTGTTGTTTCCTGGGACAAGTGGTTCACCCTTCTAGTATTAGGTGCTGGCTTCTAGTGACTACCCTGCCTCTAGGGAGTCTGTTGGTTGGGCTTCTCAGGGCAATTGTAAGATAGGTGACCCTCTTTCCCACATCAAAACACTTGTTGGGGGTATTAGGAGCACTGGTCTTCATTGGAGTATTATTGGAAGGACCCTGACGCTGAGGCTGATTCCCACCCTGATGCGGAGGGCGTTGGTTGCCATTCTACGGCTAGAATGGGGGACGTTGCGGAAACTGATTGCGGAAAGGGACCTGACCATGATTCCACTGACCAGAAGGAGGCCTCTGTTGATTACCCTGCTGGAAACCAGTACGCGGACGAGTGTTACTGCCAGAAGTCTATCCTTGAAGCCTTTTCCTCTTGGCATCCATCTCCTTGCACTTGTTGTCCACCACGATAGCGCGGTTCACAAGCGTCTAAACATTTGGGATAAGTATTGGACATCAGCTGCAATTGCAGTCCATCATACAATCCCTTCAAGAAGCAGCGCTGCTTATCATTGTCATTAGCCACCTCATGTGGAGCATATCGTGACAACTGGGCAAACCTGTCATGATACTCAGCTACAGATAATGACCCTTGGGTCAAGTTCCGGAATTCCTCTGCCTTCAGTTCTATTATCCCTTCTGGTATATGGTAAGCCTTAAAATTCTCTCTAAACTCCTGCCAAGTGACCGCATGAGCATTGGCGGGGCAACCATACTCATACGATTCCCACCAGTCCTGAGCTTCTCCCTGGAGTTGTCCAGAAGCAAACAACACCTTCTGCCGGTCATCACATTGTGCAATGTTGAGTTGCTTTTCCATGGCACGAAGCCAATCATCCGCTTCCAATAGATCAGCGGCATGCGTGAACACCAGGGGATGACCCTTCAAAAACTCACCACGCTTATCACGTGGTGGTGCCCCAGCAACTGGCTGATTATGTTGGTTCTGCACCAGTTGTTTCATAAGCTGTGTTTGCACTGCCAGAAGTTGCTCAATAGTTGGTGGCGGCGGTGGTGGTGGATTTGGGGGAACACCTCCACGACCCCTGCCTCTTCCTCTTTCGGCCATCTGCCATCCATAAGAATGCAAACTTTGAGATTTCCATGTTATCAACCACTTATAAGATAAAGAATGAGATTTGAAAGTTTTCTGGGCGAATATCAATGTTAACAGTTCAGTAAATTAATCATATCTCGAGCTATAGAAGTCCAATAAAGGCGTGCTTTATATGATTGGAAAGCTTATGAAGTTCTCCACAACTTTTATTTGGACCATAAGACCAGATTCTGTCGTTAAGTTAATGAAAAATAAGGCGCAACCGAAACTACTCTAGATTCCAGACTGTGCAGAAACTTTAACTTGTGACAGTTATATCTCTCGAACCAGATTAGATAAAAAGGTGATTCCAGTGGCATTTGAAAGGTGCTTAAGCCTAGTTTCTCTCATAAAAATTTCATAAATGTTGCACAAACCGTTTTTGAACCATAGCAGAAACATTGCAGACTGCTCCAGAAAACAGCAAGGACAGAAACGTGACAATACCAAACCCAACTATTATTTCCTTGACTAATAAACTTTTTATTCTTAAAAATGGAACTTGTAGACATGCCTACAAGCCCCAACACTCATAACAAAAATCTAACTCACACATAAGCATAATGATAAAGCAACTATCACACCAAAGTTTAAACCACACGACAGACTCGAAGACTCAACTGACGTTACTAAGAACGTTCTTATTACATAAAGGACTCCTATTTTCTAATGACATGGCTCATGCTCTAATGTCTCATAAATCTTAGCCATGCCTTGATTTGCTAGGAGTTCATCAATCATTACTTGGCACCTCTTGATGGTCTTCCCCTGTGCCTTCACCATCTCCTCTAACTGCAGCTTCCTCTCCATCATATCATAGACAAAGTTCACCATCACCCGAGGAAGTGGTTCCAACTGCACTGGATCCATCATGGCCCATCCAAGGTCAGGGTGTGCACGAGGGAAGTAGCGGTGAATATCATGCTTCATGCTGTCAAAGAGAAGGTACCGAAGGCCCATACATGCTTCAAAAGCGGCGTCCTCAATGCTAGCCTCCATGGTAGCTCGACGACCCATGTGAGCATACATCCTGTTTAGCTGGTATGCCCCTTTTTCCTCATCCTTAGGAAAAAATGCTCGCTCTTGCCTTCCAGTAAGTGTCTTCCAGCGGATGGGTGTACTCCCAACAGACGTACTCCACAACTGGGTGCCAATCAGCAAAGTAGGCAAAGAGCATTCCCACAAGTCGATGGTGAGAGACAACATCTCCCCCAGCCTTGTGGTAGATCTTCATAGTCCATCCCATTGGAGGAGGTGGCACATCCTCAGCAGCTGCATCATGTGGTGGAGACGGGGGTTGCTCTCCTCCATTGACTTCCTCCTCTTCATCATCTTCAATCTCGATGATCTTAGGGTCTTCTTTAGACTCGGGTTCTTCCTGAGGAGGTGCTGGCGCTGGGATTGGTGCTTCAGGGGCCTGCTCATTCTCCTGGGGTACTTCCTCTTGTGGCTCTTCAGGTGCAAGCAAAGCACGAGGTGGGTAGTGTCCTCCAGTGGTGATGCGGGCTATCTTGCGGCCACGAACCATCTACAGAGTTTTTAGATGTAGTTAGAATAGAGGCAAAATTTCATAATAGAATGAGACATAAGAAGCATAAAAATTTATCAAATAATAAGAGCAAGATAGTAAGCATAAAAATAGTGAAAAGAAGATACTAAATCGACCATTTCTTGCTAGGCTTGCGTCCTACAGTCAACAATAGCATTGATACCAATTTGTCACACCCATTTAACGACCAAATGGAGTGCATACTCTTATGTGTGCCCAGAGATCAATCACACATAAGTTAACAAATTATAAAGGATGTATCATCACAAATGTTATTATATCATGATTATTAATACATAGTCTTTACACAAATGTAGTGAAAGTAAAATATAAAACTCTCGTGGTAGCTCCAATCATAGGCACATTGACTGGTTGACTGCAAGTCTAGTAATCTTCCGGAAAATAGTAGTAGTCACTATTTGCACCATCTGTTACCCATTCAGGATTTTTTTATCCAAGTAAGAAAAATAAACAAGCGTAAGTACATCTCGTACTCAACAAATGTAACATGGGGTTCATGAGGCTCAAAGGCATAACATAGGTTTATCAGCATGTAGCTTTTAATTAGCATTATTTCAGTATATCAATAATACCAAAGTGTCTCAATGTAAACAATAAACATATGATCCATGTGAAGTGATTAACGAATAGCAAAAACATATTCATCATTAATGATCAACTATTCCATAAGAGTCTAAGGCCACTCGTGACCGTGAGCACGGCTGTTATAACAGTTTTACACTTTGCAAAGGTTGTACACTTTCACTGTTAGTCGTGTTGCCCATATGCCCGGGTTAATTACTCCAAAAACACTTCCAAGGTGAGCAGGTAGGGGAACACTATGAAGTCTTTCGAAGGTTCGTCTAACAAGTTAGGGCCATTAGATTTCACTCGGCAAACAGATGTAGAGCCCCCCTTCCAAATGGCACAATAACACGCAGCCTATACATATGAGGACAGAGGCCGCACTATATCCGATTCGTCAAGCCATTCTTACGCCATAAAGGAATACCACTAACAAGCTAGAAAAGGTCCTTCTATATGACTAAAGCCAGAGCCATTATAGCCCTCACAGTTGTACTGTAAATCCCGGATGTTCGCTTACAGATAAGTCCTTATGGAGAGTAACGAGAGCACCAAAATAACCTCATGCTCTAGTCCCCTTTAAACAGTAATAAAAATCATATTTTAATGTTTATTGCATATTCCATTAGTCAATTTACATGATCATAGTTCATGTTAAGCACTAGCAATACTAATCCATGCAACATAATAGGTATCAAGGAATAAGATCAACACTAAGTCATCCTTAACAAGGAATATATGCATAATAATATTATTTGCTTAATGTGAATAGGACAACAAGGATAATCCCACGCTATACTTGCCTTGCTCAAACTGGTCCTGGTGATCTTGCTCGTAGAAAAACTCCTGATCCCCAACGAATTGCTCACCGTCTATACTCGATCAACAGTAGCAACAACATTCACCCAGAACAATCATGCATAAACAAACAAGACTATAATTAGAACAGTACACCAACAGTAATAAAATAAGATAAAAAGTTTTTAAAACGAATCTACAACTCGCTAGGATTACACAGACGCGAAGATCACGAAAAACAGAGCTAAAACGACGAAGTTATGCATTTACGAAGATTTCCTATAGAAAAATATTTACTTTAATTCAAACTCAAAAATAAAATGTCACAAACCTACTGAACAGTTCTACTAACATGTAGAGCTCGCAAATACGAACCTAACGCAATTTGAACGAGTCAAATCGGAGTTAAAACGGATAAATTATGGCTAAAACAAACTCAGTGGCAAAACTGTAAATAGTTGAAAACGTATTTTGAATTGACTGAGATCAAACTACGCTTTCAAAAGAATAAAACGCGATATGGATATACGCCTTGGACTGTGGGTTATATAATTGAAAAGTGTAGGGTCTCTTTAGCAAAACTAACAACCGAAACGGTATCGTCTAATCTCAGCCGTTAGATATGAAATGAACGGCTCGGATTTGATCGGATCGGTCGACGGCGATTCTTCGGCCGGAAAACAGTCCCGATGGCTATTTCCGTGGTGACGCCATCGTCGGAGAGTGAAATCTCACGATTCACCGCGTTACCTCGTGAAATAAAAACACCGGGATGAAGTAGAGAACAAGGCGAGCTCACCAAGGTAGAATACGAAGGCGGAGTTGACCCGAAGACGGTGCGGTGCTCGGGATGGCGGACGGTTCTAACGGTGGTTCGAGCGAAGCCTCCTCGGGACGGCTTCGGTGCTTCGCTTCGAGGTGGAATGGAGCGGAGGGGTGCGCGAGCTTGTTTTTATAGCCCGAAGATGCGCTAAATAAGGAAAGCAACGGATTTGGAGACGGATTCGATTCGATGAAACAAGGGAAAGAAATCGGACGTCGACGTGGGAAGGAAGAAGACGTCGTCTGACAGATGGGGTCACAGTGTCAGCGACGCGTCGTGAAGGGAACCATGGCAACGCGCGCGAGCTGGGCTAGCCGGGCTCGGCCCAAGACGGGGAAACAGGGAAACGACCACGCGGAGATGGTCCATGCGCGGAGAAGCAAGCGGCCGCGCGCGGTGGTGGGCTACGGGTGAGGGATGGGCCGCTGGGCTTCATAGGCCGAAAGCCGGGGAGAATGAAATCCCTTTTTCTTTTTCCTTTTCAATTATTTCAAAGCATTTTCAAATGGTTTTGAATCCTATTTTGAATTTGAATCAAACCACTCAACACAAAAAATTCAAATGCAACAGCATGAGTGCACAAACATGTTTCTACCCTTATATTTGATTTTAAGTTAATAAAAATTATTATTACTCTAAATTTGTATGCTCACAAAATTGTATAAAAATCATATTTACCTACTTTTTAATATCCCAAAATTTTAGGGTGTTACAGGAGACCATATATGTGCATAAGTCCATGTATCTTCTCTGCACTTTGGCCTAACATTTGTCCACTTAATCATTTATTTGACTTTGATCAATACCTAACAACTATCAATGTCTTCTTATTCATGTAAGCGAGCCTCTAATGAGAACAAACCATATTTATGTTTCTTTGTATCATTTTGCCTTATCTAATATGATTACTGCTTCTTCATATGAGCAATGCCCAGACTTTGATATGATCATTTCCAATACCTATTCAATGACTCATCAAACTCATTAGTCCATTGGTTTTTCATTCAACCACCAAGACCCACTAAGGGGCCTAGATGCACTTTCACTCTGCTGGTCTACTAGGAATGCAATCAGGATGATTCTCACCACCGTGAAGGACATTCCTAGGAAAAGGATTGATGGTGATAATTGCCACATTCTTATGGTGTGCTTGAGGTTGAGAGGACACCATGACACGCACCATGACTTCACAATTTGGAATGTCCTCCCAATGCATACCAGGAAGTGTAAAGGGAGTAGGATCAGCCCTCTGGTATGCAGTAGTTGACAACTGATCTTGGGCACTCTTGCACACCTCACACTGTGTCACAGGGGGGTCAAGTTTTCTTGAGGGAGTTGCGCTTTTACCATGTAGACTTCTGTCTTTAGGGAGGACGAAGGGACGACCATGTATTGCACAAGCATACTTGTATTAAAGACATTCAAGAAAAGGCCCACCCAAGTGGGAGGCCCATCAACCAGGGGTTGTGTTGGCACGCTCTAAGGCACATTGAATATGGGTCCAACTTCTGACTGGAAGTTAAAAGGGGATTTTGCAGGTTCACCAAATGAGCTGAATAATGCGGGCTGCTTAGCTTAGCCCAGTGGCCAAGCTAGGTATGGGTTGCAGCTAGTCCAAGCTAGCAAGCGGTGCCACTTTTCCTTTTCCCTATCTTGTCTACTAATCAGAGGGTATAAAGTTGTAGGCATTGAGAGGGGGCAGCCACAGTGCATAAGGCAGCAACAAGCTAAGTCCCAATTAAGATAGTTGTAACATTTAATCTGATTCTTGCAAGCTACCCTTTGATGAATAGGGGATATAGATATTGGGAACAAGCACTTGATGTTAGCTCGTTTGTTTTCCTTGAGGCAAGAGTTGATTCAAATTTGAAAACCCTAAGTTCAAACTCAGTAAAATCTCACTGACCAGAGGACTATTAGCTTACCAAATAGAAGAAGAAGACTACATTCTGAAGTGTGAAACCAAAGGATCTTGTCATTGAACATCATCTTTCCCTTGAACTTCAGGAGCACTCAACTCCAAGACGATCGAAAACTAAAATTCATGGAAATTCTAGGTGGTCAAAAATAGATTTCTTCAAAAGAGAAGCTTGGGAACCCTCAGAGGAGCTGGATTGGCCTAGTAAGGGGCAAAGATTTTTGCATCATCAGTAAAACATTTTAGGGACGCTTGCCAAGTTTAGGACTCATCCAGAATGCTTGTTCTAAAAAATCTATGGACTCCTTAATCTAGGTAGGACCACCATTTCCCCAAAGATGGAAGGTTAACTTATAAAGATCACACTCAAAAGAACATAGCTTACTTACTAAAAATCCCTCAAATCTTGAAGAGACAGAGAACTTGAACACTCGATCACTAATAAGAAGCACTTTGAAATCCTTGGCCACACCACCAATGGTGGTTGGAAGGAGAAGACCAACTAAAGCCCTGTTTGGATTAGTTTTGGATTCTTCAAAATCAGTTTTTGTCTCTAGTTTCTAAAATCCAGATTATGAGCAAAAACTGGTGATGGTGTTTGGATCCCTCAGTTTTTAAGAATCTGACTTCATTTATTGCTCTATGGGTCACAAGAAACTAGCAAAAGCTAGGTATCAACAGCTTTCTAGTTTTTAAGAATTTAGCAAAAACTGTCACAAGAAACTGGCAAAAACTAGTCTATTTCGATCCCACTTAGTTTCCAAAAGTTAGATTTTTAAAAACTGGCAAAAACTAGACGGATCTAAACAGGACCTAAATCCTTAAAGAATCATAACTTACACTAGCCAAAAGCCACCACCAACCTGAAATACTCTCCGCCAAGAGAGGTACTTCTTACTACAAGTTCAAAACATTGCCAAACGATCTCATGGATCCTCGGAATCGGACCCAAAATAAAGACCAAGAAGATCTGTTGTTGGAAGAGCAAGGAAAATTGAGAACTCGCCAGGGAAGAAGCCAGAAGAATGTCAATGGGCATCTTTTCCTTGCCTTGCCTTGGTTGTTTCGTTCTCTCCTTTGAAAGCTGAGCGCCTTTGCAACCATGGATGCCCATGAACTTTCTTCAAAATGTTCACAATATTGCCAGCCGGCTTGATTTTTCTTCCCTCCTCTTTGTAACACCCTAGGTGTTAAGCATGCATTAAGCATTTCAAATTATACGCATGAGCATCATCTTGCATTCATTATCACATGTAATGTAAGTGTAATACTGAAATGAAACATGTGAAACATAACATTGAAACATGAATGTTATAATTGCTTGTTTAAATATAACTATGCCATGATTATGCTTGATAGGCTATAAATACATGTTTGATTATTAGTACAAATCATTTAGAAATGTTTAGCATAAAATTTGGAGCAAGTTTGGTATTCAAAATTTCCCCAAATTTTGCTTTTAAAAATAATCTAAAAAATGGAAATTTGATTTAAAATGGACGTTGAATCTCCATTTCAAAATCTGTTTGGAATTTCAAAATGTGCCCTAAAGCAATGTTGTAGAGAATTAAATTTTGAACAACTTTTGTTTTGGGGTAAAGTTTTGAAAATGCCATTTTCTACTTCAAAATTTTGAATTTGGGGCTATTAGTAAATTTTGGAATTAAAATTAGAAAAGAAAAAGGCTTTTCTTGCTTACTGGGCTGCGCGCCTCCCTTCTGGCCCGCTCACGCGAGCCGGCCCAGCCCAGCAACCGCGCTTGCCCGCGCGCGCCGTGCACCGGCGTCCCGACCGCGCTCAGGCACTTGACGCCGCGTGGTGGCCGTACGCTGTCGACGCTGGCTAGGTGGCGTCCGGTGGCCCCCGCGGCCGCGCTCGACTTCACCCGCACCTCGGCTCACCCAGCAAAGTAGCCGAGTGGCTCTCCTCTGCCACCGCCGCACCCCTCCTCGCCAGAGTTGGCCGTTCCGGCCACCACCGCTCACCGCTAGAGCCTCCATCTTCCTCCGAGCACCGTCTTCCCTTCGCACAGCCCGTGCTCGCCTCGGCTTGTAGTGGTAATGCCCCTATTCATGATAATTGCTCGCCAAAGTTCCAGCCGAGCTCACCGGAGAACACCACGCTGTGGACGCCTACCCTTCACTCCCCCTTTTCCTTCCTCCATGCGCACATCTAATTCGCCTTGCTTCCCCGGTGCTCGTGCGCCTTTCCCCGTGCCGTCTCCTGGCCGGAGGTGACCGGCCACCATTGAGCTGCACCGACGTTCTGCCATTGGCGATGGTGAGCTCACTCCCTTGCCTCCTTGACCGCTCTAGGGAGTCCGCTAGGTCCGCCTCGTGGAGTATAGTGTGAGGGTGAAGACCTCACCGCCGGTAACCTCGTCGACGGTGAGACCCCGGCCAGTCAAACCCACCCCCAGGGGATGTGCGACTGACTGGTGGGCCCCTTTGACCTCTGAACCCCGCCTGTCTGTCCCTCAGTACGGTGTTGGGGGGGAAGCAGCAGGTGTACCCAGCATTTTCGGTGGCTGATTTTGAAATGGATTTCAGAAATGATTTTCCAAAATTTAGTTAAATGCTTGTTTATTTTATAACTCAAAAAATAATGCTCCAAATTGGTTGAAACAAATTTTATTAGACCCCTTATGAATAGATCTATAGTATAAAAATATTGTATGTCAAATTTTTGATACTTTTGTATAGGGTTTTATTTAATTCTTATAATTACTATTTTCTTAGAAAATACATAGTAAATCATAGGAAGCTCAGAAAAATATGGTTCTAGTTTTGTTAGTATTTTTTAGTGATTTACTTTACATTAAAAATATATGTCATGCATGTTCTGTAGAAAATTTGGATGTGTAGTTCAAGTGCCTTTATTGGCTAATTTTTGTTATTTTTGCTAGAGGGAGAAATTTGTATAAAACATGCATATGATAAATTTTGTATAGTGTTTGTTTACTATGTAGATCATGGGAAAAATACTAAATCTATTGTTTGATACTTTTCATAGTACAAAGTATTTTCATGCTCATTTATAGGCTATAGCTTGTTATTTTTGTGTAGGCTGTTTTGCATATCCAAATGTCATGAAAATTTTATGGTAGGCTACTTAGAGTAGGACTATGCTACTGTAATTTTTGTAGATTTTTATATGCACCAGAAATACATGTTGCTGTTGTAACCCTAGATTAAATGGAAATAAAGTAATATTCTTTATGTAGATTAAGTTTAATAATGAAGCTTTGGTGTATCTTTGAAGCATCAAATCACATGCTAATGTTACTTGTCTTGTAGTGTAGTTATGATTAATAAAGTGTAGTAGCACTGGTGTTAGGATTATATAGTAGTTAGCGGAGAAGTAGCAGGGATTTGTAGTAGAAGATAATGCAGTAGATGACATGTTTCGGAATAATTGATCTTGATAAGGTTGACTACCTTGTAGAATAGTTTTACCTTTATGCCATCCAATAAAGTATCAATGTGTTCATCTACACATCATGACATCATGATCATCGCATGTCATCACATCCGATGCACCGTTTGCATATTCGCTTATACACTTGCATCATACAGGATCGCAGGAGGAAGCGCTACTAGCAGTGCAAGAGGAGTCGACCGGGTCCGATCCACAAGAAACTCAGGCACAGGAGGTGCCTAAGGTAGACGAACAAGAAGAGGATCTACCTAAGTGTGTGGATCACCAACCCAGTTCCTTCGAGCGAGGCAAGCCCCGGAGCATTCTAAATCTCCTACTTTATAAAAGCAATTATTTATATCTATATGAGTTTATATATTGTTGCATTAAGTTATGGGAGTTGAGTGAAATCGTTGATGCATTTATTACTATCCTTGCCTACATTATTACCTAATTAAGTTTAGGATCGAATACTGCTTAGCCCTGCTTAGACCGATAGCGATCAGTGATTTCCGGTCACCTGCAATTATAGGTGATTACTGGAATGCTTTAGCTATAGAATGGATGATATCCTGGAAATAACCATGTGTTGATAGATAATTGGAGACCGGACGGAAAAGTTGGAGGCAACCAGACAGGGTTCTGGGGTGCTATTAGTTTTCCATCTGTGTCGGTTAAGGACCGATCGTTGCTCGTCCCTCTTGTCATGTTGAACGCATGCCTCACATTTAGCTGGCCGAATAAAGTACCTTTCAACCATGAAACTAGTGGCATTATTCGGGCTGGGATCTACACGGTTACGCGTATTGGTGCTACAGGGGGTATGATGGGGACGCGAAGAGTGAGCCCAAGGTGTGTCCTGGCTGTCGGGCGGTCCCTGGGTACTGCGGCTCTAGTTTGTCCTACGACGTTTACCTAGATAGTGTCATTGATGATTTGTAGCTCACTTTAGCGGATGAGTGTGGTTTGTGTGAGGAATAAATCACCAGCTAGTTAGGAATCGATTCGAATCGCCATCGCTCCTGGATAGTGAGCACTTGACTTGAGTTACGACATCGTAGTAATGATGATGGAACACTGATGGTTATGGATGATGTTGGAAATGCTAAACTTGAAATGGTAACTGGATGTTATTGGTTAATCAAGTGATTCTATAGCATAGGTGCTTACCTAGATGGATAGGTGATAATAAAGATGATACAAATTACTTAAAATGGTTTATTCATGATAGCTTACGCTTTTCACAAATGAGTCAGCTAGTCCACTAAAAGAAAGTCTTGTATACTCCTTGGTGTCACTTTATTTTGGTTTAAGACGAGTAAGTCTAGCTGAGTACTTTCTCGTACTCAGGGCATTGTTCCCATTGTTGTTGCAGATGGTTAGATGTACTATGACTATTGCATCAACTGCCTGTATTCGACGATGGGTGACAACTAGGACCAAGGGCAATGGTCACTCCGTATGTCTTACCTAATACTTTTGTGGAAAGTGACTATCTTCTGGCACTGTATTTGAACTAGTGTGTGTTTGTGGTTTATGAAACTATTTGCTTCCGCTACTTTATATTGAACTTGGTTTGTAATAACTTTATGTTCTAAACTCCGATGTATCCAACTATCGTTGCGAACTTTATGTAATATGTGACTGTGGCTGCTAAACTTGTACGATCTTAGTTTATAAGTTGGTTGGTTTGAAATCCTTCATGGTTTCACGGACTACCGGCTTATACGGGCTTAAGTTGCTAAATTATTTGCTTCGGCGGGTGATTTTCTTACTTAATTTCATATAATTGGTCGGTTCTGTTACACACTTCATCGTTGTTGGCGCAAAAGGTGGACACACACCAGAGTACTAAAATGCTTGGATCGCATGTTGTCAAAAATTGGAGCACTAGACAGTCTGGCGTTGGCTAAAACGCGAGCGTCGGACAATCAACACAATAGTGTTGAAATGCACAGATTGCATATGGGAAAATGCATGCACTAGACCTTTCATTGGTGACGAAACTGTGCCACCGGACTGTCTGGTGCTTTGATTTTGCAGAGGACGGTGGATAATCAACACTCTTATGTGGTGAAGATTGGCTAGCTAGGTTTACGAGCAAACCGACAAAGGATAGTTATTGCTCTTATGTGACAAGGAACCATTGAAACTCTCTTCTAGGAGGAACCCTATCGAAGCGAGGACATCGGTGGGTTTCCCTAGGTCATCAAGCATGCCTAGGGCTCCGTCCATAGTTGTTGGATCAAGAGAGGAGCAGCAACATTGAGGATGGAAATCAAACACCCCCAACCACCCACCTACACACACTGTTGTTATTTTAGTTGGCACCAATCATTTTTGTTGATATGTGCACACCAAGTTTTGCTATTTTTGGAACTGCTAGTAGGTTTATTTATTTCACCCAAATTCACACTTCATGATTTTTTGTGTCTTTGAAATCCCCTTAGGGGCCAATCATTTTTGAGGAATTGAAATCTACTCAATAAATCAGATTATTGGTTTGGAATTTGACATTCCACAACTTTTCCAAGTTTACATATAAGCCTATCTCAAATTCATAGGGTGAAATTTGAATCTATAGATCAACATGCTATGTTTCTACTCTCTAACTTATAGCACAGTCTTCAACTCATTTCCCTATAGTAGAAATCCAACATAGAAATCTCTCTCTCTTGTATGGCTAACAATAATATATAAATATATTCCACATACATACTGTCGGTTACCAATATTAGGGTACCCGGATGGAAGGCCTCGATAAGTCATTAGGGCCGCCCCAGCAATTAGGAGGACGGACCGAACTTGGCCATAGGCCTTTCCCAAGGAGACCCGGAGTCGTTTAAAGAGGCCTAGGCGTCCATCTTGGCCCGCCTCGAGGGGCGGGGCTCACGACGACTGAGGGTCGAGACATAAGTTTTGCCCTACCCGACTGGCCTCATCCCACCCGGCCTCAACGGCGCCGGCTCCGTTTCACCAGACGGCTAGAGCACAGATTCCGTCTCGCCCAACCCCTCCAAGGGGATCCCACCTCGCCCGACGGTTTGAGGCAGGATCCAAGAGTCAGGCAATAAACGTCCGGGCATGGCAGATACTAGCTGTCCACTACGGTCTCACGCGTGGAAAGCCCATACTGAGGCATCGTCCCATCGTGCGGGAGTTGGCATGCCCCATGCCAACTCGAGGCTACGACAGGTCACACTTAAGGGTGCACGCACACGACAGTGCAGGGCGGACCGACACTATGCCACCGAGACTATTTTTGACATTAATCAAAGATGGTGTACGTTGTGTCGTGAGCCACGTCGCGTGGCAGGGCGATGCACGATGCCATGGCTAGGCGAGCAGCACGCTACTACTGCCACAACGGTAGTAGAGTGACGACAAGGGGGGCCGCCCCCTGTCCTCGATGATCGGGCCAATGGGCCTCCGCCGGCAGGAAGAGAGCGGCATCACCGCAAGAGCCTCGTCCTCTGCTTTTTCTCTTTTCTCTTCTTCCTTCGTTCTTTTACTGTGTACCCTAAGGCTCCTCTCTTGATCTATAAAAGGGAGGCCTTGGAACCCTTCTAGATAGGGGCTCTCAAAACTTCTCAGTTCACCAGCACACAACAGCAAACGCATACACCACAGAGACTTGGGAGCCCTCTCCCTCTCTCGCTTGTTTGTAACCCCTACTGCAAACTCAACAAAGAGCGGGTAGCACGAGCACCGTGACTAGACTAGGGACGTTCTACCCGAACTAGTATAAACCTCTTGTGCCCACCTTAGCTCAGTCATCCGAGCCTAAACGCGCAACCACAAAATTACTAGCCGGTGGTTTCATGACACCGACAGTTGGCGCACCAAGTAGGGGCCTTTGCGTGTTTTGTCACTTTCATCACCAGGCCTCGGATGGCTTGCCATGACATCAGTTGGGTCCCGAGCGCCCACATGCGCTTTGGGAGCCTAGATTTCATTGTTACCGCGGTTCAGCCTTTGCCCGTCATGGACCTCGACATGGTCATCGAGACACTTGAGGGGTTGCGGTTGTGCCCTTCTGAGAGCCATGCCTTGGAGCATGGACAGCTCGGCAGCTCTAGCCGTAAGAGGTCAGAGCACCAGCCCATCACCTAGGGGTTCTTCCCTCAGAAGTAATCGCTCGGGGGCTCGTCCCCCTAGAATACCTCGCTTGGGGCACCACAGCGGTGCCCCCATTTGGCCCGCATGAATCTACAGGCGGCGCCGAACGCCCTGTGGCATGTTTCATCTCTCCGCCCCCCACAAGCAACAAGCTTGAGGGATGGCGAACCATCTCATGGGCTTCATTCATGACCTCCTCATGATAGATTCGGAACTACCCTCAGATTCTGGTTACCGCTGGAGGGGCCGCCGCTACCCACGTGAACACCCGAAGGCAGAACATGAATGCATTGATCCCCATAAAAGACATGTCATAGACACACCCAACGAGGACAACTCTCTCCCTATCCATATGGATGTGGGGAGAGAGGGTGAACTAGGCTTTCACAACCCACGGTGGAAGTGGTTCAAAGCCTGCCAGCAGGAAAACATGAGCGCGTGGCTCCAGCTAGGACCACAACGCGTGAGGACAGAAAAGGGCGCCAGCTGCCATGTCGAGGGTAGAAATGCGTACCCCGAAACCCATGCTATAGCCTCGCTCTAAGGCCACCAACCCAAGTGCAGGAATCGCACATTGGCTAGCGCCGGGTCATCAGCAAGAATGAGGCGGGCAGTGAAACCTCGCATGAAGGCCAGGGCGTGGACCACGGTGGACCCCCTAGAACCCTCCATGAAAGGATACTAGCCGCAGGGCCCCATGCGCTACGAGGATGACGATGATGCCCCTGGCCGACATGACTGGTGGAACAACATCGACATAATAAGCCTTGACGACCCAGAGGCCCTCGACCACTTCCTCGGCAACTGCGACCACCTCCTGGAAGCCTCAGATTCCGAAGTTGAAAGTGGCGTGAGCATCCCCTGGTACTTAGGGCATTAGCCAAGGCACCGGAGCCTGAGGAAGGCCACACCGCAGGACCAAGGGCGGCCAGTGGCGAAACTACCGCTCATGCAGAAGGCTCCAGGCAACTACATCATCTCTTTTGCCTCAAAATTCATTGAAGTAGTTGACATGCCTATGTAAAACCACATTCTCACTAAAATAAAGTCCTACTTTATTAGTCTCTAGTGGTTCCTAACCCTGCAGTGCTCAGGGGTCAGGCCTCACTCAGGGGCTGGAAGGAGGGTAGGCATAATCAAAAACATTTTGTCAAGACCAATTTTCCTTGCAACAAGGCATGCCCATCATAAATGTTTGAAGTGTCTGTGTGAAACAAAAACATGGAGAATGAAAAACATGTCCATTATAAAGGCTCCCGGCGCCTTGGCCAGGACTAACCCCTTCGAGGGAGCATGATGTCCTCTATCTTGTCTGCCAAAGCTTGCGAGAGGGGGTGACATCGCTCTCCAGCCTCTCCATGGTCTCGTCGTCGAGCGCTTCTGGGTAGCCTCTGCTCAGCGCCTCTAGGCTAAGGGTACCCCATTAGAGTGAGTGACCGATCCGAAGGCTTGGTTCACCCCACCCCTCAGAGCACTCCTCTCAAGCTCACGCACTTGGGCCGTAATCTGGAGCACGCGAGTTGGGTGAATCCGCCGCTCCCCCCGGAGGCACCCTGAGGTTGTCATAGACCTAGACAACGACACCTCGACCAGATCCTTCTCGAGTGTCTATAGCCTCGCCGTCACCTAGCCTAGATCACCAGAAAGCTCGGCCATAGTGGAATTAGCTTCAAGCTTTTGATTCTGCTCCTCCCTAAGCTCGGCCTGGAGCGTGACGACTTGGTGCCGGGAGACGTCGCGCTCTTCGCGAGCCGTCTCGCGCTCTGAGCGAAGCCACCCCGCGGTCAAGCATAGATCATCCCACTCTTTGCGTATACGCGTGAGCGTTGAAGCGTCTTGGTGCGCTTGCGCCTCGATGGCAGCAAGCTTGGTCTCCATCACCAACTTCAGCTCCTATCCTTCTCGGCTGAAGACAGGAGCTCAAGAGCCCGCTCGCGTGCCTCGTCCTCCCTCCGGTGGAGTCCATTGTGCTCTTTCTTTAGCACCTCGATCTCCTTACCATCTGCCAGTAGTTGGTCCAGATAGTACAAGGCAGTCCGTTCAGCCTCGTTAGCATCCCGGTGGATGTTGGCTAGCTCCACAGCATGCTGATCCCAAGCTGCCTTGAGCCGGTGGATGAACTAGGACTTCTCCTGGCTCCTTGCCAGCAGGGCCTAAGGGGAAGGACTAAGTAAGGAACTCTGAGATAACAACGTACGAAAAACCAAACAGCGAACATATCTTACCTTGTGGGCGGGGACCGCGCCGCTCAACAGACACAGCAAAGTGCCCAGACCAGACGTAACATCTCCAACTGTGGCCTAAAAGTTGGCCAGTCCACCTCTTCTGTGGGGTCGTCGAGGACGAACGGTGGAGCCCTCAGGCTCTGCATGTCTCCCAACTTGACATGGGGCCCGTCCCATGCCACCGGGGCTGGGCCGCTCGATCATCACCACCGACTGGGGCCAATTTCACGCCGCACTGTGCTTCGACGGCAGTTGGCAAAACTAGCGGCGTCAGCACCGATGACCTCCTCACCCCCTCGACCTCCGGGGACGTCACCGATGCGCCCCCTCTATTCGTCCAGCCATGGGCATCTCCAAACCCTCCTGCGGCAGCAGGCGCATGGCGCCCTGCGATCGCGCCGTGGATGGGTCCTCCTCTGGCCGCCTCTCCTCTGAACGCTCCACCGGGGGCACGGACATCTGCGCCGGCGACAGCCTAGTCCACGCCACCACTGTGAAGGCCATGATGACCACTAACTGCTCCACAGTCAACACGGGCGCCACTGGCACATCTGCAATCGGTGTCGTGGAGGCTCCAGCCCCGCCTTCGGCTGCGATACCGGCTGTAACACCCCGGTGTTACGCAAGCATTTAGGCACTGCAATTCATGACCATAATGCATCATCAAGCATCATCATCTTGCATACATAGTTAGGTTAAATAATAGCTGAAACAATGCTTCAAAACATTCGAAACATGACTGTGAAACATACATGTTGCATTTGTTTGTTTAATTTATTCTATGCCATAGTCTTGCTTGTATTAATGTTAAACATGCTTGTTTGTTAATTCTAATAGTTCACTAATGTTTTAGAGCCATCCTGGAGCAAAGTTTATTTTGAAAATATATCCAAATTTTGCTTTTAAAAAAATAAGTTTAAAAAAATGGTCAAAATACCCTTTATTTAGCTTTTACTTTCCAATTCAAAATCTATTGGAAATTTTGAGTTGGTCCCTTAATAAAAGTTGTAGAGAATTAAATTCCAAGCAACTTTCATTTTTAGACCATTTCCAGAAAATGTCATTTTCTTGCTCCAAATTTGATTTAGAGCTGCTGCATTTTGAAAATCTTGAAAACGAATTGAAAAATAAAAAGAAAAACTCTTCTTCGCCTAAGTGGGCCGGCGCCCCACTTTTGGCCTGGCCGCGGAAGACGGCCCGTGCGCCTGCCTGCCTCCTCCTCGCTCTCGCATGCCCCGCTCCCGCGCTCTGTGCGCGAGCGCGCCGCGCGCGCGTGCCCAGCCGACGCTGGCTGCGTGGCCGCCCACCACCGGTGGCAAGGGGCGGTGGCGCACTCGCCGTTCCGACCGGCCCTGCACCGTCTTCAAGACCCCCTGTCCGAGCGCCATCCGCTCCATTCCACTTCCGTTCGCTCGCATGCCTCCTCTCTCCAGTTTCAAAATCCCGAGCGTGAGCCCCTCCTTCGCCACCGCAACGGAGCTCTCCACTATCGTTCTAGCCAACACCGCTCGCCTCTGGCCGATTGGTATCATCTCCGTCTCCGCCTCCCTCTCAGACACCCGGTGCTCGTGGCGGTTTCACCGTTTAAGCCGAGGTGAGGCCCTATTGGGCGTTCTCTTCCACCGCCGCTCGTCGAAGCACGGTCGAGCTCGTGCTTGACGTGGAAACCCCAGCTCCGTCCCCTTTCTCTCTCCCATTTGGTGCGCATCGGCTCCGCCTCGTCCAGGTGAGGCTGAAGCCTTAGCTAATGGCGCCGTCAGGGACCTGGTTCACAGGACTTTCTCCGCTCCGCCATGCAAGCGTGCTACCGCCCGCCTTTGTCACCGGTGAGCGCGCCCCACCGTGCAAGCCGTCGCCATTTTCTACCTCGATCGGTTCGCCTTCTCGCGCTGAGCACGGTGGTGGTGACCCCGTCGCCGGCAACCTCGCCGACGGCGAGCTTCGCCGCGAGGCCGTCCCATCCCCTGCTCTGCCTCCTTCATGGGCTGAAAGCGGCCATGGGCCGGCTGGCTTTCGTGGGCCGACCCAGTAAGAGGTTGGGTTTGGGTTTTTCAGATCAGAAAAGAAAAATGATTTTGTCTATTTCATGTAAATGCTTCCAAAAATCACAGATTGCTCCACAGTGCTCCAAATCAAGTGAAACAAAAATTTGTTATGTTCCTCATGACTAGATCTACAACATAAAAATATTGCATATTGATTTTGTGATACTTTTCTATAGAGTTTTATTTAATCCTTGTAATTGCTAATTATTTAGAAAATATATAATAAATATAATAGGTATTAGAAAAATATGGTTCCAAGTTTGTTAGTCTTCTTTGGTGATGTGCTTTGCATGAAAAATATATGCCATGCTTGTTCTGTAGAAAAATTATGATGTCTAGTTCAAGTGTCATTTATTGCCTAGATTTGTTATTTTCTTTATAAGGAAAAATATGAATAAAACATGCATATGATAAATTTTGTACAGTGATCATTTACTGTGAAGAATCTAGGAAAAATGGTAAATCTGTTGTTTGATACTTTTCAAAATACAAAGTATTTTCATGCTCATATTTATGCCATATCTTGTCATTTTTGTGTAGGCAGTTCTAGTGATCCAAATGCAATAAAATTTTTGTGACATGCTAGGTTAGATGATAGTAAGCCACTGTAATTTTCCTAGATTTTTCTGTGCTACCAAAATGGATGTTGTTGTTCAAACCTAGTTTCAATTAGGGTTTATTTAATATTTTTTATGCATGTTTAGTTAATAATGTTTGCTTTGGTGTATCTTTGAAGCATCTTAGCTTGCTGTGGTGACTTAGTAAGTAGTATAGTGGTTGTAGTAGTAGTTTAGTAGTACATGTTATTGGATGATGTTGACTACCGTGTAGAAGAGTTGCATTTCTACTCTATCCAATAAAGTAAACATGTTCATCTACATCCCATTCATCATGATCATTATATGTCATCCCTCCAATGCACCTATGCATGAGCACTTATACATCTGCATCATATAGGATCACAAGAAGGAATTCCGGTAGCAGTTCCCGAGGAGCCGGAAGAGCAGCCCGAGGTGCAAGAGCAGGAGGTGCCCGAAGCCGACGAGGAGGTCGGTGAGGATCTTCCGGAGTGCCCCGATCATCGCCCGAGCTCTTTTGAATGAGGCAAGCCTCGGAGCATTATCAGCCTCCCACTTTATAATGCATTTTACTATATATATGTTATATATTTGATGCATTAAGTTATAGGGGTTGAGTGCAACCGTTGCTGCATTATACCTAGTTTACCCTTCTTATACCCTATCCTTGTTACCTTGGTATTCACAATCGAGTAAATGCTTAGCTTGCTTAGACCGGTAGAAGTCGGATGATTTCCTGTCACCTGCGAGCTATAGGTGGTTACATGGATCTACTTGAATAAGTATGTCATCATAGGATAACTAAGTGTTAATTTGAAGTTTAGACCGGATGGAGGCTTACAGGGTTTTGGATTGTAGTGTTTTTCGTCTGTGTCGGTTAAGGATCGACCGTTGTTGGGCCTCGAGACATGTTGAACGCATGCCTTACATTTAGCTGACCAAATAATGTACCTTTCGATCGTGAAGCTAGGAGATTATTCGGGTCGAGTGGATTGCCCACGGCGCACTATACCAGAGCAGGTGTGGTAGGACACTGGGGCGCGATGATAAGGCCAAAGAGGAGTCAGGCGGCCCTCGGGTACATGTGGTACCTGGCAAACTCGAGACTTTACCTAGATAGTTGACTTGGTGACCAATATCTCACTTTAGCGGGTGAGTGAGGTTTGTGTGAGAAATAAATTACCAGCTGGTTAATAATCGATTCGAATCGCCATCGTTCACTGGATAGTGAACACTTGACTTGAGTTACTTCATCGTAGTAATGTTGATGGAACACTTGGATAGTTATATGAAATATGACACTATGAAAGTTGTTAATGATCTTTGGTTATCATTATTTGAATAATCACATGTTTGCTCTAGTATATGTGCAATTGTAGTCGACAGGTTAATAAAAATTAACTTAATAATAATGCTTTTGGAAAGGTTCTTGAAATGATAAAAATGCCTTTTTGCAAATGAGTCAGCTACCCTACTATAAAGCCTTTCATAATCCTTGGTGTCACTTTATTTTCGGTTATATCGGGTAAGTCTAGCTGAGTACCTTCTCGTACTCAGGGCTTTGTTCCCACTTGTTGCAGATGGGCAGATGTATCACGGCTACTATATCAACTGCCTTTATCCTGCGATGTGTGAAGCTTAGGACCATGGGCAGTGGTCGTTTCCTACATCTTATCTAATGCTTTTGTTGGAGATGATCATCAGCTAGCACTGTACTTGAACTCTGTGTGAGTGTGTGGTGAATTTGAACTAAATGCTTCTGCTACTTTTATTTAAACTTGGTTTGTAATAACTATGTTTAAACTCTAATGTATCTGTGATGTGAACTTTTATGTAATTTGTGATGGTGACCGCTAAACTTATTACGATCTTGGCTGGTATGCGAGTTGGTTTGAAATCCCTCAAGATTTCACAGACTATCGGGTTATACGGGCTTAAGTTTGCTAAATCGTCTGCTCCGGTGGATGATTTTCTTACTTAATTTCGTATAATTGGTCGGTTCTATTACAGCTGGCATCGGAGCATGGTTTAGCATGTTACTGTTCATAAGTGTATTTAAAACAAAAGGTGGTTGAAAAACGTGATTTCCAAACTAAAAAGTGTGCCAGTGGTCATATCCTTTATGCTCAATTAAGGACTCTAGGTGGCTTATTTAAGTACTAACTTGGGGTTCTTGCATCATATTTCTCTTTCGTTGCTCATACGGCGTGCTATTGTATGAGTGCCACTTGTTTAAGTGGTAGTATGTGGATCATTTGCCTCTATGCCTCGGTAAGTGTGAGTTGTGAGAGCATGGTCGGATACACTGCCGATCTAGGGAGAGTGCTTATATGATGCTGGAGTAAATACATGTTCTACACATGTTTTATAAAGGTGTCGCATATGTGGTTGTTCCGTCCATTGAGGCGATGCCATCAATAGGATGATGGTTTGGGTAGTTACTACCGTTGTATGCGTATCTAGGGATGCGTATGGAGCGTGTAGATAAATTTACTGCTTTCATGCATCCATTGGGAATTGGGCTGAAATGAATCTTCTGCAGGTACATAACAGCGTGATCGTGTAGAACGTATTAGTTACGTATATGAGAGATCATTGAGTGCCACCGAATATATCGCTAGAAGTTAATTATTTCATAAGTTTGTGAGAACGTACGAAACGTACATACATCATGTTACTTGTGCATTTCATTCATGACATGCATTCCTCCCCTTATAAATTGATTATCTCATTTTGATAAAATTTGTACCAACTTAAAATATGTTCTCATGGGGTAATAAAAACTTTTGCTACAGATGGCCCGCACGAAGCAGACTGCTTGTAAGTCCACTGGCGGGAGAGCACCTCGACACCAGTTGGCCCCGAGGGAGCACCGCACCACGGACACCTTCTTGAGCGAGTTTGGCATGCCGACCTTGCTTTGGAGAGTGCTCCATGATGTGGGGTACCCAGAGGGTCAGGAGCTGGTGTACTCTTGGAGTGAGAGTTAGTTGGTTAAGGATGGGATTGCAGTGGTGGAGATCACAGTTCCTGCTCTTGGTGATGCCCCGGAGTGGGATGGCTGGCACTTGGAGTTCGAGGGTCGCACTCCTGTTGAGGGTATAGAGGGAGCAACTTTCCATGTTATCAGGGACATTATGATCAAGTTTCCCAATGAGCTGGCAGCCGCATTAGCAGGTACTTTTCCTCGAGATGATCCTCGAGATGCTATCTGGGTTTAGCCCCAGGGAAGTGCCTTGGTCAGAGGTCCAAATGAGGGACGGGCTAGCGACAACCATGCCATGAGCGCTATGTTCGCAGCTATCAGAGCTTATGAGGGTCTCGAGTGCACTTATTGGACTTTGACTGGTTTGTGTGGTGATGATAAGCTCAAGGCAAGGAAGCAGAAGAAGAAGCAAGCACGTGTGATAGCGAGCTTGCAAGAGCAGTTGGCTGACATGACCTTGCAGCGAGACTAGGCTGTGGTGAGAGACGAGGATGCTACGCAGCGAGTGCGGACGTTGACTCATGCCAACAACAATGCAGACCGCATGATTGAGTAGCTAGTTCAGGAGAGGAATGAAGCCTAGAATGAGAGAGACCTTCTGAGGCAGAGGGTCGATGAGCTAGAGGAGTACAACATCAACTTGCGCGAGGAGTTTCACGCACTATACAACGGGGTTGGCCCGTATGCTCCTCCAAACGTCGCCGGCATGGACGTCGACGACGATGAGGATGAGCCTACAGTTGCACCTGTTGACGATGACAACGCTGCTACTGATGGTAGCGATGGTGACGTCTCTGACCCCGACGATGGCCCTAAGGAGTAGGCTAGTTGCTTTGTGTTAGTGATTAGGTCCTGCCATGATGACCTTTCTTTTGGCTTCATGTATCTTGATGTATCTCATTTCAAACCTTGAGACTTGGTAGGATGTTGGAACTTGGTTGGTCATGCGATACCTGAACGCATAAAAGTCCAGTGTATGTATGCTGGCAATTTGGTTGTATGGATGCGATGTTTGCATTTGAAGTAATTTAATTAGTGTTGTTTTAATTGGAATGCGATTATTGTGCCTTTGTTTTATTGTATGAATTTGTTCTCTCCAATAAATTCAGTATGGCATAATTTTTGATTCACTCACAATTACTACAGCTTCACTTAATAATTACTTGTTGCTGAAATATGCAGATGGCAAACACTCGCCGCGTCACGTATGAGGCCGCTGAAACTGGTGGTAATGGTGTCGGGGTAGGTGGGAGTGGTGGAAATAACGTCAACCACAATGAGCCACACCCGGAACCACATTTGCCGCCTCCTCCCCCGCTCACTACAGAGGTGTTCTTTGCACAGCTTCTTGGAAGTCAGCGCAATACCGAGCAATCTCAAAAAAACATGGAAGATTTTCTACGTACCATTGCCAACAATGTCCAACGCGGAAACAATCAGGGTGGTGGCAATGGGGTGAATCAGTACAGCAGCTTCAAGAATTTCATGGACACCAGACCACCAATATTCAAGGAAGCAATAGAGCCACTTGACGCTGAAGAATGGATCAACACCATGGAAGACAAGTTCCGTGTGTTGAGGCTGATTGAGGTATTGAAGACAGAATATGCTGCACATCAGTTACAAGGACCAGCAGAAATATGGTGGAAGCATCATCGCACCACCTTCCCTCCAAATGCTCAGATTCCATAGAGAGAGTTCACTGAGGCCTTCCGTGGAGTTTATATTCCACCAGGACTGATTGAGATGAAGTTGGGAGAGTTCTTGGCTTTAAATCAGGGCACCAAAACCGTGACACGGTATTTGCATGCCTTCAATAACTTGTGTCGTTATGCTCCCGACATGGTTGACACAGATGCTAAGAGAATTGCTAGTTTGAAGAGAGGACTTAATCCAAAGATGATAAAGCATGTGGGTACCAATACCCATGCAAGATTCAATGACTTTATCAGTGACTGTCTAAAGCAGGAAAAGAACAACAACACCAGTACCGTAGCCAAAAGTCGCAAGAGAGCACTAGAGGGTGGTCCGTCCCAAGCAAGAGCACCTGCGGGAGGTCATCCTCCCTATCGTCCATCAGCACCTGGCGCTAGGTTCAGGCCACCTCATTAGAGAGGTCAGAATTTCAGGGGACCACAGAAGCCTTACAAGATGGCAGTGCAGTCCAACAAGGCAACCGCCAGTGCAGGACAGGGTAGCTCCAAGGGGGTCATGGGATCTGCTGGTACAGTGAAGGGACCATGCTACAATTGTGATCAACTAGGTCACTTCTCAAGGTTTTGTCCTTATCTGCCTAGGAAGAAGCAACAGACATATACCGCTTGTGTGCACCACACCACTGTGGAAGAGATTCCTAAGGGAGAGCCCGTAACTGCTGGTAAGTTTCCTGTCAACCAACACCCCGCAGTTGTTCTATTTGATTATGGATCATCGCATTCTTTTATGAGTCAAGCATTTGCACGGAAACATGAACAACTATGCACAGATTTGAGTTATGGTTACCGTATAAGTTTAGCTGGGGCTGATGTTTTGACTAACCAGATGGTTCGAGGGGCAACCCTTGAATTAGGTAACAGAAAGTTTAGAGTGAACCTGATAGTTATGCCTGGGTTAGTTTTGGATGTCATTATAGGGATGAACTGGATGAAAGATTGGGGGCAGTCATAAATACAGGGAGTCGAGTACTTACCCTTAAGGATCCTCAGGGTGAGGGTACTTTTTAGGTACCATTGCCTAGAAGAACAGACCTCGTAAGTGTAACATGTGCTATAGAAATTATTCCTATTCATCAGATTCTGGTAGTGTGCGAGTTTCCGGATGTGTTCCCAGATGAGTTACCTGGTCTTCCGCCAGATAGGGATGTTGAGTTTGGAATTGAGTTAGTTCCAGGGACAGCTCTAATTTCAAGGAGACCGTATCGGATGCCTCCGGATGAGTTAGCTTAGCTAAAGAAACAACTAGAGGATTTATTGAAAAAGGGGTTTATTCGACCAAGCAAGTCTGAATGGGGATGTCCCGCATTATTTGTGAAGAAGAAGAAAGAGGGCACTTTGAGAATGTGCGTGGATTATAGGCCACTTAATGCTATAATTATCAAGAATAAGTATCCCTTGCCTCATATTGATGTTCTGTTTGATCAGTTAGCCAAAGCCAGAGTGTTCTCCAAGATAGATTTAAGATCCAGTTACCATCAGATCAAGATTAGGCCACAAGATATACCGAAAACCGCCTTTTCCACCAGATATGGGTTGTACAAGTATCTTGTCATGTCTTTTGGCTTAACAAATACTCCTGCATACTTTATGTATCTGATGAATACGGTTTTCATACCAGAATTGGATAAGTTTGTGGTAGTGTTTATTGATGATATTCTGGTGTACTCCGAGAACAAGAAGGATCATGAAGAGCATCTGAGAATTATTTTGACCAGACTTAGAGATCATAAGTTGTATGCTAAGTTTAGCAAGTGTGAATTTTGGTTGAAGAAAGTTCCTTTCCTTGGTCACATTCTGTCAGAAAATAGAGTTTTAGTAGATCCAAGCAAGGTGCAAGAGGTTATGGATTGGAAGGCGCCGATCACAGTTTCTGAAGTCAGAAGTTTCTTAGGATTAGCTGGTTACTATCGCCGTTTTATACCAGATTTCTCGAAGATTGCTAAACCAATGACAAGTCTGCTATAGAAAGATCATAAGTTCGTTTGGACAAAGGAGTGTGAAGCAGCTTTCCACACTTTGCGGAAACTGTTGACCACAGCTCCTGTTTTAGCACAACCGGACATAGAGAAACCTTTTGATGTGTTTTGTGATGTATCGAAAACTGGATTAGGATGTGTTCTTATGCAAGAAGGAAGAGTTATTGCTTATGTCTCACGACAGTTGAGAAAGCACGAGATCAATTATCTGACACATGATCTTGAACTTGCTGCAGTTGTGCATGCCCTAAAAATTTGGTGACATTATCTACTTGGTAATGTGTGCAATATTTTCACAGATCACAAGAGTCTTAAGTATATCTTTACCCAACCAGAGCTGAATATGAGACAGCGAAGATGGTTAGAATTGATTAAGGATTACAACTTGAACGTGCAGTATCATCCTGGAAAGGTTAATGTAGTGGCAGATGCTTTGAGTAGAAAGTCACATTGCCTGAATGTGCAACCTTGCTTGAAGATGGGTTCGATCTGATGCACCCTACCATGTTACATAGTATTCAGATCAGTTTCTCTTTGGAGAGTAAGATAATAGAAGGCCAGAAGACCGACAAGGGGGTATTCCACATCAAAGAGAAAATTAAAGAAGAGTCATCTAAGCACTTTAGAGTGGATGAACAGGACGTGTTATGGTTTAATGACCGTCTTGTTGTTCCCAAGGATCGAGAGCTTAAGAATAAACTAATGGATGAAGCTCACCTTTCTAAGCTATCCATCCATCCTAGAAGTAGTAAGATGTACCAAGAACTGATACCTCGTTATTGGTGGACAAAGATGAAGAAAGAGATTGCAGCCTATGTTGCCAGATGTGACACCTGTTGTAGGGTGAAAGCTATTCATATGAAACCTGTCGGTTTATTGCAACCCATATCCGTACCTAGTTGGAAGTGGAATGATATAAGTATAGATTTTATCTCAGGTTTGCCCACTACCCAAAAGGGGCATGACTCGATTTGGGTGATTGTAGATCGTCTTACCAAGGCAGCTCATTTCTTACCTGTTAAGACAGATTATCGACCAACTCAATATGCCGAGAAATACATTGCAGAAATTGTGAGATTGCATGGCATACCGAATACTAGTGTCTGATAGAGGGTCACAGTTCACCACTCACTTTTGGGAACATTTACACAAAGGTCTGGGTACGAGTCTGATCCGTAGTACTACTTATCATCCTCAGACAGATGGCCAGACCGAGCGAGTTAATGTCACGCTAAAGGATATGTTAAGAGCCTGTGTGTTGTCTTCTAGGGGTTCATGGGAGTCCTGGTTACCTTTAGCCGAGTTTGCTTACAATAACAGTTATCAAGAAAGTATCAAAATGGCCCCATTCGAAGCCTTGTATGGCAGAAAATGCAGGACACCGCTAAATTGGATTGAGCCAGGAGAAAGGAGGTATTATGGTGTTGACTTTGTAGAAGAAGCCGAGAAGAAAGTTCATATTATTCAGCTAAATATAAAAGCAGCTCAATCATGTCAGAAAAGCTATGCGGATAAAAGGAGGAGACCGCTTGTGTTTAAAGTTGGTGACTATGTTTATCTAAAAGTCACACCAATGAAGAAGAAATGTTTTGGAGTCCAAAAAAAGCTTGCCACCAGATTTGTGGGACTGTACAAGATCTTGGAAAGGAGAGGTACAGTAGCCTAAAAGTTGGAATTACCTAAAATAATGAGTGTCATTTTTCCTGTGTTCCATGTATCCCAGTTAAAGAAATGTTTGCGTGTTTCGGAAGAAAGAATAGAACCTCGAGGCATAAAGCTCAAGTCAGATTTGGTATATCGTGAGCAACCAGTTCGAGTTTTGGACACCAAAGAGCGTGCTACTTGAAATAGTATGTTTAAAACATACAAGATACAGTGGAATCATCATGATGAGGGCGATGCAACTTGGGAGACGGGTGAATATCTACAAAAAGCTTATGAAGATTTTTATAACAAATAGTTCGTAACCCAAATCTCGGGACGAGATTTTTATAAGGGGGGAGGGCTGTAACACCCCGGTGTTATGCAAGCATTTAGGCACTGCAATTCATGACCATAATGCATCATCAAGCATCATCATCTTACATACATAGTTAGGTTAAATAACAGGTGAAACAATGCTTCGAAACATTCGAAACATGACTGCGAAACATACATTTTGCATTTGTTTGTTTAATTTATTCTATGCCATTGCTTGTATTAATGTTAAACATGCTTGTTTGTTAATTCTAATAGTTCACTAATGTTTTGGAGCCATCCTGGAGCAAAGTTTATTTTGAAAATATATCCAAATTTTGCTTCTTTTAAAAAAATAAGTTTAAAAAAATGGTCAAAATACCGTTTATTTAGCTTTTACTTTCCAATTCAAAATCTGTTGGGAATTTTGAGTTGGTCCCTTAATAAAAGTTGTAGAGAATTAAATTTTAAGCAACTTTCATTTTTGGGCTATTTCCAGAAAATGCCATTTTCTTGCTCCAAATTTGATTTAAAGATGCTGCATTTTGAAAATGTTGAAAAAAAATTGAAAAATAAAAAGAAAAACTCTTCTTCGCCTAAGTGGGTCGGCGCCCCACTTTCGGCCCAGCTGCGGAAGATGGCCCGCGCGCCTGCCTGCCTCCTCCCCGCTCCCGCACGCCCTGCTTCCGTGCTCTGTGCACGAACGCACCGCGCGTGCGTGCTCAGTCGACGCTGGCCGCGTGGCCGCCCACCACCGGCGGCAAGGGGCGATGGCGCACTTGCTGTTCCGACCGGCCCTGCACCGTCTTCAAGACCCCCTATCCGAGCGCCATCCGCTCCATTCCACTTCTGTTCGCTCGCCTGCCTCCTCTCTCTAGTTTCAAAATCCCGAGCGGGAGCCCCTCCCTCGCCACCGCACCGGAGCTCGCCGCCACCGTTGCGGCCAACACCGCTCGCCTTTGGCCGATTGGTCTCAGCTCCATCTCCACCTCCCTCTCAAACACCCGGTGCTCGCGACGGTTTCACCGTTTAAGCCGAGGTGAGGCCCTATTGGGCGTTCTCTCCTGCCGCCGCTCATCGGAGCACGGCCGAGCTCGTGCTCGCCGTGGAAACCTCGGCTCCATCCCCTTTCTCTCCCCCGTTTGGTGTGCATCGGCTCCGCCTCGTCTAGGTGAGGCTGAAGCCTTAGCTAATGGTGCTGTCGGGGACCCGGTTCACCGGACTTTCTCCGCTCCGCCATGCAAGCGTGCTACTGCCCGCCTTTGTCACCGGTGAGTGCGCCCCACTGTGCAAGCCGCCGCCATTTTCTACCTCGATCGGTTCGCCTTCTCGTGCTGAGCACGGTGGTGGTGACCCCGTCGCCGGCAACCTCGCCGACGGCGAGCTTCGCCGCGAGGCCGTCCCATCCCCTGCTCTGCCTCCTTCATGGGCTGAAAGCGGCCATGGGCTGGCTGGCTTTCGTGGGCCGGCCCAGTAAGAGGTTGGGTTTGGGTTTTTCAGATCAGAAAAGAAAAATGATTTTGTCTATTTCATGTAAATGCTTCCAAAAATCATAGATTGCTCCACAGTGCTCCAAATCAAGTGAAACAAAAATTTGTTATGTTCCTCATGACTAGATCTACAGCATAAAAATATTGCATATTGATTTTGTGATACTTTTCTATAGAGTTTTATTTAATCCTTGTAATTGCTAATTATTTAGAAAATATATAATAAATATAATAGGTATTAGAAAAATATGGTTCCAAGTTTGTTAGTCTTCTTTGGTGATGTGCTTTGCATGAAAAATATATGCCATGCTTGTTCTGTAGAAAAATTATGATGTCTAGTTCAAGTGTCATTTATTGCCTAGATTTGTTATTTTCAAGTGACATGTTCATATACATCCCATTCATCATGATCATTACATGTCATCCCTCCAATGCACCTATGCATGAGCACTTATACATCTGCATCATACAGGATCACAGGAAGGAATTCCGGTAGCACTTCCCGAGGAGCCGGAAGAGCAGCCCGAGGTGCAAGAGCAGAAGGTGCCCGAAGCCGACGAGGAGGTCGGTGAGGATCTTCCGGAGTGCCCCGATCATCGCCCGAGCTCTTTCGAATGAGGCAAGCCCCGGAGCATTATTAGCCTCCTACTTTATAAAGCATTCTACTATATATGTTATATATTTGATGCATTAAGTTATAGGGGTTAAGTGCAACCGTTGCTGCATTATACCTAGTTTACCCTTCTTATACCCTATCCCTGTTACCCTGGTATTCGCAGTCGAGTAAATGCTTAGCTTGCTTAGACCGGTAGAAGTCGGGTGATTTCCTGTCACCTGCGAGCTATAGGTGGTTACCTGGATCTGCTTGAATAAATATGTTATCATAGGATAACTAAGTGTTAATTTGAAGTTCAGACTAGACGAAGACTTACAGGGTTTTAGACTATAGTGTTTTCCGTCTGTGTCGGTTAAGGACCGATCGTTGTTGGGCCTCGAGTCATGTTGAATGCATGCCTTACATTTAGCTGACTGAATAATGTACCTTTCGACCGTGAAGCTAGGAGATTATTCGGGCCGAGTGGATTGCCCGCAGCGCACTGTACCAGAGCAGGTGTGGTAGGACACGGGGGCGCGATGATAAGGCCAAAGAGCAGTCGGGCGGCCCTTGGGTACATGTGGTTTCTGACAAACTTGAGACTTTACCTGGATAGTTTACTCGGTGACCAATATCTCACTTTGCGGGTGAGTGAGGTTTATGTGAGGAATAAATTACCAGCTAGTTTATAATCGATTCAAATCGCCATCGTTCACTGGATAGTGAACACTTGACTTGAGTTACTTCATCGTAGTAATGTTGATGGAACACTTGGACAGTTATATGAAATATGACACTATGAAAGTTGTTAATGATCTTTGGTTATCATTATTTGAATAATCACATGTTTGCTCTAGTACATGTGCAATTGTAGTCGACAGGTTAATAATAATTAACTTGACAATAATGCTTTTGGAAAGGTTCTTGAAATGATAAAAATGCCTTTTTGCAAATGAGTTAGCTACCCTACTATAAAGCATTTCATAATCCTTGGTGTCACTTTATTTTCGGTTATGTCGGGTAAGTCTAGCTGAGTACCTTCTCGTACTCAGGGCTTTGTTCCCACTTGTTGCAGATGGGCAGATGTATTGCGGCTACTATATCAACTGCCTTTATCCTGCGATGGGTGAAGCTTAGGACCATGGGCAGTGGTCGTTTCCTACGTCTTATCTAATGCTTTTGTTGGAGTTGATCATCAGCTGGCACTGTACTTGAACTCTGTGTGAGTGTGTGGTGAATTTGAACTAAATGCTTCCGCTACTTTTATTTGAACTTGGTTTGTAATAACTATGTTTAAACTCCGATGTATCCGTGATGTGAACTTTTATGTAATTTGTGATGGTGACCGCTAATCTTATTACGATCTTGGCTGGTATGCGAGTTGGTTTGAAATCCCTCGAGATTTCACGGACTACCGGGTTATACGGGCTTAAGTTTGCTAAATTGTCTGCGCCGGTGGATGATTTTCTTACTTAATTTTATATAATTGGTCGGTTCTGTTACACCGGCCGATGAGGGTCGCCGAGCCGTAAGCCTCCTCTAGGGTGCCAGCTCCAAGGGGACGAGTCGGAGTCCCACACTGCAAGAGAAGTGGAGATAAGCACACAGCTCTGATAGGGCGACGGGGAAGCAAGACCACGACTCACCTTGACAACATCAGGCACTTAGAGCTCGACCCTCCAAGCCTCGGTCGCTGCTCATCAACACAAGGACGCTTTGAGCCCTCCCTAGGCTCCTGGACTTTGGGCCGTGCGGAACGGCCCGCCCCTGCCAGCCTCTCCGAGGCGCTGTTAGGTTGCTCTGACTCTGAGCGCTCCTATAACGCGCCGGTGGTGCACCCCGTTTCCATCGGCTCCTAGGGCACGGCGTCGGTACAGCTTGCCCCTGCTGCCCCTGAAGGCGCGCCCGCCCCTGGAAGGGATAGGAAAGACCTCGACGCGTCATCCGATGTCGCTAGGGGGTCTCCGAGGGCGAATGAGAGGGCATCGGCGGTTCCTCGCCCTCCAGCCTGTCCCAGTCAACAACGTCCACCACCGCCCCTTCACCCACTCCTCCGTGACCCTTGATGGTGGCATGACTCGCTACTCCAGCGACGATGTTCCCCGGTAGAGGCGCCAGATGTTCGTAAAGAACCAGCTGCCCCTGTAGAACGCGTCCTGGGAGTCAGTCGGGCATGTCCAAGAGGGAAAGGATAAGAAAAAGAAGATGCAGGGGAAGAGGGACTTATGAATTGAACGCAGCCAGGCTTGGGACGCATTGAGGGGTGATCGGGCACTGGGAAGATGGTGTTGATCACGTTCCCCATCGAGTCCTTCGTATTGCCCATCGCGCTCTTCATGTGCCAGATGACCTCGTCGTTAGATGGGACTTCCACGGTGAGCGTCGTCCCCTCTCGCGACGTGTCGGGAGCCATCAAGAATAGGGAAAGCGCGCGCCTCACCAGCAGCGCCACCCCTCTCATGTGGTATGCCCTAATGACTCCTGCTCCCTTTAGGACACGCTCCTTCAAGATACCGATGGTGAGAAGGTGGTTGGCGATTTTGTCCTCATCGCACGATGAGACATCGGCTTTCCACTCCACTGGAGCTTCGAAGATTCCGCAGCCAGTGTATGCCGGGAAGAGGGCATGAGGGTAGTCCTTGAGGTACCATTGTGAATGCCACCCTTTGTTGGATGACACCGCGTCCCCTCACGGGGCATGCGCACGCAACCCTCGCCCGACACCTCGGGCGGTGCGAGAAGCTCCGCGGCCCATTACGGTCCAAAAGTTCAAAGGCTAGCCCGCCAGCAGCCTCACAGCCACTTCTGAATACCTTGAGTGAGGGGTGGGATGGGAAAGGCTCACTAGCAGCCAATACCTGGGAGCGCGGGTGCCACGGGCTTCCTAGACCCTGTTCAAGTCTCGACAGGACGCGATCCATGGTTTTTCCCCGAAGAAAGGTGACAAGCCCTCGGGCTGGTCAAACGAGCCTGAGAACTATATGGATTGGCCACTGGGAACATGGAGTCGGTGACCAATTGACCAATGACGGAACCTTGTGAATAGGAATCGGGTCTTGATACAACCACGCCACCGTGCAACATTTTACAACCTCCAAGTCAAGCTATACCAACTCAAGTCTCACCTACATCAACACAAGCACAAGCCTTTGATGGACCGATTACATGTAGTCGAGCAAAAAACCTACAACAAGAGGTGCACGCGCTACTTTATGAGATTCATCTTAACATACATGAGAATTATATACAACCTAAGTCGTGCACATTACTATTGCTCAGGTTCACCAAGGAGGATGACAAGTACACACCAGGAGAGGATTATAAAGAAGAGCCATGCTCGGGACAGCACAGCATGACAGAACCATCAGAAAGAATCAGCCACCATTTTTTGTTGCCAAAAGCTATGAAGGCCCATGCAGACTTGTTGGAAAGCTTGTCAAGTCTAGTTTCCAATGCAACAAGTTCCGACCTGTTTGGAGTTTTCGTCTGGGCGTCGGACCTGTTTTAGTGAAGACTGGTCAGCAGTTCATCAGCCTGCATGATGATTAAATTCCCGTACAAAACTGTACCATTGTATAATATTTCGTGGTACATGCTATATATGGTGTGAATGCTTATCAAGTTATCTTTCCAACGCATCCAGCCGCACATCATTTGGAGGTTCCAAGATGGAGTTATTGCCAAAACACTGAATACTGCGCAGAAGTCAAACAGCCACACGGGAACCCAGTAGGAAGCTAGTTCGAAGAGGCCCTTTCACATAGTTCGACTTATCTTTTTCATTTCGTGTTTCTACCTATCCAGGAGGGTTATTCCTTGTATAAATACCCCCTTACTCCATAGCATTGATAGACAACTTGATATTTGATATACAGAAACCCTTTGTTCAGCTGTGTGCTAACAAATATTCAGAGAGTGATCTCTACCCCTTTGCTCTTGTGATTTCCTTGCGGGATTACAGAAGCGGCGGCTTCATCCGCTCCCAATTAGTGCTCCTACTCCCTTCAAGGTTCTCCTTGATTGATTGTAGGCTGTGTTGGTTGGTTTCTTGAGAGTGTGGTTGGGCGAATCCTCGATTCAGGTTGCCGGTTAAAGACGGTGGTTGGCTTCGAGTTTTATTTGCCAGGTTGCACTAGTTATCGCTGCCTGCAGCAAGTTATCCGGCTGTTCTTCAGCTAGTTATCGGGTGATCATCCTACGTCGTGAAGATTGGAACCCCTTGAGCGTATCATCTGGTATCAGAGCTTTCGTTACCACGGTAGGATTTTTTTTCCTTAGCTACTTATATATTTTGTTTCGTCCTATGCACCAAAAAGCCTGAAAAATACATTGCTTTAGCCCTTTGTTTCAATCTGTTATTTTAGTGAGTTTTGTCAAGTTTCAGTCCATTAGAGTCTTTGTTTTAGTTGCTGATCATTATCCTTTGCGTGTCCTTTGAGCCTCTTTATATATCTGAAAATCCCTAAAAAAATCTGAAAACGCATATCATGTCCTTTGCGTAAACTTTGATCCTATTATAGCTACCAGTTGTGTTTTGTTCTTATCTTAATTGTGCAAGTGTCTTAATCTGGTCTTTGTATTTAGTTATAAAAAAGTGTGTCAAAAAAAAGAGAAGAAAGAAAAGTAAAAAAAAAGAATAGAGAAAAACTGAGAAAGAAAGGTTCAAAGATCAGTAGGTTTATGTGCACAAGTGCTGAAAGTTTTCATATCAAGTAGTGCAACCAGTGTGCTATCCTTGTTTGGTGCAAAATTTTGGTTGGGTTTGATCGCAACACTTGCATCCCAATCATACTCCTTGTTTGCATCAAATCTGAAATTTCCTTGCGTGTGTGTGTGATCGATTTACATCTCATTCATATTCTGTGATCAGCACTAGGCAGAGAACTTCTAGTTTGGATTGTTACTTAATATTACAATAACTAGAATTTAGATTGCATTCCTTGTTTTATTCCCCACCAAGCTCCACATAAAAACCACCGTAATCTGTACTCTCTAGTCTTGTATTCGTCTCGCCATCACTTTCAGTTACCACCACACATTTGTTTCTCTATAATCCACGGCAGGGAATTCATAAGAGCTTTGGTTGGTAAGAGAGGTGAGGTTGTGAGAGTTCTACATATTTTCCTATACCACATATAAGCTTGCTATTTTGCATATGCAATAACCATGACAGGCCGAAGATATACCAATCTTCCATTCTATGGAAGTAATGATCCGGAGGAATTTCTCGTTTGGGCATAAGAAATGGAGATTGAACTTGAGGTTCAAGATTTTTCAGAAGCCAAGGAGATATCACGAGTTGTACTTGAATTTGAAGATTATGCTCATGATTGGTGGAAACAATATCCACATAAGCATCTCATCAAGAATTGGGAAGATTTGAAGAAGGCCATGAGAAAAGAATTTGTTCCAAGGGAATATCGGCTGATTTTGCTTCGTCGTTTGCAGCGTGTGAAGCAAGGTAGTAAATCTGTCCAAGCATATTATGATAAGCTGAATTCTTCCTTGCATCGTGCAAATATTGTTGATGACATGAATGCAATGGAATATTTCGAGAGAGGTCTTAATGGTAACATTGCTGCTGCACTTGAGGGCAAATATTTTAGAAGTATGCAAGATCTTCTAAGTTGTGCAATTAGAGAGGAAAAGCAAGTTATGAAGGTGCAGCAAGGCAAGGTCACCCATAACATTAGTTTGTGCCAAGATAAAAGTGCTAAGTTGCAGCCCAATATGTCCTCCATTGTTGGAAAGAAGCAATCATCAAGTCCATGCAAGAAGAGAGGACATGTTGTCCCAAAAGTTTCTTTAGTTGATTCTAGTACCAAGAGAAGTGAATATCAACAATTCAACTTGAAGAAGAACTTTGTTGTGCAGCAAGAAGAAGGCTCTATGTCCCAAATTGATATGGAAAATATTGAGGTGTGTGACATTACATTGGATCATAGTGTTACACCATCTCTTGATGTTGTTGCTATCCCAAAGTGCCATTTACAATCTGAAGTTGATGAGAATCAAGTTGCAAATGTTCCCATCAATGTTTGTCTCAGTTTTGAGCAAGATCAAGAAGAAAATTCTGCTGCACATGACACACAAAGTGAGGTAGCAGAAGTCACTATGCAAGTTGTGGAAGATCATCAGTTGAGTTGTGAAACTAGAGAAGATACTTCTCTGATCGAGGCTGATCCTTTGTGTGTTGAGTTGAGGGAACATGCTATAGTTCCACGCCATGGAAATCTAAAAAAATTTCATCAAGAAGCACTGCCACTATGTCTAAACACAAGTGTTGCAGATCTTAGAAGTTCTGAGCCTTATTCTAGTGCTAAAAGTGGAGAAGTTATATGCTCCAAATCTGTCCAAAAATTTTCTATGTCATCTAATGAAAAATCAGTACCCAATTATGACTAAGAGGTTGACAACACTCTGATTTTTGAAGGTGAATCTAATCTGAATTTGAAGGACAATCATTGTTTCAGTTTGAGAGCTGAATGTGAGCACAAAGATGATGCTATTGTGCCGTCTATTGCTAGTAATAAATATGTCCAAGATGAAGTTCATCATGATCTAATGGATCTAAAGTTTCGAACCAACATGGTTCCAAGCACAAATATGGTGTCAAGATGTGTTGTACCATCAGCTGCATTATGTGATGAATTATTAGACAGTGGTGCTAAAATTTTGTGCTCCCCCATGTCACAGAGTGTTGAGATTATTGAAGGAAAGATTAGTGCACATGATTCCACTTATACTAATGCCAGTCCAGCATCTTTGGAGGAGGTCAAAGATGATTATTTGGTTGCATCTATTGCTATTCCAATGCCACAGAAAGTTTAGATTGAAGGCAATATTAGTGGGGATGAATCCACATCAGCAATTGAGAGATCATCATTGTTTGAAGAGGATAGACCTGATGGTGTTGCTGCCACCATTACTGCCCCAATGGCAATCGATTACATCATGAATGATGGAAGATATTCATATGTTGCTCTAGAAGACATTGAAGATATTATGCATCAAATCCCTTGTGAGAATGAGTGCCACATAGCCAAATTGAGTGAGAGTGAAAACAAAAGTGAGTTGTGTGATTCCACCAAATGTGAGATTGAGAGTATCCACAGTATGAGTGTGAGAGATACACCACACAAAAAGAGAGAGCTTTATTGCAAGGCATGCACGGATGATTTTAACACTAACCCACTAATGTCTACTCTTAGTGTTGTTTCTCCCAACATGCAGGTCTATAAAGAAGATTCGGTGGAGATGGCTGCTCAAAAGACCCCCAAACTTGGCCAGAGAAATGTGAGGGTTGCCATTATTGAGAACCAACTCTATGTTGTGCAAAACCTGAACCATGACAAGGAAAAAGGTAAAAGTTCAGAGATACAATGCATCATTCATGCACCATCATAAAATCTAAAAGGTAATGCAAACAATTTAGAACTGAATCTGCAACATATATTGACCAGTAATTGTGATGACAAATTTGCTTCAACTGAAATTGAGTATACACGAAATCTTTGTGCTGATTTGATTGATCCACATGTTGATACAAGTGCTGAAATTTTGAAAGTTGACAAACATTGTTCAATCATGCATGACCATTGCCATACTTTGACTGAAATATATGATAATTTACATGTCGATAATGTGGGCCATGTAAAATTGATTAGTCATGCTGAATTCTTTAGAAGAATATCTCCTGCTGAATGTATGTTCTATGTCAAGCTTGATGAATTTGTTGATATTAATAAAATGGTTGAAAGTGTTCTTGATATATCATCTATGAAATCTTTGAATAGTGCCTACAGCTGCAAGTTTACATTTAACATCATTGGACACTACATTATAAATAAATTTTATGTTTGTGCTCTTTACATAACATGTCACAACATTGCTGAATTGAAGTTGAATAAAATGAGTTGTACATCTTGTGAACCATACTTTTCTTTATTTGAGATAAAAAGGTTGTTTAGAGCTTGCTGTTCAGAACAATCAATGTTATTTTCTTGTTCATATTCTTCACTGAAACAAAGAAATCTTGTGCAAATGTGTTTGGTTCATTCACCCAAAGTCTTTCCATATACATGTGGAACCATTGAGTATGAAAGGTACATTACTAAACCTTTGCATGAGTTGAGCATCAAGAATTATTGGAATATCAAACATGCTTCGTTCACATCTGTTGAAATATTTGATTTTGCAAAGATAAAACATGATAACCTGAATCAAATGAGTGGTTTAAAAGAAATTTTTGTGCTTCCATTTTCAAAGTTAATTTCAGGTTCACAAAATCTAAGAAACTATTCATCTCATCGAAAAGGAAATAATGTGCATATGAATTATAACGAAGATAATGAACAATCTTCAACAAGTAATCATAGCAATTGGCATATGCATCCACTCTCTATTTTCTTTAGACTGTTTTCAAGAGAGCAAAAGCAGAGGACAAGTTTTTTGGAAGAGAGGAAGGATGATAGGATCATACCAAGGACATCAACATTCACTCTTAATTCTAAGGATCCATTCAAGGTGAAAGCTAAACTTGATTCTAAATCCTTTTGGTTTCCACCAACAAGACTGCTACTTGGTTTATATGATTACAGATTCAAACACATTGCTGTGATGGAAGAAGGAGATTGCAACAGAAACATAGCATCTACCCCTGTTGGCCTAGCACAATTTTTGGACTTCGACGGATTAGAGTCGAGGACGACTCTTTTTCAAGGGGGGGAGGATGATACAACAACGCCACCGTGCAACATTTTACAACCTCCAAGTCAAGCTACACCAACTCAAGTCTCACCTACATCAACACAAGCACAAGCCTTTGATGGACCGATTACATGTAGTCGAGCAAAAAACCTACAACAAGAGGTGCACGCGCTACTTTATGAGATTCATCTTAACATACATGAGAATTATATACAACCTAAGTCATGCACATTACTATTGCTCAGGTTCACCAAGGAGGATGACAAGTACACACCAGGAAAGGATTACAAAGAAGAGCCATGCTCGGGACAGCACAGCATGACAGAACCATCAGAAAGAATCAGCCACCACTTTTTATTGCCAAAAGCTATGAAGGCCCATGCAGACTTGTTGGAAAGCCTGTCAAGTCTAGTTTCCAATGCAACAAGTTCCGACCTGTTTGGAGTTTTCGTCTGGGCGTCGGACCTATTTTAGTGAAGACTGGTCAGCAGTTCATCAGCCTGCATGATGATTAACTTCCCGTGCAAAACTGTACCATTGTACAATATTTCGTGGTACATGCTGTACATGGTGTGAATGCTTATCAAGTTAGCTTTCCAACGCATCTAGCCGCACATCATTTGGAGGTTCCAAGATGGAGTTATTGCCAAAACACTGAATACTGCACAGAAGTCAAACAGCCACACGGGAACCCAGTAGGAAGCCAGTTCGAAGAGGCCCTTTCACATAGTTCGACTTATCTTTTTCATTTCGTGTTTCTACCTATCCAGGAGGGCTATTCCTTATATAAATACCCCCTTACTCCATAGCATTGATAGACAACTTGATATTGTTCAGCTGTGTGCTAACAAATATTCAGAGAGTGATCTCTACCGCTTTGCTCTTGCGATTTCCTTGCGGGATTACAGAAGTGGCGGCTTCATCCGCTCCCAATTGGTGCTCCTACTCCCTTCAAGGTTCTCCTTGATTGATTGTAGGCTGTGTTGGTTGGTTCCTTGAGAGTGTGGTTGGGCGAATCCTCGATTCAGGTTGTCGGTTAAAGACGGTGGTTGGCTTCGAGTTTTATTTGCCAGGTTGCACTAGTTATCGCTGCCTGCAGCAAGTTATCTGGCTGTTCTTCAGCTAGTTATCGGGTGATCATCCTATTGCAAAATGAATGGAATGAACAAGATTTGGGAACTACTATCTTTGTTTCATTGATCTGAGGAATATATACATGTGAAGAGTTGCGTCCGTACGGACACAACCGTTCACCAAAAGGTGTCTGTACAAAAGGGAAGCAACTGTTCGCCAGAACAGTGACTAACGAAGGGACATGCCCCTTCGTAACATGCTAACTGCTAACATGTTTAACTAACTCCTAATCTTGTATCTTGTGGATGAGATCACATGGTGAGGAGACGTCTCTTCACTAGTGGAGAGGCATGCGTCGGTTCACAACACTCCCCCTTGATCGAATCTTCCTTGAGATCAATACAACTGTAAGCTGGGATTCCTCGAAAAACCCTGTGGGAAAAATCTAAGGAATATGCATGTATAGATATGCCATAAAAACTCCTTTAAACCTTATAGGAAAATAAGGAGAAAATAGCATATATGAGTGTGATTTAAATAAACCACTATGTCATTGATATCCCATTAAAAACCCCAGTGGGGAAAAATATTGGAGATACGACATGTAGATTGCTCCTCCAAAAACCTTTTTAGGAAAAAATATGAGGATCAATATAAAATGATATGTCGCTAAAACTCCCGTAAAACCCAGTGGGAAAATTAGGAGAAAATATGACGACATATTATTGGTATTGCCTCTTGGATAACTCACATGAAAAACCTTTTCAAGGAAAAACCATGAATGAGTTTATGAGGGCAATATGTGTCTTTGATATTTCCCACAAAAACCCTGGTGGGGAAAATAGTAAATATGACACATGCTTATGTTAATATTACCTCATTAAAAACTTTAACAAGAAACCTCGTGAGTAAAACTTGTCAAAGAAAAGAGTATAATATGATGCTGGTACAGGTCTACATCTAGGGGATGTCTCCCCCTGATTCTGGCAAATCTCGAAGTCGGCGCATACCAATTCCATGTACCAATTTTTGAAACACAGAACTTGGTAAGGACTTAGTAAATAGGTCAGCGAGATTATCACATGACTTGATTTGCAAGATGTTTATTTCCCCACTTTCTTGTAGTTCATGGGGATAAAACAATTTAGGAACAATATGCTTAGTGATATTGCTCTTTATGTAACCCGTTTGCATCTGTGTAACACAAGCAGAATTATCTTCATAGATAATTGTAGGTGATTCAATTGCACCTAGACCACATGACTGTTGTACGTGATTAACCATTCTGCGAAGCCACACACATTCTCGTGATGCCTCGTATAGGGCAATAATCTCAGAATGATTTGTAGAGGTCGCTGTCAGAGTCTGTTTAGAAGACTTCCATGAAATTGCTGTACCTCCATGTAGGAATACAAATCCTGTTTGGGATTTTCCGTTATGAGGATCAGATAAGTAACCAGCATCTGTATAACCAATCATATTGGAATCATGATTTTTCTTGAAGAATAAACCAAGATCCTTTGTGCCATTAAGGTATCTGAGGATACACTTCGCTCCCGTCCAATGACGACGAGTTGGGTCCGCACTATGCCTAGCTAGTAAGTTTACTGCAAATGCGATATCAGGCCTGGTGCAATTTGCAAGATACATAAGTGCGCCAATGACACTGAGATATGGGATTTCTGGTCCCAATATCTTTTCTCCAATATCCCATGGTCTAAATGGATCTTTCCCTATTTCTAAGGTATGAACAACCATCGGGGTTTTAATAGGGTATGATTTATCCATATTGAATTTCTCCAATATTTTCTGGATATAGGCTGACTGATGCACTAAAATTCCTGAAGAACGGTGCTCAAGTTGTAAGCCTAGGCAATACTTGGTTTTACCAAAATCCTTCATCTCGAATTCCGTCTTCAGATGTTTGCGTGCTTCTTCTATATCCTTTGGGTTGCCAATGATATTTAAATCATCAACATACACAGATATAATACAAAATCCCGTTCGAGATTTCTTAATGAAAACACATGGACAATCATCATTGTTGGAGAATCCTTTCTTTAGAAGGAATTCACTCAGTCAGTTGTACCACATTCGTCCCGACTGCTTTAAGCCATATAATGACTTTTGTAGTTTTACACAATACATGTTGCGATTTGCGTTTGGATTCGGAATTTGGATTCCATCGGGAACCTTCATATATATGTCTGAATCAAGTGACCCATATAGATATGCTGTCACCACATCCATCAACTACATAGATAGATGATTTTGAACTGCCAATGATATTAAGTATCGGAAAGTAATTTCACTCATTACCGGAGAATAGGTTTCATTATAATCAATGTCGGGTCTCTGCGTGAACCCTTGTGCTACTAGCCTTGCTTTATATCTCACCACCTCATTATTTTCATTCCGTTTCCGGACAAAAACCCATTTAAAGCCTACAGGAAAGACTTTGGAAGACGTAGGTATTGCAGATGTGAATACCCCTCTTCTCATGAGCGAGGCTATCTCAGCTTGGATTGCTTCTTTCCATTGAGCCCAGTCCAAGCGCTTTTTGCACTATGCCATGGTCTTAGGATCTGGATCATTGAGAAAGATTTCTGCAATTGCTGTGGAGAAGTACATGTCGACAACAGTAGTCTTACGATCGTATGATTCTCCAGAATCGATATAATTGATGGAAATTTCTTTTACCCTATTATTTGACTCAATATTTCCTAAAACTATGGAGTCAGGGTGTTCCGATGTCCCAGGATCATAATTTGGATGCACCGTTGATCCGAGTTGTGGATTTGGTCCTGGTGTTGGACTTTTATCCACTATTGGGTGTCTACCAACTTGAAGTTGGCTTGGATTTACTGATTTTGATGATTTGGTCCTCGATTTCCTTTGTCGCTTACTTAGAGCATTATCCATAGGAGCAGCCGTACTTCTCCCCCTCTTCTTTGGAAGTGGGAGTTGAATGGTTTTTATTGGTACCTCCACTCTTTCGGGCGCATTGCGAGCAGGATAAGAGGATTTAGTGACACCCTTATAATCAGTAAATGCTTCTGGCAGGTTATTTGCAATATGTTGCAAGTTTATGATTTTCTGAACTTGTTGTTCAGTCTCTAGAGTACGTGGATCTGAGGGGGAAATGCCTTGGGCATTCCAGTTGATTTCCTGGCATTCGTTTTGGTACTTGAAGTCTCCCCCTAATGCCGGAAAATGGTCCTCATTAAATATGCAATCAGCGTACCGGGCCGTGAATAAGTCCCCTGTAAGAGGCTCGAGGTATTTGATAATCGATGGAGATTGATATCCCACATAGATACCAAGTTTTCTATGTGGACCCATAGAAGTACGCTTAGGTAGTGAGATCGGTACGTATACAGCGTAACCGAATTTTCGCAGATGGGAAATATTTGGCATATTCCCACGTACTAATTGCAATGGGGAGACTGCATGATATGCAGTTGGTCGCAATTGAATTAAGTCAGCAGCGTGTAAGACTGCATGACCCCAACATGAAGTTGGTAGATTGCAATGTTATAATAATGGTCTTGCAATGAGTTTAATTCTCTTAATAAGAGATTCTGCTAAACCATTTTGTGTATGGACATATGGGACAGAGTCTGAACATGAATTCCCAAAGCCATACAATAATCGTTGAAAGCCTTTGAGGAAAATTCAGCAGCATTGTCCATTCGAATTGATAGAATTTGATGTTCAGGATTATGTGCTCTAAATCTAATAACTTGAGCAATAATTTTAGCAAATGCATGGTTACGTGTGGACAAAAGACACACATGAGACCATCTAGTAGATGCATCTATTAGAACCATGAAATACCTGAACGGTCCAGACGTTGGTTGTATGGGGCCACAAATATCTCCTTGAATGCGTTCAAGAAATTTAAGTGGCTCATTTTGGATCTTAACAGGCGATGGTCGTACGATCAATTTCCCTGTAGCACATGAAGTGCACATAAAATCTGAAGATTTTGGGAATTTAGTAGTGTTTAACTCATGACCATTCGAATTGCTGATAATTTTTCGCATCATCCCAACACCAGGATGGCCAAGGCGTTCATGCCAAGTTTTGAATGCGTCAACATTCTGGAAAATTACCTTGTACGCAACATGTGGTACGGGTTTGATGTATGTGTAGTACAATCCGGACGAGAAAGAGGGAATTTTCTCAACAATTCTTTTGCCATATCCGTTATTTTTAGTAACAAGGAGAATTTCCTTATTATTGTCATCACTGGTTTCGATGTGAAAACCATTTTGACGGATATCTCTATAACTTAACAAGGTACGCTTTGAATCGGGATATAATAAAGCATCCTCAATTGTAATTTGGGTACCCATAGGGAGTACGATAGTGGCATGACCAGAGCCAACAATCGTAGCATCGCGCCCAGCGATTGTCAAAACATTTCCTTGTCTTTTAGTAAGAGTTTGGAAATATTTTGTTTCCTAAGAATAGAATTAGTGGTACCGCTATCCACTAGGCATAATTCCTCTTCCATCGGATCGACCCCCGTAGAAACTATATATAAATAAAGAATTCAATATGAAACTCTTTGATGATATATAGAATACATACTTTATTTATTGAATATCAAATGTGTACAATACATTTATTGGATATCCAAACTAAATAGTGATGACATTATTAAATATTTACAACACATAGGACATAAATTGTGTTAACTATTAGAATCACTAGGACATAAAAGACACTAGAATCTAAGGGATTAGGAGCCTATTGGAAGTCTCCAAATATGTCGTTGGATGCATATTCCACGATCATATTCCCTGTATCAGCAAGATCCTCGCCTCCTTGTATGTTGTTGCTTGGTTCCATTGGAACTTGTTGCGAACAACCAGCCTCTTCCCTGGTGGTGTCAGGTCGAAGATTGAAGTGGGCTTCATACTTCTGTCCTGGTGCAGCTCGTCCGCGACCCACAGACTTTAAGTAGAGATCAACAAGATGACTTGGGGTACGACATTTCTTAGTGGTATGGCTATAACAACCACACTTTTGACATACAGGTTTGTTATCCCTGCATTTGGAATTGTTGTTACCCTTGTCGGAAACATGATTTTGGGATTTCTTGTTGCGTCTGCGTTTGTTTTTACCCTTCTTGGAGTTTCCTTGATGATAGTTCTTTTCAGATCTATCATTAGATTTGGGTTTATTCTGAGTGTATGCATGTACTTCAGGCAATGGAGCAGACCCTACGGGACGCTGCTGATTATTCCAAACCATAAGCTCAGAATGTTTTTTGGCCTCAAGTAGAGTTTGGATAAGCTCTGAATAAACCTGAAAACGCCTTTCACGGTATTGTTGTTGAAGAATCCTTTCAGAGGGAAGCATAGTAGACAGAGTCTTTTCTATCTTATCTACATCAGTAGGTTCTTTCTCGCAGAATTGCAACTTGGAGCAAATCCTATGAACAGCATGATTGTAATCACTCACAGTTTTGAAATCCTGTAAGCGAAGTTACGTCCACTCATAGTTGGCCGCGGGCAGAACAAGTGCCTTTTGTTGTTCATAGCGTTGCTTAAGAGAATTCCATAAATTTCGTGGGTTCTCTTCCAACAAGTATTCAGCCTTAAGGTCAGGATGAATATGGCTCCTAATGAGATATAGGGCCGTGTATACATGTTGATCATCAAGTGGTGCAACACCCTCTTTGGGTGGTAACACAGCTCGATAAAGTCCACCGGACGCAAGACTAACTTTTACGTCCACAGCCCATGTGGGATAATTGTGGCCGTCTAGAGCAAGTAAATCAAACTCTTTGACAGTCATTGATCCTACACGAGACAAACCATCGAAAACATTTTAAGTTAATAAAATATTGTGGTGTGTTGTAATTATGGGATGCAAAACAGAGACTTGGTAAATCTCGTATTATTAATGGTGTAAAGATCTCATGTGCATAATAAAATAATGGAGGTAGTCACCATGAAGGTGTAGACCTCAAATTGGGCATAGTCTATGTTAACAGTAGATGCCAAGTAATTTATGCAAGTTGTATGAACGCATCTTAAGGTAGTCATCAAGAATGATGTAGACCTTAGTTAATTCACAAACGAATTGGATACGCACGTTGAGGATAGTCACTAAGTTGTAGACTTAGTGTAGATCCCACAGTAGCAACTATGGTGCTACCTTGTGTATGGCCAACAGGAATGCGAATTAATGGTAGTCATCTTTGTGAAAAGATGTAGACCAAATGTTCTAATTTGTTATGTTGGGTACGCACGTTGAGGATAGTCACTAAGTATAGTGTAGATCCTGCAGTAGCAACTATGGTGCTACCTTGTGTATGGCCAACAAAACAAATATAGAACATGCGCGTTATACAATTTTAGAGAAAAGAAATACACATAAAATGTCGCATCCATTATTTAAGCGTGTTGTGCTTTAAAGTTGAAAAGCATAAAGGGGCTTAAATAAAATGATCAATTGCAAAATAAATAAATAATGACAAGATCATAGTCGTTAATAACAAGGATATTATTTATTGGATTTGCCATATATATAGGGACAAATACTTTGAATAATATCACAAACTGATATTTTACAATAATATAAAACATCACAGGTACAAATATGAAAGTCAATGACCTAAACATAATAATACTATTTTTTTACAGCACATAATTAATAGGACTAACAAGAGTCATGTTCGAATTATTGCTGGAAATCTAAATTGACGAAAATAGTAAATAACTTGATTTGCCAAACTTGAATCCATCGGCATACTGGATTGGGGCCCATGCAGGTCCATGCGGGCACGAACAGTAGAAATGGAGGGGGGTGGCAGGCATAGGCCTGTGGGCCAGCCTAGTTGCAGCGGCAGGCCTTTTAAAAGGGGGCTCAGCCGGTAGCCAGGGTAAACACCCGTCGCGTTGCCATCTGAAAAGCCGCCGCCGCCGCAAAACACCTCGCCATCACACTCCACTACTCTGCCGCTGTCGTCGTACTTCAGTTCGAAGAGAACTCCCCCTCGTCGGGAGAGTAGAAGTCGTTGCCGCTGACTGCCATATTGAGGACCTCTGCGCTCGGGAGGCCAAGATCCGCTGGGTTCCAAGCGCCGGTGCGACGAAGGCCGGGGCACCGGTCCACTGCCACCGTCTTGCGGCCGAGGAGGCGCCGGAGCATCGGAGTCGGTAGCGTCTCTGCCGGAGGAGGGTCCGGGAGGGCATGTGCCTTCATGCGGGCAGCGGCCTCCGCGCGCGTCGTGGACGGAGGAGTCGGTGTGTTGCCGGAGGAGGAGCCGATGGACTAGCGATGTCCATGATGTAGTATGGCGAGACGCCGGTCCTTGCCGCACGCGTGCCGCCTGGGTTGAAGAGGTAGCCGATGCCAGGCCCGGTGACCACTTCCTCTTCTTCGACCTTCACAGCGTCGAGCGCGGGAGCAGCCTGCGTGGCAAGGAACCACGGATCGAGCGGGGTCGCCACTGGAGTCGGAGAGGCTGGTGTGGGTGACGGCAGCGAGTAGGCATACTCGAGCGTGTGCGGCATCAAGCTGAACTCCTTGCAGAAGTCGCACCAATACCGAGGCGGTGCTGGTGCCGGTGACATCGGCTCCATGGGGACGTACGCGGGCACGGCGACAGGCTCAGCAACGACTTCCTCAACAGGCGACACCGGGGCTTCAATGACCGGTGGCGCTGGGGCTTCAACAGCGAGCGACACCACGGCTTCAACGACTGGAGGCACAACGTTGCTTGGGCTAGCACCGTCCGCGCTTAGGCGAGGAGACGGGGCCTGGCGGTCACGACGAACAGGGCTCCAGCGGTGGCCACGATGAGCGTCCTTCCTGATGCTGCGAACTGCAGAGGCAAAGATGCGGCCATAGCCTTCTCCATTGGCAGCGCTACGGCGAACACGAGGCCCAAGGCGCTCGAATACGCTGCGACGCTGTCCATGGTGGCCACGGCGAACTCCACCGACGCGACGAAGGGCAAAGAACAAGCCACGAGCAACATGAGACGGTAAGTTGATCTTAGTCATGGCTTACCGTGGAAGGTTCCGTTGTCGTTCTCCTTTCTCTGTTCACGAGCAAAGTGTTGATGACGTATTGCAAAATGAATGGAATGAACAAGATTTGGGAACTACTATCTTCGTTTCATTGATCTGAGGAATATATACATGTGAAGAGTTGCGTCCGTACGGACACAACCGTTCACCAAAAGGTGTCTGTACAAAAGGGAAGCAACTGTTCGCCGGAACAGTTACTAACGAAGGGACATGCCCCTTCGTAACATGCTAACTGCTAACATGTTTAACTAACTCCTAATCTTGTATCTTGTGGATGAGATCACATGGTGAGGAGACGTCTCTTCACTAGTGGAGAGGCATGTGTCGGTTCACAACACATCCTACGTCGTGAAGATTGGGACCCCCTGAGCGTATCAGGTCTCCACTTGGACTAACCCGTTTGCAACTCACCGGGTACCATGGTTCGCCCAACGAGGGAAATCATGGCACGACCTAGCCCTTCCGTTCTACTAAAGAACACACGGAGTGTAGTGAACACAAGACGAACCGAGCCCTCGGCCAGACCCTCGCCACGTACCAGGGCTCGGAATCCCAAGGAGGCCAAAAGGCGATGGTCGCATCCGAACCGAAAATCGAAAGTCCAGTCCAAAGATTCCCCCGGAGGCTCCAGGGCCATGCATAACGTGGGGAACTCCTGAGCACTCTAAGGCGGTCACTCGAGCCTGACACTAAAAAGAGCCAACAGGGAGTCACTCGTTCCTCCATAGCCTTCTCCATTGGCAGCGCTGCGGCGAACACGAGGCCCAAGGCGCTCGAATACGCTGCGACGCTATCCATGGTGGCCACGGCGAACTCCACCGACGCGACGAAGGGCAAAGAACAAGCCACGAGCAACATGAGACGGTAAGTTGATCTTAGTCATGGCTTACCGTGGAAGGTTCCGTTGTCATTCTCCTTTCTCTGTTCACGAGCAAAGTGTTGATGACGTATTGCAAAATGAATGGAATGAACAAGATTTGGGAACTACTATCTTTGTTTCATTGATCTGAGGAATATATACATGTGAAGAGTTGCGTCCGTACGGACACAACCGTTCACCAAAAGGTGTCTGTACAAAAGGGAAGCAACTGTTCACCGGAACAGTTACTAACGAAGGGACATGCCCCTTCGTAACATGCTAACTGCTAACATGTTTAACTAACTCCTAATCTTGTATCTTGTGGATGAGATCACATGGTGAGGAGACGTCTCTTCACTAGTGGAGAGGCATGCGTCGGTTCACAACACATCCTACGTCGTGAAGATTGGGACCCCCTGAGCGTATCAGGTCTCCACTTGGACTAACCCGTTTGCAACTCACCGGGTACCATGGTTCGCCCAATGAGGGAAATCATGGCACGGCCTAGCCCTTCTGTTCTACTAAAGAACACACGGAGTGTAGTGAACACAAGACGAACCGAGCCCTCGGCCAGACCCTCGCCACGTACCAGGGCTCGGAATCCCAAGGAGGCCAAAAGGCGATGGTCGCATCCGAACCGGAAATCAAAAGTCCAGTCCAAAGATTCCCCCGGAGGCTCCAGGGCCATGCATAACGTGGGGAACTCCTGAGCACTCTAAGGCGGTCACTCGAGCCTGACACTAAAAAGAGCCAACGGGGAGTCACTCGTTCCTCCATAGCCACGGGGGCTACGCCTGGCAAGTACGCTCACATGCACCCTTTGACGGACGAAAATACCCCCTAGGTGATCACTCTAAATCACCTGGGGGCTCAGGGGCTACTGTTGGTTACCAATATTAGGGTACCCAGATGGAAGGCCCCGATAAGTCATTAGGGATGCCCCAGCAATTAGGGGGACAGACCAGACTCGGCCATAGGCCTTTACCAAGGAGGCCCAGAGTCGTTTAAAGAGGCCCAGGCATCCATCTCGGCCTGCCTAGTGATTGGGATGTAAGTCCCATCTCGCCCGACCTCTCAAGGGATGAGACTCACGATGACCGAGGGTTGGGGCATAAGTTTCGCCCCGCCCGACCGGCCTCGTCCCACCCGGCCTCAAGGGCGCCGGCTCCGTTTCGCCCAACGGCTAGGGCACAGGTTGCGCCTCACCCGACCCCTCCAAGGGGATCCCGCCTCATCTAACGGTTTGAGGCGGGATCCAAGAGTCAGGCAATAAATGTCCCGGGCTAGGGCAGATACCAGTTGTCTGCCGCTGTCCCACGCGTGGAAAGCCCGTACTGAGGCATCGTCCTGCCATGCGGGAGTTGGCACGCCCCACGCCAACTGGAGGCTGCGACAGGTCACACTTAAGGGCGCACGCACGTGACAGTGCAGGGCGGACCGGCACTATGCCACCGAGACCGTTTTCGACGTTAATCGAAGACGGCGTACGTTGCGCTGCGAGCCGCACCACGCGGCACGACAACGCGCGACGCCATGGCCAGGCGAGCGGCACGCCACTACTGCCACAGCTGCAGTAGAGTGACGACGTGGGGGCCGCCCCTGTCCTCGATAATCGGGCCAGCGGGCCTCCGCCGGCAGGAAGAGAGCGGCACCACTGCAAGAGCCTCTTCCTCTGCTTTTTCTCTTTTCCTCTTCTTCCTTTTACTGTGTACCCCAAGGCTCCTCTCTTGACCTATAAAAGGGAGGCCTTGGGACCCTTCTAGAGGGGGGCTCTCGGAACTCCTCAGTTCACCAGCATACAATAGCAAACGCACACACCACATAGGCTTGGGAGCCCTCTCCCTCTCTCGCATGTTTGTAACTCCTACAGCAAACTCAACAAAGAGCGGGTAGCACGAGCACCACGACTGGACTAGAGACGTTTTCCCCGAACCAGTATAAACCTCTTGTGCCTATCTTAGCTCAGTTATCCGAGCCTAAACGCACAATCACTCAAATTACTAGCCGGTAGTTTTGTGACACCGACACAAACATATTAGCTTAATTAATTTATGTGTAAATTTTAATTATTAGAATTAATTTAATTTCAAGGATCCGAACGGGCCCTTCCCTTTAGTTAATTTTATATAGGCATTGTGCAAAGGTTGCTTGGTGGCCCAACTTAATTAGATTTTAGTGCCGCATACAAAATATGATGCACATGCTTTACTATTTGAAATAAATCTAAAAAATCATTCTAGATAATCACGTTGGTTTATTCTTAACTTACATGTGACTGGTGTGATTTACATAGTGTACAAGAGTATTGCCGTTAATTAATATCCATATAACCAAAAGACAAAACGCGCGTGCAGATGAGGTCAGTGAAAGCAAAGGGTGAAATCAAAGGTGCGTGGATGTATGATGTAGTATCGCATATTCCATGTGGTGGTAATCTGTACCTGCATCTGGAGAGCGGAGAGAGGTGGTCCTCCTGTCAGCTAGTTTTTGCCATATCCACATATACCAAAATTCCTGTTAATTAATATAATTGCATACCCTCCTGTCAGTTAGTGTTGTTGCCGTATCCACGTACCAAAATAGCATCACCGCCGAATTAATTTGACATCCATCTATTTTTAGCAAAACAGGAAAAATTATACTCCAATAGTTTGGCATCCAACTTGGCAAATTTTAGCAACTTGACAAATCTCCCCTCTCCACGCGCATATTTGCGCGCTGAGCGCGAGCGCGCATAGCTCCCACATCCGGCTTCACGTGCATATTTAAGCGGGGCTCTTCGTTTCTTAGCGGGTTCTTCGTTCGTTTAGCGGGGCTCTTCGTTCGCTTAGCGGACCTCTTCTTATTTTACCAAGTTCAAATGACAAACTCTTGGAGAGAGTCTATTTTTTCACTTGTCATATATCTTAGCAAGTTGCCAAATCACGATATTTGCCAAGTGAATTTTGGCAAACTCTTGGAGATTTGCATACCGATTAGCAGCTTCGTTAATTAACTAAGGCCCCGTTTGGTTTGGGTGTTAAAGTTTAACAAATGCTGTAGCACTTTCGTCTTATTTGATAAAAAGTTTCCAATCTTAGACTAATTAGGCTTAATAGATTCGTCTCGTAAATTACTCCTAATCTATGCCGACATGCATGCAATTAGTCTACATTTAGTACTCCGTGCATTTAAAAGAACATTGATGTGATGGGAGTTAAACTTTAACTCCTCCAAGCCGAACGGGACCTAAATAAAAGTCTAAAAAGAGGTCGAGAACCGTGCGTCTGCATCCAATGAGCAACCGTATCTGTCTGCTCCGCACACACAATGTAGGAGTACTCCGTAGAATGGACGGATCCAGAGGAGGGGACGCGAGTGGAGTGACCGGTGACGCATGCTCGCCGCTGCTAGTTCTACTAGCTGACTAGCTGAGGGCCTAGGCTGGCTCGTGTGGATCCTTCGGCTCCGTCCTGACCCCAGTCCTGGTCTCTCGCTAGCACTCCAGTCCTGATCTCTCCGGCCTGGTCGCAGATGCCGACGTGAAGAGAGAGAGAGGTGGGGTCCCGGACAAAGGCGACGTTCTCGGGCGGGAGACCAGGCGCGTGCGGCGCCGCGCTACATGCGCGCACGCAACACCCCGTCGATCGTCCGTCCCCAATCCCCGTCACCCCCTGCGGCTGCGCGGGTGGGGCGCGCGGGCGGGCCCCACAGGCATGAGATGAGTTAAAGTTTAATAAACATGGTAGCATTTTTATTTTGACAAAAAGTTTTCAATTTTAGACTAATTAGGCTTAATAGATTCGTCTCGTAAATTACTCCTAATCTGTGCCGACATGCATGCAATTAGTCTACATTTAGTACTACATGCATTTGCTGCAACATTGATATGATGAGAGTTAAACTTTAACATGTGAAAACCAAACAGGACCTTAGTTTGTGGGCGAATTTTTTTCACATTGAATATTTTTTTGAGATGTCGGAAGAAATATTTGATACTAATAAAAAACTAATTACATAACTCGTCTGAAAACCGCGAGACGAATTTATTAAGCCTAATTAATCCGGCATTAGCACATGTGTGTTACTGTAGCAATTATGGCTAATTATGGACTAATTAGGCTTAAAAGATTCGTCTCGCGGTTTCCATGCAAACTGTGCAATTAGTTTTTTTATCTACATTTAATGCTCTATGTATGTGTCCAAACATTTAATACGACGGGATGAAAAGTTTTTGGGTAGAAAACAGGGCCTTAGCCAATTCTCCAAACGCCTCAGCCTGTCGGCTCTCGTCCTGTCGTCCACATCCACAGATCCACTGCTACCCGCAAGCCGCAGCTAAGGCTATTCGCACTCGTCGACCTCTATTTCCATCTCTAAAAAGGAATATTCTATTCTAGTCGTCAAGATTCTTTACTCTATACTTATTTCTTCCGCACCCGTATTATCTCTATCACATATTCTATATCAATTATTCCATATTTTATTCCCCTCCCTCCCTCTCTCTCTCCACAACTCTCTCTCTCTCAATGCTACAGTGGTGTTACAGTATTTTAGCGGGCTGCTCTCCCGCGCGGTCTGTGGCGGTCTGCTGTGCAGCCGGCACGCTGCCGGGCCGTTTACGGGGGCGCGGTGCGCACCACGCGCACGCTATCGGTAGCGTACCAGCAGCTCTAGCGCTGTCCGGTGCTGACAGCCTAAGCATGCATGGATTCATGCCATTGCTGAGTGCTAATTTGTTGTACTGACTACAGTATCTAGGGCAAGCTTAGTTTGGTGGCCCTCCTGGCCTTCTGGCATATTCACCTCACCGGCTCACCACCAACCAGGGGCGGATCTGCCGGGGGGGCTGCCGGGGCTCAAGCCCCCCTACCCTAGCTGCGCCCTTAGAGCCCCCCTTAGCCCCTCCATGATTTTTTGCGCCATTGATAAGAGGAAGGAGGGGCTGGTCGGCTAGAGACAGAGGTTGAAGACAGGACTGGTTGTCTGGTTGAAGAAGAGTTTGAGTTGGGCCATCTTCTTGACTTCGTGGAATCGTGGGCTGTCTTAGGCTCTTAGCAAATAGGCCCAATAGCAATAGGAATAGAAGTGATGAAGGCCTGAAGTGGCCTACTGGCCTTTTCTTTCTTTCCTCTACCGGCTGCCGCTCCTATCCTTCACGGCGTCACTCGTCAAGTCGTCTGCTCGACTGCTCGTCCTCGTCCCGCGTCGGGCATCGGCGACTCGGCGGCTAGGGTTAGCGCCTGAGCGCCTTAGCGGGCTCCTCGCGCTCGCGAACGGCGCGGAGGCGCATAGCTGAGGGAGTGAGAGGCCAGGGCGGGAGTGCGTCGCCGCGTCAGCACAAAGCAGCAGGAGGCGGCCGGCTGCAGGCCTGCAGCACGCCGGGCAGGAGGTGGCGGCCAGAGGCCGGGCAGTTGCAGCACGCCGGCACAACAAAGAGCCAAGCAGTCGCCACTCATGACTCACCAGCCTTGAGCCTTGCAGGACTGCAGTTGCAGGTATACCTCTCCTGACTCTGGTTCTTTTTCTATAGATTTGCTTTTCAATTTCAAACTTTGTAATTGTTCAAAAATTGATTAAGATTTAATAAATTGCAGATTGTTCAAAATGTCCAAAAGAACATTACACACATATTTTTCTGGTTCAAGTAGTACATCAACTCCAGGCACTAATGATAGCACAAATCAACCAATTCGGCGTAGAGTGGAGTTTAGTCAGTCTGATGTAGTTGGTGATCTAGGAAATCGCATACCAATTGAAAACTATCCACATGAAATTAGAGACCAAGTTAGAAAGGCATATGCTTTGAGAGGTCCGACCCAACCTCGTAATCTTAGCTTTCCTCGTAAATGGCAGAGTGGTCAATGGAGATCATTTCAGCAAACTTGGTTTGACGAGTTTGATTGGCTAGAGTATAGTGAGTCAAAGGATACAACTTATTGCTTATATTGTTATCTTTTCTTTGATCCGGGCAAGCCTGAAAAATTTGGTAGTTCTGTATTTGCAAAGGATGGTTACAATAACTGGAAAAAAGCTAAGGACAATCTTACTCAGCATAGTACTTGCAAGACTCACAATAATGCTAGGCTAAAGTGTGATGACTTTATGAACCAAAGAACAAATGTGGCTAGAATAATTGATGTAATTAGCAAGGAGGAAGAGAAAAGATATGAGATTCGCTTGAACTCTTCTTTAGATGTAGCAAGATTTCTCATAATGCAAGGTGAAGCTTTTCGTGGACATGATGAGTCCTCTAGTTCCTACAACAAGGGTTTCTATAGAGAGATGGTTGATTGGTACAAAGATAAAGTTGAGATTGTTAAGGATGCATATGATAAAGGTGCAAAAAATTGCACAATGATATCTCATCATATACAGAAGGACCTTACAAAAGCTTGTGCACAAGAAGTCATGTCAGTGATTATGGATGAGATTGGAGATAAAAATTTCTCTATATTGATTGATGAGTCCCGAGATGTATCAATAAAGGAACAGATGGCTGTAATTTTGATGTTAGTAGATGACAACTCTATTTTTTCCTTGACTTTTATTTGTACACATGGACTTGTACTAACATGAAACAAAATATGGTTTGTAGGTTTGTGAATGATGAAGGGAAGGTGATGGAGAGGCTCCTTGGACTTCAGCATATTAAGAGTTGTACAGCTGCTGCATTGAAAGAAGCTCTGCTTAAAATGCTTAATAGTCATAACCTACCAATCTGTAGGCTTCATGGGCAAGGTTATGATGGAGCTTCCAATATGAGAGGTGAATTTAATGGTGTGCAAAAATTAATTCGAGATGAAAATCCATATGCATTCTATGTGCATTGTTTTGCCCATCAATTGCAATTAGTGGTTGTTACTATTGCAACTTCTACTCCAGCCATTGTAGATTTCTTTAACTATGTTCCTATAATAGTCAACACTGTCGGTGCATCATGTATGAGAAAGGATGCCTTGCTTGCAAAGCATCATGATGTGTTGTTAGAAAAGTTGGAGAGTGGGGAGATTATCACTGGAAAAGGTTTGAACCAGGAATGTAGCCTAGCAAGGTGTAACACTTCAAGTGTTTAGTCCTTAATTTCATTGCATTTGCATGGCATAAGCATAAGCATGCATCATTCATGTTTGTTATTTTATGTGATGCAACACATGTTATTATTTTAGGGTTTGTTTGATTTATTTCATGAAGTGCTTGACAGTTGGTGTAACAAAAAGGTAAGGTAGCCAATCATGACCTACAACACCTTAGTTATACTTAGGATAACATTTGGAACAATGTTCATGTTGACCAAAATTACAAAATTGCCCTCCAAGAAAAGTTTGACCACCATTTGACCCTAGAAGGCTCTAGTTTGACCAGTTAAAAAGTCTAATTTAGAGACTTTGCATGGAGGAGCAACCTTAAGCAAAGTTGTAGAGAATTTCATAAGGAACAAAAGTTCTAATATGGCCATCTCATGAAAATGACCACAACATGCTCAAAAGTGGCCCACAAGTCAGCTAGTGGTGTAATCCCAGGACTTAGAATTTTTCTAAGTCTGGAATTGGACCTTACAGTTTCACTGATGTCTACTTTAGAAGCTTGTAGTTTGCAAACCAAGCCAAACCAGCCTTCACTCATATTGACAAACTTGTAGATCACATGTAGCCCTACAACTTTGTCAATATTACCCAAGCCTGGTTCTCAATGGTTCAAGAGTTATCATGTCATGAACTTGGGCTGTCAGTCGGCTTTGTTAACTGAAACCCGGTTTCAGTTTTATCGTGCACTACTTTGAGGCCATGTAGTTTGAAATATAGGCCGAACCAGTCTAAGCTCCAATTGACAATTTTGTTGCCCTCACATAGCTCTACAAACTTGATGTTGCCACCTTGGACTGAAACCGGCTGGTTTAGAAGTTAATCACGTTCGAAAACACGCTGTCAGTCACTGCCGATGGCATCGCTGAACTCGGGTTCAGTTTCGTCAGTGGCCGACCGGCCACAGACCGTCGCCGCCGCGTGTCCCTCCACGCGCCGCGCGCGACCTGGCGCCTTGGCCAGCTGCCGAGCGCATGAAGGGCACCTCTGCGGTCGCCCCGACATCAACCATCCATTCCCTCCTCCTCCTTCCCTCTCGTTTGCAAAAGGGAAAGAACCGAGCCGCCATTCCCCTTTCTTCTCCGACGAGCTCGACCGTGAGCCACGCCACACCACCGGCCGCCTGAGCTCGCCAGTTCCTCCGCCTCGACACCCTCCACCCCCTGGACCTACCGAAACCCACGATTGGACCCTAGGTGAGCTGCATTATCTTCTTCTCCGCCTCTGAGGGGTCGCCGGAGCCCGCCAGGGGACCTCACCGTGGTCGGGGTGCTTCGGGCCCGTCTCCATCTCCCCTTACTCGCAAAACGGAACCACCTTGCCCCGGTGAAGCTCGTACCGAGCCCAAACCGCACTATGCTTCTTCACCGGCGACGGTGCGCCGCCACCGGAGGTCACCGGCCGCCGCGCACGGTGGCAGGCCCTCTCCACCCCATTCCCATTCATCCTACGGGTACCAATCAGTGCGCCAGGTGACGGAGAGCACGATGCCGTGTTCGGTGAGCCGCGCGAGCCCTTCTCCGGCGAGCTCGAGCTCACCGGAGCTCGCGGGTCTCCGCCTCCCCTGTTCCTCTGTCCCTGACTGCGGGGGCCCGCCTGTCAGTTGCCAAGCGCGGGCGGGACGGCCGAGCAGGCCGCGCGCGCGCGAGTCGTGGGCCGAGTTTTCCGGGCCGGCCCAGTTCGTCTGAAACGAAATTCATTTTATTATTTTGTCACTGATTTTTGTACAAGTTGGAAAAATATAGATCTAGGGTTTTAATGATCCAAAAATCATGAGATAAATTTTATTAGGGTCCCCATGATGTGTAGTATTTTAGAAAAATATAAATCTGGAATGTGATGTTTAATTTTTAGGAGAAATTAATAGATCCTTTAAATGTGTTTTGGAATGCATGCAAATTTGTTAAATTTATAACTTGAGCTGTAGTGTTCCATAAATCATAAAATTTGATGGGTAGGTTACTCTATGCTAGTCCTAGCTCTGGTAAAAATTTGGGCATCAGTGCTTAATTAATTTCCAAGTTATAATGCTATCTTGTGATTCTAGGAAATACTTAAATGAATTTTTGTAATTTTTCTACATGTGCAATGTTCATATAACTTTTTGGAGAATGTCTTGGTATCTTAAAGTGTCTAAGAAAAATATGAAATCTGTTGTTTGACACTTTTCAATAGGGTTTCCTAATTATGCAAAAATCAGCCTTATTAGCTTGTGAATTTTGTGTAGGGAGTTTCTGTGAATAAAACTTGTTCAAATTTTTACTGTGGTCTCTTTTTGGGTCAGAGAGTTCCCTGTAATTTTTGTAGAATTTTAGGAGCAGTTTATATTTATGTTTAAAATTCCACTTAATTACTTAAGTAAATTAAGAAATGGGTTAAATAAATGTTCTAGGTGGGCACACCTTACTTTCTGGTGTCTTTGTGATATTTGTGAACTTGTAGTAGCATTAGTTTGGTTTTAGAGAATGTTTGCTACATCAATAAATATTTAACCTTTGTAATTTTAGGTTTTCTGGACAGCTAAGTAGTAACTCTAAATTTGGCTTTAATAAAAAGGGTTTCTGGACAACTTGTAAATACCAAAGTTGGAGTAAACTTGATGAACTAGCTTGTGTTAAAATTTGGAAGCAATTGGCTTAGTAGTTTGAGAGTTTTGTTGTTTAAAATGGCAGTCCAAAATCTGCTACTCTCTGTTTTGGAGAGGACAGATTCTGGAACTTGTGAAGTTTGACATGAAAAACTTAGGAGTTTGGAGTTGAGGTCTGAAAATGAATTGTAGTACATTTCTTAGGCTTTCCAGATTGTCTTAGATCATATCTTTTGAAATTATAAATCTCCAGTTGTGATAAAAACACGTAGCTGCTGTCCAGAATGCTTACTGTGGTGTTTTGCTGATTGTTATGGTGAGATATCCTAAGACATGCTACTTTTGTAATTGTTAGGTGTTAGGGCCTTAACTGAGGATGAGCAACTTTATCTTAGGTTAAGTAGCTTAGGTAAGTATTTCTCCACCGGAGAAGAGATTTGCACGTACTAGTAAAATAACTTGAATAGAGTATTTTATTCTGAAATGCATTTCATTCCGAGCATGTTGCACCCATTTATGCATCCATTATATTGATTGTGCATTCATGCAATAGGTGCACCGGAGGGGGTAACACTCCTCGAATTCGAACCTGTGATTCCGGAGGAGAACCAGGAGCAGCAGGAGCCCGAGGAACCAGTCGGCGAAGGAGACGTCGCTGAAGACCTTCTTGAGTGCCCGGACCACAGGCCTGCAACCTTTCTGAAAGGCAAGCCCCGGTGCATGCTGAACCTACTGTTTTATAAATTAATCTTGAGTACTTTTAATTGTTTACTGCATTAAGTTATAGGAGTTATATGAAAACACTTGTTGCATTATACCTGTCCTTGTCCAGATATCGTACTTAATCCTATTTTAGGTTTAGGCACGTGTCAATGCTTAGCCCTGCTTAGTACGGTAGAAGTCGGGTGATTTCCGGTCATCCGCGAGATGTAGGAAGGAGTCACGAGTGGCTTTATGGCTATCGTGGATGGAACCATGCTTAAAAATGAAATTGAGACCGGGCGGGAGTTCGATAGTATAGCCGCAAGACACTTCACGTCTTGGGTGTGGAGCTATGCCCGTCTGAGTCGTTTAAGGACCGATTCGCTGTACGTCCTTGAGTCATGTTGAACGCAGTCTGACACTTAGTTGGCCGGATAAGTCGTTCCGACCGCGAAGTCGAGTAGTATGGTTCAGGCCGGGAATCGAATGGTAGGTTGCATCTTGGAGGAGAGAAAGGATGTGCTTGGGGACATTGGCGTGAGACCAAGGGGGGGTTAGAGTCCCTATCACCTGGCAGAGTGTCGCCCTTGGGGACGCGACATTATTCGGGCCCGCGATTCCTGAACTGTACAAAAGATGATCTGAGCAGCCTTCGCCAGGCGTGACTCGGTGAGTGTTAGAAATACCCCTCCAGCTGGATAGGAATTCGATTCGAATCGCTGTCGCTCCCGGTTAGTGAGCACTTGACTTGAGCAGCGGCAACGTAGATCTCATTAAATGAACAGATGGTTAAATAAATGATATGATGTTGCCGCAATGATATACCTGCTATGGATATAATAATAACGTTGTTTGATTATACTCAAGTGAATGTTTAGTATAGGTGCTAAGATAGATGACAGGTAAATGCTAAAAATAACTGCTAGTACAGGTGATAAGAGTTTAAATTACTTATGCCTTTATGCAAAATGATATGTCAGCTAGCCTCTTGTGTAAGCCTTGCATAATCCTTGGTGTCACCTTATTTCTGGTTTTCGACGGGTAAGTCTAGCTGAGTACATTCCTGTACTCAGGGTTTATTCCCTCCTGTTGCAGATGACATGCTTTATCAGGGATTCTGCAAGACGTGTCTCCACCCTGCGGGTGACGATGACTAGATCACAAGGGCGTGATCGTCTTTATGTACTTTCCTCATGCTTTTGCGAGATGTCGATCATCCAGACTGGCAGTATTTAATTAACTAATGTGTGTGTTATGCTTCCGCTACTTTCAAACTTGGTTTGTAATATTTGCTACTCCGTGGTGTAAACTTATTTCTGGACTACTTGCGAAATGTATCGTAGGATGTTGTATGTTGAATGATGCGATCCTGGTTGTAAGCAGTTTGGTTTGAAATCCTTCGTGATTTCGATTGACTACCGGGATTATATGGGCTCAAGTTTGAAAATTTGAGCGCTTCGGTGCTTGTTTTCGTACTTGTGCTCTTATAATTTGGTCGGTTCTGTTACAGCTGGTACCGGAGCATAATTCAACATTAAACACATCATATGAGTATTTAAAAACAAAAATATTTGATTATGAAAAAGGGTTAAAACACTAAAAATTATTTTTAGGTATGCCAGTGATCACATCCCTTAGCCCAAATAAGGAATCTTAGGTGGCTTATTATAAAGACTAACTTGGGGGCCTTGTTTGTTTTTATTTCGTCGTCCATACGGCGTGATATTGTATGGATGCCATCCACTTGGGTGGTAATGTATGGATCAATTACCTCGACGCTCTGGTAAGTGTGAGTTGTGAGAGCATGATCGTCCAACCGGCGGTCTAGGGGAGAGTAGTTGTGGTGACTTACATCTTTACATGTTTAAACCATGTAACTATGTAAAAGCACTTAATTGTGGGAACCTTTATATCGGGTAGCTTGATACTGAAGTATATACATTTGGGGATGTATATATGGAAAGTATTTAAATTACTGCGTTCTTGTGTGCTTATATTGGGATTTGTGGGCTGCAATGAAGTTTTCTGCAGGTGCACTAACAGCGTAACGAGTAGACCGATAGTTTCGCTTATATGAGAGAACGTATGTATGCCACCGCCTAGCGTTAGAACTCTAGGTTTCTACTAAGGTGAGAGGACGTACGAAACGTGCATGCATCATGTTTAATTATATCATACATATCATTTACTCCCTCCTTAAAAGTTCTGTACTCCCGACTAAAGTAAATTTCGTATCCCCTAAATGATCCTCACTTTAAGTCGCATCTTATCTTGTTGCTACAGATGGCACGTACCAAGAGTACCGCTCGTAAGTCCACTGGGGGCAGGGCACCGCGTCACCAGCTCGCTCCACGTGAGCCCCGCCCTGAGCCTACTGAGGTGGAAAGGCTGAGGGCAGAGTTGGCTGAAGTGACTGCTGTCAGAAATGCAGCACGGCAACAACTGGAACAAGTGATTCATGATCGTGATCAAGAAACGCTTGCAGTCCAGAGGTTGACAGTAGCAAACCGCAACTGTCAACGCATGTTGGTCCGTGTGATGGAACAGAGGGATGAAGCCTGGCACGAGGAGAACGTTCTGAGAGCCCGCCAGTTTGAGCTCGAGCAACAGTTAGAAAACGCTGAAGAATACAATGAAAATCTTCATGAAGAAGTGCATCGCCTGAACAACGAGCTTAATCCCCTGCTACCTAGAAACAACCATGTAGATGAAGATATGGGATCAGGCATCTTCATGGCTGAGGATGATGATGAAGTAGACGTTGATGGACCACAGGGTGTCCCACCTGCAGAAGCACCAGAGGAAGAGCCAGAAGAAGAAGAAGACGAGGAGTTAGAGCCTGTCAGTGATGAGGACGGCGGGGAAATCCATGACACCGACTCGGGGGATGATGCTTAGAGTAGTCATCACGTGCCTTTAATGTTAGGATCGTCTTTTGTGCCCTCCCTGTGAAGGAGTGAGGCCTTGTAATAACTTGACTTTGGGTTGTAAGGTTGAACCGTATGTTTCCGGAATGTAGTTTGAACCTGTTAATTTCGATCACAACTTGATGTCTTATTATGTTGCGTTCGATGATGGTGTCACGATTAGCACCCTTCGGTGCCGCGACGAAACCGAGGGCCTCCTATGGCGCGCGACATAAGGCTGTGCTGCTTGGCACGCGCAGGTATCGAGGTGGCTAGTCATGATCCACCATGGAACTCTTCATTGAGAAGTCTCTTTGTGGTCAGTTTGAAGTAGCCTCTCACAGTCAACTAAAAATCTTGAGATCGAATCCAAGCACTGTGCGAAAGGTCAAAAATCACATAGATAGCAACGTAAACGGTCCGGTAACCGTGTGCTCCTTGTGAGTGAGTCTTTATCAAAGAGCATCTTGTTGGATTACCATGTATGACCTCGTCAAATGATGCGCTAGAATGGATTGTGCGGTTGTGATGAATTATTGTGCCTTAATTATTATGAGGAGTCTATTTCATGAAGTCAGTTTGACGTATTTACAATAATTCATCTACAAGTTTCCCACATCATCAGTGCTCATTGGCTATGCATTTTGCAGATGTCGTACAATCTTCGTCGGGGTCGTGGCAATGAGGATGAGGAACAGCCACCCCCTCCGCCACCACCTACTCCGGCCGAATTGATGCAGACAGTGGTCGAAGGGCAGCGCATGTTGGCAGATGCTATGCGCCAGCTGGCTAACCGGGAGGCTCGTCCTGGCCGCCAGGGCCCAGAGCCCAATCAATACAGTGATTTCAAGGACTTTCTGGATACTAAGCCCCCGCTCTTCAAGGAAGCGGAAGAACCACTGCAAGCTGATGAGTGGTTAAATACTATTGAGCAAAAGTTTCGTCTGCTTCGCCTGACTGATGAGTTAAAGACTGAATATGCTTCTCACCAGTTGCATGGTCCAGCGGGTATTTGGTGGAGCCACTATCGTTCCACACTGCCTGCCCATGTCCCGATTGCTTGGGATCAGTTTAAGGCGGCATTCCGGGGAAATTATATTCCCCCGGGTCTTATGGCAATCAAGCACACAGAGTTTATGAGGCTGTCGCAAGGAAACAAAAGCCTGACTGAATACTTGCAGTCCTTCAACAACCTGGCAAGGTATGCCACTGAGTTTGTGGATACTGATGCCAAGAAGATTGCTAGCTTCAAGAGGGGCCTTGGCCCAAAACTGATGAAAACTATGGGCACTAGCAAATGTACTACTTTCAATGATTTCATCAGCGATGCTTTGACCCAGGAAAACAACAATACTATTTATTCTGCTTCTAAGAGCCGCAAGAGGGCCATTGAGGCGAGTGCTTCACAGTCTCGAGCTCCAGCTGCCCCGAGAGCTCCCCCTCGCCCTCCTGCCACAAATGCTAAGTTCCGTCCTCCACAAAAGAAGGTGCCAATGAAAACTGGGTTCCGTAAGGCATATACAGTGGCTCTGCCAAAGGGTAATGCGGGCCAAGGCAGCTCCAGTGTTCCTCCCAGCAATATGCCTTGCTGGAATTGCAACAAGCCAGGCCACTGGTCCAGGAACTGTCCGTACCCTAAGAAAAATGTCAACCAAGGTAGTCGTCAGGGACACGCCCATTATAACAGCATTGAGGAAATTCCATCTGGTGAGGTGGTCACCGCTGGTAAGTTTCTAGTTGACCAACACCCCGCAGTGGTACTTTTTGATTCAGGTGCTTCGCATTCCTTTATCAGTCCTAAGTTTGCATCTAAATTTGCACACAAGTTGCATACTGTTGAAGGTGTGGGTTATTGTATTAGCGCTGCAAGTGGGAATATTTCCACAAACAAAGTAGTGGGGAACCTTAAGTTTGAGATAGAAGGGCGAAGTTATTCGCTTGCCCTATTGGTTTTACCTGGTTTAGACATAGATGTTATCTTGGGCATGAATTGGATGAGTCAGAATGGGGTACTCATTGACACATCTGCTCGAGTAGTTATGCTCAGAGATCCTACAGATCAAAAGGGTTTTCTAGTACAACTTCCCAGAAAGGTTGAATTGTCGGGGGAAATTCATGCTGTACAAGCAAAGGCGTTGGCCGAAATTCCAGTAGTAAATGAGTTTCCGGACGTTTTTCCCGATGATTTGCCGGGACTCCCTCCGGATCGGGATGTGGAGTTTAAAATTGAGTTGTTGCCTGGCACGGCTCCCATCTCTAGGAGACCCTATAGGATGCCTCCAAATGAACTCGCTGAACTTAAGGTGCAATTGAATGAACTTTTGAAGAAGGGGTTGATTCGTCCTAGTTCATCGCCGTGGGGATGTCCTGCTATCTTTGTAAAGAAGAAGGATCAGTCGTTGCGAATGTGCGTAGATTATAGACCTCTCAATGCAGTCACTGTCAAAAATAAGTACCCTCTACCGCGAATCGACATCTTGTTCGATCAGTTGTCTAAAGCTAAAGTTTTCTCCAAGATCGATCTAAGATCTGGCTACCATCAAATTAAAATCCGCCCGGAAGATGTTCCAATGACAGCCTTCTCTACCAGATACGGTCTGTATGAGTATCTTGTTATGTCCTTTGGCTTGACAAATGCCCCCGCACACTTCATGTACTTGATGAATTCGGTGTTTATGCCTGAATTGGACAAGTTTGTGGTGGTATTTATTGATGACATCCTGGTATATTCTGTGAATGAGGAGGATCACGCTGAACATCTGCGTATAGTCCTCACAAGACTACGTGAACATCAACTATATGCAAAGTTCAGTAAGTGCGAATTCTGGCTTCGTGAAGTACCTTTCCTTGGGCATGTGTTGTCCGATGGAGGAATTATGGTGGACCCCGCCAAGGTACGGGAAGTACTGAACTGGAAGGCTCCTATCTCGGTTCACGAGGTCCGGAGTTTTCTTGGTTTGGCTGGCTATTATCGTCGCTTCATCCCGGATTTCTCTAAAATAGCCAAGCCAATGACTCGGTTGCTGCAAAAAGACACCAGGTTTGTCTGGACTCCTGAGTGTGATGCGGCTTTTCACCAACTGCGAACCCTCCTAACCTCAGCTCCGGTTTTGGCACAACCGGATATCGAAAAACCATTTGATGTTTATTGTGATGCCTCAGGCATAGGTTTGGGAGGTGTGTTGATGCAGGAAGGCCGAGTAATTGCATATACTTCTCGACAACTTCGGAAGCATGAGGCGAATTACCCAACACATGACTTAGAACTCGCCGCAGTCGTTCATGCTTTGAAAGCCTGGCGACATTATCTGCTGGGCAATGTCTGCAACATCTATACCGACCACAAAAGCCTCAAATACATCTTCACCCAACCCGAGTTGAATATGCGTCAAAGAAGATGGCTCGAGTTGATCAAAGATTATAACCTTCAAGTGCACTATCATCCTGGCAAGGCCAATGTAGTTGCGGATGCTTTAAGCCGTAAGTCTCATTGCCATTCCTTAGTTGAAACTGATTTTTATCGATCTCGCCTTTTACATCCAGCAGTCTTGTACAACATCACTGTCAGTTGTACTCTCAAAAACAGAATTATTGAACTCCAAAAGAATGACACTGGTATATTCCACATCAAGCGTAAGATGAAAGAGCAAGAAGCTACACAGTTCAGGATAGATGAAGAGGGTGTACTATGGTTCAAGGATAGGTTAGTGGTGCCTAAGGACCGAGAGCTTCGAAATGATATTATGTCTGAAGCACACTCCTCTAAGTTGTCCATCCATCCTGGTAGTAATAAGATGTATTATGATTTGAAGCCATTTTATTGGTGGACCAAGATGCGGAAAGAGATAGCTGCATATGTTGCTAGATGTGACACCTGTTGCAGAGTTAAAGCTGTGCACATGAAAGCTGGGTTGCTTCAGCCACTTTCCATTCCAGGCTGGAAATGGGAAGAGATAAGTATGGATTTCATTGTCGGACTTCCTCCTACTGTCAAAAATCATAACTCTATTTGGGTAATTGTTGATCGTTTGACCAAATCAGCTCACTTCATCCCAGTGAGAGTGGACTATCGTCCCACTGACTATGCTGAGTTGTACTTCAATCAGATAGTCCGGCTTCATGGGATACCTCGTACTATCGTTTCTGATCGTGGTCCCCAGTTCACTGCTCACTTTTGGGAGCATTTGCATCACCTTCTGGGAACCAAGTTAGTGAGAAGCTCTGCTTATCACCCCCAGACATCGGGACAGACAGAACGAGTTAACCAAATCTTGGAAGATCTGTTGCGAGCATGCGTCATTTCATCCAAGGGTTCTTGGGAAAAATGGTTACCTTTAGCCGAATTCTCGTACAATAACAGTTATCAAGAGAGTATTAAGATGGCCCCATTCGAAGCTTTGTACGGTCGAAAGTGTCGAACTCCACTAAACTGGGTAGAAGCTGGGGAGAGAAGGTATTATGGTATTGATTTTGTTCATGAAGCTGAGGAACAAGTCCGTACCATCCAAAAACATATGGCTGCAGCCCAAGCTAGACAGAAAAGCTATGCTGATCGTCGTAGAAAGCCACTCGAGTTTGAAGTTGGAGACTTCGTGTATTTGAAAGTTTCTCCAATGAAAAGTGTCCAACGTTTTGGTGTTAAGCGGAAACTTGCGCCAAGGTACGTGGGCCCCTTCCAGATCATAGGCAAGAGTGGAGCTGTTGCGTACAAAATCCAGTTGCCTCCTGAAATGAGTGCCATATTCAACGTTTTCCATGTATCTCAGCTTAAAAAGTGTCTTCGAGTTCCTGAGGAACAAGTTCCTTTAGGTGATATCAGGCTGGAATCCGACCTAACCTATGAAGAAAAGCCAGTCCGAGTGATCGATACTCAGGAACGAGTAACTAGAAGTAAAGTGGTTAAGTGGTACAAGGTGATGTGGAGTAATCAAGGAAGTGAGAGTGATGCTACGTGGGAACGGGAGGATTATTTGCGGGATGGTTATAAAGAATTCTATGAAAAATGGTACGCTTTCCAAATCTCGGGACGAGATTTTTATAAGGGGGGAGGGCTGTAACACTTCAAGTGTTTAGTCCTTAATTTCATTGCATTTGCATGGCATAAGCATAAGCATGCATCATTCATGTTTGTTATTTTATGTGATGCAACACATGTTATTATTTTAGGGTTTGTTTGATTTATTTCATGAAGTGCTTGACAGTTGGTGTAACAAAAAGGTAAGGTAGCCAATCATGACCTACAACACCTTAGTTATACTTAGGATAACATTTGGAACAATGTTCATGTTGACCAAAATTACAAAATTGCCCTCCAAGAAAAGTTTGACCACCATTTGACCCTAGAAGGCTCTAGTTTGACCAGTTAAAAAGTCTAATTTAGAGACTTTGCATGGAGGAGCAACCTTAAGCAAAGTTGTAGAGAATTTCATAAGGAACAAAAGTTCTAATATGGCCATCTCATGAAAATGACCACAACATGCTCAAAAGTGGCCCACAAGTCAGCTAGTGGTGTAATCCCAGGACTTAGAATTTTTCTAAGTCTGGAATTGGACCTTACAGTTTCACTGATGTCTACTTTAGAAGCTTGTAGTTTGCAAACCAAGCCAAACCAGCCTTCACTCATATTGACAAACTTGTAGATCACATGTAGCCCTACAACTTTGTCAATATTACCCAAGCCTGGTTCTCAATGGTTCAAGAGTTATCATGTCATGAACTTGGGCTGTCAGTCGGCTTTGTTAACTGAAACCCGGTTTCAGTTTTATCGTGCACTACTTTGAGGCCATGTAGTTTGAAATATAGGCCGAACCAGTCTAAGCTCCAATTGACAATTTTGTTGCCCTCACATAGCTCTACAAACTTGATGTTGCCACCTTGGACTGAAACCGGCTGGTTTAGAAGTTAATCACGTTCGAAAACACGCTGTCAGTCACTGCCGATGGCATCGCTGAACTCGGGTTCAGTTTCGTCAGTGGCCGACCGGCCACAGACCGTCGCCGCCGCGTGTCCCTCCACGCGCCGCGCGCGACCTGGCGCCTTGGCCAGCTGCCGAGCGCATGAAGGGCACCTCTGCGGTCGCCCCGACATCAACCATCCATTCCCTCCTCCTCCTTCCCTCTCGTTTGCAAAAGGGAAAGAACCGAGCCGCCATTCCCCTTTCTTCTCCGACGAGCTCGACCGTGAGCCACGCCACACCACCGGCCGCCTGAGCTCGCCAGTTCCTCCGCCTCGACACCCTCCACCCCCTGGACCTACCGAAACCCACGATTGGACCCTAGGTGAGCTGCATTATCTTCTTCTCCGCCTCCGAGGGGTCGCCGGAGCCCGCCAGGGGACCTCACCGTGGTCGGGGTGCTTCGGGCCCGTCTCCATCTCCCCTTACTCGCAAAACGGAACCACCTTGCCCCGGTGAAGCTCGTACCGAGCCCAAACCGCACTATGCTTCTTCACCGGCGACGGTGCGCCGCCACCGGAGGTCACCGGCCGCCGCGCACGGTGGCAGGCCCTCTCCACCCCATTCCCATTCATCCTACGGGTACCAATCAGTGCGCCAGGTGACGGAGAGCACGATGCCGTGTTCGGTGAGCCGCGCGAGCCCTTCTCCGGCGAGCTCGAGCTCACCGGAGCTCGCGGGTCTCCGCCTCCCCTGTTCCTCTGTCCCTGACTGCGGGGGCCCGCCTGTCAGTTGCCAAGCGCGGGCGGGACGGCCGAGCAGGCCGCGCGCGCGCGAGTCGTGGGCCGAGTTTTCCGGGCCGGCCCAGTTCGTCTGAAACGAAATTCATTTTATTATTTTGTCACTGATTTTTGTACAAGTTGGAAAAATATAGATTTAGGGTTTTAATGATCCAAAAATCATGAGATAAATTTTATTAGGGTCCCCATGATGTGTAGTATTTTAGAAAAATATAAATCTGGAATGTGATGTTTAATTTTTAGGAGAAATTAATAGATCCTTTAAATGTGTTTTGGAATGCATGCAAATTTGTTAAATTTATAACTTGAGCTGTAGTGTTCCATAAATCATAAAATTTGATGGGTAGGTTACTCTATGCTAGTCCTAGCTCTGGTAAAAATTTGGGCATCAGTGCTTAATTAATTTCCAAGTTATAATGCTATCTTGTGATTCTAGGAAATACTTAAATGAATTTTTGTAATTTTTCTACATGTGCAATGTTCATATAACTTTTTGGAGAATGTCTTGGTATCTTAAAGTGTCTAAGAAAAATATGAAATCTGTTGTTTGACACTTTTCAATAGGGTTTCCTAATTATGCAAAAATCAGCCTTATTAGCTTGTGAATTTTGTGTAGGGAGTTTCTGTGAATAAAACTTGTTCAAATTTTTACTGTGGTCTCTTTTTGGGTCAGAGAGATCCCCGTAATTTTTGTAGAATTTTAGGAGCAGTTTATATTTATGTTTAAAATTCCACTTAATTACTTAAGTAAATTAAGAAATGGGTTAAATAAATGTTCTAGGTGGGCACACCTTACTTTCTGGTGTCTTTGTGATATTTGTGAACTTGTAGTAGCATTAGTTTGGTTTTAGAGAATGTTTGCTACATCAATAAATATTTAACCTTTGTAATTTTAGGTTTTCTGGACAGCTAAGTAGTAACTCTAAATTTGGCTTTAATAAAAAGGGTTTCTGGACAACTTGTAAATACCAAAGTTGGAGTAAACTTGATGAACTAGCTTGTGTTAAAATTTGGAAGCAATTGGCTTAGTAGTTTGAGAGTTTTGTTGTTTAAAATGGCAGTCCAAAATCTGCTACTCTCTGTTTTGGAGAGGACAGATTCTGGAACTTGTGAAGTTTGACATGAAAAACTTAGGAGTTTGGAGTTGAGGTCTGAAAATGAATTGTAGTACATTTCTTAGGCTTTCCAGATTGTCTTAGATCATATCTTTTGAAATTATAAATCTCCAGTTGTGATAAAAACACGTAGCTGCTGTCCAGAATGCTTACTGTGGTGTTTTGCTGATTGTTATGGTGAGATATCCTAAGACATGCTACTTTTGTAATTGTTAGGTGTTAGGGCCTTAACTGAGGATGAGCAACTTTATCTTAGGTTAAGTAGCTTAGGTAAGTATTTCTCCACCGGAGAAGAGATTTGCACGTACTAGTAAAATAACTTGAATAGAGTATTTTATTCTGAAATGCATTTCATTCCGAGCATGTTGCACCCATTTATGCATCCATTATATTGATTGTGCATTCATGCAATAGGTGCACCGGAGGGGGTAACACTCCTCGAATTCGAACCTGTGATTCCGGAGGAGAACCAGGAGCAGCAGGAGCCCGAGGAACCAGTCGGCGAAGGAGACGTCGCTGAAGACCTTCTTGAGTGCCCGGACCACAGGCCTGCAACCTTTCTGAAAGGCAAGCCCCGGTGCATGCTGAACCTACTGTTTTATAAATTAATCTTGAGTACTTTTAATTGTTTACTGCATTAAGTTATAGGAGTTATATGAAAACACTTGTTGCATTATACCTGTCCTTGTCCAGATATCGTACTTAATCCTATTTTAGGTTTAGGCACGTGTCAATGCTTAGCCCTGCTTAGTACGGTAGAAGTCGGGTGATTTCCGGTCATCCGCGAGATGTAGGAAGGAGTCACGAGTGGCTTTATGGCTATCGTGGATGGAACCATGCTTAAAAATGAAATTGAGACCGGGCGGGAGTTCGATAGTACAGCCGCAAGACACTTCACGTCTTGGGTGTGGAGCTATGCCCGTCTGAGTCGTTTAAGGACCGATTCGCTGTACGTCCTTGAGTCATGTTGAACGCAGTCTGACACTTAGTTGGCCGGATAAGTCGTTCCGACCGCGAAGTCGAGTAGTATGGTTCAGGCCGGGAATCGAATGGTAGGTTGCATCTTGGAGGAGAGAAAGGATGTGCTTGGGGACATTGGCGTGAGACCAAGGGGGGGTTAGAGTCCCTATCACCTGGCAGAGTGTCGCCCTTGGGGACGCGACATTATTCGGGCCCGCGATTCCTGAACTGTACAAAAGATGACCTGAGCAGCCTTCGCCAGGCGTGACTCGGTGAGTGTTAGAAATACCCCTCCAGCTGGATAGGAATTCGATTCGAATCGCCGTCGCTCCCGGTCAGTGAGCACTTGACTTGAGCAGCGGCAACGTAGATCTCATTAAATGAACAGATGGTTAAATAAATGATATGATGTTGCCGCAATGATATACCTGCTATGGATATAATAATAACGTTGTTTGATTATACTCAAGTGAATGTTTAGTATAGGTGCTAAGATAGATGACAGGTAAATGCTAAAAATAACTGCTAGTACAGGTGATAAGAGTTTAAATTACTTATGCCTTTATGCAAAATGATATGTCAGCTAGCCTCTTGTGTAAGCCTTGCATAATCCTTGGTGTCACCTTATTTCTGGTTTTCGACGGGTAAGTCTAGCTGAGTACATTCCTGTACTCAGGGTTTATTCCCTCCTGTTGCAGATGACATGCTTTATCAGGGATTCTGCAAGACGTGTCTCCACCCTGCGGGTGACGATGACTAGATCACAAGGGCGTGATCGTCTTTATGTACTTTCCTCATGCTTTTGCGAGATGTCGATCATCCAGACTGGCAGTATTTAATTAACTAATGTGTGTGTTATGCTTCCGCTACTTTCAAACTTGGTTTGTAATATTTGCTACTCCGTGGTGTAAACTTATTTCTGGACTACTTGCGAAATGTATCGTAGGATGTTGTATGTTGAATGATGCGATCCTGGTTGTAAGCAGTTTGGTTTGAAATCCTTCGTGATTTCGATTGACTACCGGGATTATATGGGCTCAAGTTTGAAAATTTGAGCGCTTCGGTGCTTGTTTTCGTACTTGTGCTCTTATAATTTGGTCGGTTCTGTTACACAAGGCCTGGAGATACTAGATGGGGTTCACATCTTAAAACTTTACTTCGTATTTTGGTAATGTGGGAAGCTGTCATAGACATTCTTGATATAGTAAAGAAAGACTCTGTTAAACCAACAAAAAATGGAGAAGCATTTGGTTTAATTGGTAAAATGGAGAGCTTTGATTTTGTGTTCATAATGCATTTAATGATAGAATTGTTGAGCATCACAGATAGTCTGTCACGTGCTTTGCAAAGGAAGGATCAAGATATTGTTGAGGCAATGCATTTGATCATAGATACGAAAGAGCAGTTGCAGGATATGAGGGACAATGGATGGGATCCTTTATTGAAAAGAGTGAAAACATTCTGTGATAAACATGAGATTGAAGTGCCAGATATGGATAAGGAAATAAATGCTAGAGGGACATCTACACGTAGAAAGCAAAAGGTAACAAACAAGCACTTCTACCATGTTGAGGTTTTTCTTGCTGCCATAGATGCCATTTTGTCTGAGATGAATCATCGATTTGGTGAAGTTAGTTCAGAATTATTAGTATGCATGGCTTGTCTTAACCCAAGGAACTCCTTCTATAATTTTGATGTGGATAAGCTTGTGAGACTTGCTGAAATTTATGCTCGGGATTTTAATGTTAGTGACCTTGTTCGTTTGCCTGCTCAACTTAGAGGATTTATCAATCGTGCTAGAAGAACTCCAGACTTTCTTGGTTGTACAGAGCTTGGAAAGGTTGCTGAAATTATGATCAAGACTAACATGAAAGCATCTTATGGATTGGTGTATCGGCTGATTGAATTAACATTAATTCTTCCGGTGGCAACAGCTTTAGTTGAGAGGATATTTTCTGCTATGTCTATTATAAAGACAGATTTGCGTAACAAAATGGGTGATGAATGGCTCAATGACTTAATGATATGCTACACTGAGAAGGAGATATTTAAAAGCATCAAGAATGACAAAATCATAAAACGATTCGAAGACATGAAAACACGGCGTATGTTAGTGCCTCGGAATAATTTAGTGGTATGATATATGTTTTCTTCTACCTCCAAAACTCTGAAGTTAAATACTTGAAATTAGTGTCACTAATTTAATTTTTTTTCTTGTATATAGATTGCTTCAAATGATTCATGAAGAATGCGGCAGCGGAACATCCATCTTTTGTTGGTTATTTATAAAAATTGTATCTTTTACTTTTTATTAAGTGTTTTATGATGCACTTTCGATTAAGACTGCTATATCTTAGCTTTGTATGGGATATAATTGAGTATTTGAGTTCAATTGGTCTACCTCTCTTTGGCTCAGCCCCCTAAATATTTTTTTTCTTAGATCCGCCACTGCCACCAACGTGGTGCAATATCTGATACTCTGATTGGTGATCGCTGTGCATCGAAACTGCATCACGTAAGTACGGGATCACCTCGTTAGAAGTCAGGGTTTTGCTTAGTTCCCCACTTTTCTCCAAATTTCACTATAAAAAAGAAGATTTTCCGTCACCTCGAAATGTCAGCACATGCATGGAGTCCTAAATGTAGATGAAATAAAAAACTAATTGCACAGTTTTGTTGTACTTTACGAGACGAACATTTTGAGCCTAATTAATCCATGTTTGGACAATTATTACCAAATAAAAACAAAATACTACAGTGTCAAACAGTGTTGCTACAGTAACGCCTTCGTTTAGATGGTTAGTTTTTTAAAATTTTTGCTTCTGTAGCACTTGCGTTTGTATTTGGTAATTGGTGTCCAATTATGGACTAATTAGACTCAAAAGATTCGTCTCGCAAATTACAGATAAACTGTGTAATTAGTTATTTCTTTTACCAACATTTAGTGTTCCATGTATGCGTCTAAAAATTCGATGTGATGGAGAGAGAGTGAAAAAATTTCAACTTTAGCCTTCATCTAAACAAGGCCTGAGTGATATTTTATTATCAATCAAGATCTTATGTTGCTTTTTTAGAGAATTTTTTATGCTTGGCTATTTTATTTGTTGTCTATTGTTTTTTGTATATTGTGACTTAATTATAAATGAGATTATTTTCTCCACTACCCGTGCATATATGGACTCAATTGACAAATTTTCCCCGCCTCCCCCCACACACATATTTTACTTCAGGCTCCTCCCCGCCAAGCCGGTACATGAATCAGAGCCACCTTTACAGATCTCAAATATTATCAATATCAAATTTTTATATTATATATTATGGATGTCATGATCATTGTAAAATAAATTAGTTTAAAAATTTTATAGAAGGATAAAATATAAATGGCTATATAGCATTCTTTATTCTCATTTTTCACGAATATTCGATAGGTTATTTCCTTAGCATTCCTATATATTTGATAGCTTATGTTTTCCCGTTGCAATGCACGAGCATATTTGTTAGTCTAATAATAATTGGTTATAATTTTATAACCATTTGCTTTGCCTTTTACACAGCTGGTTCGTAACTACTGTAGAGAAATTGAGCAATTTGATCCCTCCTCCACTTTATGTCACGCTCCGCCACTGCTCATGCATACATATAGTACTGCATATCATAACTCGATGACAGTTGCAGCGAGGCGTCTGCGGAAGCCTGATCAACAGTTTGTTAAACAGCGGTTTCCATGTTGTACAACAGTTTAACGCAGCCCGACAGGCAAGCAGAGACAGAAGTCTAGCCGTCTAGGAAGATTTCACGGCGCCTGCTTTCAAATCCTAAGCACGCCGGCCGGAGAGGCGGGTGCGATGGATGATGCACGCAGTGATTCGCTCGCAGTCGCAGGTCGCAGCTTCAAATCTTGAGGTAGTGTTTAGATGGTGTAAAAGTTGGTGTAAAGTTCCTGTAGCACTTTTCGTTGTTATTTGATAAAATTTATCCAATCATGGACAAACTAGGCTCAAAAGATTCGTCTCGACATTTACAGACAAACTGTGCAATTAGTTATTTTTTTTACCTACATTTAATACTCCATGCATACGTCTAAAGATTCGATATGACAGGGAATCTTGTAAAATTTTTAGAAGTTTGAGGAATCTAAACACTGTGACTCCACTATACTGTACGGAGTAAATGATACTCCAGACTTTGCGTTGATGCAGGCCTGAATTCGGAAGCTGCTCAACCCTAGCTACCTGTGCAGTACGTGTGCGTGCAGCACGCTCCACGCAGCACGCAGGTCGGGTCACGGGTGCAGCTCTAGGTGTACGAGAATATGGATAGGCTTTGACTCTCGAACCATCTGTTCAATTAAAAGCCCGTTTCAAACGCGGAAATCATAAGAATTTCATGAGCAAATGGCTCAACTCCTTCAGGAACTCGGGCAATCCCCAGCAGGAATGTCTGGACTGATACTGTCAAAAGGAACGACTAATTTTATTTCCCATCCACTAACAAGCGATTCACAAAGTAAACACCCTATATTCCAATATATTGGTTTAATTTAAAGTGGTTCTTTTAATTGGTTCACAGGAAGTTATTACTACTAGCATAATGCATAGAGGTGCAAAACCTAAACTAAGGCTAATTGAATACGTTTAGAAGATTGTCACACCCAAATTTAAAGGAAATTTTGATATAAACCATATGTGCGCCCAGAAGTCAATTACACACATACAGAGACAAATAAAAGAAGAGTACCAAGCACAGTGATTTACTACATCACGTATATTAATCCATTACATAATTTCATCAAAGTCTAGCAAACGGAAATAGATAAATAACTCCATGGCACTTCCATTGCCATAGGGATGGTTGACTGGTTGATCGCAAGACTAGTAGTCCTCAGGAAAGTACACATACCAATCGTCACTGCTACCTGTTACCCATATGGGATTTTTGTTCAAATAATGAAAATAGCAAGCAATAAGTACATCTCGTACTTAACAAGAATAACATGGGGAATGGAGCTCAAAAGGCTGACACAAGTTGTACTGCAGTTAGCATTTTTATTAAGTCACAATGTTAACCCTATATTAGCATATAGTTGTGCTTAACCCCATTTATACCACATGATCATATAAAAGCAACATTTTATCTTATCATTAAACCCCCAGCAATAATGGTCCTCTATTCTGTGAGTTTTCCGGGCCGCTCGTGTCTGTGAGCACGGCTGATATACCAATTTTTAATACTCTGCAGAGTTTATACACTTTCACCGCGAGCCGTGATTTACCCTTTCGCCCGAGGTAGCTAATCTCTTAACCTCTTCCTAGGGAGGTCGGCAAGGTTCACAATGAAGCTTTTCAAAGGTTTCCTTAACAAGTTAGTAGCCGCTAGGTTTCCCAGGCAAGGGAATATAGAGTCCCCCTTCCGAATGGCACATTCCGCGCAGGCTATACATGTAGGGACATAGGCCGCACTATACTCAGCTCGCCAGGCCCCATTTGTGCCCTTTCGGGTAACCATTAACAAGCTAGAAAAGGTCCTTCTACCGAGCTAAAGCCAGAGTCATGTGGCACTCCCGGTTGTACTGTATGTCCCAACTTTTGCCGACAGATAAATCCTTAGGGAGGGCCAAGAGCATCATGACAAAAACAAGAGATCTCTCGCCCTATGTCTAAGTTGCTAAAAAACAAGTTTTAATATGTGTTGCATATAACCATTAGATCATGTTTAATTAAACTGAGCTGCAAGTATAACCCATCGGTAATAAGGAGCAAGATAACAAATAACTATGATGTCCTTACGGGTAATAATTGACACATGCATATGACTAATTATTTAAATAGTGAATAGGACAACAAGAAATCTCATGCTATACTTGCCTTGATCCTCGAACTCTTGCTAGTCCTGCTGGTTGTCGAAATATAGGCCTTGATTAACGTTGTAAGGCTCACCGTCTATACTCGATCATCAATAAAGCATCACACATACATCCACGCAATCATGCACAGGCAACACAAGAGCTATTATTAGAACAGTACACCAACAGAGGAAAAACATGTTTAAAAGCTTATAAAATTATTCTACACGTTGCTACGAACACACAAACGTGAGAATCACCGAAATCGGATTTAAAACACGAAAACTACGAATTAAACGGGATTTCCTATAGTAGTTTAATAGCGTAACCACGAATTTTAACTATGGAAAACATGACTAACAGAGCCGTAAGAACGTAGATTACTCAATTTCGAGCCTAACGCAATTTGAACAGATCGAATAGGAGCTAGAATGGATAAATTGGGATGAAAATGGCTCTGGATGGCAAAATCGTAAATAACGCGAACTAATATATGAATTAAAATAAATCAAAATCTGGGATTTATGAATCTGCTGAGGACGGCGGGTTTGATTACTGGAAAGCTGAGGGGCTCTTTACAAAAAGTGGCGTGAAGGGGTATCTTCTAATCTCACACGTTGATCTCAGATTGAACGGCCAAAAATTAATGATGGAGTATAGGAGAGATGCTACCGGCTGCTATAGGAGGCAGCACGACGGCAAGCCATTGCCGGCTGCGAACTTCTTGCCGGCGAGCGCAGGGAAGAGTCTACAGGCCACAGCGGAGAGAACCAAAGGCACGGGGCGAACGAGGGGATGATGTCGAGCTCACCTAGGGCTTCAAGACCGATCGGAGAAGAGGCGGAGATGGCGAGCTGCTGGACAAACAGACGGCAGCGTTTTGCAAGCTACAACGACGGCGCGACATGAGCGACAAAGGAGAAACGGAAAGCGAAAGGCATTCTCGGCCTCGTCACCTAGACACTAACCTCGGCAACAAGTTGCAGATGACGGAGAGACGACGGAGCAGCGACCGAGCAGCGGCGGCTCCGTGTCCTTCTCGGCAAGATCGGAAGCGAGGGCTGCAGCTCTGTGCGAGACGATGGTGGCGCGTAGATGGGAAAGGGAGTTCAGAGGGGGGCCCATGAGCTTTATAGGGTCGTCCAAATCCCAGAACCCAGGGCTCGGTGTGAGATACGATTCGGATCAGAGTCCGGCTCGTGTTCAACATGATGATGAAGGAGGAGACGCTGACGCGCGGCCCCGACTGGCAGCGAGACAGAGAGGGAAGGGAAAGGAAACTGATGCCTGTGCGGTTCGTTCTGGTTGGGCTGCAAGCACTGAAACAAGGCAATCACTGAAACAGGGCCGGCGGCAAGGAAGTGCATAGCTGCGCACTGAGCCAAACACGTCCTGGCCAGCAGCCGAAGCAGCAAGCTAGCAGGCCAACAGAAAGAGAGGCAGCAGCATGAATGCAACATCATGTATTTAGCCTTATGGTTGATTTTAATTTAGCAAATAATTATAATTTCCTATGTTGAATGCGCACACAACTACATAATAAATCAATTTAAGCTATTTTGAAAAGATGCAAATTTCAGGGTGTTACAAAGATAAATCAATATTATTCATGGTGTTGCAATTCGCCGGAATACGCAAGAATAAGCCTGCCATTATTATTTTTATAGTATCTTCGAGATATACCACTCACTACGCCGTAATATATGCAATGCCAGACCATCATTGCAATTGTGCTAGAGTTAGCAATGAACGATTTATACTGTCGGTTTAGAAGTCTAGGATCTAGAGAATGGCGGGAAAATTATTCACCTAGTAATGAAGACACATATCACTGTTGGGTCAGGCCACAAATCGGTAGTGATAAGTATGATACCATTGCCAGCTCAGGCTGTGACCCGGCAGTGATATATTACTGTCAGTTAAAGGTTTGATGACCCGGCAATGACATGAAGATATCACTATATCGTGTTATTACACGATACCAGTTTTGTCCTTAAATATTTCGAGTCGAACCACGTAACCCGAAGGCGTTATGGTCCAATCTGAGGTAATCTTCATCCGACTGCCACCGCGCCCTTTATGAGATAGTTTCGCCTCGACGTGAACTCCTCAATGCCGTCATGTGTCATCCGTTACTCCTCGGAACATCCACCCGGGTTTTGAGGCCCAAACCCGTAAACCCGTCCACCGATGGTTTTGAGGCCCAAACCACCAAACCGCGCCGATGGTTTTGAGGACGAAACCACCAAACCCCCTATGTCGACGCGTGTTTGACCTCCGCCAAGTGCCACGACGCCATCGTCCTCCACCTTGACTTGATTGACGCCGTCTTCATCACCCATGTACACTTACGCTTATCGATACCCCAGATGTCGGCCACTACGGCTGGTCACCCGGCCTCTTGGTCTCTCGGTTCAAGCCCCACGTCCGTCCTTTACCGATCCCGGTCCGTCAGCACGACACGTCTCTACTTGACCTTCGCCTCGCCGTCGACCACCGCCTCCGAGCTCCACACCTGCACACTACAAGCCAAGAGACATGTCGCACAGCCCAACTCACACCATGATTAAGTCACAAACTCAACATATATCGTGGATCACGTTGACAATCACTTATCATAAAACGAACTAAGGGCACATATCAAACTTGGGTGTGTTCACTTGGTGAAAAGTGGGTGAAAAGTTACTGTAGCATCTTTCGTTGTTATTTGGTAAAATTTGTCCAACCATGAACTAACTAGGCTCAAAAGATTCGTCTCGACATTTACAGACAAACTATGCAATTAGTTATCTTTTTTTACCTATATTTAATGCTTCATGCATGCGTCTAAAGATTCGATGTGATGGGTGGAAGAGGAAATATTTTGGGTTTGCATGGGAAGTGAACACACCCTTATATTCGCACATGTGTGACTCCATGATACTGTAGATGATAGACTTGGCTTTGACGCAGGCCTGGGTTCAGCAGCTGCTTAACCCTAGCTAGCTGTGCAGTACGTGTGCAGGCAGCACGCTCCACGGTCGGGTCACGGGTGAATCTGTAGGAGTCTGAAAATATGCATAGGCTTTGACTCGAATAAATCAGAACTCCTCCAGCCCACTGTATACAGATTAAAGCCCGTTTCAAACGCAGAAATAATAAGAATTTTGTGAGCAATGGCTCAACTCCTTCAGGAACTCGGGCAATCCCCGTTGATACTGTCCAAAAGGAACAGCAAATTTTATTTCCCTTCCACTAACAAGCGATTCACAAAGTAAACACCCGATATTCCTCTTTTAATTGGTTCACAGTAAGTTATTACTAGCATAATGCATAAAGGTGCAAAACCCAAACTTGGGTTAATTTGAATGTGTATCAAACATATATCATTATTATTCATGAATCATGATATTGGAAGCGTGCCATTATTATTTTATAGTATCTCCGAGATATACCACTCACTGCGCCAGAATACGCAATCACTGTCAGACCATCATTGCGATTGTGCTAGAGTCGGCAATGATTGATTTACACTGTCGGTTCAGAAGTCTAGGATCTAGAAAATGGCGGAAAAATTATTCACCCAGTAATGAAGACACATATCACTATTGGGTCAGGCCACAAATCGGTAGTGATAAGTATGATACAACTGTCGGCTCAGGCTGTGACCTGGCAGTGATATATTACTGTCAGTTAATGGCTTGATGACCCGGCAATGACATGAAGATATCACTATATCGTGTTATTTATTGACACTATTGTATTCTCTGTCGTTGGTCCACCTAACCGCTAATTAATCAATTCTCCATCCTTGAATCCACCTACCACCATGGCTTCTAGTTATAAAACAATTGTCCGGATGCCTCCATGGACAGATGAGATCCCTTGCTGGCCCCTTGTAGTCCAACACACATCCAATATGTAATGCTAGCGAGTTCATTGCTTCACCAATCGTAGTCTTTTTTTTTTTGACCGAACACCAATCGTAGTCTCAATTTGTGTCATCTCATGTGGGAAAAAATCTCTCAACATACACCTTCCCTTCTAGTCAAAATGGTGCACGAGAGGTGCTATAAGAATGTTCGTGAAGACGGAGCCATGCCGAAGTCAGGGTGCACTGCTGGCAGCAATATAATGCTAGCAGGGTGCCTCAGTTGACTATTGGTCAACGTCCAGCAGCATTGGCTCATTACTGCTCATAGGCCTAGTGGCTTCTCTACCCCTCTGACATGCTCTTGCATCTTCAAGAAACACTCGGGTGCTAGAAAAATATTCGTGAGGCGGTTATACTATACTCCATCTGTACTAGTAATTCAAGTTATTTTGGACAAGGCTCAGGTCAAATATTGGAAATATAAATCATGAATAACTTTCAAGTTGTTGAGTTTGAAAATATGAAAACTTATGAATAGATTTGTCTTGAAAAGTACTTTCATAAAAATATACATATGTCACTTTCCAATAAATATTTTTATAAAAATAAGAAGTCAAACTTATGTTTTGGAGACCGTGTCGCTATCCAAAACGACGTGAATTACCAATATAGAGGGAGTATGTACTTTTATTTTAAGTCTTTGTTATCCTATGTTTCCATTAAGATTCAAAAGACACAAGAAAAATATATTTGGCATATACTGCTATTCTATCATTTGTCGTAGAGATAAATGAAAAAATCGATAGTTTTACGAGGATAATTTGACGTTATATCTCCATATTGTCACTGACTAATTTATAGTAATAACTAAAAGTGATCCAACAAATCTAAATTTTTTAATGGAAGCATAACTTGTGTGTATATGGTTAGCATAAAATTTCCAAATGGTTTTAATATAGGTGACATATACATCGCTCAAAAAAGGATACACCTCATCTAATAATTAAGACGGGTCACAAACCCAAGTATATAATATGCAACCGAGAAAAAAAATGTGTACAAAGAAAATTATAACAGTTTTCCGAGTATTTATTGAAAAATTCTAACATACCTTTACTTTTTTCACATTAATGAGCATTTTTCGCCAATCTATTGAGCATTTTTTTTTATCATTGTCGGGTCATAATCCTAGCATCCGGACAATGATTAAGATCCTATTTACCCGGCAGTGAAGATCGCTTTCACTGCCGATTCGAATGAACCGACGGTGATATAACACTATGGTTGGAACCAAAAATTGGGTGGAAAAACCCGGTAGTGACATACTGATTACCACTGTCGGTTGATAACATGAACCTGCAATGATATGATGAGACCATTGTCGGTTTTTTGCTTAACATGGCAGTGTTATCGCTATAGTTTAAAAACCCAAGCTCCTTCTTACTCCTCCCGCCTAGCCCGAGCACACCCATCCAAGGAGGTGTCTTTCCCCATCTCCCTTTCCATTGTTGTCGCCATTTTTCTCCAAATTGCTCATGGGGAGATTTGGGTTTTATTGGATGGCATGATCTCCTTGCTTTAACGTGGGTAACTAGCAATCCTTTCAATTTGTAGCTGGTTTTGTTGGTTATATTGTCTTTGACATGCTTGTTGTTTATCAAATTACTTAGGTGAGCAGGACGGGCGCAGCACTTCGGTCTAGTGCGTGTGGGCTAGCAAGAAGGGTGGTGTTGCCATGGTGGCGGACCGGTGACCAGCTTGAGGCGCATGGCCAACGAGCAGGGTGGCGCGGGCGTGGCCTTGGGGCTGGCGAGCACGAGGAGGTTCATTGGCAAATTCGTGTGGCGGAGAGCATATTTTACGAGCCTATTTGGATTATCCTCTCAGTTTGCCACACCGTAGCTGTGTGCCTGTTTGTATTGTCCACTCAATTTGCCACACCAGTACACCACACCATACCTGCGGCAACCCAAAATATGGGGAATGTTTTGTTTGCCTTTAAAGCAAGCCTAGGGAGCCATCCAAAGTCCAGACACACAGAGCTAAGCTTTTGTGGTACCCTGTGGCTAGTTGTGGTAGCAATACAGACAGACCCTGCACCGCGGCTAGCAGCTTCATTGTTTTATTTTACTACCTTCGTCCAAAAAGACACGGACACAGAGTTATAATTTGATCAAAGGCGATCTGACTAGTTTGATTAATCCATCGATCGCAGTAAACATACCACCACTAATAGCGGCTAGCAGCTACTTTGTTTTATTTTACTACCTTCGTCCATAAGGACACAGACAGACAGTTATAATTTGATCAATGGCGATCTGACTAGTTTGATTAAATTTGTAGACAATAGTATCGCTATTTAAGTCACTAATTAGAAATAATATAAAAATATATTCCATAACAAACCTAGTAGTATTTTTTTATTATTGTATATAAGCAATAATATCCTTTTATACAGATTTAATCAAACTTAAAGTAGTTTGACGAGCACTGAATTGTATTCTTTTTTAAAAGAAGATAGCAGTCCACAGTATCGCAAACATATAGAATTGGTTCCAATCAATACAGCTTGAAAATCATATATCACCAATGATTCCTTGGCACAGACCAGACGCGACCTTTCTTATCGAGACTCGCTTCCACACCCCTTGGGTGGGTTTGGATGTAGATATTAGAGCATTGAATTGGGTAGCAATGCCAAATTAGACTGGTATTGGAAATGAGCTCTAATACCAAATTAGATGTTTGGATGTACATAAAATTGGCACTTGGAATCTAGGGACACAGCGAATGCCAAATAAATGTTTGGATGTAATCTCGTCAAATTAAATTGAGTGTCTTCTTCCCCACCGAGTAACACCCCACTTCACTTGATTGGCACCGGAGCTCTGGTCCTGCGCCGCCATCACCAGCTTCCGTCCGTCGCTCGAACTCAGGCACCACTGGAAGTGCTCGTTGCTATTTGGTTTGGAATTTGTTATTCCATGACTTTTCTAAACTCACAAATAAGCCTATCTCAAATTCATAGGGTGGGAGATGGAAATGGATTCTATAGATCACTGTGCTATAATTCTACTCTCCAACTTATAGCACACTCTTCAACTCACTTCTCTATAATAGAAATGCAACATATAAGTACGTTCCTTGTATGCTTAACAAGAAATATACAAATATATTCCACGTACAACTATATTAGCTTAATTAATCTATATCTAAATTATAATTATCAGAATGAATTCAATTCCAAGGATCTAAACAGACAGAATTGTTCTATATGACTAGTGTGATTTACATGGTGTACAAGAGTATATTGGCGTTAATTATTATCCATATAATCAAAAGGCAAAATGCGCGTGCAGATGAGGTCCGTGAAAGCAAAGGGTGAAATCAAAGGTGCGTGGATGTATGATGTATCGCATATTCCATGTGGTAATCTGTACCTGCATCTGGAGAGTGGAGAGAGGTGGTCTTCCTGTCAGTTAGTTTTGCCATATCCACATAAACAAAAATCCTCCTGTCAGTTAGTGTTGTTGCCGTATCCACATACCAAAATATCTTCTTAGGCCACGTTTAGATTGCAAATATTTTAAATCTGATGAACAGTACCACTTTCGTCTTATTTGACAAATATTGTCCAATCGTGGACCAACTAGGCTCAAAAGATTCATCTCGTGATTTTCAACTAAACTGTGTAATTAGTTATTTTTTTACCTACATTTACTACTTCATGTATGGGTCCAAAGATTGATATAATGGAAAGAGAGTGAAAAAAAATTCTAACTTTTGAGAACAAGGCCTTAATTGCATACCGATGAGCAGCTTCGTGCCTCTGGAGAAGCTCTGGAGAATACGCTCTGCATATATCCAACGCGAGTGGAGTGATCGGTGACGCATGCTCGCCGCTGTGTTTAGATGGGGGGTGTAATTTTTTTTAAGCACGGTAACTCTTTCGTTTTTATTTGGCAATTAGTGTATAATCATGGGCTAATTATGTTCGAAAGATTCGTCTCGTGATTTACAACAAAACTGTGTAATTAGTTATTTTTTTACCTATATTTAATGCTTCATGCCTGCGTCTAAAGATTTGATGTGACGGAGAATCTTGTAAAATTTTTGGAACTTCGATGAGCTACCGTTTGGATCCTTCGGTTCTCCGGTGGCGTTTGAGCTTGCTCCGTCCTGACTCCTGACAGTAGGACGCTGGCATGTTTAGATGGTGAAAAAGTTTAGGTAAAGATCTTGTAGCACTTTTCGTTGTTATTTGGTAAAATTTATTTAATTATAGATTAACTAGGCTCAAAAGATTTGTATCGATATTTACAGATAAACTGTGCAATTAGTTATTTTTTTACCTACATTTAATGTTCCATGCATACGTCCAAAGATTCGATGTGACAATTACTGTGCATTTTTTTGCCTTTTCACCGACTAAACAGGCTCAGCAGATGCCGACGTGAAGAGAGAAGAGGTGGGGTGGGTCCCGGACAAAGGCGACGTTCTCGGGCGGGAGACCTGGCGCGTGCGGTGCGCGCCACATGCGCGCACAGCCGCGCAACACCCCATCGATCGGCCGTCCCCATCACCCCATGCGGCTGCGCGGGTGGGGCGGGCGGGCCCCTACAGTCTCGATCGTGATGTCCCATCCCGGTGAGCGCGGACGCGTCAACGCCTCTGCCTGTCGGCTCTCAATCCACATCCACTACTACCCGCAGGCCGCAGCTTGAAACATGCATGCATGGATTCATGGCAATGCTGAGTGTTAATTTGTTGTACTCACTGCAGTATCTAGGGCAAGCTTTAGGCCCTGTTCATTCGGCTTATAATCCGTCTTTTTCGGCTTGTTTTTTCAGCTGGAACAGTATTTTTCTCTCACAACAAATCAGCCAACAGTGTTTTTCAGCCGGCTTATCAGCACAGCCGAACGGCTCCTTAGTTTGGTGCGTGGATGGCCCTTCGGGCATCTTCACCTCATCCATGATCTTCCGATCGACGTGGTGCGATATCTGATTGGTGATTGTTGTGCGTTGAAACTGCACCGCGCACGTACTGTACGAGATCACTTCGTTAGAAAAATCAGAATGGCGTATAGTAGTGAAATAAGTGTTCCTGACATTTTGTCCTTTGTAATGAACAGCCATAGGAGCTAGTAGTTGTAGGCAAAGGATCAACAATCGCAAGCAATATCACACGGTGGCTAAGCCTAGGAATCAAGATTGCGCATGAACATGATGAACAGACGACAAACACTCTCGGCAACCGCCAGGGAGGCAGTGCCTTTTCACTTTGGATAACATAGAGTACAAACACGATTACAAAGGTTCTGAACCGCTAACACACACCTCTTACATCCGACTACTTATACCAGTAGCTTACACACACTCTTACTGAATGAAAAACGACTAGAGACAAGATACAAGTTGGCTAAAATGCAACTGCTGCTCTCAACGCACGACTTGGGCGCGACCGTTCCCACCAACACTTGAATTCAAACTTGTTGCTGCTCCCGCTTCACCAGCTTTACTGCAGCTCCAGCTTCATCAGTGAACATTGAGATTACTCCAACAATCTCCCCCCTAAGCTCGATGCTCACTGAGCTCTCGAACACCCAACAGATGCCTCATGACACCAAGCTTCACTACCGGCAAAGGCTTTATCAGTGCATCTGCTTTTTGTTCAGTGGTACAAACTCTCTTCACCAGGATTTTCCCACGCTCAACACATTCTCTGATGAAATGATACTTAATATCAATGTGCTTGCTATGGCCATGAAACACAGGGTTCTTCATCAAAGCAATGGCTGAGTTGTTGTCCACAAACAATGTCACTGTCCTTGGCTGTGTTGCAATTAGCTCACTCAATAATGTCCTGAGCCACAATGCCTATTTAGCTGCCTCCGTTGCTGCCATAAATTCTACTTCATAGGATGACAATGCCACTGTTTTCTCCTTGTGAGAGCTCTAGGACACTAGCCCTTCATTCAGATAGAATGCCATTCTACCAGTGCTCCTTCTTCCCACGAGATCTCCACCAACATCACTGTCAGTGTAACCTACCAACAGTTCTTCTTCTCTCCCTTGAGTATACACCAAACAAAAAATCAGTGTTCCATTCAAGTATCTCATGATCTGCTTGACAACCTTCATGTGCATCACTGTTGGTTTCTCTATAAACCTGCTTGCCATGCCAATAGAGAAAGAGAGATCAGTAGCCTGTTCGCTTGAGATTATCAGTCAGATCAGCCAGCCATTTAGCAGTGTTTTTCTCTCACAAAAAAACAGCCAGATTAGCTAGATTTTAGCCCAAGCGAACAGGCTGCAGGTCATGTGTGCAAAAGAAACTAAGCTACAAAGAAAAGCAAAACTAGAGTACAACAATCAGAGTTATCCTCCACTAAAAAGGGAAACAAACTCCAAGCTTCCCTCACAAGCGAGTGAATTGGGCTTGGTCAAGTGGTTTGGTGAAGATATCTACGAGCTGATTTTGGGTATCAAAGTGGTGAAGATCGATATCACCTTTCTCATAGTGGTCACACAAGAAGTGAAAGCGAACTTCTATGGGCTTTGTCTTTGAGTGGAGGATTGGGTTTTTGGCCATGCTATGGCACTGGTGCTGTCACAAAACAAAGGCACTCGCCTAAACTCTAACCCAAAATCTCTTAGAGTAGCTATCATCCAAAGCAACTGGGAACAACAAGCAGCAACAGCAACATACTCAGCTTCTAGGTGGATTGGGCGATGCTAGACTGCTCGTGAGAAGACCAAGACACAAGAGAAGATCCAAGAAACTGACAAGTCCCAGAAGTGGACTTCCTCTCAACACGACACCCAGCATAATTCACATTAAAATACCCACGAAGAGAAAGAGAGAAGGAGGCCAAAAGCCAAAGACCAAACTTAGGTGTGAAACGAAGATACCTGAGGATCCGCTTGATGGCTTGATGATGAGACGTGCGCGGCGAGGACTGAAAGCGCGCGCAGAAACAGACCGTGAACTAGATGTCTAGTCTTATCGCCGTTAGGTACAGCAAGGATCTGATCATGCTTCTATATTCCTTCTGGTCCATTACTTCTCCTTCCTTGTCTTTGTCCAGGGCCGTCATGGTCGACATGGGTGTTGAAAGAGGCTTGGCCTCACCCATATCAAATTTCTTGAGCATATCCTTGGTGTACTTGCCTTGGTGCACGAACGTCCTCTCGTGAGTTTGCTTAATTTACAGCCCAAGGAAGAAAGTCAATTCACCCATCATGCTCATCTCAAATTCCCTGCTCATAGTATCTAAAAACTTGGCAACAAGAGCATGAGAAGAGCCACCGAAGATTATATCATCCATGTATATCTGAACCAAAAGGATGTCAGTGCCTTGCTTGAGGAGGAACAAAGTTTTATCAACCGAACCCATTCTAAAACCCTTCTCAAGCAAGAAACTTTCAAACGCTCATACTAGGCTCTCAGGGCTTGTTTCAAACCATACAAGGCCTTGTGGAGTTTAAAACATGGTTGGAAAACTTAGGATTTTCAAAACCAGGGGACTGTCTCACATAAACCTCTTTCTCTATGTACCCGTTCAAGAAGGCACTCTTCATGTTCATCTGATACAGCTTGAATACTTTTGAAGCTGCAAATACTAAAAGGATCCTAATGGCTCCTAGACGGGCAACAGGAGCAAAGGTTTATTCATAGTCTATTCTCTCTTTTTAGCAAAAACCCTGAGCCACCAATCTTGCCTTGTTTCTCACTACCACCCCATTCTCACTCTGTTTGTTCTTGTAAACCCACTTTGTACCTGTGGGGTAGCAATCTAGTGGAGGTGGAACTAAAACCCACACTTGGTTTCGCTTAAAGTTCTCCAACTCCTCGTGCATAGCATTGACCCAATCGGCATTAGATAGAGCATGTCCAATATCTCAAGGCAAAAAAGAAGCTACGAAAGCAGAGTGAGCAAAGTGTAAAATGTGATATGACTTAGACCGCGTGACTCGCTGGTCGATGTCACCGATCATGGTCTAAGGTGGGTGGCGACGTTGAATGTGCTGAGATGCTTCTCTCGAAGAAGTCACCTTCCCCTCAACAGTGGTTGGGGCCTCCTCAGGTGTAGCCGGCGTAGGCTGAGGAGGCGGCTCGTGCGGACCCCAAGTCATGGAAGAAGAAGGATCGAGGTCGTGAGCCGAAGTAGTCATCACCGACTCGAGAGGGGCAGCCGGTGGAGTCGGCTCGAGATCACCCCAATCGGCGCCTTCCTCATCTTCCTCAACAAAGGTGCTCTCACCAATCTCCCGATCACCTGCACATTCAAAGATAGGAGAGGAACAAGGCATGGTTTCATCGAAAGTGACCTCACAGGTCTCCATAACTCAGTTAGTTTCAAGGTTAAGTACACGATATGCATGAGAGTGAGAACCATAACCAAGAAATATGCCATCAAAAGATCTTGATTCAAATTTGTCCAAATTATCTTGTTTCAGGATGAAACACTTGCATCCAAACACTCTAAAGTGGCTTACCTTGAGTGGTCATCCGAATTGTAACTCAAAAGAAGTCTTCTTCATGAAAGCTCAAAGGAAAATACAATTTGAAACACGGCACGCAGTGTTGATCGCTTTGGCCCAATATCTCCTAGGAGTCCTATGCTCATCGAGCATTGTCCTAACCATCTCAACAAGGGTCTGGTTCTTGCGCTCAACAACACCATTTTGCTGAGGGACCTAAGGAGAGGAAAACTGATGCTCGAGGCCCAAAGAAGCACAAAAGGTTTCAAAATGAGTATTCTTAAATTCTGTGCCATTGTTACTGTGAATCGCTCTCATGGCATTCTTAAGGAACTCATTTTGCAATCAAAGAATCAAATCCCGAGCATGTGAAAAAGCATCATACTTACTCTCCATGAAAAACACCCAAGAGTAGCGAGAAAGATCGTCTATGATCACTAGAACATACCACTTCTCACCATCTGACCAAACCCGAGCTGGACCAACTGTGTCCATGTGAAGTAACTCACCAGTTCCTTGGTCATGACTTGGTTCATAGGTGGGTGAGTAGCGGCAACCATCTTCCCGTGACGACAAGAGTGACAGACCAAATCCTTCTCAAATTTTAACTTGGGAAATCCTCGGATTAAGTCAAGTGAGCTCAACCTAGCTAGTAAGTCAAAGCTCAAGTGACCCAGTCTCCTATACCACTTCCAAAGCTCAGAGGAGGATCCGGCCACCAAACATCAAGAAGAGCCAAAGGAGTAAGAAAAATTAGCTCAAAAGACACGGCCAAAAGGGACAATCTGGCAAACAAGATTTTCCTGAGAATTAAGAACACGAGACAAGCCGGTCTTAAAGCACACTTCAAAATCATCCTGAAGGAGTTGCGAAACTAAAAGCAAATTGAAATGCAAATTCAAAACCAAAGCAACATCCTTCAGAACAAAACTCTCGTTGACCTGAATGGTCCCACGAGAAAGCACCTTACCTTTGCTATTGTCCCCGAATGTGATGTACTCCTTGCATTGCACATGGTCAAGGCTGGAGAACTGTTGGTATAAATTAAATGCACACTAGAAAAGATAACTATCCGTAAGCGAACAGATATAATACCGTTGTAGCACTTCACCAAGATAATCCCGGTTTTAATATTGAACCCAAAGGAAAGTTGGCGACGATAAATGAGTCTATAAACTTAACCCAATTTACAATCAAGCTCAGATAATAGTGAAAATAGGGAGACTACTAAGGACCATCTAATTCCAATCTCGATAAACTATGTTCTCAATCATTCATTTAGTGGGCGATAACATTCAATAAGGGATGAAATCAGAGTTCTCCCCTACCAGCATGCATAAGCCTACCTTTACCTATTAACTGGAAGTGGACTACAGAGGATTCAACGAAGCTATAAAGTCACCTTCATGAGCTACCACTATCCAGCAAATCAGGGGGCATTCACAAGTAATCCTAGCCTAAGCACCACGCTTACACTATGAAAACAACTTCAACCTAGGTGCTACCAAGATCAAAGTACTCAAAAGAGTTGCAAACTTGAGGAACAATACGAACAAATCGCTTACTTGAATCAGAAGTTGATTACCAAAGAGTCTCAGAAGCAAGCCCCCTGCGAAGGAACTTGATCCCGACGAACACAGCAGTGGAGAAGCACCGACAGGCTAGAACTCCTCCAGAACTCTGCTCTTCTACTCTATCTCTCTATCTCTAATTGAGACTAATCCTAAGATGAACTAGTCTACTCTTGATTGCTAGCCTAGATCTCTAGATATGGAATTGAAACTCTGGCTCTTCAGCTCTTGATCTAGCTTCTTTCTCCAAGAGGGGTCTGGCTCTTTATTTATACCCCGGTGGGATGCATGTGAGCCCTTTGATCAAACTGACCTAAGGGACGGCCTAGATGACTCCTCAAAGGCGGTGCAGTAATACTCCAGAAGCTCGTGGAAGGATGTAGAGGGGGGTGGTCGGTCGGCCACCCCTATGGCTGGCCGGCCCCACCTGGTAGGGGCTAGGGCCTCGGCTCGCTCTGGTGTCTTCTATAGTCAGCCACCCCTATGGTCGGCCGGCCCCACCTGGCAGGGGCTAGAGCCCCGGCTCACTCTGGTGTCTTCTATAGTCTTCTAGTATATGTCTTGTGGCAAAATTCCGTGAATTATTTTAATTCCTAGGTCCCTTTTGTCGACTTTCTAGATAACACCCTGGAAAATTATATATCACCAAAACTAGTGGAATTTGTCAGTAATAACCTCCTATTCTATGATATTTGTGCATACGTGCAAGGAAATTTATTGGTTTGTAATGTACGTTAACGACCATCAACAAGAACCATTTTGATCTTCTGGTCATGTGGCGCGAACAGCTAGAATTAATGAGCCATGTGTTCTCCAGACCTCCATCCTGCATCAATAGAAAGACATGGGATGAGCAAATGGTACAACACTAGGGTTAGTAAACTGTGAAGGATACTAGTGTTGGCTCGTTTGCCCTAGAAAAGTGTTAGGAAAACACCAAACATGTCATGTCCTATTTGAGGGAAGTGAACACCACAAGGGGGAAAACATGGTCTGCTAGAGCTGTGGGACTAAAAACCAAAGCCACCGCCTCGAGGTTCAAAGTCATATTGATCAAGACCTGAACCACGCCGGGCATGGCCACCATGACCACCGCGTGGTCTTGCAACCTAAGGCCTAGCACATTGAGGCATTGCTCCTCTAGGCTTAGCATTGCGCCTCTGAACAGGCAGCACATGTATGCCATAGGGCGGGTGGTACATGTTCTGGTTGTTCAACTCGTACTCTCGCCGCTCATACTCAGCAAGGTGACCATCCCTATGGCAGTAGTCACAGTGATACATCACCTCTCTCATAGGTGGTTGTTGGCTCACTCTCTTGTGGGTATGGTTCACTCTTGGTGACTTTTTGGCTTTAGGAAGGGGGTCCTTAGAGATGTTTGGTAGAGTGTCAAGTGGGTTCTTGAGACGATTAGGTTTTGGAACCCAAACTTGTTTGTGGGGTGGAGCTTTTGGAGGTTCTTCAAACACCCCATCTTTGACAACAGGCTCAATGAGCTTAGGTGGAGTGATTTTGATTAACTTAGGAGTAGTGGAAGGTTTCTCACTTGGGTTCAAATAACTAAACTCACCAACCGTGCCATGAACACTTTCACCCTTTCCGCCTAAAGCAAAGCCTACACCTGATGCACCAGTTCCCCACCTGAACTAGCTCATCATCATGCCCAACTGTGGCTTATTGCAAGACACCCAGCTCAAGATGGACCCAAGGTATGTGTTGTCTTCCTCGGTTCTCATCTTGTCATGTCTGCAGGACCCAAGCTGCAGCACCAAGCTCTCACAACATGCACACTTAGCAATAACTGAGCTATCTAAACTGGCCTTCTCAAGAGTAGAGATTTTGGCATTCTTCTCTACAAGCTCAGATTGCAAGCCCAAGCAGGACTTGCACGCACCCAACAAGCCAGACCTAGACTTCAACTCATCATTCTCATCAAGCAAAGCAATATATTTGGATTGAAAATCATTAAGGTTGGACATGTGAACAGCACACTCATCGCACTCAACCTCATCTGACACTACTACAGCAAGCTTCTTAGCCTCTTCAAGCTCCTTCTGCATGATTTCTAGCTTGTCCTTAAACTCTTTCCTCTTGTGAGCAGCATGCTTAAGCAACTTATCCTGACTAACCAAGGTGTCGGTCATAATATCAAGCTCAGCAACAAGAGCACCGATGGTGGGTTTTACCTCGGTAGTGTCGTTGTCGCCAGAAAGCACGTCCTTGCTAGCCTTTACTTCATCATCCACGGCCATGGTGCAGAACCCTACGTGGGTGGAACCAGCGACAAAGTAGAGCCTGATCAACTTGTTCTCGCACTTTCGCTCGGACTCGTCGTCACTCGAGGGGGAAGAAGACTGGTCATCATCAGTGTCGTTATCGAGGTCACTGAGGGAGGTGAGGAAGGTGTGCTCCTAGGCCTTGACCTTTTTGAGGCACTTCTTCTTGAATGCCTCCTTGTCAAATACTCCCTTTAGCTTGTGATTGTCAGAGGTGTACTTGTGCTTGTCCTTGCGCTTGCTGGAATCATACTTGTCAGAGGAGTGCTTGTTCTTCTTGGAATAGTGGATGATGAAGTGGTCGGGGTCTCCATATCCGTAGCATCCATCCTTCGAACCACCACCACGTTGATGATTCAAGCGGTTGTTGTGAAACTATGAGAACCGGCTGATGATCAACACCATCTCGTCGTCCCTAAGGGCCTCCAATTGCTCATCTGTGACAGACACCAAAGAAGACAAGGCAAACGACATCTGTGAAGGATTAGCTAAAGAACTTAAGCTGTTACCTGAGACCAAAGCCATAGCTGGTGCAAAGGGGTTCTTGATATTGGCTTGGGTCTGGTAGTGAATCTCGGTGGACTTGAGCTTGCTGAATAGCTCATCCACCGTGAGAGTGTCATAGTTCACAGACTCAATGATAGCGAACACCTTCACATCCCACACCTTCCGATCTAGGGCATATAGAAGCTTGAGTGCCCTCTCATGATCATCACAAGGTAGTTGTGTCTTGTTTGCTCGCATCTTGTTAACAATCGTCTGAAAGCGAGAAAATATGGCATCGATGGACTCACCATCCAACTAAGAGAAGTTCTCTACTCACGCTTGTACATCTCGAAGAGTCTAGTTTTGACCTAAATGGTTCCCTCATTATAGCTCTAAAGCCTTACCCAGATCTCCTGAGCAGTCACACAATCGGAGACTCTCAAACTTCGGAAGAGAAAGACTCAAGAAAAGAACACTACGAGCTCAACTATTTGCGTTATGTCGATCCTTTTGTTCTTGAGTGGTACAGGTACGAGGTTCAAGCATAACGTAAGTAGTATCCTCGCAAATCTCCCAAATAAGTCAATCGATCCCTCTGAAGATGCGCGGACATGCGGATCTTCCAATAGGGGTAGTTTGTTCCATCGAAGAACGGTGTTTGGTGGAACCACGCTCCATGTCGCCTCCGTGGATCATGAATCGATTAAGGTGAAATGATCCATAACTAGCTTCGATACCAATGGAAGGACTAAAAACGACGATCAGAGGGGGGATGAATGGGAGCCTTAAATTTCTTCTAAAATATTTGGTCAGTGTCCCAAAATCAAACACAAGCCCTCAAAATAGCAAAACTGGCAAACGAGGTGCTCACGAGCCAAGCAGCGGCTGGATGTTCTCGGTGATGACCGACGAACATAGCAGAGCACTCAAACCGGTGAGAAACTGAGCACAATTTTGAAACACTCAAAATCCAAAAACTGAGCTCTTAACTCCAACGAAAGTGAAGAAAGAACGCAAAACCAAATCACCACAACCAACTTGTGATTGTATGTTTTGGAAAAGTTCCTAAGGTGATAACGAACCCATAGAAACAAGTGGATCTCAAATCAGAGCAACGAAACTCAAAAAGTACAAGAAATAGGAAACAGACTTGCACTGCCAGGGTAAAACCGGCCTAGCCGGGATGGAGGGTCAGCCTGGCCGGGTTGCCTCACTACTATGCCCAAACCTGGCCTAGCCGGGATGGAAACCCAGCCTAGCCAGGATCCTAGCCTTGCTGGGATGCAAAGGCGGCCTGGCCTGGCCGTGAATCAGCAAGAACAGAGCGCCCAAAAAATCGTCTCCAACCAAAAATCTCCTGATTTGCGGCCAAATCAAAATCAATTGTCACCAAATTTTAACTACATGGTCACAAGGCAATATGTGAGCTACCCCTAAGAGATCATCGCCCAATTTAAAGCCAATCAACGGAAAATCAAGAAACTCCGAAGAACACGAAAAAAGAAACCCTAGAGCTTGATTCGTCCCGATCTATGAACTCATGAGGAATTGGGTGATTTCCTTCAGTGGAAAGGTTCAACTCATGTCATATCTCACTCAATGCAAAAGGAACAAATCAAAATAGTCTCAAAACGACAAATCGAGGCAAGAACGAGAGGGGGAAGAATAAGAACGCGAAGAACAAAATGGGAATCACCAAAAGCTCATCACAAATCGAATCTCAGAGGACACGAGGTGGTAAGGGCCACCATTCTCGCAGCGAATTCTTGAATGCTTACACAAATCTCTCAATTTGTGGACCTCTCTCACAAGAACCCTGAAGGGAAGGGAAACTAAGGAAGGAAGAGAGGGAAAAATGAAAGAGGTGAGGGAGATAGGGGCTCCCTCATCCTATTTAACAGGGCTATTATACAATCCCAGTTTTGCCCCTAGATATTTTGAGTCGAACCACATAACCCGAGGGCGTTATGGTCCAATCTAAGGTAATCTTCATTCGACGATCACTGCACCCTTCATGAGATAGCTTCGTCTCAACGCAAACTCCTCAATGTCGTCATATGTCGTCCATTCCTCCTCGAAACATCTACCCATGTTTTGAGGCCTAAACCCATAAACCCGTCCACTGATGGTTTTGAGGCTCAAACCACCAAACCGCACCGATGGTTTTGAGGCCCAAACCACCAAACCCCCGATGTCGACGCGTGTTCGACCTCTGCCAAGCTTGACGTCCTCGTCTTCCTTCTTGACTTGACCCACCGGCCTTCACCAAGTGCCACGATGCCATCGTCCTCCATCCTGACTTGATCGACGTCGTCTTCATCACCCATGTACACTTGCGCATATCGATGTCCCAGATGTCAGCCACTACGGCTGGTCACCTGGCCTCCTAGTCCCTCGATCCAAGCCTCACGTCCGTCCTTCACCGCTCCTGGTCCATCAACACGGCACGTCTCTACTTCACCTTCACCTCGCCGTCGACCACCGCCTCCGAGCTCCACACCTGCACACCACAAGCCAAGAAACATGTCGCACAACCCAACTCATGCCATGGTTAGGTCACAAATTCAACCTAGGTCATGGATCACGTTGACAATCACTCATCACAAAACAAATTAAGGGCACATATCAACCTTGTATTCGCACATGTGTGATTCGCTCGCAGTCGCAGGTCGTAGCATCGAATCTTGACTCCATGATACTGTAGATGATAGACTTTGCTTTGACGTAGGCCTGGATTTGGCAGCTACTTAACCCTAGCTAGTTGTGCAGTACGTGTGCACGCAGCACGCTCCACGGTCGGGTCACGGGTGAAGCTCCAGGAGTCTGAGAATATGCATAGGCTTTGACTCGATTAAATCAGAACTCCTGCAGCCGACTGTATACAGATTAAAGCCCGTTTCAAACGCGGAAATGATAAGAATTTCGTGAGCAATGGCTCAACTCCTTCAGGAACTCGGGCAATCCCCGTTGATACTGTCCAAAAGGAACAACTAATTTTATTTCCCTTCCACTAACAAGCGATTCACAAACTAAACACCCTATATTCCTCTTTTAATTGGTTCACAGTAAATTATTACTAGCATAATGCATAAAGGGGAAAAACCCAAACTTGGGTTAATTGAATACGTATCAAACATATATCATTATTATTCATGAATCATGATATTGGAAGTGTGCCATTATTATTTTATAGTATCTCCGAGATATACCACTCACTACGCTAGAATATGCAATCACTGCCAGACCATCATTGCGATTGTGCTAGAGCCGGCAATGATTGATTTACACTGTCAGTTCAGAAGTCTAGGATCTAGAAAATGGCGGGAAAATTATTCTCCCAGTAATGAAGACACATATCACTGTTGGGTCAGGCCACAAATCTGTAGTGATAAGTATGATACCGCTGCCAGCTCAGGCTATGACCCGGTAGTGATATATCATTGTCAATAAATGGCTTGATGACCCGGCAACAATACGAAGATATCACTATCATGTTATTTATTGACACTGTTGTATTCTCTGTCGTTGGATCCACCTAACCGCTAATTGATTAATTCTTCATCACTGAATCCACCTACCATCACTGCTTCTGGTTATAAAACAATCATCCGGCTGCCTCCATGGACAGATGAGATCCCTCGCCAGCCACTTGTAGTCCAACACACATCCAATATGTAATGCTAGCGAGTTCATTGCTTCACCGATCGTAGTCTCAGTTTGTCATCTCATGTGGGAAAAAATCCCTCAACATACACCTTCCATTCCAGTCAAAATGGTGCACGAGAGGTGCTATAAGAATGTTCATGAAGACGGAGCCATGCCGAAGTCAGGGCGCACTGCTGGTAGCAATATTATGCTAGGGTGCCTCAGTTGACTATTACTAGTCAACTTGAGCCAGCGGCATTGGCTCATTACTGCTCGCAGGCCTAGTTGCTTCTCTACCCCTCTGACATGCTCTTGCTTCTTCGAGGGACACTCGGGTGCTAGAAAAATATTCGTGAGGTGGTTGTACCGTACTCCCTCTGTACTAGTAATTCAAGTCATTTTGGACAACGCTTAGGTCAAACATTGAAAATATAAATCATGAATAACTTTTAAGTTATTGAGTTTTGAAGTATGAAAATCATATGAATAGATTTGTCTTGAAAAGTACTTTCATAAAAATATACATATATCACTTTCCAATAAATATTTTTATAAAAATAAGAAGTCAAACTTATGATTTGAAGACCGTGTCGCTGTCCAAAACGACGTGAATTACCAATATGGAGGGAGTATGTACTTTTATTTTAAGTCTTTGTTATCCTATGTTTTATGTACCCTAAATCTTTCTGAATTCACGTGCAATAGACATCATATATGTTATTGTCCAAGAGTTTATGAATTATTTAGAATAATTCACTATTTTAAAAGTTTAAATTAATTTTTGCGTGCCTATGAAAACAAACTCGAAATTGAATTGCTTGTACCTCCATTAAGATTCAAAAGACACAAGAAAAATATATTTGGCATATACTGCTATTCTATCATTTGTCGTAGACATAAATGAAAAAAATCAATAGTTTTACGAGGATAATTTGACGTTATATCTCCATATTGTCACTGACTAATTTATAGTGATAACTAAAAGTGGTCCAACAAATCTAAATTTTTAATGGAAGCATAACTTTGTGTATATGGTTAGCATTAAATTTCCAAATGGTTTTAATATAGGTGGCATATACATCGCTCAAAAAAAGGACACACCTCATCTAATAATTAAGACGGGTCACAAACCCAAATATACAATAGGCAACCGAGAAAAAAATGTGTACAAAAAATTCATAACAATTTTCCGAGGATTTATTGAAAATTTCTAACATATCTTTACTTTTTCACATTAATGAGCATTTTTCGCCAATTTATTGAGCATTTTTTTATCATTGTCAGGTCATAATCCTAGCACCCGAGCAATGATTAAGATCCTATTTACCCGACAGTGAAGATCGCTTTCGCTGCCAATTCGAACTATGAACCAACGGTGATATAACACTGCCGGTTGGAGCCAAAAACCGGGTAGTGACATATTGATTACCACTGTCGGTTGATAATATGAACCTGCAGTGACATGACGAGATCATTGCCGGTTTTTTGCTTGACATGGCAGTGTTATAGCTATAGTATAAAAACTCAAGCTCCTTCTTACTCATCCCGCCTAGCCCGAGCACACCCATCCAAGGAGACGTCTTTCCCCATCTCCCTTTCCATTGTTGTCGCCATTTTTCTCCAAATTGCTCATGGGGAGATTTGGGTTTTATTGGATTGGCATGATCTCCTTGCTTTAACGTGGGTAACTAGCAATCCTTTCCATTTGTAGCTGGTTTTGTTGGTTATATTGTCTTTGACATGCTTGTTCTTTATCAAATTGCTCCAGGTGAGCAGGACGGGCACGGCACTTCGGTCTAGTGCGTGTGGGCTAGCAAGAAGGGTGGTGTTGCCATGGTGGCGGACCGGTGACCAGCTTGAGGCGCATGGCCAACGAGCTGGGTGGCGCGGGCGTGGCCTTGGGGCTGGCGAGCACGAGGGAGGTTCATTGGCAGATTCGTGTGGCGGAGAGCATATGTTTACGGGCCTATTTGAATTATCCCCTCAGTTTGCCACACCGTAGTTGTGGGCCTGTTTGTATTGTCCACTCAATTTGCCACACCACACCATAGCTGCGGCAACCCCAAATATGGAGAATGTTTTGTTCGCCTTTAAAGCGAGCCTAGGGAGCCATCCAAAATCCAAACACACAGAGCTAAGCTTTTGTGGTAACCTGTGGCAGACCCTGCACCTTCGCATATTCATCCATCGATCGCAGTAAACATGCCACCACTAATAGCGGCTAGCAGCTTCTTTGTTTTATTTTACCACCTTCGTCCAAAGAGACACAGACCACACAGTTATAATTTGATCAAAGGCGATCTGACTAGTTGGATTAAATTTGTAGAAAATAGTATCACTATTTAAGTCACTAAATAGATATAATAATATAATAATGTATTCCACAACAAACCTAGTAGTATTTGTTTATTATTGTATATAAGCATTAATATCTTTTTAAAAAGATTTAATCAAACTTAAAATAGTTTGACGAGCACTATTTTGGAAATGTATTCCTTTTTAAAAGGAGATAGCAGTCCACAGTGTCGCAAACATATATAGAATTGGTTCCAATCAGTACAGCGTGAAAATCATATATATCACCAATGATTCCTTGGCACAGACGATCTTTCCAAAAAGATTACTTGGCACAGACCAGACGCAACCTTTCTTGTTCAGACAATCTTCCACAACCCTTAGATGCTTTTGCTTAGACGACCCTTCACATTGCGAAAAGTCACCTGGCCTCTGCCGAAGCATTGCGGTCACAAATTTCGGCAGACATTTTTCCACAAGATGACACAACAGAGACCTACACTGTATTTTTTGTTCCACTTTCTTCTCAAACAAGGACTACATTCAAACAAGGCAATGTCTTTATTTACAGTACGTTTCACTTTCTTCTCAACAACTGCATATCCCTAAGAAAATGCTGCTACCCAAACAAGGTTATCTGACTCATCTACCAATCACAAGAGGGACGGGAAATACACTGACCACATACTTACAGTAGATAACTGGACCGAAATGACAAAATGCTCATCAGCCACCTTTCCATGCTTTTGGTTAGACATGATATACTTGTATTTCCCCCATACATTGTAGACCTTTTCTGAAGTGCAAACCTCAATCAGCTTAAAGTTGTGATCGAGACTAAATGCACAGCATGAACCCACATGTACAAATTTGTAATGTTAAGCTGAGTTAGTGAGGTTTAAACATCATATACAGGCATGCGCTCCTCAATTGGCACACGGCAGATTGGACACTTCTTGCATTTCTCAGCACAAGACCTAATACAGAAAATACATCAGAACCAATATGTAGTAATGATTTCAAGCATTGCCTAGATAACTAGGAAGGGCATATATGAAAAGAACAAAAGAGACTGAAACATACTTGCATAAAGTTCTGTGCCGGCAGGGAAGCAGCACCATGCATATCTCTCCCTCGTAGCAAATCCTACAAAGAACCTTCTCCTAAAAAACGAGAAAAAGATGATTGTCAACAGAAATGATGATGAATTAAACAAGCTACTATCTATGACCCATATAAAAGGTAATAACTATTAGTAAGCAATGGCAGCAACTCATTCCGTAACAAAATCAACAGTTTAATTCCTTTTGTCATTAGAATCAGGGTTACACCGCCGAAGGTCCTTATCGTTGACAGCTTGGACCTAAATGATTCCTTTTGTGTAAGGGCATATGAAGTGAATATGCTTCAGATGGAAAAATAAGAATGCAGTCACAGCAAGGGGCAATACATTTTGAAGTCTTTCGTATTCCTGTTTGGTACACTTCGTAATTTCAGATTGTTCTCCCAACGCTGCCTGTAGCCTCCAAACCTGAAAGTGGGTAAGTGGGAAGTTAATGTATGTGATGATGTGAACTGAAACAAATGTCTAGAGATAATAATCCTGGAACAAAAATTGATTATATCATGTAACCTCTTCTGCAAGGTCCTTTTTAGGCATTTTCCTAACCACCTCTGGTGGATAGCCACAAAATGTATTGTACCTTCAACCAAAGAGTAAATAATCAGCACAGTGTGTAAGCATGCAGCAAAACAAGAGTAGCAACGGATTGAGGAAATTAACAGAATTTAAATGAACAGTAACATACCCAGTAGATTCAGTATAAAACAACCGGGCCTGTTCTTCCTTGCTCCCTTCATCAATAGACCACCAACCAAGAAGCCTGCATAACACATGGACAAAGAAGCTGCATAGTTAAAAGCCTGCATCAGGGCAAAATGCTACTCTGTGGTTCAAGCAGGCCAAAAACACGTGCAAGAAAAACAGATACAAATTTTGCTCATATCAGATATTAGATGGTACCTTGAACCATGATGAAGAAAAGCAAAGCAATCACGAACTTTTGATGAGGCTGTAAGGTAATTAGGACTAACTGGTCCATTACGCAATAGCAGAACCACCTTCTCCACTAATCTTGCTAGAGAGAAAAGGACACCAGCACCTTGCAGAATAAATAGTGGCAAGAAAAGAGCAAATATTGGGATGTGGCGAGCGCTTGCTGGTGTGCCCTGAAACAAAATAATACATGTAATGAGATTTGAATCTCATCATTGATCAGTTAACAGAGAACAGCCAGTAACGCTTATCAGCTAGTTGCTGTTTCCAGGGTTGGGACAGTTTGCCACAGAAAAACTAATTAAACTCGGCCAGAATTTATGACTTGTTTTCAGCTTTTCCAGCTGTTTGAATAAAACTGTATATCACAATGATCGTCGAGTTGTTTTTTGATCTATTCAAATAATGTCATGAGATGGTTTTTTAAAAAAAGAAACAAAACGTTTCTTGCAATTCCATCCTTCTACAATTCATCAAACCAATGTTCCCTATTTCCACAAGACTGGGATGGAACATACCTCCAACCGCATACAAAGCAATACTTGGAAAGCCACAAGAGGTATTTTCATTACATGACCCCCAATATCAGGGAGACCACAAAGCCTCTCTTGTTCGTGATCTTCTAGTGATGGGAGGACAAGACCACTTTCCCAATCACGGTATCTAATTGCCGCCGATGATGAGCTAGCCTCCCCATGAGTGGGAGACTTATGAATCATGGGATTAAACCATCTTGTACAGACAAGAAATGCAAAGCATTCCGCAATCCTGGATAAGCAAGGTGCCGAATTAGACTACCTGAAATCTCATAACAAGGAATAATGCCACTGCAACAAATCTCACCCATAATTTATAAACAAATCCCACCATCCCAAAGCACCAACATCACCTGCCATGTGCAACAATGCGTTATTACAAAAGCATTGAAATTGTGAAAAACTTAAACCAGTTACTAGTTCAACTGATTTCACAAGCACTAAAAGAAAAGTCCCTTCTATTTTCAAATACTATAATAAAAAAGAAACAAGTTGTGTCAAGAAGAAATAATGTGACAAATTCTAAGGATTCAAATTAAGGAACCCTGGGGAGGAGATCAGTTTTGTATTTAATGATTGGAAAGAAACCAAGGAAACTTACCAGACAGCTTGAGAAGGGTGAATGTTGTAGCAGCTATAAGAAACACCATTGAAATGGCAACCCAAAAATGCTGGTTACAAAAAGGCTAAACATGATAAGATAAATGTCTAATATTCTATTCTAGTCGGTTAAAAATGATGCATTCTCTAGAATCTGGATCGTCCCAGCTAATAGTAGGATCTAATACAAAAGATCAAAAGGGTGGAAACATTTAATGCTTCTAATTATGAGGGGTAGAGGTGATGTTTTATATTGATTATTCATTAAGCATTCGTATGAAATGCAAAAAAGAAAACTGTAACTGGCAAAGAAAATATCAAAGAGCAATACTGTTACAAACATGTCTGGAAAAAATACAACCCCTAGACTTCTGGCAAAAGCTTGTTCTTTCAATTAGACAAAACTCAATATGTTATAACAATGAATTTATATATCTGTTCATTGTATCAGTTTGCAATAGTGCATCAGAACTAGCTCAACACAGCTTACACCTGCCCAAAAGTGCTTAAATGATACTACAGCAAGGCCATGGAAGACATCATTGTATCGGTTTGCAATAGTGCATCCAAACTAGCTCAACACAGCTTACACTGGCCAAGTGCTTAGATGACACTTTAGCAAAGTGATGAAAGACATCTGAACAGTTAAGTCCAATATTCTTGTTTTATCCTAATAATCTTTCCAATAATGTCAATATAGAGAATCATATATTAGTCCTCTGTATTCAACTTTGCAATTGATTTGTGGCATATGCAATGCTCCATTCCATTACCAAAGAGTCAAATGAATTGCCAATATATTGCACAACTTAAATTTTCCTGGTTTCTTTTTTTTACTGAACAATGGGCTGCAATTCAAATCAACGGAGAAATTGTGCCAAAAGCAGTCAGATCCACTAGTATGAGACTTACAGGAAGTGTCTCCCAAATAGCTTCATCACTCATGCTTTCTTCATCTCCAGGCATTAAAGCTCTACACATTCTGAACAATAAAAAAACCCATGCCAAGAAATACATACACATCAATGTCCATAGTGAATATAGTACAGTAACCCTCCAAAAGTAACAAATAATAGTTTATTTTTCTTTGGACAATGAGATTCACAATTTGGACAGAAAAAGATAAAGAGGATTCAAACAATGATCAATATCTTGAATGTGTGCAAACACGGAGGTGTGAAGTTATACCACAATATTATGGCACAAGCAGAACAGTTTAACATACAGAAGGATATTGTGAATTGATTATTTTTGTAATGCTGTCAAAAGAACAATGGAAGACAAGCCATAAATGTAGATCATGTGTCATAAGTTTTCCAAGCCTTACACATGTAGTTTTGCAGGCAATGGGAAGCGATAAAGGCTTACGCAGTAGAAGAAAGTGGTAGCTTAAAGATTTGCTTGGATATAAAAATACAATGTTATACTTTAGACTGGTTAGGATATACATAAATGCTTCCACTGAAACACAAGTTATGATATAGTACTTTTAAAGATAGTTTTTACCCTGCATAGATAATTGAGAGCCTTATAATTGGTTCCAGAAGAAAGCTCAAGCTAAAACACCATGATGAAGGAACAATAAAAATAGACAATTCACTTTTTTATATCATGCTACACTGCCTGTAAACTTGCATTGGTACATGAGGGATTTGACCATTTACCAAGATAGTTTTTAGGCCAACATACACCTTTCTTTCTTAGACATAAGGGCAGTCCCAACCCAGAAACTACTTGCTAGTTTCCATAGTTACCACGTCATCAAGAAACCACCATCCGTGGAAACTAAACCATCCAACACTGAAACCGCTACCGTGGGCCATCTTCTATCCATCCCCAATCCGTGTCTGTCTTCCCACTCCTGTAGTCCCGTCCTTATCCAAAAGAGTACGGCAAGGGCGCGACTCGAGAGACGCGAGCCGGGCGCGGGTGACATAGGCGTCGCCAGCAGGTGGCGGCCTGGTGCGTCCAGCGACGTGGTCGGCGCTTGGAGGCTTGGAGCTGTGGGCGGGCGCAGCAGTGGGTCTCTGATTGCTCGTGCAATCCTGCTTGCTTCTTGGTGCTCTATGCTATGATTCCTTAATCTGATATGATTGCATTGCACTGTTTGTTCCTTCATGTCTGCTGCTTCCTCTTATGCTACATCTTGTATTTTTTGTGTTCGATGAAATGCTTCAAGTGGACTGCTATCACGAGATGTGATGTGCTTCCTGCATGGTGGTTTAATTAGGGGCACGGCAACGGACGCCTCAAACAGGTGGCGCGGGCGGGCTGCGCCACGGCGAGCGCAAGCGGCGTGAGTAGGTTCCTGTCCGTGAGCATGGCTGCGAGCGGGGCAAGGCGAGCACACGCGGCAGCGGGCAAGGCGCAACGCACAGGAGTCCGACGATGGACCGATGGAAACGATGAGGATTCCCCAACGCGAAATCAGTCGTTTCCTTCCGCCTAAGCACGCGAGTTGACTCCGTTTCTCAGATGAGAAATGATTTCTACCGATTTTCATATCCTTCCTCATTAACTCTTCTTCCACCTCAGCATTTTTGCCTACATGGCAGTATCTTTAATGCTATGGGAACTATCCCAGTTTCAGGGTTGGGACTGCCTTAATGTGGCAAATGAAAAAGCTAGCACAGCAAGCAACTGTTGGAATTATGGATGTTGGACTGCTTCTATGGGTCCATTAGATACTTATAAGACCAAGCAGGTCAATTGTCCACAGCAATTACAAGAATAGGCAAAGTAAAGTATTCCCTCCATTCCAAATCATAGGACGTTTTAGATTTTCTAGATACGTAGCTTTTGCTATGTGCTTAGATATACACATACACGCTAAAAACAATATATCTAGAAAAGCCAAAACGTCTTATAATTTAGGATGGAGGGAGTACATAACAAGATATATCATAACAGTTGAAATCATACAAAATCTATACCTAATAATAAATTGTGAAAATTTCTGCACACTTTTTAGTTTCCACCATAGATTTCTGTCTGCCAGGTGGTTTGGGTTTTCTCGCAGCCCAATTTAACCAGCCCAATGGCCCACTCTAGCCTAAGGCAAAATTTCAGCCTAAATTTTCGTCTAGATCAAATTTTCGTCTGGCCTCCTCTCTAACCATCCCGATCCAAAATCAAATACTAGATCAAATAGATTTCCTCGGGTCTCCAAATCAAATAGATTTCCTCGGGTCTCCAAAATCAAACAAGCGAGGTGCTACGGAAGGGATAAAACCGAGACGGAATCAAAATCCCCACGGCGATCCAAATCAAACCTAAATCAGAACTCTAGAAAGACAACAACTTATAAAATCAAATCAATAGGCGTTGATGACATCGGCAATGCACACCGGGTCGTGTCGGGGGCGAGCACGCCGGGCGCACAATGGCCGTGGAAGCCTCGCCCGCGTTCCTAGCTGCCAACGCGGTGACGGCGATGGCCGAGTGGCGGCGCACCACGGTAGCAAGAGGGCGACGGCCGAGCGGCGGCGCACCACGGTAGCAAAAGAGACAACGGGCGTGGTGCTACGCGCACAGGAGCGACGGTCCGACTGGGATCTAGGCCGCCGGAGGTTGCGGCGCGCCGGGAGGGGAGGGGCGGCGGTTGGAGGCTGGCCGGAAGAAGAGGGAGGTGGGGCTACGGTGGAGGAGTTGCGGGGACTGAGGTCAGCTGCTGAGCTGCAGCGAGCCGAGAGGGGAGGGCGGCGCTTGGATGCGCGTTGGAGGAGAAGAGCGACTCGTGCAGGTGCGGTTCTGGATAAGAACGACACAAGGAAAGGAAATAAAGAAAAAGATAAATGCGAAAAAAAAAAGAAAAATAGAGGGGGTACGAGGGGAGGGCGGCGCTTGGATAAATTTAAAAACTATTTCAACAAAAAGTGTGGCAGAAAATGTAAGAAGCCAAACTGTTGAGACAATAGTAACTCCTGGTTATGTGCAATGCATTCTCATCGTTGGGAAAAAAAAAGAACTTACAGTGACACAATCTAACAATCCACAGGAAAGAAAAGGTAATCGCTCAAATTGGTTACCTAAAATTGTCAATAAGGATAATTGCTTCAAAGGCCAACAGAGGAAGGAACACAATCTTCAGATCAACAGATGGATGATTTCTAACTGGGCAAACACATAGGAAAAGAAGTGTAAAGATTACAAAGCTAACAGAACAGAGAAACTTAACATGTGTCTCAGATTAAACAATTCTAGGAATCTCAATGACCACTGGACAAGGTTTTGTTTACCCAATGGATTCTGACCCTACCTCTTATGCTTTCAAGATATATGCAAAGAAGCAGCTCGAATGCAATTAGTAAAGGCGCTGCAACAATCGAATGACATGGTGCCCACTGCAAGCAAAAAGAAACATATCAGGCTAATTGGATGCAAAATGAACAATGGTAATGCAAACAGTGAGAAGATCGGGTTTCATAGAGGAGCCAATATGTGAATCTCACATGACGGCCATGAGGCAATGAAGGGGCAGGCATTGAAAACCTTCCGCGCGCAACAATTCCATGAAAGAGCCATAGTGGAACGAATATTATCCTACATGACCAAAGTAGCATCATTAGCAATTCATATCGGCTTCACCATTGTCGATTTATAGTAGTTGTCATAGAGTAATCTATAATTCGGAAATTACCTAATTCTAGCTAGACGATTTTATCGTTTCCTTTGCCATATCAGAACAATGCCTAATAAAGGAACAACTTTGGCATGAAATCTACTGCCTATTATCCTAGCACAATACCCAATGAGGAAATGCTGGCCGGCATCAGCTCGATTATAACTGGGGTCACTGGCGAGCATCAATTGCATACTACCAACAACTCTCAACATTCATCTGAGCCCCAGACAGGCAGCTGAATTACACGCCAGCGGAGCAGATTAATCCAGCACCAGCTACCAGCTACCAGCAGCCAACCCTGAATCGCACTCGCACGCAACACGCAAAAAAGCGAGCATAGGAATCGGCCAGTTCCAAAACTACATCTGCATCGCAGGGGAGACGCTCTCCCCCCAAATCACGACGCAACCCAACAACTCCAAGCCCCTTCCAGCTCGCTGTGACAAAACCAATTAGATCGAATCCAAGCGGAGGAGGAGGGGGAGGGACGAGAGCCGCCGGGTGGGAGGGGACGGGGACGGGGAGGCTAGGGTTTAGAGCGCGTACCACCAGGAGTACGTGGTGCGGCCGTCGACCCTGAGCGCGAGGAAGAGAGTGAAGCAGAAGAGCGCGGCGTGCGCCGCCGCCGCCTGCGCCGTCTTCCCCACCCCCGCCCACGTGTGGGACCGCCGCCGCTGCATCTCTCCTGGCTCCTGCTCCCTAGGCCCCCGAGGGGAAAGCCAGCCAAATCTCCCGCTTCTCCGCCGGCTCCGCCGCTTCCTTGGACTCGACGCTCGACGCTCGGCGATGGGTGGGGGATAAAAGTAAGGAACAAAGGGTACAAGGGTTTCTCTCTCTAGTGTATTGATGGTGGAGTCATGGAGTATGATAAGGACGATTCCATTCTGCGCTCTCTCTCTGCGCTTTTTCGTAATGGAGTACTAGTATGGAGACTGGAGAGTGGAGAGGCTGCCGGGGTGCCGGAGGGGATGGATTGGATTGGGTAGGGTCTGAGACGGACTGAGGGGGAACGGCGCGCACCTGGTGCCGTTAGACTTTGGAGAAGCCGACGAGCTGGATTTTTTTTTCTTCTCCGTTCCACCAACGGTAGGAGTTTTTTTTTTTTTACTGCGACTTGGTGGCTCCGCCCGCGGCCCTCCTCCGTCCGGCCCGGCCCCGTTTTGGCGTCGCTTGCACGGCACACCCTCCCGTCACATTCGTCCGGCCGTCCCCGCGCCCCACCGTCATCCGCGGCGCACGCCCTACACCGCTTCGCCGAGACGGATCGCTCGCAAACAATAATAATAAGTACGTTATGCAAATAATAATAAGTACGTCATTCGTAAACGCGTATTTCGCTGGTCGCTATCGTGCCGGCTGTAGTAGGCACAGCCGCACAAGAGAGAGCTAATTGATGGTGGTTGGTGTGGCCTGGTTGTGGTGGGTTCGGCTTCGGCACATCCTGGGACGCCTCTGAACCAATCATTCATGCGGCATCATCGCACGGCGATTAGCAGGAGTACGTACTCCTGTCTGGTCTGCTGGTCTGTTAAGGAGGCGTTGACAGCCTGAGCACAGGAAAAGAGCCCACCACCGTGTGTCCGTGTCAGATGTCTCCCTTTCAATTTCCATTTACGGATCGGAGAGGTGCAAGCGCAAGATCCGGAACGGTGTGGTTTCCAAGAATTTCAGGAAGCTTGATCCTGATGTCACCAAATAGTTAGTGGTACGAGCATGTTGGCTCTTGGCAATGTCGTTGCCTCGTCACGGATTTGCTAGGGCCTATTTGGTTTTGCAACAAAAAAAATTACCCTAGTTCGATTAAGGTCAAAGGTTGACTAATCTGGATAGTTGTTACTTGTTAGGTTGCAGCAACGTGTGGCAACATTTCTTTCCAACAAGCTAGGATCTCACTCCATAACACGCTAATGACATCTAATAAACAATATGTTTGGATTCATATTCTAATTGTCATCCAAACGTGCTCAGTGGCGGATCCAGAAACGGGGTAAGGGGGGGCTAAATAACAGAGGGCAAAAAAAAATTTTGCTCGCTGTATACAGTACACTAGCAAAGATTGATATCAATTCATATCAAGCTCAATGTGGGGTCTTTTTTTCTCAACCCGACTCTCATTAGTTGCAATCTTCGAAGTTGAAGCATCATTCTTAGCACAATATCTCTCCATTCTAGTCTACTACAGTACTACTGATTATACCCTACAAGGTATGAAAGTAAAACTATCATAATCGGATCACTGAATATTCAAAAGAAAATATTAGAATAGGGTTCAGTGGGGAATTTTGAACTGGGCTGCACTGGGCTCTGAAGAGCTGCTCTCTGCTATTTTGGCCCACGGGGGGGGCTGCAGCCCCCCAGCCCCCCTGGATCCGCCAATGAACGTGCTAGAATATGAGGTGGACTAATATAATCAAAACGTTAGATTACACACATTCTATAATCTACCTCGAACTTGCTTTTTGGTGATTGTGAGTATTTTCACTTGAAATAAGAATAATCCACCACACTAATTCAAGGATCCAAACATTCTAACTATTATAGTTCATAATTCGTATTATAATAATCATATGTGTAATTCAGATTGTAATAATCTAGCTGTGATTCAAAAAAGCCCAAAGTATGGCAAAATCCATTCAAACTTGTCAATGTGTAGAAAAGATTTTGAGCGCATAATCCAGACAAGTATGGCAAATTTTTGTACAAATATTGACAACCTTATGTCACACCTAGTTTTAAGGATAAAACCAGATATACGCTATATGTGAAATAAAGAAGTCAAATCTCACATATAGTCGCAGATGAGTGTAATATCAAGAGACAAATGCTTAATAAACATAACACATTAGTATAAGATATAACCTTAGAGAGCAACACAGCGGAAAGACAACTCCGAACACCGGGTGTAGACTTCACTCCAGGAACAAACTGACTGGTTGATCACAAGCCTAACAATTCCAGAATCTAACAATCTGATACCCTTCCTGAGATGTGGGGAAAATAGCAAGGGTGAGTCCATGTCGAACTCAACAAGCATAACATAGGGTTCATGAGGCTCAAGAGGCATGACACAGGTTTAACTGCATGTAGCTTTTAGTTGGTAAAGTTTTAGCATATGAGTAGCATCAAGTTGTCTTTAATCCCAGAATCAACATATGATCAGGTAATATGAAGAATAAATAGCAAAAACATAACCATATTACAGTTCAATAGTGATCATCTATTCCGTAAGGGTCCAAGGCCGCTCGTGATCATGAGCACGACTGTTATAACAGTTTTACACTCTGCAGAGGTTGTACACTTTCACTGTGAGTCGTGATTTACCCTTTCGTCCGAGGTAGCTAATCTCTTGACCCACTTCCAAGGAATGTCGGCATGGTTCACTATGAAGTCTTTCAAAGGTTCATCTAACAAGTTAGGGCCGCTAGGTTTCATCAGTCAGTCTGTGTGATACAACCACGCAGGGATCCACAGTCTGCTTTTCCCCACTTGCGCCACAAGGGTAACCTCTAACAAGCTAGAAAAGGTCCTCCTATATGACTAAAGCCAGAGCCATGTAGCCCTCACAGTTGTATTGTAAGTCCCGGATGTTCGCTTACAGATAAGTCCTTATGGAGAGAAACTAGAGCACCATAAGATAGCCCAAGGCTCTAGCCCTCTTTCATTATGTTACTAAAAAGTCATATTTTAATGTTATTGCATATTTCATTAGTCAAATTACAAGATCATAGTTTATGTTGAGCACTAGCAATAGCTACCCAATGCAACACCATAGGTGACAAGGTACGAGATCAATTTCTAAGGCATCCTTAACTAGGAGACACATGCATATTGATTTAAGTGCTTTAAAAGTGATTAGGTAACAAGGATAATCCCATGCTATACTTGCCTTAAATTGATATCCTTCTTTCTGTAGATTTGTCACCTCCAAAGAACTGTTTCTTGATTACCACGTAAATCTCACCGACTAGACATGATTATAAAGCACCACACAGGCATCCATGCAACCATACACGAAGGAACCAATAAAACAAAATTAGAACAGTACACCAATAGTAACAAAATAAGATGAAAATTTTGTAAAATGAATCTATATCTCGCTAGGAACACACAGACGCGAATTGTACGCAAATCGGAGCTAAAACAGAAAAGTTACGATTTAAACCAGATTTACTTTATTAAAGTAATAGATTAAATCTAAACTCGAAATTTAAAAGCTGAAAACCTACGGAACAATAGTACTAACATGTAGATTACGTAATTACGAACCTAACGCAACTTGAACGAGTCAAATTGGAGTCAAAACGGAGAAGATGTGGCCTAATCGAGATTGTATGTGTATACATATTTCTATCGTATTTCGAGATTTGTTTTACTAAAGAAAAACGGCCACAACACTTATGCATGATGTCATCAAGCTAGGAATCAGGACAGGTAGGAATTGGAGCATGCACGGTACACGACATCAAGAGCTTAACCAAATTATAGAGGTATACAGGCTTGCATGGTGAACCGCACTTGAGACTTGCAACAGGTGAGATGGTGGCGTGTGCTTGCTTATGTATGCGGTATAGAACATGGTTGGCGTGTGCTGATGTAGCATAACTCGGCAGTTAGAAAAAAAAAAGAAGCGACGGCCAGAGAGGCTTACTGGAGAAACATAGGAGATGGATGGTTGCGTGGGGCGTTTTCCGACAGTCGAGACGCAGCGAGGATGACCATAGACAAATTGATATCAAAAGAACTGAATTTACGAGTTCGGTCAGCTAGATAATATAATAGTGCATAAAGGATAGATGATTAGAAAAGCTTTGTTATACGTAAACGGGTCATGCTGCTCACTAGTCCTACCTTCAAGCACGTACATAGCCATGCATGGTTAGCCCAGGATGATTCTCTAGCTATATGTATTTTCATTGTATTTCAAGATTTGTTTTTGTAAAAGAAAATGGCAATATGCACGACGTCATAATGACATCACTGTGATATCATCAAGCTAGAAGATCAAAACTAGGAACACTCGGTCGGCTGCTCTCTGCTAGCTTCGCTTGCTCACGCGCGTACTGACTGTTGGAAAACACAAGTGCACGGTGGTTACCTGCAAACGGCCAGCGGCGATTTGCGAACGTCGGCGACATGGCGTTAGCAAACCAAAACGAGAGAGAACAAAGGGAAGGGCTCGGCGACAGAACTCAGATGAAGACGGCGTGCGGCTTGAATCGGTGATTGGGAAGCTCTGCACATGCCGGCGAGGTGTGGTTAACAAACAGAAACGAAAAGAAGAAGAAGGTACTTGACGACTTCGAATCTACACCACGAAGCTCGTTGTCAAGCTTACAGGGGCGTCGAGTCGGCGGAACGATGGCTTGTACTCAGCAGCGGCGGTGTTAGGGTCTGCTGCGGCTGCGACACAAGACGAAGGCGGCAACATGCAATTAAGGATGAGGGGACGCGGCGGACGCTGGGCTGGCTATTTAAGAGGAGGGGCTCGATGTGATGCACACGCCAAGGCGTGAAGACGGTGCGGGATGGAGGCGGACTCCAAATCAGAGCAAAGTCCAGCTCCTTCACGAGCTTGGAGCTTGTGTACATATTTGTGTATGTGAATAATACGATTGTAGCTATGTATGTTTACATCCCAAAGATACATATAGCTGTATAAGCGAACCCAACGCCCAGTACAGCAAGAGGATTCAGGAATCAGGATAAAACGGGACACAATTATACACTTGCACAAGCTCGGTTAAACAATTCACGGCTATTGTACTAATAATCTAGTAAAGAAGCTGCTGAAAACGCTCAACCCCATAACAAACAGGCAGAAAACGAAAAAGAGTCGGATAAGAAACAAGAAACAACAGAATGATCCTGCAAAGGGAAAACCGACAGAAATCAGAAAGATATATGGTTGCTGCTATAGATTGGGAATAGGCACGACGTACGTCCGATGCCCCGAGTACTTGTCGAGATTATTACAGGCATTGTGAAACCATCTCCGGTGGCTACACGAAGAGCATTGGGATGAAGATAGCAGTCACTCGAACTCCATGATGGGGTTCTTGCCGTGGAGAAACGATTGATGGCGACGTAAAGCCCGGTGAGGCGGGTCATGCCAAACGGAGGCATCGCGAGTCGTGACGGAGGCAGCCTCCACCGAGCGGTGTCCGGCTCGGTTACGTGCTAGAGGAGGAGGACGATGTCGCGTGGGCCTAGAATGGCAGCGACTCCAGACGCGGGTCAAGGCTGGCAGCGGGCAAAGAGAAGGGAGCTGGCTCCTTCGGCTTGGGCCAGGGAATGAGAAGGAGCAGCAGCAGATCGGGCTGAGCCACTCGGGTGAAAACAAGGGCGAGCAGGCCAGATCCTTCGGGCCAGAAACTGAGGAGAGGGGGAGCAGGCCAAGCGGGCCAAAAGAATCAGAGGGTTGGGGAGAATTCCTTTTCTTTTTCCTTTCTAATTTTTCAAAGCCATTTCAAATAGATTTTGAGTTCCTTTTTCACTTTTAGCAAAAACCACACAATACAAAAGCTCAAACATACATGTTGCTAAACCTTATGATAGATTTTAATTTAATGAAAAATATTATTTTTCTATGTTTTCATGAGCACAAAAATACATAATTGAATCATTTTAACTATATTTCCAAAGAAGCGAATTTTAGGGTGTTACACCTTAGACCATATACTAATAAACGGGACCTAAGTTTATATAATTTCAGGTGCCTAAATTTTAAAATGATTTCAGGCAACACTCTTGAAGTACCCTGGCCTATGGAGTCTACTTTCTTGCTTACCTACCCAAGTCGGCAACTTTCTTTCATGAGTCACATCCCTCCTTTTTGGCCTATCAAGTTCCGCTGGTATTTTTCCAAGAAATCTCTAGCCAACCTTCCCCCAAGAGGTTTTTCTTAATACCAATGAATTATATTAACCTTCCCCCAAGAGGTTTTTCTTAATACCAATGAATTATATTAATGCTAGAGGAAAACGATAGCTCCAAGAATTTCTTTGTTCTCAACGCCTCCTATTTAGAGGAATTAGCCTACAAATCTGATGGTTATTTGTCTTTGTGTCAAAACATATTAATTTTTTGTCCTTGTCTTCCTCCTATAGAAATAATTATAAATTGTTAATTGTCTTTATGCCCACACAAATTAGATTTTGTCGGGTCTGTGGTTTTGTCTAACGTGTTTTTAAGTCTCGGTATCGAAAATTGCCGATTGCACCTACGGAGATTGCAATGAACGAAATATGCAATTTTAGTATAAAATTTATCACTACTACATAAATTTTATTGGAGGCGGGCATTGCAATCGCCTCCGATCAAAGGTCACGGTTAATCGTGACTTTACGGAGGCGGTTGTCCTGCCCGCCTCGATTAATCCATTAACGGAGACGGGCGCATTAGGGTGCCCGCCTCCATTAATCGTTTAAAAAAAGCCCGAGCGAGCCCAATCGAGCCCAAGGTCGAGCCCAGTCGAGCCCATGCTGCCGCATCTGGGCCGCTAGCATCCATGCCACGCCACCGCGCCGTTGGTCCTTGAAAGCATCTAGGCCCCGAGGTTTGGTTTCGGCAATTGATGACAACGCCTTGTTACCATGACTAACGTGTGTTTTGCAGAAACTTTGGTAAGTTAGGTCATGGAGGTTTGAACTGCTTTGGGCACCATGGTATTCATGCCCCTTGATGGAAATCGTTTCGGTTTTCAAAAGAGTGACGTCAAGATTAAGGACGGTTAGTTCCGGATGTCAAGGTGTTGAGAGACATTTGGAATAGTCGTTAGGATCTTCGTTTTTCTCTTTTGGCCGTACTATGAAGAGGGGCATGAGCGGGTAGCTTGACCTAGGCGAGTCCTATGTTTAGGTGTGGTGCACACTTGTTAAACTTGGCGCTAGGCAGCTCTAGAATAGCTCAAAGTTCAGTTGGGAGCAACTTGGTTCAAGTTGTGACGCTTTGCGGAAAGTTTCGGGTCTTTTTCCAGTGACCGGACGCGGTCCTCGGCATGACCGGACGCGTCCGGTCAGTTCAGTTCCGCGACTGGGGTTTCAGCTCTGAGCACCGGACGCGGTCCTCGCGAGGACCGGACGCGGTGGTCAGAAGTCAACACGTGTCACTTTAGGGAAACACCCGATCGGACGCGACCTGGGTGTGATCGGCGCGTCCGGTCATAGTCCAGTAAGGTCCTGAAACGACCGGACGCGTCCGGTCATCACCCATCGGACGCGGTAGCGCGTCCGGTGCGAGTACAGTAAGCTCCACGCACGATCGGACGCGTCCGGTCACCCCTGACCGGTGCGTCCGGTCATCTAGGTGTTTTTCAGTTTTTTGACCGTTACGAGCGACCGGCGCGTCCGGTCAGTACGACCGGCGCGTCCGGTCAGCTCGAGTTTTGCTGAGTCAGCAGGTAACGGTTCGTTTCGTCTGTGGGGTGTATAAATACATCCCCACCACCTCTTTTAGAGGTCTCTTGCTCATTTGATCAGCTGATAAACACCTTTGAAGTGCAAGGTAGTGCAAGAGCACTAGTGAGGATAGAGATTTGAGAATCAAAGCTTGAGAGTTCCTCACTAGCGATTAGAGAGTAACAAGTGTGCATCCACTTTCTCATTTAGGCTCGTAGAGGTCAAGTGAGAGTTCTAGCTTGTTACTCTTGGTGATCGCCATCACCTAGACGGCTTGGTGGTGATTGGGAGTTTGGTGTTCATCCGGCGGAGCTTGTGGATGACCCAACTCATCTTGTGAGCGGTTGTGGGTGATTCACCGCGACGGAGTGTCGAAGAATCAACCCGTAGAGAGCACTTGATCCTTGCGCGGATCAAGGGGGAGCGACACCCTTGCGCGGGTGCTCCAACGAGGACTAGTGGGGAGTGGCGACTTTCCGATACCTCGGAAAAACATCGCCGTGTTCCTTGCCCCTTTACATTCAAGCATTTACTTTCTCGTATTTACTTACATTGCTTGTTTACATTCCTAGACCTGCCATGCTAGACTAGGATTGGAAACTAGGGTGCAAAACTTTGTATCGGTAGACTCTCTAGGAACACAAGTAGACACTAGGGGTGAATTCCAGCTTGTAGGATTTATTCCTTGCTTTTATTTTTAGAAAAGCCCAATTCACCCCCCCCCTCTTGGGCATCTTGATCCTTTCAATTGGTATCGGAGCCGTGTTGCTCTATTTTTAGGCTTTACCGCCTAGAGCAAGATGTCTAATGGGGAAGGACCACCTCCCACTTTTGAGGGAGACGATTTTCCATATTGGAAAATTCGTATGGAGGCGTACCTCGAAGCCATAGATGTTGGGTGTCTTAGAGCCGCAACCGAAGGGCTTCCCCCCATAAGGGATCCCGCTAACCCAAGTGGTGACGAGGAGAAGTACGACCGGTGGAATGCAAAGGCCAAAAATGCACTCTACCGGGGCTTAGGCAAAGATATCTTCAATCGCGTGCGCAATGCAAAGAACGCTCATGAATTGTGGGAAAATCTTTGTGCTCTCCATGAGGGAACTAAGAGTGAGCGTGAGGAACGCTATCACATAGCCTTAAAGAAAATTAATTCTTTTGAGATGCTTCCCAAAGAAAGTGCTAATGACATGTACACTCGCTTGAATGTTCTTGTAGAGGACCTCAATGCTCTTGGGCTCACCAAAATGAGTCAATCGGATGTTGCATGGAAGATCTTGAGTGTGCTTCCCGTTGAGAAGTATGGACATATTGTCACCGTGCTTCACCAAAGTGATCTTTCCACCGCAACACCAACGCAAGTTTTGGGGAAAATCAATGCTCATGAGATGTACATGCATATCACTCCGGAAGAGGGCTCATCATCTTCCAAGAAGAAAGACTTGGCCTTCAAAGCTAGTCATGACAAGAAGAAGATGAAAGGCCAAGTCATGATGGTGCAAGAAAGCTCAAGCGATAGTGATGTTGATGATGAATCACTTGCACTCATGGTGAGAAAGACCACCAAGATGTTAAAGAAGCTTAACAAGAGTGGCATCAAGTTCGATGGCAAGAAGAAGAAATTCTTCACAAGTAGCAAGAGAAAGCCAATCTCGGAGATGGATTGCTACAATTGTGGTGAACTTGGTCATCTAGCTCATCAATGCCCTAGACCACCAAAAGACAAGTACAAGAACAAAAACAAGGGCAAGAAAAATGATTCAAGTGATGAAGAAGAAGAGAAGAAAAGGAACAAGCCATACAAGAAGAAGGATGGCAAAAAGAAGGAGTTCCACAAGAAAAAGAAGGGAGGAAAGGCATACATTGTTGGTGATTGGCTCACCGACATTGAATCATCATGTGAGTCCTCCGAAGATGAAAGCAATGATGAGAAAGAGAAGGTTGCCGCATTTGTGATGGGGCCATCATCTTCACCAACATCTTCATCACCACCTTCACCACCTCCTTCACCATCATCGTCCACTACTCACCTATGCCTTATGGCCAAGGGTGAACGAAAGGTACAAAACCATGATAGTGATGATGATGACGATAGTGATAGTGATGATGAATATGACTCACCTTCCTATGATGAACTTGTAAAATTGTTAAACAAATACACTAAAATCATAAGAAGAACTAGAAGTGAAAATGATGATCTTCAAAATGAAAATGAATCACTCTCATCAAAGCTTGAAAATATTCAAAAGACTAGTGGTGAGTTTAGAGTTCAAAATGAAGTGATGTCTTCCACTCTCAAGGAACTCAAAACCTCCTATAAAGAGCTTAAAGATCAACATGATAAACTTGAGAAGAAGCATGATGAGCTCATCACTAGACACAATTCTCTAAAGGACAAATATACCACATTAAAAATTGATTATGATAGTCTTGTGGTTGCTAATGAACTTGCTCTTGAGACACATGATGTTACTAACCATGTTGTTAAGTGTGATATAGCTACATCATGTGATGACTTGATCATTGAAAGCATTGAGCGAGGTTCTAGTAGCAAAGGCAAGAGTGTGGTTGAGTCAAGCAACCATGATGATTATGCCAAGATTAAGAGTGAAAATGAGAAGCTTGCAAGTGAGAACAAGAAACTAAAAGGTTTGATGGCTCTTGAGAAGCAACCAACAAATGAGTCACTCATTGAAGAAAACAAAAAGCTCAAGCAAGAAAAAGAGCATCTCAAGACCGGCCTAAGCAAGTTCACAAGAGGCCAACATTTGCAAAGTGAGCTCCTCATGAACACCGTAATGAAGATGGATAGAAGTGGTATTGGGTACTTGGCAAATCAAGAGAAGAAAGCAAAAGCTCAACAACAACAAAGCAAGTCAAAGCCCAAGCCAAAGAGATGTGTTGAGTGTGGTCAAGAAGGTCACTTTGCTCATGAATGCAAAACTCCACCACCACAACCCTTGCCCAAGCATGCTAGACCCTTCGCTTTCAATGCTCATTATATGCTAAGAAAAGATTCAAATGGAAAGATGAAAGTCATGTTTTTGGGTCCCCCAAACAAGAGTAGGCCAAAGAAAATATGGGTTGCCAAGTCACTAGTGGATAAAGTCAAGGGCCCCTCTCAAGTTTGGATCCCTAAACAAAAAGCTTGATCTCTTGTGTGTAGGTGAACTACAAGACCGGTGGAACTCATTGGGTTATTGATAGTGGTTGCACTCAACATATGACCGGTGATCCTCGTATGTTCACTACCATTGAAGAGAATAGTATATGTCAAGAGAAGATCACATTTGGGGATAATTCAAAGAGCAAAGTCAAGGGCATAGGCAAGATTGCAATATCACATGATCACTCACTCTCAAATGTGCTTTATGTTGCTTCATTGAGTTTCAACTTGTTGTCCGTTGGGCAACTTTGTGACCTTGGCTTCCAATGCTTGTTCACACCAAATGAAGTGGAAGTTTCAAAGATAGATGACAAGCAAGTGATATTCAAAGGCTTTAGATACAATAATCTTTATCTTGTTGACTTCACCTCCGAAGATGCAAATTTGATGACATGTTTGTTCACCAAGACCTCACTTGGTTGGCTTTGGCATAGGAGGCTTGCTCATGTTGGAATGAACACTCTCAACAAGCTATTGAAGAAAGAACTAGTGAGAGGATTGAAGGATGTGAAGTTTGAAAAGGACAAACCTTGTAGTGCATGTCAAGCGGGCAAACAAGTTGCAAACACTCATCCAACCAAAGCTTTCATGTCAACTTCAAGAGTGTTAGAACTTCTACACATGGATTTGTTTGGGCCTACTACATACAAGAGCTTGGGTGGTAATCTCTATTGTCTTGTGATAGTGGATGACTACTCAAGGTATACATGGACTTTCTTCCTTCATGATAAATCCGAAGTGGCAAATTGCTTCAAGAAGTTTGCAAAGAGAGCTCAAAATGAATTTGAAGTCAAGATAAAGAAGATTAGAAGTGACAATGGGAAAGAATTTGACAACACCAACATTGAAGCTTATTGTGATGAAATTGGAATCAAGCATGAGGTTTCTTCAACCTACACTCCTCAACAAAATGGTGTAGTTGAGAGAAAGAACCGAACTTTGATCACCCTTGCAAGAACAATGCTAGATGAGTACAACACTCCGGAGAAGTTATGGGCCGAGGCAATCAACACCGCATGCTATGCTTCAAATCGCCTCTTCCTACAAAAGTTTCTTGGCAAGACCCCCTATGAGTTGCTCAATGGCAAGAAGCCGGACGTTTCCTTCTTCCGGGTGTTTGGTTGCAAATGTTACATCTACAAGAAGCGTCAACACCTAGGGAAGTTTCAAAGACGTTGTGATATTGGCTTTCTTGTTGGTTACTCATCAAAGTCCAAAGCATATAGAGTATTTAACCATGCCACCGGTTTGGTTGAAGAAACATATGATGTGGAATTTGATGAATCTAATGGCTCCCAAGGAGCAATTGAGAATTGTGATGATGTAGGTGATGAACCCTTGAGGGAGGCCATGAAGAACATGCCCGTGGGAGACATCAAGCCAAAAGATGATGATGACGATGTACAAATTGTTGATCCACCATCTTCATCACGTGTGCCTCAAGATGATAACAAGAATGAGAGAGTTGAAAATGAAGACACTCATGTCTCTCATGAACAATCCGAGGCACAAGCTCAAGATGTTGATGCTCCTCATCCACCTCCTCAAGTGATTGATAAAAGAAATTCACCACTACTTCAAGCACATCCACAAGATCTCATCATAGGGAGTCCTACAAAGGGAGTAATGACTCGATCTCAAAAGCTAGCTTCTTTTGTTGAACATCACTCTTTTGTCTCTTGTGTTGAACCTAAGAATGTAGAAGAAGCTCTTCAAGATCCGGATTGGGTGATTGCAATGCATGAAGAGTTGAACAACTTCACCCGAAATCAAGTATGGACACTTGAAGAGCATCCCAAAGGTGCAAGAGTCATTGGAACCAAGTGGGTGTTCCGAAACAAGCAAGATGACCAAGGCATAGTGGTGAGGAACAAGGCAAGACTAGTTGCAAAGGGGTTCTCTCAAGTTGAAGGTCTTGATTTTGGAGAAACCTTTGCACCCGTTGCAAGACTTGAAGCCATTCGTATCCTCCTTGCTTATGCATCACATCATGATATGAAACTATATCAAATGGATGTGAAAAGTGCATTCTTAAATGGCTTTATAAATGAACTAGTCTATGTTAATCAACCTCCCGGGTTTGAAGACCCTAGATATCCTAATCATGTTTATAGGTTGTCCAAGGCGTTATATGGGCTCAAGCAAGCCCCTAGAGCGTGGTATGAACGCCTTCGGGACTTCCTCATTGAGAAGGGCTTCACCATTGGGAAGGTCGACACCACACTATTCACCAAGAAGTTTAATGGGGAGATCTTCATTTGTCAAGTATATGTTGATGATATTATCTTCGGATCAACAAATGAAGATTATTGCAAAGAATTTGGTGAATTGATGTCAAAGGAATTCGAGATGTCAATGATTGGTGAGCTCACATTCTTCCTTGGCTTTCAAGTAAAGCAAATGAGAGAAGGGATTTTCATCTCTCAAGAAAAGTATACCAAGGATCTTCTCAAAAGATTCAAGATGGAAGAATGCAAACCAATCAAGACCCCAATGCCATCAAATGGACATCTCGACCTAGATGAGGGAGGTAAACCGGTTGATCAAACTCTCTACCGTTCTATGATTGGTAGCTTGTTATACCTTACCGCATCTAGGCCCGATATCATGTTTAGTGTGTGCATGTGTGCTCGCTTTCAAGCATGCCCTAAAGAACCTCACCTAAGTGCCGTAAAAAGAATCCTAAGATATCTTAAGCTCACCCCAAGCATTGGTCTTTGGTATCCCAAAGGAGCTAGATTCCAACTAGTTGGCTATTCCGATTCGGACTATGCCGGTTGCAAGATTGATAGAAAAAGCACATCCGGAGGGTGCCATTTGCTTGGAAGATCTTTAGTATCTTGGTCATCTAAAAAGCAAAATAGTGTGGCTTTGTCCACCGCCGAGGCGGAATACATTGCCGCGGGGGCTTGTTGTGCACAAATCCTATATATGAAACAAACCCTCCTAGACTATGGAATTGTTCTTGAAAAGGTGCCACTTTTATGTGACAACGAAAGTGCCGTTAAAATTGCTAACAATCCGGTACAACACTCACGCACCAAGCACATTGATATCCGCCATCACTTTCTAAGAGATCACGTTGCTAAAAATGATATATCACTAGAAGGTGTAAGAAGTGAAAATCAATTAGCGGATATCTTCACCAAACCTTTGGATGAGGCAACCTTTTGTAGGTTAAGAAGTGAACTCAATGTGCTTGATTCTAGCAACTTTAAAAAATGAGCGTGTGTTGTCTCCTGCATTGCATTGTATAATATGCCATGTTTATTTTAATTGCAATGCATTTAGGGCTTGGCTAACACGGTTACGATAACCCTCCTTTGGAGGAGTGAAAAAGCCTAACCGTGGATCAAACTTGACAAGCATTCTAGTTTTACCTTCTTGTATTGCATTGCATTTGCATGGTTGTTCGCTTGTCGTTTCTTTTCGGTTAAGCTTTGAGCAACCTCTGTGTTCGTCCATGGATAGAGAGAGCATTTTGACGCTCCTAAAGGTTCAAAAACTCTATTGCATGGCCATACGTTGCTCCTCGGGTGTTTATTGCCTATTTTCTTAAAAATAATACTAGCCTAAGGCAATCTATTTTAAATTTTTTGAGGGTTTGAGTGAGGTCTCTCATTTCTTGTTCCAATTGGTGTTTATTTGTGTCTCTTTGATTTGGAACCTGATTGGGAGAAGTCGCATCGAAGTTCGGAACAAAGAAGGGCGAAGAACAGTCACCGGACGCTGCACCGGACGCTGCACCGGACGCAGTAGTGCTTCACCACCGCGTCCGGTCTCGGCGTCCAGCAGCGCGTCCGGTCATCCAGGAGACCATCTCCAGATCCAATGATCGGACGCTGCACCGGACGCGCCTCTGTTTGACCACCGCGTCCGGTCCCGGTTACCACCACCGCGTCCGGTCATTCGCGATGATTTCCCGAACTTCCAACAACCGGACTCAGACCGCGTCCGGTCAGTCCGCACCGGACGCGTCAGGTCACTCCAGGAGCTTACTGGAGTATGACCGGACGCTGCACCACCGCGTCCGGTCATATCGACCACCGCGTCCGGTCATCACGTGTCGCGCGGATCTAACTCCTTATAAAACCGTTTCGTCCCCGACCAATCTTTTTCACCCGCCCGAGCTTCCGCCGCCACCTTGCCCTATCCGCCGATTCGCCGACTCGCCATCACCGCCGGCGACCTTCCGTCGAGCACGCGCCGCCCCCTTCCTCGCCCGCACGCGCTCGTCGCTCGCGCACCGCCGCCCGCTCCCGCGCCGCCCGCAGCTGCGCTGCCACCGACCGCGCCACCGCCGCGCCGCCCGCAGCTGCGCTGCCACCGACCGCGCCACCGCCGCGCCGCCGTCGCCCGACCGCGCCACCACCGCCGGTGAACCGCGCCCCTGCGAGCCAGCTTCGTCCCCGACATTGGTACGACTCGTGCTTGCCTCCGATCGTATTTCATCAATCTGCCCTAACCCTAATCCTAACCCTAGGGTTCGTCGGTCGTTTGTTCGTCAACGAGTTTCGTCGCGAGTTGTCTTCTTCGCGAAGAGCTCGTCCGGTGGTTTCGGGAAATCTCGCAATCTAGGTCACCGTCGTCTCGTCGATCTGAGGTAGCTTCGCGTTTCGATTCACTTCGTATCTCACATGCTTGCTATCTCTAGGTTTCCGTACCTTTTAGTTATATATGTGTTTATAGTAGATCTCTCTATTCCGTCTTTGCAGCGAGTCTGTTGTGTGTCAGGGTGAGATCTGTTTGCTAAATCCGAGGCCAAGCCTGCGGATACGGATTGAGGCCAAGCCTCTTGAGTGACAGTTCATCATCTTACAGAGGTTCTCAGTCACTGTGTCAGCATGGTGCGTTGCAAGAACGTTGGTGGTGCTTCTGGTGACGGGAACGACAGTCCTCCTCGTCGGTCTGAGATTGCACGTGGGAAGCGTATCAAGGTCATGGCCAGAAAGAAGAAGAAGACACTTACAGAGGCAGAGATTGCTCAGGCCGTAGCAGATGCAGCAGAGCAGGCAGAGAGAGGTGGCAGGAGCAGTGGCATACGCATAGGCGAGCGTCGCTTTCATCTTGAAGGTCGACAGCTCGGCACAGAGGCCACTGAGGGCACTGAGGATACTAGAGCTACAGAGGATATGTCAGTTGATCCTCCCACAGAGACCACAGAGGCTCCAGAGGCTACAGCAGAGGAGCAGTCAGCTCAGTCTCCAGTACGTCGCCGCTCTACTCGCGCCCGTACTCAGGTGTCTCCTCGGCCAGAGGGTCAGCGACGTGGAGCACGGCCTCCTCCCAGAGCTAGAGGTTCACCCCCGGTCGAGCACTTTGACTTGAGGGGTGCTTCAGCACGTCAGGTGCAGGGGTTGAGGTTCGTGGAGGTCAGTCGGTGGTTTCCACCTGTGAGGGATCCCAGAGCTTCAGAAGGGTTCTATACCCCTCTTCAGGAGGATTTCTACAGAGCTCTAGTTGACAGCGGTATTGCTTTCCGACCACAGAGGGTCTGTCGACTTGAGTCACTAGTCGAGGTTGTGGGAGAGCAGCTACGTCCGCACCTGTCCTTTCTGCCAGGCTTGTCAGATCTTCTTGGACGGACAGGTGCATACTGCGGCACATGGGTCAGAGAGTTTTATGCTTCACTATGGATTGATCCTGCCCATGATTTCATTCACTTTGCATTCCGAGGCCGCGATCACCGCCTATACAGCAGCAGAGTGCGGGAGATTCTCAGACTCCCAGCTTTTGACACAAAGATACATCAGCTGTGTTATGGTCAGACTCCTCCTCCGAGACGCCCTCACGGCGGGACAGTGCCACCTACAGACTTGGTTCGACCCTGCTTCCGTGAGCCTTTTGGCCAAGGGTCTCGTCGCACGCCCGCCAGTTTGACACCACTGGCCAGAGTTTTGGATGCTATAGTCAGACGCACACTTCTTCCCAGACTTGGCTACAGAGAGGGACTGACTCGGATGCAGTTATGGGTTGTTCACCACCTCCTCTCACAGACACAGTTTGATATATGGGATCTCATACTTAGTGAAATGGAGGACACCATAGCTGAGGGCTTCAAGGGTAACCGTCAGCTGCCCTATGCACACTGGATCTGCTTCATTATCAGATCATCTATTCAGCTGCCAGCAGAGATCCGAGCTGAGATATCAGATACTACCACTGCTTTTCCTGAGTATGATATCCGTCAGCTTTGGACGTCAGTCACCAGAGATCAGGCCCCAGTGCCAGGACAGCGTGTGCGACCTGAGGTTCCTGAGACAGCAGCTGAGCAGGACGCCACAGTTGATGAGCTTGCAGAGGCAGAGCTTGCAGATCTTGACGCTCAGCCTGCTGACCTTCCTGAGGATGGGACATCTGACAGCACTGATGAGGACTACCAGCCCATCCCCAGGTACCGGTCTCCTCGGTCCCACGACCACGAGGCCGGTGGCTCTGGTTCAGCCTCCCGCACAGACCCAGCCATGGTGGCAATTCTTGAGAGGTTGACCCAGGCACAGGAGCAACAGCAACAGCAAATACAGCGACAGGCTCAGGACACAGCTGCAGCACTTGCACAGATTCAGGCTCGTCAGGACGAGTTTCAGCGACAGCAGCTTGAGATCCAGAGGCAGCAAGTCGAAATGCAGAGACAGCAATATGAGATTCAGCGACAGACTGCAGCTAGTCAGCAGCAATACTTGGATCTCCTGCGCCACCTAGTCACGGTTGGGGTTCCTCCGCCTACTTCTGTCCTGACTTCTACTTTACCATCTTCTGATCCATCAAGTCAGGGACAGCCAGGTTTCCAGTTCACATCTCCACAACAGCAGGTTCCCCAGTCTTTTCAGTCCCCGAGTTTCACTCCTATTCACACGGGGTTTACACCATCAGACCAGCCTCGCCCTCACCTCCTGACAGGCACACCTTTCGATGATTTCAGTGCTACCTACAGCGAGTTGACTGGTCAGCCGACGCCCTCGCATACTACAGTTGCTACTTCTTCAGGGTTGTCAGCTTCAGAGGCAGCTATCCCTCCAGTAACAGGGACTGGTACTACAGAGACTCTACCTTCGTCAGTTGCCTCCACAGATCTTCCTGCTTCTGGCTCGCTACAGGCTCAGGTCACTCAGACGGATCCTATCATTACGACAGTACCTGTTCCTGCCTTTCAGACCCAGACAGTTACACAGCCACATGCTTCATCAGAGGGTCAGCCAGATAGCTCAGATTCCGAGGGCGATTCTCTACACTTCGTGTTCACTCCACGCACCTCGGCACCCGACACGACTCCGTCTGTCCCCCCGTCAGATCCTTAGATTAGTTCTTTTTTTGGCGCTTGATGCCAAAGGGGGAGAGAGAGTAGTTTTAGGGGGAGTTTTGAGAGAGGTTTTCGTTTTTTATTGTGTGCTACATTCATGCATCATGTTTTCTTTTCAGTCATTGCATTCGTGTGACATGTCGTTAGTGTTATCTCTTGTCACCGTTGTTATTTATAGCTCTAAGGTTATGCTTCCGTGCCTTACTCCGATTTTATGAGCTATATCCTTTTGTGTACTAACGCTTTTTTTTTGTCTTATCCTATGAGTACACTCTTTTGGCTTGGGACACATAAGCAATCCCTTTCACCTCTTAGCTTATTGCTTATCGCTTATGTGAACCATGCATGCTCAAAAACCTCAACTCCAATTTTTCATATCTGAGTGTTGTCATCAATCACCAAAAAGGGGGAGATTGAAAGCATCTAGGCCCCGAGGTTTGGTTTCGGCAATTGATGACAACGCCTTGTTACCATGACTAACGTGTGTTTTGCAGAAACTTTGGTAAGTTAGGTCATGGAGGTTTGAACTGCTTTGGGCACCATGGTATTCATGCCCCTTGATGGAAATCGTTTCGGTTTTCAAAAGAGTGACGTCAAGATTAAGGACGGTTAGTTCCGGATGTCAAGGTGTTGAGAGACATTTGGAATAGTCGTTAGGATCTTCGTTTTTCTCTTTTGGCCGTACTATGAAGGGGGGGCATGAGCGGGTAGCTTGACCTAGGCGAGTCCTATGTTTAGGTGTGGTGCACACTTGTTAAACTTGGCGCTAGGCAGCTCTAGAATAGCTCAAAGTTCAGTTGGGAGCAACTTGGTTCAAGTTGTGACGCTTTGCGGAAAGTTTCGGGTCTTTTTCCAGTGACCGGACGCGGTCCTCGGCATGACCGGACGCGTCCGGTCAGTTCAGTTCCGCGACTGGGGTTTCAGCTCTGAGCACCGGACGCGGTCCTCGCGAGGACCGGACGCGGTGGTCAGAAGTCAACACGTGTCACTTTAGGGAAACACCCGATCGGACGCGACCTGGGTGTGATCGGCGCGTCCGGTCATAGTCCAGTAAGGTCCTGAAACGACCGGACGCGTCCGGTCATCACCCATCGGACGCGGTAGCGCGTCCGGTGCGAGTACAGTAAGCTCCACGCACGATCGGACGCGTCCGGTCACCCCTGACCGGTGCGTCCGGTCATCTAGGTGTTTTTCAGTTTTTTGACCGTTACGAGCGACCGGCGCGTCCGGTCAGTACGACCGGCGCGTCCGGTCAGCTCGAGTTTTGCTGAGTCAGCAGGTAACGGTTCGTTTCGTCTGTGGGGTGTATAAATACATCCCCACCACCTCTTTTAGAGGTCTCTTGCTCATTTGATCAGCTGATAAACACCTTTGAAGTGCAAGGTAGTGCAAGAGCACTAGTGAGGATAGAGATTTGAGAATCAAAGCTTGAGAGTTCCTCACTAGCGATTAGAGAGTAACAAGTGTGCATCCACTTTCTCATTTAGGCTCGTAGAGGTCAAGTGAGAGTTCTAGCTTGTTACTCTTGGTGATCGCCATCACCTAGACGGCTTGGTGGTGATTGGGAGTTTGGTGTTCATCCGGCGGAGCTTGTGGATGACCTAACTCATCTTGTGAGCGGTTGTGGGTGATTCACCGCGACGGAGTGTCGAAGAATCAACCCGTAGAGAGCACTTGATCCTTGCGCGGATCAAGGGGGAGCGACACCCTTGCGCGGGTGCTCCAACGAGGACTAGTGGGGAGTGGCGACTTTCCGATACCTCGGAAAAACATCGCCGTGTTCCTTGCCCCTTTACATTCAAGCATTTACTTTCTCGTATTTACTTACATTGCTTGTTTACATTCCTAGACCTGCCATGCTAGACTAGGATTGGAAACTAGGGTGCAAAACTTTGTATCGGTAGACTCTCTAGGAACACAAGTAGACACTAGGGGTGAATTCCAGCTTGTAGGATTTATTCCTTGCTTTTATTTTTAGAAAAGCCCAATTCACCCCCCCCCCTCTTGGGCATCTTGATCCTTTCAGTCCTCCTCCACGCCGAGCACCTGCGCACTACCGCCACTGCTCCTCATGCGAACACGCCACCGCTGCTACTCCTACGAACGCGCCGCCACTGCTCTTGCTGGACTCACCGTCCTGCCATGAAGAGAGGGTGAGCGAGATGGAGAGGAGAAAACAAGGGAGAAAGCTACTAGATCTGCCCGCCCACTCGCTCCTAGCCGCGCGCTGCCAAGGGAGAGGGAGGGAGGGAAGGAGGGAGTCGTACCTGGGGCAGATCTGAGTGGAGGACGGCGAGCTCAACATTGAGTGGGATGTGGCAGAACCGCCTAATCTAATGCCCTCACAAGAGTACTCATCTTCCATTAGACCCTAAGTACCCAAGGGAGAACACTAAACTATGTGATTCCGTCGAGCGTATCTCAAGGGAGAACTCGAAGGTCCACATTTTTACATCATGATCACAAATGAGAGAGTAAAGCTTACAACATCCTTGCTATTTCTTACATCACTTTTAGTACAACATCAGAGTAATTTATTATTGGATTATAACAACGGAATATAAAATGTTATCAGAGTTTAGTGAAAATAAAACCATTTAATGATAAGTTAAACATTAACACGATGAACTTTTATAAGCATGGTAACATGTTATAATTCTTTCCTTTGTAAAATACTTGATGGAAGTTTTAAATAAACTATATGTCTGCAAGTAAAGGAAATCCTCACTGAGCCCACCAGGAGGTTTCCACACATAAGTGTCAGCTCCATAAACACATGTTACATGCAACAGGGTAGAACAAACCCTGAGTACTCAATTGTACTCTGTAAAACTTATCCGTCAGGAGGAAAGAAAATACTCCAAGTATTATGCAAGGCTTTCTGGCTTGTGGGTTTATTGCATCTGCAAGAAGCATTACTAAATGTGCTTCCTTATATTCCTTTTTATTAGCAATCATCATTAGTTCATTATCTGACCTTCTATGTAAGCACCAAGGCTACTTTCAAGCAGGTGGTAAGCAATCATAACCATCTTACCATTTTCATAGTTCTTGCTACGATGCCAGATTATAGTCATGTCGGACCGTCAAATTGACGGCGATTCGCGAATCAATGTGCCCAGCTGGGTGCCCCGAAAACACACGTCTTGCTTGTACTCCGGGCACAAGCAAGACCAACCCATTCTACTCCTGTCAAGGGGTCCAGGTCCCCGTCCAAGCTCGGACTCTAAGCCCCCAACACTGCAGGCCCGGTCTCAGTATGGTGCTTAGACCTCCTCAACCCAATATATATAACCACCTAAAAAGCTGGTCCGAAAAGAGCCGGAACCCATGACAAGAGAGAAATAAGTCTTCTCGCTCCCAAAAGCAAGTATATGCTCGGGACAAGTAGGTCTATGACCTGACTATCGAATCTAATGCAACGAATGGTCCTTAATCGACACAGACGGAACAAATGCAATCAGAGCCCCGCTCTTTTGCCCAACCAAGTCCAAGTCCATCCAACTCGTTCCGCCTGGTCTCCAATTATCCATATATTTTTATATTCCATGTGACAGAAACATGATAATAGTAACGATAAAATATTTTCTACCTCTCGCGAGTGACAGGTAATCACTCGACTTCTACCAGAATCCTATAGCATAGCACGCTACACGATCCTATTATACTAGTAAGACTCATAGAATATATATATATATATGCAAGTGGGTTTTCATTCAACTCCTTTAAACTTAATGCACAAGCATAAATTAAAATGCAGAATAATATAGGTTATGCACCGGGGCTTGTCTGGGTATTATTTAACCAAGGTTAGCACTCCACCAGGGTGACACAATCATCAAGGCATCATCTCTTCTGCTACCTCCGGGTAACTCCACGATCCATCATCGCTCCTATTATGACATTAGTTGATGCAACGAGAAGACGTAAATAGACAATGATAATTGCAACTAGGAGAACACGATACGTTTCGCAAGCTAACGAGCTAACTCTAATGGCTAACGCACTAGGCCACGTATCCATGTTGACGAATAAGACATTATTTTCCTAACAAGTATTTTAGTTACACCAACCCAAAGTGTCGCTTGATTCAATTTATCGATTTAATAGATATCTAAAATAGGGCTCAGTAACTATCCTAGCGAACTAATTATTTAGGGAGCTACAAAATTTACAGTAAGCATGTAATAAATACTATGAAGCTACCATAAAATTTCTAAGATTAATACTATCATTGATTATTCATAAAATTCTCCTATAAGTTCATGTTTGATAATATTAAACGTCTCGAAGTAATTAGAGCAAGCCTAAAAATAGTATAAAACTACATGAACCAATTACACCTTTATCTAGATCATGATTTTAGAAAACTAACAAAATTGGTTTTACTATTTTTGAACTTCTACACATTTAGATATTGAATTTACAAATTTACCTTAGAAACTAATTTGAAAAACACTTTAGAAAAAGAAAAGGCCGACGGCCAACGAAGCGGCCCAGCAACCTAAGCGGCCTGCACGGGAGCTGCCGCGCGCGTAACAGGCCGACCCAACAAGCGGCGGGGAGCCCGCGCGCGCACCCGCACCATTAGCAGAAAGGTCCTGAGCTTCTGACTAATGCTGTGAGCACTATTTGCACAATTTCTACCGTCAGCAGTTTTGCGGATAAGCTCGCCAACTATTCCCTCTTCTCATCCGATCGGTCCCCGACGACCCCGAGTGCGACAGCGCGGCGTCCGCTGGCACTCGATTGCTACGCCGGGCGCCGGGAGTCCCTACTGACTCCACTGACGAGTCGACTGCCATCCAGGGCTCCTACGATTATGCTGGGAGGTGGTTGGGGCTCGGAGGGGTATCTGAGACTGGCCAACCACGGCGATCAGCCGGAGCACGCATTCCGTGACATCGACGAGGCCGTTCCGGTGACCTAGAGACCCGACGGTGGTAACGCGATGACGTGCAAGCAGTCATAGCTCATCGTGATGCACGCGACTATGACGGTCGAAGATGGGAAGGGCTGTGGTGCTCCGGCCACGTGCACCCGGGCACGGCGGTGACGTTCCATAGTGGACTTGACGCGTCACCGCTCTTCCGATGAGGGCTCTATACAGATAGGCGCGAGCATTGGCTAGAGGAGGTCAAAACGAGCATGAAAATACTATCAATCGATTCCTTTTCCCTCAGGTTGGGAACTTACCCCCGAATCGCTGACTGTGGCGGCGTCCACGGCGGCGGCGGCGGGGAAAAGCAAAAATAGACCGGCAACCGAGCTCGACCGTGGCTTGAAGCGAGTCGGCCTGCTAGATAGCTTCCCATGCTACGAGCTGGCGCGAGGAATCGGGCGAAGATGCCCTGAGCTGGTGATTCGGATGGGAGGGAGCGGCGCAAGGTGGTAGCGCTCTGCTTTGCACTCTAGGCGCTCGCGCGCACGGCGGGACGAAGCAACCGAAAGCGAGAGAGAGAGAGCAGAGAGAGAGAGAGAGAAAAGGGAGTGAGGGAGCAGAGCAGAGGGACGTGCGGACGCTGAGCTTCGACCTCCACATGAGCGCGACCGCAGGGGTAGAGTGGCAAGGGCAGCGCGTGGGCTCTGCGTCGCTCCGACGGGACGTGGCTGCCCACTAGCGGAGACAAGCACGGCAGGGGCGGCACGCACCTACTTGCGACTGGGTGCAGTCGCGTCGGAGGCCAGGTTAGGAGGTCAGCGACAATAGCGCGACAGGACGGTGGGGCAGGCAGGCAGCCTCTGCCAGCCGGGCACGGCCGAGGCACGTTGAAGGCGTGGTGACCACGACCAACGGCTAAACCGGTGGTTTACCAAGTGCTTTGATGAATTTAAAAGAAGGCCAAAACGAAAACCAACAATCCAATGCTTGCACCATCGCAAAGTTTTCACTTCAATTCAACCAACTATGCAAGAACATGATTTTAGCGTTTAATCATTTTTGTTAGAATTTGAATGCCAAAATAGCATTGTCAAGCGTCGGTTCCAACTTAGACGAGATCCCGAGTCAAGGTCAGATTGAATTCCAAATTCGATTTTTTTCTCGAGCTTGTAATTACTATTTAATAATATTTATTTTCCAAAATAAAAGTTGTATTTTTATCTACCTAACTTGCTCATAAGTTATTACTTAAGCACAATGCTCAAGTCACATACAATTTCTGTTTATAAAAATTATTTTTTTCACGCCACACAAATAAAACAACTTAATGCTCTATCTTTTCTAATTAGTGTCTCATTAGCATGTCTTCACATAAAACCGATTAACCAATATTCTTTGCTTACCATTTATGTGAGGTAAAAATTTTAAAACCCGAGAACTTGTTTACTTAATTTCTTTTTGATCTTAATCGGGACGCTAAGCAAGCTCGTAACACCAGGGGTGTTACATGGGAGCCCGCCGCCGATGAAGAGGGAGGGAGGGAACCCGCTAAGGGAGAGGAAGGGAGGAAGCCATCGGATCCGAGCAGAGAGAGGGAGGGAGGGAGGACGCCAGATCTGCATGGGTGAGTGAGAGGGAGGGAGGACGAGTGAGTGAAGGAGGCCGCTGCCTGAGCCTAGGAGAGAGAGGGAGGACGAGTGAGGGAGGCTGCCGCTCGGCTGAATGGCTGAGGAAGCCGTTGAACCCTTGAAAGTCCTATGTTTGGTGTTGGCAATTAGTGACAATGTCTAAGTGCTAATCATATACATAAAAATGTGTGTAGCAATGATGATTGGCACGAGACATGGTGAAGCATGGTGATGAAGTAATGTGATGATGAAGTGCTTACCATGATGTGGAGTTGGAACAAGGTGCAACAAGTGATGCTCAAGGCAAAGGTATCATGTAGGGATTTTTATTTTACATCCAAGACACCATAGAGGTTGTAGATGATTTAGGATCGATAGCTGCACTATAAAGAGAGGAATTTATGGGGCTATTGATCACTTAAGTGCCACTAGATAAAGTTTTATTTGCATATGCATTTAGATCTAGTGGAGAGCTAACTTATCGCCTCAAAAATGATTGTAAAAATACTAACACACATGCACATGGTGATGTACACTTGGTGATGTTAGCATATTTGTGAAGGCAGTGAAGTTTGAGCGGTAGAGAGGGGTTTGCGTTCCTCTCTCCCAGACGCCTATTTTCGAGAAATGAAACGCCTATTTTCCACTGCACCGGACGTGAAGAAACGGAGGCGAACGGAGGTCACAGAGGTGACCGGACGCGGTCTTTGTTTGACCGGACGTGTCCGGTCAGTGCTCAGTATTTGCGCGCGTCTCGGTCTTCTGATCGGATGCGGTGGCACGTCCGGTCACGATCGACCAGACGCGTCTGATCGTGGTGGGTGCTTACTGGACTCAAACCGGACGCTGGCACTGTGGCATCCGGTTCATCTAGCAGCACATCCGGTCGCTGACTCGTTGGAGCGCTGCTCAGGCTTGACCAGCGCGTCCGGTCGGTTACGGGACTAGCGCGTCCGGTCGAGCTTCGCGCGTGGGTAGTGTGCGACCAGCGCGTCCGGTCAGTTTGACCGGCGTGTCCGGTCAGCGCGACTGCAGCAGAATCAAGTGTCTAATGGCTCTATTCGAAGGGGTACGTCTATAAATACGTGTTGGCCGGCTCTTTGGAGTAACTCTTGGCTTGTTGATCATTCTAGCACTCTTTTGAGCTGAGCACATCCCCTCCCACTCATCTCCCTTGCTTGTTTGCCTAATCAAATCGAGATTGAGTGATCTCAAGTGCATTTGCTTATGAGTTTGCATCTAGTTGGCATTTGGGTATTCATTTGCTGCGGGATTCTTGTTTCTCTTGATGATTGCCGCCACCTAGATGGCTTGGAGCAGTGGTGGAGGTCCGGCACGTGTTGGTGATTGTTCGTGGCCGGCTCCGGTGAGTTTGTTGTGAGGGGTTGTTGTGGTTCCCTAGCGGAGCGCCGAATTCCAACTCTAGTGGATTGCTCGTGTCGGAACTTCTCACCATTTGGTAGGTTCTTGTGGCGCCTTTTGAGAGGCTCGGTGTGATACCGATTAGCCACCGAACCACGTGGTGTAGGGGGACACAATGGGGACTAGCGTGCCGGCAAGCACGTGAACCTCGGGATAAATCATCGTGTCTTCACTTCTTTGATTGTGATTGATTCATCTCGGTGGATTGATTATCTTGATTATCATCACTTAGAACTATTGATTGATTGACTCAATTCATTGCCCCTCGGTGAAATATTTCTTACCCTACTCTTGTATTACATTTCAAGTACTTAGTTGTTTTTCTCTAGTGCTTAGTACCTTGAGTAGAGTAGCCTTCTAGTTTTCCTCTTGCGGTTTGACTTGTGCGGTTGAGTGCAAATATACTAGAATTGCGAATTGGATAGGTGGCTTGCAAACACCCCGTAGGCTAAGCAAAACTCGCATCTCGCTATTTTTTATATTGATAAACTTATTTAGCGTGTCTTTATAGACATTTTTAAAAGGCTATTCACCCCCCTCTAGCCATCAAGACCTTTCAACCCTAAGTTGAGGTATATATGCGAAGAGCTATTGGGCCTTGCCTGGTCCTATTGGGCCTCGACCTTTTTAGGAGGCGGGCATTATAGTGTGCCTGCCTCCATAAATCAATTTTACGAGGCGGTATGCATTAACCGAGGCGGTTGGATTTTGTGACTGTCTTCGTTAACAAAATGACACCGTCTTGCAAAATCATTTATGTAATAGTGTATGCAATAACTGTCGCCTCAAGGGAACTTAAATTCAAGCACCTAAATTTTAGCGAGTCCCATATATATACATGCCTCGAACCAATTTTCTGGTGGCTTGACGCCTAGGGTCATAAAAAACTCAAGGTGCTTGAGGTATTCTCTCTCGCTCGACTCATCTCTTCGTCTTGCTTTAAGATCCTCAAGCTTGAACTAAACCTCATAAGCCTTGTGAAGTTGTGATATTATAAGCTCAAGTAAATACGTGTGTTACTTCCAATTGTTACTATGTGACGTGTATACACATGTATCTAGTTCTATTGTCCAATTGTATTGCCGGCTACATTCTTCAAGTTATGGCTCACAAATGGACAATATAAATAACTAAAGGCCAATTACTAGAACTTGGGGCGTCGAGCTTGTTCAAGTTCATCCCATTAGTTCGGGTAGGGTGGTGTTTGGTGGAGAACAAGTTGAGATTTAATTATTATAAAAATCTTGTTTTCCAAGGATGTGATGTTTATATCTATATTTTCAAGGATGGAATTGTTTATTTCATTACATGACTTGGGGCCACACATCACATATCATGTTGGATGGCTGCATCAATTTTGTTTTCTAAACTCATCCAACATTCAAGAATATCTCTCTCCAAGGGCCAGTTCATTACTTTTCATCCTTCACTCAAATAACCTAGGGAGTGAAATGCATTGTGGGTCTCTAAACTTTTCCCTATTTTCTTTAGGGTCCATGCAGGGGTGAATAGTAAGGAATTAATCCTGAAGCATCACTCTAGAAACATACATAAACCTATTAGAATATATGGTAAATATTGGGCTCTTGAAAGGTAAAAATACATTTAACCCTATACTAGGGCACCGGGCAAAATGAACCTAATGAACCTAGCATTGCCATTGGGTCCGTGAGCTCTCAAAGTAATCGACTAGGTCCTTCACTCATTCTAATACTCCATTGTATGTCTAATCATAACATAATTTCACATTTCGAATGAAACAATTGAAAATTCTAAAAACACAGGTGATCGAGAGTTCATGAACACAAATAAGAATGAAAAAAAGGTTTGAAAACTTAGGGCATGTTTGGCACGGCTTCACCAATAGGATTTGAGAGAGGTGAAGCTAAAAAAATAGCTTTCCACAGCTCTGTTCCTCATTTTCCTCTCTCAGTCATGCATGAAGCTGCCAGTGAAGTTGTTTTGCCAAATAGTTTGTTAGCTTCAACTAGAAAGTTGCTCATAAAACTATTCTTAAAAAACAGTTCCACCGGTGAAACTGAGCCGTGTCAAACGGGGTCTTAATTTAGAGGAGTAAACAATCTCGTTTTACGACGTACCACCAACTAAACATACCTACTACATATAGAACTTGGTGTTGCGGCCTGCGCTTCATATATTGGGGGTGTTTGGTTCCTCCTCCTAAACTTTAGTCGCTGTCCCATCGAATGTTTGATACATACATGGAGTATTAAATATAGACTAATTACGAAACTAAATGCACAGATTGAAACGGTTTTGCGAGACGAATTTTTTAAGCCTAATTAGTCTATGATTTGACAACATGGTGCTACAGTAACACATATGCTAATGACGAATTAATTAGACTTAATAAATTCATCTCATGAATTACTGATAAATTCTATAATTTATTTTTTTATTAGTATGCAAACAACTCATGGTATCCCCGTACTCCTAAAGTCACCGGATCCGACTACACCCTTGCCAGTGTACTGGTAGCGACAAAAGAATATCGTCAATGGTTCGTGCATGGACGCATTCATGCATGCTGCATTGTCCATATCTGGTTTCCTGACAACTTGCAGCTTTTTAGGGTCTGTTGGGTTTGGTTGTTAAAGTTTAACGAACACTGTAGCACTTTCGTCTTATTTGATAAAAGTTTTCAATTTTGGACTAATTAGGCTTAATAGATTCGTAATCTGTGTCAACATGCATGTAATTAGTCTACATTTAATACTCCATGCATTTGCCGCAACATTGATGTGATGGGAGTTAAACTTTAACATGGTGTAACCAAACGGGACCTTAGTTCCCTTGATTTTTTTCCCAAGAATGAAATGCAGATATTTTATGAATGAGAAGCATCCAATCCTACCAGGAAAGTTATTGTCTTCGTTCGGCTGCCTGGTGGCTGGTGACTGGTGCTGATTTGTTGTGAGAGAAAAATACTGCTGGTTGGCTGGTGCCTGGTGGCTGATGCTGAATTGATGTGAGAGAAAAGCACTGCTGGCTGGTAGCCAGCCAGCCGAACAAGGCCATTATAAATTGAGGAAGTGACATCAAGCCTTCATATATAACAGGCTTATCTGCTAAGGGAGCTTCCGTAGGTTGCTTTAACTACATGATACACTTGGTTAGCGATATGTTAAGCAGCCCGGCCCAGCATCAGTTATCCAGATTTGATAATCCATTCGTCTGCTCGTATTTTAAATATATTTTAATTAAAAGTAAATTACTATGATGGTACGGTCCTAGTCTCTAAATCATTACGTTATTCTTGTACGCAATGCTTGCACAGTGTGGTGTCTGCCCATTTTTTAGCGACAGATTTGGCTATAGTGCCCGTCCGTATCATTTGAGGGGCCGTCAACATCGTTTTATATAGCTGGGCTAAAATGGAAATCTTTCGTCTCATGATTCCTTTTCAGTTTTGAACATTACTATAAAGAGGCTATCTGGGCCTAGCCCATCAGAAACGTGAAGCCTTTTGTCAAGGGCTCAATCAAGGCTCAAGTCAGTCCTCCGCCCATACCTCTAAATCTAATGGGCTAGACATACTAGGATGATATTAGGCCCATCTATGTCTCGACACCCCCATTCCTCGTTTACCTCTCTAGAATATTAGAATCTATGGTCGACGAATGGTAATATTTCCTGTTGCAATTGTGTCTATTCAGTGATTTATTACACTAAGTCAGGCTGCCTCTCTTTCTAGTGATTTAATCTCCTAAAATTGTGCCTGTTACAAGTCAATTTAAGCACATAAAACTTGTAATTGATGGCGCCATCTTTGTTTCTATCTGAGAGGGCTTGTAGAAATTAAAGTCACACAATATCATCCTGTTATCATCATCTTCAATTTGGAGATTATTGAGCCACTGAACAAAATCGTGTCTTTCAGGCCCATGACATGGGCCACAAACAGTTGTGAGGTTCTAGGTTGGCCATTATGTGCAGAGGTGAATTACCATTGCTACTTTCATTGCCTCCGATATTCATGACGATAATTTTTTTTTGTAGAAATCAGATCTCTGCCTAAATGGAGCCAAAGAAGAACAGCCCAAACTGAGAGTTCTATGAAACTTCAGAACTGGAAAACCTCGAGGAAGCATGAGTACCAAGCTAAAATTTCAAACACAGCACAACAGAGAGTAATGGTAACCAAATATGAAAGACAACAATGACAGGTTCTGATCACACATCACATGAGTCTTAAAGAGGCAAATGTCGACGACAAGTTTAATATAGCGATAGGGATCAGGGCATTCCTTGAATAGAGTTAACTTAATCGACCACCACATCATTAGGAATCGTGATCATTTGTGACACCGCTCTTGCTTGGGCTGGCTTCATCTTCAGGCCTTGACGCAAGGAGTAGCTCCATTATCACCTCCAAAGGAGCGACGCGACAAGTTTCCACTACTGTATTCTGAATTTCAACAATACGTATTTTAGGGTAAGATACACCATTATCAGCATATTTAGAAAATATCAGAGAGTCCTGGGAAATCAACATCTTGACTAGGAGGAAGCAAAATATTAGATCTGTTTGGGGAGCATGGTTTCTTTTTCCTTTGGCTTTTGTTTCTGATGGTTGCCTTCTTTACAGAGATCACAGTTGGCTTGCACCCATGGTGTACCAATGAGTCACGGACTCCTCCTTAGCTTCTAAGTGGTAACAGAGATGAGAGCAGCTCCAAATTCTTTAGGGAAATCAGGGAAGACATTGCCTGCATGTTTGGGGTAGGCATGTGGTCGTTGCCATGACCATTGTATATAACAACGTGTTCAACTTTGGCAGGTAGGGGGGCTTAAGCCCCCATAGCCGTTGCTTTGCGGTTCCAGTCTAAAAAGCTTGGTGGTAGGATTCGGATTTGAACTTTAAACAAATTCTTTGTACTAGCTAGCTGTTTGCAATGCCGGTCAGGGGCTGAGACGCTAGCTCACACACCACGTTGTGCTTCACTAGACATGGCGGATGATGAGGCGCCACTGCCATGGCATGGCCCTCGCCGTCGTGTTGTCGTCGATTAGTTTCATGGTGGAGGCAAAAGTGTGTGTCGGCAACCGCGACCTAGCTCCCCACCGTATAAAAGTTTAGAGGGGCTTATGTGAGATTCCGCACCAGCGCCCTCATCTGTCAATTGTCATAATCAGGTCTGTAGTTCTATTAAGCATCGCACGCGCTAAGCCGCAGTCTTCTTTTGTGTTGGCAATGCTGCAATGGCTAAGATTGAGATCTCCATCGCTCTTGGACGAGGACTGTTGAAAGCCCGGAAAGAATAACGGGGAGAATGGGGCTGCTGTGCTAGCGCATCTGGAGATATTGTTTATCAAAGGCTACACCGATACTGTGATAGCCCAGACGATCTATACGGTTCGCTCCGTGTGGCGTGTGCAGTTAATTGTGCGTGGCGACACCGCCTTGCCTATTAGGGCACCATCAATAGAAGCTAGCACTCCTAGTGGTTCTAATACAAATAAAACGATCCACGTAGACTAGGAAATATTGAGAGTACTATTCACACAATGTAAACTATCACTGCTTATAGTTTGCAAAGAAACCTTTTTCTTTCATCATACTTCACCTTTATTTTCTCTTCCTCTTTTTTTTTAGCGTGGATCACCTTATTTCTCCGAACATACGTAGCTACTTTCTTTTTATCCTCACTTAGGACCGGTAAAAAAAAGCAGCGTTGGAGGCCTTCGCACCAGGATATCCTGGCTTTGAAGACAAACGGTCCTAATCGCAACACAGCATCTGACAGCTCGACAAGTGGTGAGCTCCGCGCACAACAAAGGCGAGGATCACATGCGCCGTACTCGGTACCTCCCCGAACGATTGCTCTGTTCCGCGGCCACGGCGACTCGCCGGCCCGGCCTCATCTGCAGACCTGTCGACGCGGGCGTTTTCGCTAGGAAACAATCCCGAGAGGCCGAGACGAGACGCTGCAAAACTCCAGGATCTCACGACCCCACCGGCCCACCACCACCACAGCAACCCACTCGCACCCCCGCTCCACGCCTCCACAGAAAATGAAATCTCCTGTTGTCTTCTGCCCGCTCGTCGCCACAGACAAGCTCTTCGCCATCACCACAAACGCCAACGGGTTCCGACATTTCGACGACCCAGGCCTTCTTCCTGCGAGTTTCATTTCATACCAGGCTCCAGTCAGAGAACCTTTTTACTCCTCCAGGCTCCAGTCAGAGAACACCATACCATACCAGTGGCTGCTACACCTGCTCACTCCATTGCACTAGCAGCAGGAGGGAGCGCAGGACTCGAGCGGTCTTGGCATGGCTTCTTCCCTCGCGCCCGCGTCGTGGGCGCTGCCGCTGCAGACGGGCGGGGCTGGGGCGGCAGCGGCAGCGGCGGGCCCTTCCTGCCGCGCGATGCTCGCCGTCGCGGAGCCCCGCTGGGCCGCGGCGCTGCGCCGGCCAAGGGTCCTCGTGGCGCCTGCCCGGTGTGCGGCGCTCGATGGGCCCGGCGCCAGCGGCGAGGAGGCCAAGATCGAGGAACAGAAGAAGAAGAAGAAGAAGAAGAAGAAGAAGAAGAAGCCGGCGCGCGGGCGACCGGTGTGGAGGCGGATCCTGTTCGCCTCGAAGAAGACACGAAGCATCATCATCCTCAACGCCCTCACGGTCATCTATGGTGTGCGAATGTTCTTAATCTCTCTCACTCTCTCTCCCAGCCGCTCCAGCTTGTACTACATGTTCAACTGCTCGGTCTCAAACTCTACTTTGCATGATTCTGCCATTGTTAATTGGTATTCAAGAATACCAATGTGTCGCTGTCGCCTCTATAATACAGCTCCAAATACCCTTCATCCTAAAATTCTTTCTCCGACCACTGTGATTAGTTTGTTACAACAATTGTGAACTGTGGTTGGCATTACCAGTAAAATTGAGCCTTTGTAATTCACCTTTTATCCATTTTTTCTGCCAGCAAGTGATATTCCGGTTTTGAAAGAGGTCGAAGCCCTGACAGAGCCTGCGGTCTTCAACATGGTGCGGTTCGTTGTTGCAGCCATCCCCTTCGTGCCATTCGCGGTCCGTGCCTTTGGGGACTGCCGTGTACGCTATGCAGGACTCGAGCTGGGAGTCTGGATTAGCTTAGCTTACCTTGCTCAAGCGATTGGATTGCTCTCATCCGATGCTGGCCGAGCATCCTTCATCACGGCCTTCACGGTAGGTCCTGTTTCGCGCCCAGTTCATTCTGAATTTTGGTGGTTTTGCTGAAATGGCTTGAACTGGCAAACGCTAAATATCTACTATTACTGTATTCTGAATTTTGGTGGTTCTGCTGAAAGAGATGGCTTGAACTGGCAAATGCTAAATATCTGCTATTACTATACAGGTCATAGTTGTGCCTCTAATTGATGGCCTTCTTGGTGCCTCGATCCCCAAACTCACTTGGTTCGGAGCCATCATGTCACTATTCGGAATTGGCCTGCTGGAATGTGGCGGCTCTCCTCCCTGCGTAAGTAACAACTTTTTTTTTCTCTACTGACTGTTACTAGTAGTTTTTTGGCTATTGTGATAATAGCTCTGAGTATCTTACAGAATGGTAAAACATCTCTGGCACAATTTCTTGCTTTCCTGATTTCTGTTCAAAAGCTTCTTTATGCAACAATAATCACACTTTCATTGAGTCTTCTATCTTCCAGTTAATTTCAAGCATATAAAAGTTCTGTTAAATCCTCAAATTTGATAGATTTCATTATTTCAAGTATTCGGATATATTTATGAATTGCTTGCTTTGTGCCTTAAAAATGATATGATATTGATTTTTTGAACTGCTTTTATTGTGTTCAAAGGTTGGTGATATTTTGAACTTCTTCAGCGCCGTATTTTTTGGGATCCATATGCTTAGAACAGAGCAAATATCAAGGAGTACGGACAAGAAGAAGTTTCTAGCTCTTCTTAGCTTCGAGGTTGTGTGAAGATATTCTCATATCCTTCATACTGCCAAATATCTTACCCATTGGGATGTGAAGTTGTGAACACAAAATCTTCTGATAACCAGGTCCTTGTGGTCGCTTTCTCCTCTGTTCTCTGGTGTATGTTCAAAGATGGCTATGTTGATACTAGTGAATCCAACTTTGACTCTTGGACTTTCGGTATGCTTTGGGATACTGCAGCTTCATTTCCTTGGATACCAGCATTGTACACTGGAGTCCTTTCTACGGTGTTATGCATGTGGGCAGAGGTCAGCCTACTTCTTTGAGTGTTCTAGTAGTTTTAGGGCCCTTCTGGTTTAATGCTTGCTTGTTTTAAGCATGTGGAGTACGTACATGCCCTCGTGCAGATGGTAGCAATGGGCGATGTTTCAGCAACTGAAACTGCAATTGTCTACGGCTTGGAGCCAGTTTGGGGAGCTGCTTTTGCTTGGTTCCTCCTTGGTGAAAGATGGGATAACACTGCATGGATTGGAGCTGCTCTTGTATTATGTAAGCTTGTGTTCCTTTCCTTAGTTTTTTGCCACTGCATGTCTGCATTTGCACAGCCTTGATCAAGGTGTTTGTATGCTACCTGTTCTTAAAAATTGATCATAGTGAACAGAGAACCTGAATTAAGTATTTCTTCGAGCTAACAGGATACGCTTACTTTTCATCAGGTGGCAGTTTGACTGTTCAGCTATTTGGGTCAGCTCCTGAGAAGTCCAAGAAAATTAAAAAACGCAGCAGCAATGCTTTAGAAACACCAGTGAAACAACAAGACTACCTATCGCTATCTCCTATACCAGTTGATTCCGGGAAGTTCATAGGAAGGCAATTAGAAAGGTAACTTTATGAGTTTACTTGTTGACTGTCTTTTACTTCTGCATTTGCTTGGTCTCTAGTCTTCCTATCTCCATTTATGTAGTGCCAGTCGTTGCATTTACTTTGGTTAAATTATTTATTTTCTGCAATATAGGAGGAACAAAGCATTATAGACCAACTTCAAGGCAAGAAAGGAAATCATGCGATGATAGGCTCAGATACCAAATTATTGGCCGGATGCATCATTACTTGGCTCGTCAATATGGGGATGCTGCTCGATTGCTCCGCTTTTTTTTTTTTTGCCCGCAATATCTTGGAGCTCGTATTTGGATTTATATTTTTGTCTCAGATGACTGTGCTAGTGGCAACTCGAGGAGGTCTAGATACATCTACTGGCATGGCAATTGCGTTGAAATAACTTAGTATGTTTTGGGTACTGTTAACTGTATAGATTTCATGTAAATATAATATATGTACGTACACAGCTAAATGGTTCTAGAGTACTGAACTGAGCATACTTTGTATAATACTGAAATAACAAATACCATGCATGGTATTATTTTGACTCACAGTCATAGATTCAAGAATCAGGACATACTATGTTCCGTTGAGATTGATTTTGTTGTTGTGAATTTTTTGGTCGAAGGGCGTAAGCTTGTATTCTGCTCCTGTATTATGTAAGCCTATGCTTCTTTGCTTAGTCATTTGTCTTTGCAGGTTGCAGCTGCAGGCCATCCTAATCCAGTTGTCGGTATTCATCTTGTCTAGTGTTGCTTAAAACTGACCATACTGAACAAATGACCAAGATTAATTGTGAGGGTCTGAGGGAGGTAGATTCTTTCCTTCCGCTTTCCATCCAGGATGTTCCGGTCCGTGGGGGCCCTTTTCCGTCGAGGTTAGCCTCGAGGCGATGAGGATTATCTCGATGTGAGAGGCCGGGCCACATTTTCCTGCTTGCTTACAGAGCGGGCTGGGTGAAGCGTGTTACGCCAACTGGGCCGAGTTATACAAGACTGTCGTATCCTTGACTGGACTGGACTAGTATAGTTTCTTTAGAAAGGTCCAACAACCTATACTTATCTTTGTGGGCTTCGATCTTTGTCGGAGCGAACGTTTACACTTCTCTCAATTTGAACAAATCGCAACCATGCACATGCGATTAGGCGTAATGTAGCGTTGCTTCTTCTATCACAAGTGGCAGGCTACAAATTTAGGTTCGAATCTCGGCAACAGACTTCCTAGATATCTGGCTGCAACTTGTGTGGGTAGCTCTTGTTTAGTTAGCATAGTAGGAGCACGTAATTTACTGGTCCTTGGAACATGCTGTTCGTAACGTAAGCAAAACACGGCGCGCATGAACGCCGAGTGACCTCTCTGCTCGCCTGTTCTCTCGGAAAGGCGAATAGGCGATTTGGGGTTGGGGCCGGGCGGGCAAGTTGCTCGGAAACACCAGAAATTTCCAGGGCTCCAACTTCAAGGCGCGCATGTGACGACTTCCTTCTTTATATACTCCGTGGCCGTGGGTCTCTTGCTTCTCTATTGGGTCTGGTCTAGATTGCAAAATTTTTAACTCTAGTTACCGAAGCAATTTCGTTTGTATTTGGTAATTATTGTTCAATTGTGGACTAACTAGACTTAAAAGATTTGTTTTGTGATTTACTACTAAACTGTATAATTGGTTTTTTTTATCAATATTTAATACTTGTCTAAAAATTGATGTGACGAAGAGAGAGTGAAAAAACTTAAAATTTAGGAAACAAGGCCTTGGTTCGGTTGCGACCTGTAATCTCTCTCAATCATGGCACAACTCAGACGATAATCCAGCTCGTGCCTGTGTGCAGACGCAAAAGTATATATTTGGGGCAAAAACAAAAGCAAGCAAACGCAAGTATGCAACCACACCATACGGGCACACCTACGGAATCGGAGAGAAAAGAAAAGATAAGAAAAGGATTAACCTCGCAATCAAACCCCACAAGCATACGTACGTTCATCTGAGACGGATGATGAATAGCCGCATTTTCTTTTCTTTTCCCAATATACTCCGTACGTGCTCGGGTCGTTTCCGCAATACACCCTCCGTCTCAAAATACCTATTGTTTTCGCTTTCCGAAAAAACAATTTTAACAAAATATATATTAAAAAATATTAATATTTATGGTATATAATTGTTATCATTGGAAAGATCTTTGAATCTAATTTTTTAATAAATTTATTTGGAGATACAAATGTTATATGTATTTTCTACAAATTGAGTGAAACTTGCGGTACGGAAACCAAAAACGACAGATAATTTGTGACACAGAGAGTAGTTGAGATCATGCACCCCCAAAAAAAAGTTCATACATAAATTACTCATTATTCATGCATTGCGAGATATAGACCTCCCAAGTTGCATATTATATATAACAGATAATAACACAAAGAGATTAGGCCATCACCTAGGCGACCAGACCAGTGATGAAGAAAAAAGAAGTCAATTAAACAAGTGCTGATTCTTTGCAGTCCAGCTCAGCTACGCGCGCATTATAATATACTAGTGGCAGGCGCGCGCCCTCGCGCGCGTTAGGTGGGCACATGACAGATTCTGAAGTCAGAAAACATGTTATATATAGAGAGTGTAATATGAGCAATAAGATAGGTAGATATACATCCAGTGTACACCAAGGTAAACAACAATTAGAATTTCTGTAGGCATCCACGAACACTAATCGTTGAAACATTCTTGTGAGGACAATTCTGTCGTCTATTAGTCTGTTATGCTCCAGCCATTGGTGACAAACAATTGATAAGCAGAACTGCGAAATACAATTGTCATGAATAATAAACAGAAATATTTACATGTCAATGTTAACGGCGCTAACGTGGTGTATGCTAAAGCAGCAGTGGTATTACTATGGAATTGAATGGAACAAAAAAACATGCAATAGATTTAGGAAACAAAGGGGGAGATCACATGGAACTGAATGCATACCATTTTTACAGGAGCTGCAAAGGTTGAGCTGTTCATTTCATTTTGCACAGATATTCTTCTTTATCATTGATGGTTTGAACCTCTGTAATCTGTTGAAAAAAAATTACAATTAGCAGGCACACGTATATGTAAAAAAAGAGATAGGAAACTAAATAGGGAATGAAAACAGAGAAAGCTCTGAATTTAGCCTTTGTACTTTGCGAGAATTTTGGAAGAAAATATGGGAGGACCAAAAATCTAATATATTGACATAATTGAAGTGGGGCAGAGTCTCGATATAGCAAACTATGATCAATATGTAGAGTCGAGTGCGGGTAAGGTAGCGTGCAAGATTAATGGAATAGGCATCAAAGTGAATTTGTAGCTTTGAGTCTCATTAGGCACCATGAATATCTTTGAAATGCATGGAACTAATTTAAATTGCAAATAAGAAAGCAAAGAAGGATCTTATGAAGATTTTGGCCAAGCGGATGCGGATTGGCAGATGTTGGTCTCGGTATCCATGAATAGAAAATATGTGAAAAAGTAAATACGAAATCTACCAGAATGCTGCAATGACTATAGATTAGCCATATGTTCAGTGTGAGCTTACAGGAAGATGATGCAGTGATGATTTGATGCTGAAGAAAATTCATTACATAGCCTACCAGGTGAGGTATTCTTTTTCTCATTTGAACAAACGGAGAAGAATGGTCAATGTAGAGCAGAGATAAAGATTTGTTGGTCTGTCATAAATTAGCTATGTATTCAGTGTGAGCTTACAGGAAGATGATGCAGTGATGACTTGATGCTGAAGAAAATTCATTTCATAGCCTACCAGGTGAGGTATTCTTTTTCTCATTTGAACAAACGGAGAAGAATGGTCAATGTAGAGCAGAGATAAAGATTTGTTGGTCTGTCATTAGCCTATGGAGGGTACTTTTTTTCACGTTCCTATAGAGCAGCAGGTATTTAACAATAAACAGATAATCAGCCCGATTTTATGACTCAGGAAGGCAAACTTTTAAAATTAGCACCAATTCTCGTATTGAATGTTATATTTCCTGGCATGTCATACTATAGAACGTGTGGATATCAGATTCAGTTATTAGAAATGCTCCAAGTCGTTAACTCATAAGCTAGAACACAAATGTGGGGAGAAAACAAACTGAATTGATAATGCAGTTGTGCAAGTGAATCTTTGATGCAACAAAATACTAAATGAATTGGAACATATGGATGAAAATCGAAAGGCTACTAATAGTTAAATGTCCACTATTTTTTAGTAGTATACATGGAATTCAAATAGTTAGCAAAGCAATCGAGGAGATTTAAGTAAACAAATCAGAACCATGAATTCTTTGTACCCAAGATAATTTACAGTAGTACGTCTAACTGTGATAGCAAGGGAAATGAGGCCGCACGCTTTGCCTTCGACAGTGCATGTTCAGGATGCAAATTAATGGGGTAATATTATCTTGGAAGACAAAGTTCACTATAGGTTGCACATGTCGGCTTGTGATACTTCTGTAGCTGTAGATATAATATACCGATAATTCAAGCTGAGCCAACTACGGAACAATGATTGTAGAATTTGCAAGTTGATTCTGGTAATATAGTACACAGTGTATGTACAGCAATTTAACAACAGAGTCTGAAGATGGGCTCATGTGAAATGTTGAGAAATAATTTTAATTATCAGGCGCCACAACAACCTAAAGGCGGACCTGTAGATAGTGAAAAATAAATTCAAATACCCGCTGTAGCAGTGGATTGGTTGGGTTAGAACTAATTCTAACAGATCCGTACTGAGAGGAAATCTACCAAATTCAAGAGAATAGAAGCAAGCTGGAAAGAAGGAGAGGAGGCGGCGGCTTACCTGGCAACGTGAATGATGACGTAGGGGTGGCTGGGTTGAAGGTCACAGATGGCAAGTCTGAGATGGTCTAAACTGTAGGATCCTAAATTAAAAAGTGGATGCTAGATACACAGGTGGTCTAAACTCTGAACATTTCTGTAGAGACATGATTCCTTACGCTATATGGTACGATATCGAGCTATTTTCAGATCAATGTGACCACGTTGGAGAACCTCAATAGTGAACAGAGCAATATTTTTTTTAGAAGGGACGGCAAAAGCTTTGCCGTAATTTTTATTAGACGGAGAAAATAAAAATATAAGGGTCGGCCCAGTTTTTTGAGTGCAAACCAGGCCAAAAAACCACCAACTGGGAAAGTCCACAACTCATCCTGGTGAACAGAGCAATATGAAGACCCAGATGCATCACAAATGTAAACCAGAACCTACATTTAAAATGCCAAGTCATCAAGTTCGAAAACGACTACTCTTATCTGTAGTGGCAATAGGAATTCCAAGTTTACATGTGCTATTTTCCAACTTTAAAAAGCATTATTAATTGTAGGCAGTAAATTCTAGATAATAAATAGACCATGCTTAGCAAAGAAGGAAAGAATAAGAAACTATGTCGAAATAATATTTATAGTAACGAATAAGAGAAAAGATGTTACCATCATGTCAGATGCATATGAAGCCTAGTAATAGTTTTTAGTAATACACCACGGCACATAAGGATTTGTAGAAGGGATATACAGAAAAGGTTAACCAAAGTTGTTTACTTTAAGCATCAATCGACTAATCCAAGATCTTAAGCTTATATAGGATATAAGGGGGATGTAATAATATAGTCTTATATTAATAACACATTTGTACTAAGTATTAACACTAAGAACAAAATCTTCAAAATAAGAAACTCATGGTTCCATTGAAATCACTCCCTTCCGTTGTTTTATAGCAGTTCAAACCCAAAGAAAAGGACTCTTGTAAGCTCCAATGTAGTCTGAGATTAACTGGAGATGTCTGTCCATCAGATCATAACATTGAGTAACGAATGCCAAATTTTCATAGCAGGACGAAGTAGGAAAAAAATAGCAAATGGCGAATGGTCAGAACAGAGACCATAATGAATGTGGAATGCACAAATTGGCAAATGGTAGGACAGGATATTATTTGCAAATAGGCTTGGACCATATAGAAAGTTGGCGGAGGTTCAGGCCTCAGTAATATGTCAATCATCATTTGTTTATGAACCTGGAGCTTCAGGGCATGCTGACAGATGGGTCACTCTAAAAAAAACTCCATAATATAGGTAACATGCCATGCCCAGTACCTCACAGGCGAACGAACATCAGATCATATCCCTGAGCAATGGATATGGAATTTTCATCACAGGCATCTAATAGGCATGTGTTCCGGGTAACAAACAGTGGCGTGTGTTAGGAGGAGAAATTTTAAAAAGAAAACATTAGACCATAAGCAAATACAGACGGGAGTGACGCAAGTAGCCCATTAATGTCTTGCTGAATTAATGTCTTGCCGCATGAGCAGGTTCCTGAAATCCAAAACAAGGTACGTGGGGCTGAAAAACTGGTAAAAAATCGACGATGCAAACTCATTGTTCTCTAATCGAAACTAAGGCCCCGTTTGGTTTGGTTTGGTTTTGTTAAAGTTTAACTCTCATCACATCAATGTTCCCTCAAATGTATGGAGTACTAAATGTAGACTAATTGCATACATGTCGGCACAGATTAGGAGTAATTTACGAGACGAATCTATTAAGCCTAATTAATCCAAGATTGAAAACTTTTTGTCAAATAAGACGAAAGTGCTACAATGTTTGTTAAACTTTAACACCCCAAACCAAACACCCCCTAAGGAAATATAACTATGCCGACAGCCTGACATCAGTTTTATTGACAGACCCATGCAAGTACAGGATGTGAAGATATATAATTCCAAGTGCTTCTACTATGAAGATTTGAAGAAAAGAGCTGAGGAGAAAACATTTATCAGTAGCATATAAATAGTGGAGTTGTGGATGCCAGTCTAAAAAATCTATAGAAATTTTTATCAGTAACAAATAAATAGCACGGTTATGGATGCTACAAAATCATGGCACTTCATGGAACACCTATGGTGCATAAATCAAGAAAGGCAAGTTCAGCACTCAAAATTACCTGTGACCAACAAGCTAATTAAAAGGGACATGCAGTGACAAAGAGCGTACATATAAATGCATCTGGTGACACAAAATCTGACATGGAGCCATGGAAACCAGGTAATCCCATAAAAAATGTATTTACTGTTTGTTCATTATACTGTATCCTAATAAATGATTCATCTCAGTGAATGATAAGGGTGATAATGGGAATGACCAACTAAGGTGACATGGATGTCTCAAACTCATGAATAACCAACTAAGGTGACTTAAGTATTAGAATGAAGATAATTATTGGCAGCAAGAAAGACATGTAGTAATACGACATCGCCATATGGCCATATCAATCAATCCTACGAAATTGGAGGGAAAAACTTACAGAGGAGTCTACTGCAACTGCAAACCATTGATGTCATAAGGTATCTATATACGTTTCTGTCAATCTTTTGTTATTCGAAAGATCAAAATAAGCATTGTAAAAGAAAGGAAGGAATATAATGCAAGGTTAGTAGTGAGCAGATGGGACCATTTTGAGGCCACTAAGAATGTGGAATATCTGAAATGTTTGATGCAATGACTAACAAACGACCAGTACAAAATGGCACAGTGAGAAAGGAGAAATGAATGGATCAAAAGTTTGATTTGTCTTTGTAGCGGCCTATGTTTTAATATTCCTGATCTATGAGACCATGACCTCATATTCCATTTTGATAAACAAAGACCAGGCTAAAAAAGGTGAAACAAAGATGAGAACATGTATTTCCAATGGGAAATAGAAAATATCAGGATCTAGGTGGCAACAACAAGGCTGTATATCCTCAGGTACTCTAGATATAAGATGGAATACAGGTAGCTGATTGATTAACACACAAGACAATCTCTGTATGACCCGAAACATGAATAGAACAATTTCTGTGTGTCATTACAGAGCACAATCATATCCTCAGCTAGTCCATATATGAGATGGAATACCGGTAGCTGATTGATCAAGGTACAAGACAATCATCTGGGAATAGTTTAGCAATTAATTTTATTTTGTTGTTGAACAATTTAATGCGAGACATGAGATTAAGATCAATTACAAAATCTAACAAAACATAAAGGGTGCAGTGGTTCGAGATGGAGCACACTTATCTGTGAAGCTAGAACAGTTAATTGGTGTCACAGAACCTCCTAATTATAATGGCCCACAAGCACACGTCATTGTCATAATGACCTCTGACAGTCGTACTTATGTTCACCATAACTTAAAAGGCCTGCTTTCCTCCGAACAGGATCCAATCACAGGAGTATTGCAATATTACAACAGTTTATTCAAAATATTCAACAGAGTAAAGTAGCGGAAGTCTTACAATAACTTAGGTTACAAACCAGTTTTCAAACTTAAAACCTTAGGTAACATTATTACAAACCAGTAGTAGAGAAGTATCGGTAGTAACTTTATTACAACACACAAGCGAGATGCCTTGCCCAAAGGCCACACAATCTACTCGTCGTCACTGTCTTCAACCACGACGGTCATGCAACAAGGCTCGAAGCAGACTTGTTCATGAACCGCACCTGCAACAAGGGGTTAACAAACCCTGAGTACGAGAGTACTCAACAAGACTTACCCGACTAAGACAAAGACTCCAAGGGCATGCTAGCTTTAGGGAATCAAGGTACGGGTAATCAAGAATCAAATTTTCTTTTTGCAGAAAAGCTTATTAAAGTAAGTCCTTATCTTCAACATTTTACTTTTACCATTGATGGTTCATTAACCAATTCTAGGTGATCCTAATCTAGATCAAAGTAATTATCATCAAAACCTTTCTCATTCTTTCTTTCAATTCCAGTTCTTAACTACGATGTTGGTGCAAGGCCAAGACTCCTTTCTCGTGGAGTAACGACGATTCGAACCGCTTCATTTACCCAGCTGGGGATTCCTAACCACACGACATATGTAGAACTGAATCTTGCATATATCAACTCTTACTCGGGTTTTCCCAAAACCAGAACGTGTCCATCGCCACCCGAGAGCACAGTACTCCTCGAACCCGGCCCGATTCTAGCCCCGAGGGTACACGTTACTCTCGCCATCTCTCCACTCCCAGTGCGAGGTTAGACGTTCTCGTAATGGACTAACCAAAGTAAGGCTTACCCGACATGGGCACATGGCTAGTACTAATAAAAACTCCATGACGCGAGGGCCAACAACGTACGGTCCTTAACTGATAAGGCGGAAACAATACAGTGGGACTCCTTTCCCAATGCATGTTAGCAGTGGCCAAACCACCCGCCCGATCTTACAAGTTCATTCACATATTTCAATATTCATTCGATATGCCGTCATGGCTATGTAAACATTCATTTAAAAGCTTAACTTCTAAGCATAGCGAAGCATACTACGCATTTTCTGTAAATCAGGTATCAAGGTTGATATCACAATAATCAAGGATGATAATGCAGCAATTAGGTTATCACTCAACTCCTAATTACTTAATGCAGTCAACCATAATATAAATAATAAAACATTTGTAAAACTCAAGGTAGGGTTTAAATGCACCGGGGCTTGCCTTGCTCAAACACGACGACCGACTCAGACTCGAGGACTTCACCCCCTGGTCCGGAACCCACCGACGATCGCTCTTCTCCGGAAGCTTGATCGACGACTTCGGCTTCCTCGAAAGCGGAGACTACACGAATACATAACATGCTTTAACATGATGTTCGATGATAAACATGATGCTTGATGATAACATGCCACGGTTACGATTTGAGTACAACTTTTCTTCACGGTACAGTCGCAAACAGAAAACCTACTAACTAGAAGCGGCGATTCCAGCGATACCAGCTTTTAACCTAACAAGTTACTAACGAGCTCAATCATGAAATTAAGGTGCCAAAGATCACAAAAGGGTAGTGATCCAAGGACATCACTCAATCAAAAGGCACACAACACTTAAAGTTCTCAAATTAATATTTATTTTCTATTTAATAATTAGGGCATAATTAGAAGTTGATCAAATTTTACCTAATCAAGCTCAAACTTTTTCTATGGGTTAAGAATGAATTACAACAGTGTTATAATAAATTTCATAATTTTTGGATAAATAAATTAATTATTAAAATTACTGGAAGTTGCATTTAATCTTTAATGAAACTAATTAATTCTACTGCTCAAATTATTCAAATTCATGATTTAACATTTTTCCTAGATAGTTTATACATTGAAAAGCTTACACAAAAATTTTCATGAATTTTGGAACTCTACACAATTTTTAATGAAATAAACAAATAACAACACTATTCATTTATTTGAAAAAGAAAAACAAAAACAAAATCGGGCTGACTTTTCTTTTTCCCCGCGGTCCGGCCCAACCAGACGGCCCGCTCACGCGCCCGCACGCGCGCTCGCGACCGGCCCAGTCGCGCGGCCCAGCCCAGCGCTGGCCTGCCTCGCGCCCGCCCGCTCACTCTCGCTGACATCGCGGTCCCACTCGTCATCGCCTTCCTCCCGCCTCCTTCGCTCTCTCCCCGACTCGGCCATGCCCGCACGGCGGCCGGCCGGTGAGCACGGCTTCGGACACCCAACCAAGCGACACCATAGCACTAGCACAACAAGGCGAATCCATTTTACTACCTAGCAGCTATCCTACGGCTTCGGAAAGGTTCTCCCGACGGCCATGGCAGCACGGCGGCTACGGTGACCAGCGTCCCGATGATCTACCACGCTAGCGTCTAAAGCAAAGGCACAGGAAGCACCAGAAGCTCACCGCGGTTGCAGCGAAGCACTCGGGAAGCTTGGAGCAGCAGTGGAAGAGGCCGACCACGTGAAGCGGCACGGTCGCCGGAGCTGGGCACGGGAACGAGTGGCCGCGGTGATTTAGACGAAATTGGGCTGGCTTGGGTGGTTCACGAGGTGCGCGAGGCCGAGGCGAACGTGATGGCGTGCTTTTCGTGGCTAGAGGTGACTCGACGGCGGCAGCGGCGAGCGGTGGAGCTAGCGGCGGCGGTGGTGGCGAAAACGGTGAACGCCACTGTGAACCTCGGTATATATAGAAGGAAATCGCGTCTACAGAGCAGCACTGCAGTGCTATCGCGCTGGCGATCCTAGCGCGCGCGAGAAGCTCCTGGACGTCGCCCGGCGGCTCGCCGGCGCCCATGCCGCGCGGTGCCCGGCGGCGATTGGTCGCGGCACTGTAGCTGTTCCCCCAACTTTGAATTTTCAAACTGTTTTCTCAAATTACTCTCAAAATCATGTAACAACTTGAAAAACTTCCAATCTATGAAATCTTCAGAATTTCAAGCTCTACAAGTTTTGTATTGAACACTTTTTCAAATTATAACTGGATTTTGAAATTTGAATTTAAACTCAAAAGGGGACACATTTTTCAGATTTGGTAATTTAGAAATTACTTTTGATTTTATATTGAAACTTCAAAATCTCCCAACATCAAAGTTGTATATCTTGACCAGACCTACAACTTTGCTGTTCAAAACTTTTTAAAATTCAGCCTCCATTTTGAAATCTTGGTTTGGGGACAAAAATGAATTAAATTTGAAATTTGTTTATTTTCAAAATTGCTCCACATTTTACACTAAAACTTTGAAAACTCAAAACACCAAAGTTGTAGCCCTTGAAAAGTTCTACAAACTTGGTTTTGAACTTTTTTCCAAATTTTGCTTAGATTTTGAATTATTTCAAAAGGGGTAAAACAGGGTTTTGAAATTTAGGGTTTTCGGAGGAATTTTAAATCGAAATTTGTTGCTACTTTGATTGGTGATTACTTAGTGATCAAAACCTCACCCAAGGGCATCATTTGGACCAACATGACATGGTTGACCAAATGCCACTCTTGGTTGACCAATTAGCTTTTAAAAATTCTTTTACATTTCTCCCCAGATTTGAATTTAAATTTGAATCGGAAAACTCGTGACAAGTTTTGGGACTCCAATTCAAACTCAAATTTGGAGCTTCATTTTAAATGTTGTACTTGAGCTCATACCCTACACTTGACACTAGTGGGCAACACAGTCGCACACCTCAATTTACGCAGGGCATGGACTAAGTATTTGCGGTGGCATTCGAAATTAGGGTTTTCGGGTTCGGAGCACACCACTGAGAAACACATTCAACCTAAATAAGTAAACTCGTTTTAGTTGATGCATAACAAGTTTAACCTAACAGGGATGCTTTGCAATGCATTATGATGACATGGCAGATTAATTAGCACTATAACACCCGGGGTGTTACAATTGGCGCCGTAGATAAACAGAGAACACGAAGAACGCAGGAACCCTAAGGAAGAGAATGAAGCAAGATGAAATCAATCCCGCAAAAAAACGAAGCTAGGGTTTCATGCAGGAGCGAAGCACGCGTGCGGAGGATGGGGGAGAGGTAGGGGGCCGCCAGGCCCCACCCGAGCAGGAGCGCCGCCCACAGGGGGCGCGCCCTCGCGTCGCGCCCGCCGCCGCATCGGGAGGGAAGGGGGGAGAGAGAGAGAGAGAGAGGTGAGGGAGAAACGGAGGCCAGAGGCAGGTGAGGGAGGGAGGAGGAGGAGGAGGAGGGCGGCCACCGCCGCCGTAGCCCGCTCGCACCTGGCGCCGGCCCTGTCCGCGACGGGAGGAAGAGGGAGAGAGAGCGAAGAGAGGGAGAGAGGAGGAGAAAAAATCTAGAAGCAGAAGCGGGAGCCGCGGTATATATTTTGTTGTCCGGATTCTGAAGAGAAGCCAGAGAAGCAGATGAGAAAAACAGAAGAAGCTAACCAGAAGCAGGAGAAACTGCTGACGGCGGAATCCGCTCCAAGCAACCTGGATCGTTGGACGCGAGATCTGATGGCCTGAAACATTTAGAGCGACGTGGACACCGGTTCTTCTTTAGGAGCCCGCGGCGTTTGTAGATCTAAAAAGCCCCCAGGCCCCAGCCGTCTCCATCGACCGGGCGGTCTGATTATGCCGCGAACGGGGGTCCTGGAACGGCGATTTCCTCTGGGCAGCGTGGGCGTATGGTGCGCAGAGAGCGACGTGCCGCTTTTTCAATTGGACGTTAGGCCGGCCGGCGGGGCCCCCCGGCCCCCGTTCGTTCGGTTCGGTTCGTTTTCCTTCCCCATCCCGGGCCGCCGCTGGCGCTGGCCCCATCGGCACGTTCTCCCGCCACCCCCCGTCCGCGTCACGCGGCTGGCTGTCCATCCAGTCCTCGATTCCGTTCCACACTTCCACAGGCTGCGATTTTTTTTTGTTTCCGCCGCGTCATCGCGCGGCCGGAGAACAAGCATCGACGCGCGCCTTGGTTTGCCGCGACGGGGGGACGGACGGCGATCGACAACGACGTGCGCACGGGACACGGAGGCCGGAGGAGAGAAAAATTCGTGCGCGCGGCGGGGACGCGATCGACCCGCCGAGTGAGTGGTGCGTGAAGAATTTCGGCGCGTGAGCCTGACGGGTGCCTTGAACTTGTGCCGCGTGGCTAGCACCCGCTGCTTTTCCCCCTATCTCACAGACACAGAGGTTGTTCTGCTTCCATGCCACGGCGGAGCGGTCTGGCTCTGACTGGCACGTTTAAGATCAACCGCGCTCGCCGATTTTTTTATTTTCTTTCAAATAATAATGTTAGTGCTACCAAACATCAGATGAAGCTCCATGCTGGCATGGCAGCCGCAGGCAGGGTTTGCATGCATGTGCGATGTGTCGTAGCGTAGGCCACCATGAATCCATGATTGAGGTCTTTCGTTCCTCGCGGTTTTAGCTATACAGTACGTACCAAGCATCTATGGAGGCCAATTGTGGAAGCGCTGCTATAACCATTTGCGTATGCAACACTGTTGACCAATTGCAGGGTACGTACGCCGCCTCCTCCGGCCATGGCCACTTGCCCGGTCTTCAGCTCTTCGCTGTTGACGTGCTCACCATCCTCCGCTGGCCGCTGCGGCGGCTTTGTTAGAATGTTAGTCCTGCTACTGTTTTTTTTATATTTATCGTTTTATTTTGTACCTTTTTCAGTTGGTTTTATCTAGTGGCAGTAATTTATAGGCTTGTGATAAATGTCGTACATTGAAAGTAATGCTACCTCCGTTTTAAAACACACAGAGTTTAAGCATCCTATAACAACATAAAAATACGGCGGAAGTAGCGTAAGTTTGCTTGAGTATTAAACGAGCTTATAACCGAAGGAAAGAAAACGGATAACGATCGATGTACATTAGTTCTTTTTTCCTTTTGCTTTGACAAAAACACGTGCTTGTTTCTTAATTATACTCCTATATGGCTATAGTAGCAAGTAGTATTATATGCGTAATTAGTCCATGGAAGCTCAAAACCTACTACTGTTGACGCGGCCAATCACCAGTTCACCGCCTGTCAAGCTCAAAAGTTTATTTCGACGTCCAGCTGCAATAAACAAGGCAGGGTTTAGCATCAAGGAGCCGGCGCGCCGGCGGGTCTCAGCTAGCTGGAGCGTGTGGTGGGCTGCTGGCTGAGTGCACGGCGACGGTCAACTTAAACGCCTGATGCAGAAGAAGCCCCGGCCCGCTCGAACTGCTTCTTTATTCGGGCAACCTCGCGCCTGATGGCAGCAATCATGAAACGGTGGTTTCAGAAACCTACGTCTCATTTCCACCGTCGCCGGCCGCTGTATTTATAACAAATTTTCCTTTTCATTTCTTTTGGTTATTCATTCAGAGCTGTCTTATCGAGATCCCGTTTGCTGTTCTTGGAAGATACTTTGCGAGATTTCTTCTGCGGGTGATTACGCCAGCCACTTGATGATGCATAATATTGATTAATAAAATTTGGATGGGTCATGCGAGCGAGCTCCTGGCGAATTACTCAACTATAAAACGGCTGATGGTTTCTACGGCTCATAATCCGGCTGAAATTGATTTGCTGTAAGAGAAAAACATTGTTCTATGACTGGTAATCCAGACTGATAAGTTTAAACGAACGAGACGTTAGTTTATATAATATAGTCGTAGAGTAGAGTACAGTTGAAGCCTCGAAGGAGTAGTGCTCAGTCCTAATGCTGATAGAGGACGACGGCCACTTGAGCTGTCTAGATCATTCGGTCACAGTACTATTGGTTGAAAGAAAGACGGCTACTGGTAAAAAAAAAACAGCGCCGCACAAAACAGCACGTACATTTCTGGTGGCTGCACTGTACATTATTCATTTCCCGTGTTTTTTTTTCAAGAATTTTAGACTGGTCGAGTTGGCAACTTAACAGCGAGTTCTGCAGATTGTATGAGGGGAAATCAGACTGCAAGTCGTTGTGTCTAGTTACCGAAAGGTTGGGTGCTACATGAGCATGTTTTAATATAGCCGGCCTAGCTAAAATTTAGCTATAATCAAATCAGGGCTATATCTGGATGGTAGCCAACTCAAAATTATAAAACATGCTAAAATCGATCTCTTTGTAGCTCATGTTCATGTAGTATTTGCCTTGCTTAATTGGTGGAGCCAGCATATAATAGTATCCAGTACTCCATCTAAAACAATTGCCATTGATCGCTCATGTATATTATCTTGCATATATATTTGTTAGATAATGATCTTGCATATATGTATGGAAATAGTATCGCAACTTACTCCGTTTTCCATTGGATAGGCACGCACAGACCAGAATTTTTTTCGAAAGATCGCACAGACCAGAATTCAGTTGCTACACGTGTGGAGAATAACCTCTGTCCCAAGATAGGACGATTATAGGAAGACAACGAAAGGAAGCAAGGGATATCGAAAATAAGGTTAGTCCCTAGTACCAAAATGGTGGGAATAGTTGCTGCGTCTGCAGAAGAACCTCTCCCAAGAGGCCAAGACTAGGAAGAAAATGAAAGGAAGCAAACGGATATCATCGAAAATAAGGTGGCAAGCTGATCGGAATAATAGTAGTAGCGCAGAAAAGACCGGATAGGCAAAGAAACGATGCTCCAATAAATAGGCTTTTAAGATGATTGCAGTTGTGGAGCTAGAAAAACCAAACAGCCTTGCTACTATTTCTGTGATGTGATCTGAGAGGAGGCCGGGGCCATCGTCATGGGCCCTGTTCGCTTGTCTTATAATCCGTACTTTTTCAGTTTGTTTTTTTAGCCGGAACAGTATTTTGCTATCACAACAAATCAGCGAACAGTACTTTCAGCCATGATTTTTCAGCGAAGCGAACGAGCGCTCATTATCCTCTTGGGACACCTTTCAACACCGAGTTGCCATTTTTGAGCTCGGCTGCATTAGGGGGGAAAAGAAAGTCGGCAGTAATGTGACAAATTCTATCTGACAGTGCAATAACATTTTGGTGGTAGAAAACACGCTGAAGCTTCTTCTTTTTCTTATCTCTGGATGTGAACAGAACTTTTTGAGCGATTGATATGTCACCAGCCAGCTAAGCTTGAGTGCAACGGAGGAAGGGTCGCTGATTGGGTTGGCTTTGAAGAGCATGTAGTGTCATAGTGTGGGCACTGGACAGAGCTATATACTGGGCGGTGTGAGGCGTTCAGAAATCAAACGTAGTATATAGCCTGTTCCCAGCCGGCTTCCTAGGTGTGGTCAGCAAGCGATGCATGTGTGGTCCGTGGTCGCGCTGCTAGGGACGGCCACAGCCTACCGATAGCAACCCCGGATTGAGCTAAGCAGCAGCGGCAAAAGTTGGTGATAAAATTGCGGGACGTGCTCTAAATCATAACGCCTTGTTTGATGTACACGTATTTATCTCAATTCACGTGTGTTAAAGTAGATTAGAGTAGACTTAAGCTAAGTTCTATTTTAATCCACTCCAACATATATGAATTGAGGTAGATACACCTGCATCAGCCAAGTGCTGTGAAAGCTAATTTAGCAACCTAGCACCGGTAGAACCATCCCCGTGTCCTAACGGCAGCCTAGTAAGGCACCTCGTAGCTGTTGTACGGGGGGGGGGGGGGGGGGGGGGGGGGGGGGGGGGGGGGGGGGGGGCTCCTTCCTCTCTGACGAGGCTGTAAGTACACATGAGATTATGTTAGCCGTAGAGATTATGTTTTCCTATATATTATATTATGTTGGCCAGCTATGTTCATTTGTTTTTCATTTTTGGGTATCGAAGGCTTGTTAGCTTGGAAGAACGCTGTGATTGATCGAACTATCCCACACATAAGTGTGGATGCATCCATGCCTTAAGGCTTTGTTTGATGTAGTTATATTCGTATCAATCCACATGTGTTGGGATAGATTAAAGCCTTGTTTGAATGTAGTTAGATTCGCATCAATCCACATATGTTGGGAGGGATTGGAGTGGAACTTAACTAAATTCCACTCCAATCGACTCCAACACACGTGCATTGAGGTGAATCTGACAACATCCAAACAAGTCCTGAAGTGGAACTTAAACTAAATTCTACCCCAACACATGTGGATTAAGGTGAATCTGACAACATCCAAACAAGGCCTAAAATGTTTCAATTTCCGTGTGATATTGTATGGTCTAGATATGTTATTTGCAATTAGCTTATGGGAAAAACATAAAAATGGACTCGCCCTTAGCGCGCACACACTTTCCAAACACGATCTTATTGTCATTTCACATTGTATCCCATCTTGCAATAAGAACGAATCACCTTTGCATGATCACTTATGCTTGAATACTCTTACAATCATGTCTTCATATATCTTCCATATTGGCAAAATACCAAACCTGTCGTTGTGATGGTGTGATGCAGATTAAATGGAAGAGAAAGTAAGGAGGATTACCTTAGGGAAGAGAGTCCATGAAAAAATACTCACATCATGCGGGTCTATGACGAATACCTATACCACGCATATCTTCATCAGTGAGAAACGACTCCACCAAGATTGAAGAAGCCCCCTTTCTTCGTTAAGGAAGACTGGAAGAGGTAAAGGGTTCAGGGCCATAACATTATATTATTATTTGTTTTTTGATATTTATAGATGGGGAAAACAAAAATAAATTAGAAAAAAGCAAAAACGCCAAAGCAAAAAAAAAACACCAAAACTAGAATGATGCAGAATCAAACCAAACACGAAAGCAAAAGGGGAAAATACATAATGGTGGAAGCGGAACAAAACAAAAATCAGACACAGATCAGAAATTGATGGAAGAAGACAAATAATTATTATCCCTTAGGACTACGACGGCACTTTAGAAAATAAAAAAGACGATATGATGAAACTTTCGCTCTTTAATACTACATATAGATATAGATTTCACGCCCTATGTTTTGTTTCTTTTCTCCATTTGTTCTGATCGATTTTTTCCTATATTTGTCCCGTGTTTCGGTCAACATTTTTCGTTCCTATGTATCTTTTCCTGTTCCACGGGATGCCCCATGTTTCGATCGATGTTCTCCCTATTTCCCGTCTTGTGTTTTGATTTTTTGTTTCCAATTTCATGATCAACTTTTTTTCCTATATTTAAAGTCGTGTTTTGATCGCATTTCTATGTTTTTCTCGATTTCTCACAGTCAATAAATATGAAAATAAGTAGAAGGATAAACAATATCAAAATAAACTGTTAGAAACAAAGAATAAAGACAACATCACAGACCCTAAAATCTTTATTATATTTTCTAAGAAAGGGGGATGCACAACCAAGTTGTGATTAGGAACAATATTTTTTTATTAGAACCTAATTCAACTCATGGTCCAACTAATCAAACTCTGAAAGGAGATTGAACAGTTTATTGTCTAGCCTAAAGAAACATCCCTCTGAATTTAGAACCTACAAATGCGAACGCGCTCCTCCAAAGAACCCCGCTCCACGTCGCCTCGAATGTTTCCGGTCGTTGGATCTTCCATCGTGTGCCTGTGCTTGTCTGCACCGGAATCGTCTACCAGCGGCTTCTGCCCCTCCTTCTTTGTTTCCATCGCATTTCCTCTGCTTCTCTCGGTGTTCTGTGGCTTCTGCTCCGGAGCTAGCCCACCGAATATATACAGGACTTCCGATTCACCTTCGTGATCCTTCCGGGAAAAAAAACTGGCCTCCACCTTATCTCTTCCTCGTCCTCCTCCGCTCCTCCCGCAGGTCGCCGCGATGCCGCCGCCGCTCAGGCCCCCCCGCGCCTCCCCTTCCTCTCCCGGCCAGCGGGCCTCGGTGGCGGCACTCACCCTCCTCGGCGCGCTGGCGCGGGTGGCGCCCGGCGGTGCCTATACCTCTCTCCCATCCTCCGCACAGCTCTTGTGGTCAATGAAACCCTAGCTGCCTGTGCTCCGCTAGCCACGCCTGGTGGTGCATCGGGTGTTGCGCCGGACGGAGAAGGCCCACGTCGCCGCGCTGCCACGCCGAAGTGGTAGTGAACGTCGCGGCGGTGCACCTCCTCGGTTGGGTCTGCCGGCAGGTCACCCTCTTCCTCTCCTCCTCGTCTGTCCCGTGCCTCCTCCCTCAGATGCTCCATTCCCACACCTGATTGGGGGTGCTGCAGCCTGCGCCACCTCCCCTCTGGAGGAGCCGGCCTGTTCTATGTCCCTCTCTTTTTCGCCTTGGAGTTTGGCCTTAATTTCATACTTTGAATCTCCTACATATTTCAGGGCTTGTTGTATGCGGTAGCTGATATTTTTCCCATCATGCTTGCTGTACCTAATGCAAATTTTCGTTTCCTCTATAGCCTGTCATGAAAATGACTTCTTATATAGGTTGGGAATCTAGGCTGCTGATCTTCAAAGAGAAATTCTGTAGCCCTGCAGCTTGTGATGAAATTGAACTCTCATATTAGTTGGAAACATAGGCTCATCATCTTTAGCGGGCCAGGCCATGTTCATGTATATGTATGTGTTACTATCTGTTTGTTTATTGTGCCTCGTCGATTGACTAAATTGGATATAATTAGATTTCTCATTCATGACTTTGTTTTACCATCCATAACAATTCTTCATTGTCCTAACCAGACCACGAGGCCCTTACAAGACCATATATACAACAGCTAAAAGGTACCAGAGTTCCCTATTTAGTATTTACAAGACCATCTGATTTTCATGGTATTCCAAAGATGTGGCTGGATGTAGAGAGTCAAGACGTATGCAGCTTTCTAGGTGAGGCCTCCCCTTTCTTCCTTGTCTTTTCTTCCTTTTACCTTTTCTTGAAGGACAACATGAGGGCGATGCTCCCTCCCCATCCTAATGGTGGTCGTCTACCCTTTATGCTGATTGTTACAGGGAAGCACCAAAGTGTAGCAGCACGAGCCCACACTGAGGGGATGGCATGGGGTCAAGTTCAGCGGCAGCAAAAAGGTCTTTTTTCTATATACCAACTACTAAATTTTGGTTTGCTTCATCATGTTATTTTGGGGACCATGACACATACCACTATCTGCAATTGTCTTCGGTACAAAAACTTTATCTAATTATTTGTAAGGATCGGGACGATGCTCCTTTTATTGCCTAAATTTGTAAAAACAATACCATTTTGTCTGATTTATATGGGCACTGTACCTGAAAATCCTTTTTAGGACACTGTTGACTGTCGTTCCTCTTAATATAGTTGTCCATCCTAAGTAGCGTTCATCTCAAACACACAACAAAACATGAGATCATTTCTGTTTCTGTTCCCATTAGATTGGACCTTGGATACATGGCAACTTCTTAAATTTATCTGCAAGTGACGTGAGATGCATTGTAATATCAGTGTAGTGGGCAGATGGTTGCATGCAAACAAGGGAGAACAACAACTCTTGGTAAGAATAAACTCAGCTTTTCAATCAGTTTTATTGTCTGCTCTGCTTGACACAATCTATTTCTACTATTATTCAATTTGATCATATTACAAGATCCATTTGTCATTTTCAAATATAGAATGATTGTCTAAGATACTGGAAAAGGCATCAGAGCTTATTGACTTCTCTGAAAACCATTGTTGCCTTCTTTGCCAAAGTAATTGTAGTTCTTCGACTGAGATGACATAAATAGCATGGTTAATCCTTAACTGTACCTGTATCCCAATCACTTGATTATTGTGCTTCTCCTATGATTGTGTCTGATGGATGCCTGTTATTTGAGATTTAAGATCTTGATTGCTCCGGTAAATTTGTTTGGGCTCTTAGTGCAATGTATGCTTAGTGCTTTAGTAGCTTCACAGATTGTTGCACTTTTATTATTAGATTGATTTGACAAATAGGAAAACAAGCAAACAACCATAACCCTATATCACACAGCAACTGCTGATATATGATGAAACAGAATATAGTTTGTGAATGTTAGCTTGTCTTACTTATCACTCTTTTCCATTCACATACCTGTTGGCCATATATTTTTTTAGACCCGTCATTACTCCTTTCCATTCACATGCCTCTTAGCCATGTAGTTTTCTTAGACCCATCATTCAATTCAATTAAGATTTCTTATTTTCAAACCTCTGAAGGTTTGCGATAAGCCTAATGGCTTTTGATTTATTAGGTTGACACTCATACTCTCATGCCTTTTGATTAATTAGATTCACACTCATGACCTGATGTATTTTGTCTTTTGATTAATTAGATTCACACTCATGACCTGATGTCTTTTGATTTTTCATGTCATGTTTCTGAATAATAATATGCTACCTAGCCTGACCTGATGTCTTTTGATTTTTCATGTCATGTTTCTGAATGATAATATGCTACCTAGCCTGTGCTCATGCAAATGAAATAGTGTACCCTTCTGATGATAATTCAGAAGTCAGAAATGACAATTCCAGTGCTCTAATTAGTTTGAACCAATATTCATATTTGTATCTCAAATTGCAAAATAGTTTTTCTGCTCACTTTAGAGTTTAGAAACTAGGAAAGAGTCATTCAATAATGCCTCTCCAAATGCAAGTCACTTATGTGCTTACTCTGCTTTCAGAGCAAACACTCCATGCACCGAGCTTTGATTTGGAGATGTTACCGTGGTTCAAAGAACATGAATTGGCTCAGCTCCTGTGAACGGTAGATACAGTCATCATGCCATAAACTCACTGTTAACAGTCATCATGCTCTAGATTTTATCTGCAAAACTAGGACCTTGCCATGCGTTTGGAGTGTTTTTTTACAACTATTTTTTAGCAGTACGTACCTCCAAAGTCCAAACTTAGTGTTTCATCAACCGTTTTCCATGTTGATTTTAGATTGATTCACATTTTGTTTCTACATTCTAGGCGCCTCTGCGGCTCTAGCCTTCATCCGGGCCACTCCAATAGGTATCTTTCTCTAGGACCTTGCCATGCGTTTGGAGTGTTTTTTTACAACTATTTTTTAAGCAGTACATACCTTCCAACTTAGTGTTTCATCAACCATTTTCCATGTTGATTTTAGATTGATTCACATTTTGTTTCTAGATTCTAGACGCCTCTGCGGCTCTAGCCTTCATCCGGGCCACTCCAATAGGTATCTTTCTCTTTGCATACAAACCGAAGGCGTGTGCCTGTCGCTTCAGCATTCCACTGCATTGCTCCTCTGAATCCCCATTCCCTGCTCCTGTTTCCTACCAGAATAGGTGCTCCCATTCTTGCCAGTGAACACAGTGCCTACAAACAACCAAGCGCCGAGATGTACAACCCGTTTAGTTGGCCCTCATCATTATTGTCGTCAGGGTGTTTGATTGAGTACCAATGGGCTGGATTTGTATGGGATTGTACTCCAAGGACTCATTGGATCATGAATCTAGCACATGATTATTGTACATCAATGTCTAACTTTGAAATTACTTGAGACACCTGCATTTATTACCTTATGTAACGAATTATTATCTATCACATGATGTTTAGTGGACCACCAATGTTGTATTTCCATGTTATTGCATGGTTTTTAGCCTGTAATAGACCTCATTTATATTACCCAAAATTATAGTTGAGCTTCAACGAATAGTGGAATATTGATCTGATGATTGAAGTGGTCTTTGAAGTTCAAGGGAAAGAAGACCAGACAATTGTAAACATGCAGCACATATTAAGTGTTACGCAACGCGCGCAAGATACTTATTTCCACTCGGCGCGCAGGGCGCGCCACTTCCACTAGTTACACACATGCACGGGTACAATCTTCAATGAGGGACACCACATGTAAAATCAAGAAATGCCTCCCGTTATAAACGTCCATGGACAAACCAGACATGATACAAGACACAAGTCTTTGTTGACCAGATTTAGGGATTAGAATTATAGTTTTTATGGGGTTATCAAAGAAAGCCACAGACCTTAAAATTTAATGCTATCATTCATGGATAGTGTAGAAATTAAAGTTATGATATATTTACGAGTAAATATTTTTGTGCTTTGCAATGACAGGGGAAAAAAGCTATCAAGATTATATTTGTATTTAATAAAAACATGATAGAGCATTGTCATATTATTATTGGCTTAAATTATAGATGTCAACGTCAGATTAAATGAATTACAGATCTTAAATTTTATAGAAAGGAAAAACATAAATAAATATGTAGTATCCTGCATCATTGTTTTGACCATGTCGTTTGATAGACTTTCTCTTTCTTTCGTTATACAATGCAATAACACACAGCATTTTTACTAATAATTTATTTAAAAACATACGTAATAAATTGGATAAAAAAATCCACATATAACGATCGTGCCCCCCCCCCTGCGCCTGTACGTACGTGTGGGTGGCTCGATGCGTGCCGCGTGCGCCGGACCGGGGCAAAGGCAGGGGGTACCCCACCCGCCAGCGCCTCCGCCTGGCCCTGCGCATGTGACGTGACGGCCGGCGGGCAGGTCAGGAGGGGGCATCCGCCTCGCCGTCCTGCCTGCGACGCCAGGCGCTCCAGGCCGTTGCGACGACTGCCGTCACGGCGAATCATCTTCTTTCCATGCAGTTGCAGCCCCCACTCCACGTTCCCAGTTCCCACCCACGCTGGCTGGAGGGACCGCCAACACACCCCCATCCACGAGACCACGACCGGGGGAGACAGCGCGGGCGCGGGCGCGGGCCGGGTCCAAAACGGCGTAGCGTCCCGTCGCGTCGAGTCCAGCACAGCGCAACGGCACGGGGGAACGCACACCACGCCCGTGAGCCAGCCCCGGCCCGGCCCGGGCGGGCCGCGGCGCGAGCGCGACGGGAACGTGCGCGCGCTGGCCCGGTGGGGGCGCGCTCCCTGCAGCGGCGTATGGGGCGCGGGGCCCCGATGGCAGGAAGGGCCGGCCCCCCGTGCCTGGTGTGCCCGTACGGCCGGCCGGGGAAAGGCGGGGCCCCGCCCGTCCTCATCCTGCACGGGGCCGAGTGCTACGCTACGTGCACTGCGCTTCTTACACCTGGCTGTTGAGCAACGACGAGTTTTTATTATTTCCCTCTAAACTTGATTACGAGTAGTTGATGATGTTCTAAATGATGATTGAGAAGGTAGCAGCAGCTGGGGGAGCTCTCAGATCAGACGCGTGGTTATTGGTACCCTACGCCAACACGACTGATTAGCCCAAAGTACAGACACGAAACAGCTTGCCTTAATATCTAAAGGCGATGTGCTAACGAATGGATGTGTTGGAGAAACATAAACAATGTCTTCGAGAGCTTATCTATGTTGCTAAAGAGGGACGCGTCATTGGCGTAGCAAGGATTAGAGGGTTTCTAATGATTCATTCCCAGTAATCTAGTCTAATAGAGTGGCAAAAAGAAAACCGGCATGAGCTCACCTTAAATAGCTTAACGAGGTTGTTGTAATCTCCCTCCCATGTTTCTTTCTTTCATGTAATTTGTTCTTAATCATTGTCTTTGTAGTTCGTATGCTGCGCTATGAGTTTTCCCATCGTGTCGTATAAGCCGTTCTTTCGGCTCTTCTTTTTAATGAAATACGCGTGAAGTTGCGGTCGGAAAAAAAAGGTTGTTGTATAGTGAATAAAATAGGAAAAAGGTCAATTAGATTTCCAAATACACTAAAGATCATTGTTATGGTGGTGTGACTACCCAAATCATTCATGTATGCGATTCCTTTTTCGAAAGAAATACCTCAACAACCAGATGAAAGTTTATACTATTGGTGCCCCAAGAACCTCACACTCCATTAATCTAGTACGGCGCGATACATCTCCAAAAGGCAGAGATCCGGAGGCCGGCCGCTTTGCATTGCATTGCATCTCAAAGGCGTGAACCGAGGCATGCACATTCACAGCGTGCTCTGCCAGTGCTCCTGTCCTCTGCACCAAAACGTGTAGGCGTAGCGATTCTGCGTCCTCCCGTACAGTATGCACAACGGCACGAGGCAACAAGGCCAAGAGCCGGTTTAGTTCCCATAAAATTTTGCAAAAATTTTCGGATTTCCCGTTACATCGAATCTTTAAACACATGTATGAAGCATTAAATATAGATAAAAAAATAAAACTAATTACACAGTTTAGACGAAATGGACGAGACAAATCTTTTAAATTTAATTAGACCATGATTAGACACTAATTATCAAATAACAACGAAACGTGCTATAGAATCATTTTGCAAAATTTTTTACAACTGAACTAGCCGCAAGGCGCACCACCTCATGTCTGACCTGAGCCTTTCATTACCACCCCTGTTGGCGAGTCGTACGATACGGCGATACCGTAAAAATTCCCGCACGAACGCGGTGCACGGTGGACCGATCCCAGCCGGCCCCAGAAGGAGGCCCGCGCGGCAGCAGCTCTGGTCCACAAACACTCGGGCTTCACAGTGATCTCCCAGGGAGCAGCACATGGCGCTGCCTGCCACGTGGCAGCAGCGGGCTCGCTCGCGTTCGCGTCGCGATCAGGAGGATTGGGGCTTGGGGGCCTCCGTCGTCCGGCGTCGTGAACCTGTGGCTCGTCGAGGACGGGGCCGGCGGAACCGGATCCGTTGCGCGAATCGCAAAGCGCGTGGGGGCTCGCCGGCGACCGTCCGTGGCCCACGGCAGCTCAGCGCGCCTGTGATTGGATTAGCACGTAACTGCACGCAGCAGAAACAATGGATGCCACGGAATATTTTAAACAAAAATAAGTGGGAGACTGGGTCCAACGATTTGCCCGTGACCGGGATGCCTTTTGTACCAAGCAGCCATGTTTGCCTCCCTGTGGCCTGCGTCAAATATCGTGTTTTAGTTATTTATAATTCGTGTATGTAGGTTGGTCAAAAATATTAACAGTGTTAAAAAAGTCTTCATATTTACTTATAGTCTAGAAATTACGAGAGCAATGAAAATTATTTTAAAACTTTAATAAAATACTCTCTCCTTTCCAAATTATAAGTCGCTTTGACTTCTTTTGGATACGTCCATTTTGATATATATATATATATATATATATATATATATATATATATATATATATATATATATATATATATATATATATATATATATATATATATATATATATATATATATATATATATATATATATATATATATATATAACAAAATAGACGTACCTAAAAAGTCAAAGCGACTTATAATTTGGAACGGAAGGAGTAATCATCTAACGATATAAATCTAACCGTAGAGTCCACACCAAATACGATTGATAAGTATATCTAACTTTATATTTTTAAATGTATAAGAGACTTTATCGATTATAATTATTAGCTTTTAAATAGCTAAATTTTCAAGCCATACATGGGTTGACGCACTACATATGTATGGTACTGATGTGTTCAATGTCAGGAAGCTTTGAAAGCAATCCGATGGTACCACGTTTTGTAGTAATAAAAAGACCAAAGACAATATGTTTCAAAATAACAACAACAATAACACGGAATAATGGCAGCTTTTCTCAGTATTGTCCATAACCATATGTATAACTGGTTGCAGCAGATCATAAAAAAAAGAACTATAAGTTAAATTAAATTTGAATTTTATAAGGAACGCAATGTTAGTCATCAACCGTGTGTATTAAGATGCATAAACAACTTATATGGCTTTATACTGAATGATGTTCTGTATAGTACAATTGTCTAAAGTCTTATGCATAGTACCTTTGAAAATTCATTTGCAACTAGGAACAGTCCCAAATAAGGCTCCCACCCAAAATGTCATGGCAAGGTCCTTTGCTCTAATTACTAGTTCCTGGACTTATTCTGCTATCATTTTTTTCCAAGGCTTCATGCTATTTTGTTTGAGTTTTGCCCCTTTTTTATTATTTTTGCTCACAGACCTTTCCAAAGGCTCTCGTTTGGTATGGCTCTAGCTTCTTGCTACCGTACGTACATAGAAGAGTCAGAGCCGATGAAACCAAAAATATTGATTTTTATATGCGTTCATTTTAAGATGATAGATATAAGTGGCTCCTTGCAATAATGCACAGAGGAGCCAAAGCCAAAGCTAGTCCGAGCTCTACTGCCTATAAAGCTTTCAAACTTTTCTCATACAACACCATCGCATGCTACACACTACAACAAATTCATATTGTATGACATGTTATGATCATGTAAAATAGAAAGCAATTTATGCCACCTTTTAATCCCATCACACATATAGTTACGAAGGAATAATGCTAGGAATTTTAGTTGTGGCTAGGACCGGCATAAAATGTTGAGCCAGCTGGTCATGTTCATAGGATCACCGTGGACAAGCATGGGTCGTTGTTTCAAACAAATTAAGTTGAGGCTTCTTTCTATTATATTTTTCTTAACAAAAGCAATTCTTGAAAACAACCATAATATTAGTTCGTCATGACATTAGAGAACTCTAGTTTTTATAATTTATTAGTACAATGATATTTCTATGGTTTGGCCAAATTAACTTACCACCCTACCCATTAGTCAAACAACCATAATATTAGTTCATTTTGTTTTAAGTCTTAATCATTTGCATCCTTCTTTTGCGTTATATTTTCCATGTCGATATATTTTTGGGTTATGTCATGATTTTTGTAAATATTATTAATATATTTAACCCACTTCAACTAATGTTATTAATAAAATTAAAAGGTGAGACTAATCTAGGAGGAGCTAGGCATTTTTATTAGTTAAGAAGAAAAACAAACACTTAAATTCAAGTCAAATAGGACTTATGGGGTTAGGATGCATGGCCTCACCTCTCCAACCAATTGAGTTAGACTTGCTTCCTAACTCATGGTATTAATCACAGAACAAAAACAAAGAACCAACAATTGAGCCAGTTCAATGGTTCAAGATTGATCCAACGGTTTATAAAAAAAAATATTTTTAAGTAATATCCCCACTATATAAGTATATATATGGAGAAAAAAGTAACGCATTACATCACAACTTACCCAATTAATTTTGTGGGTGTGGGTGGACTTCCCTCTTGCTATACTTGGGGTTATTATTTTGATCCTCTATCTACCACATTTTTTTATTAAAGCACGTTAATTTTTTTTAGTGTCTAGCTATATTGAACCCACGGTTCAATGTAAAAACCCTCGCTTCCACCTAGACCTAGCTTAACCAATTTACAGACTACATGAGCAAATTTATGATTCCGATTCACGTTCGACATGACTTGGCCACAAAGATGTATGAATTCTGACTGTGATAGAATGCATACTCCTACATGAATCTAATTACAGAAGGCAGGGAAAGAGTACTGTTTTTTTTTGCTAGAAAAGGGTAGGTTGCATCCTTTTAAACAATCACGTCGACGGTTCATATTTGGGGATTTTTTCCAGGTAGTCCAAGCCTCCATGATAGCCGCAGGCTGAAAGTCCTATGTTTAATATTGGTAATTAGTGACAATGCCTAAGTACTAATCCTATGTCTAAGTTGTATGTAGCATATAAGGATTAGTACATTCCAAGGTTGGTGGCAAGATGAACATGGTGATCATGATGGTCACACTTGGATTTGGACGCAACCCTACGTGATCAAGGCAAAGATATATGCTTAAGGGTTGTGTTTTAGTAACCAAGACACCTAGTGGGTGTGGTTACATTATAGGATAGATAGTCGTACTATAAAGAGGGAAATGACGCGGCTATTGAACTCATAAGTGCCTCTAGGTGTGCATTTCATAATCATATGCATTTGGATAGAACTAATAACGCCTCGATAAATGATTGTAAAAATGCTAACATACTCACACATGACGAGATCACTTGGTGGTGTTAGCACGTTTGCGAAGACGGTGGAGTTTGAGCGGTAGAGAGGGTTTGGGGTCCTCTCTCCCTCCCGCCGAGCTTGCGAGGCGGGATTCAGGCGTTTTCGAGGAGTTGAAACGACTATTTTTCCACTACGCCGGAAGTCAGAAATCAAACGGAGGCGAACGGAGGTCACAGAGGTGACCGGACGCTAGACCGGACACGGTCTCTGTTTGACCGGACGCATCCGGTCAGCGTTCCGTGTCTGCGCGTGTTTTAGTTTGTTGATCGGACGCACAGCGCGTCCGGTCACAGTCGATCGGACGCGTCCGGTCGTTCAGGGAGCTTACTGGACTCCAACCGGACGCTGGCACTGTGGCGTCCGGTCAGTTCTGCAGCGCGTCCGGTCGTTGTTTTGTTGTGCGCTGCTCAGGGTTGACCAGCGCGTCCGGTCCATTACGGGACCAGCGCGTTCGGTCGATCCCAGCGCGTCCGGTCGTTGCGTGGAGCGTGTCCGGTCGGTGCTTCGCAACTTAGCCGTTGCGCGATCGGCGCGTCCGGTCAGTTTGACCAGCGCATCCGGTCAGCGCGACTTCGGCTGTTTCAAGTTTCTAACGGCTATATTCGAAGGGGTACGTCTATAAATACTCATTGGCCGGCTCAAGGCTCCATCTCTTAAACATTTGACATACTTGTGAGCACTTTGAGCTAAGCAACTCCCCTCCCACTCATCTCTCTTGCTTCTTTGCATATTCGAAGTGAGATTGAGTGATTCAAGTGCATTTGCATTATGAGATTGCATCTAGTTGGCACTTGGTGGTTGATTTGCTGCGGGATTCTTATTTCTCTTGGTGGTTGCCGCCGCCTAGACGGCTTAGAGCAGCTTGGAGGCGTTGGCAAGAGTTGGTGATTGTTCTTGGCCACCTCCGGTGATTGTGAGGGGTTTGTGCCTATCTCGGCGAAGCGCCAAAGACAGCGTTAGTAAATTGCTCGTGTCATTGCAACCTTTTGCCATTTGGTAGGTTCTTGTGGCGTCTTTTGAGAGGCTCGGTGTGAGACCGATTAGCCACCGAACCACGTGGTGAAGAGGGACACAACGGGGACTAGCGTGCCGGCAAACACGTGAACCTCGGGATAAATCTTCGTGTCATCACTTTCATATTGTGATTGATTGATCTCGGTGTTCGGTTATCTTGGTATTCATTGTTGATCATATTGGTTGGCTCAATACTTCGCCCCTCGGTGAAACTCTCCCAACTCAACTCCGCATTACTTTCTTAGTTATCTTTGCTAGCTAGTTAGCTTTGCTTTAGTAGCTTCTTTATGTAGCTTGCTAGTTGTAGTTGTAGTTACCTTCTTGGTTCGACTTGTGCGGTTGAGTGCAATTACTAGAATTGTGAATTGGTTAGGTGGCTTGCAAACACCCCGTAGGCTAAGCAAAACTCGCATCTCGCTATTTGTTATATTGATAAACTTGTTTAGCTTGTCTTTGTAGAAAATTTAAAAAGGTTATTCACCCCCCTCTAGCCATCAAGACCTTTCACAGGCTGAACTACAGAGTTTAGTTCCACATGCTACAGAGGGTGTGTTCACTTCCTTCAAAATTCCAAAAAATACAAGATTTCCTGTCATATCAAATCTTTAGACGCATGCATTGAACATTAAATATAGGTAAAAAATAACTAATTACACAGTTTGGTTATAAATCACGAGACGAATTTTTAGAACCTAATTAGTCCATGATTAGACAATAATTACCAAATACAAACGAAAGAGTTACTGTGCTTCCAAAAATTTTACACCCCCATCTAAACACACCCAGAGTTCGGCTCGCCATTGGCTTGCAAGATGGAGAAGTGAGCCGTGGACGCAGCTCCCCACTTCTCATCGTCCTTTTTTAATTGGAAAAAGTCTACTTGACCCCCCAACTATGGGGGATCATCTACTTTACTCTAAAACTATGAAACGGTCTAATTTACCCCCTGAACTTTACAAAACTGGCCAAATCAACTTCTCGAGCGGTTTTGGGCGGTGGTTTTTGCTACAGTAACAGCGGGTTGCTACAGTAACAATGGTTTTGTCTTTGTCTTTTTTTATCTATTTCGTCTAAATCTTTGAAAAATCATAGTAAATCACAGAAAAATCATAAAATAGAAAATCTAATTTTGTTGGACTCCACATGAGTAGATTTACACAATGAACATATAATATAGTATGCTTTAGTATAAAGTTTTTTGCTGTAAATTTGGATCTATTTTTTTTCTGTAATTAATTTGAATAATTCATACAACAAAAAATTTGTACTAAAGCATACTATATTATATATTCACTGTGTAGATCTACTCATGTGGAGTCCAACAAATTTGGATTTTCTATTTTATGATTTTTCTGTGATTTACTATGATTTTTCAAAGATTCAGACGAAATAAATAAAAAAAGAAAAAGACAAAACCGTTGTTACTGTAGCAAACCATTGTTGCTGTAGCAAAACCCCCACCCAAAACCGCTTGAGGGAGTGATTGGATCGGTTTTGCAAAGTTCAAGGGGTAAATTAGACCGTTTTAGAGTTTGAGGGTAAATTAGATAGCCCCCGTAGTTAGAGGGTTTTTTTTCCCTTTTTAATTTGTGGCGATCTTTGGGGTGGTGGGCGGAGGATTTCTAACTGGACGGTGAAGTTTGTCTGGTGAAAAGGACGGGCGCCACGAATCCGTCCATCGATCCAACGCTGTGCGCGCGTTGGAGGAGGGACCTGCCAGGGCCCCATCTGCAGCGAGAGACTATAGATAGATGCCTTCCTCTCCGATCACCTGATGGCTGATGCCTTCGCGGCCGTCTTCGCCTGCCGCTGCTGCTACTACTACTAGTTCCCCAGCCGCTTCCCTCCCCCTCCCCCTCCCCCTCCCCTTTCCTTCCGCACTCCCACTTCCCAATCCTGGATCCAAATCCCAAGCTATCCCAGAACCGAAACCGAGGCGCGCAAGCAATTATTATCTGGCTAGCTAGGCCTGTAGCTCGGAGATCATGAAGCGCGAGTACCAAGACGCCGGCGGGAGCGGCGGCGACATGGGCTCCTCCAAGGACAAGATGGTGGTGGCGGCGGCGGGGGCAGGAGAGCAGGAGGAGGAGATGGACGAGATGCTGGCCGCGCTCGGGTACAAGGTGCGTTCGTCGGATATGGCGGACGTCGCACAGAAGCTGGAGCAGCTCGAGATGGCCATGGGGATGGGCGGCGTTGGCGGCGCCGGCGCTACCGCTGATGACGGTTTCATCTCCCACCTCGCCACGGACACCGTGCACTACAATCCCTCCGACCTGTCGTCCTGGGTCGAGAGCATGCTGTCCGAGCTCAACGCGCCCCCGCCGCCGCTCCCGCCGGCGACGCCGCCGGCCCCGAGGCTCGCGTCCACCTCGTCCACCGTCACAAGTGGCGCCGCCGCCGGTGCTGGCTACTTCGATCTCCCGCCCGCCGTCGACTCGTCCAGCAGCACCTACGCCCTGAAGCCGATCCCCTCGCCGGTGGTGGCGTCGGCCGACCCGTCGTCCACGGACTCGACGCGGGAGCCCAAGCGGATGCGGACTGGCGGCGGCAGCACGTCGTCTTCCTCTTCCTCGTCGTCATCCATGGATGGCGGCCGCACTAGGAGCTCCGTGGTCGAAGCTGCCCCGCCCGTGACGCAAGCGTCCGCGGCGGCCAACGGGCCCGCGGTGCCGGTGGTGGTGATGGACACGCAGGAGGCTGGGATCCGGCTCGTGCACGCGCTGCTGGCGTGCGCGGAGGCCGTGCAGCAGGAGAACTTCTCTGCGGCGGACGCCCTGGTCAAGCAGATCCCCATGCTGGCCTCGTCGCAGGGCGGTGCCATGCGCAAGGTCGCCGCCTACTTCGGCGAGGCGCTTGCTCGCCGCGTGTATCGCTTCCGCCCGACGCCGGACAGCTCCCTCCTCGACGCCGCCGTCGCCGACTTCCTACACGCGCACTTCTACGAGTCCTGCCCCTACCTCAAGTTCGCCCACTTCACCGCGAACCAGGCCATCCTCGAGGCTTTCGCCGGCTGCCGCCGCGTGCACGTCGTCGACTTCGGCATCAAACAGGGGTTGCAGTGGCCGGCTCTTCTCCAGGCCCTCGCCCTCCGCCCTGGCGGGCCCCCATCGTTCCGACTCACCGGCGTCGGCCCACCGCAGCACGACGAGACCGACGCCTTGCAACAGGTGGGCTGGAAACTTGCCCAGTTCGCGCACACCATCCGCGTCGACTTCCAGTACCGTGGCCTCGTCGCCGCCACGCTCGCTGACCTGGAGCCGTTCATGCTGCAACCGGAGGGCGACGACAAGGATGAGAAGCCCGAGGTGATCGCCGTCAACTCGGTGTTCGAGCTGCATCGGCTGCTCGCGCAGCCCGGCGCCCTGGAGAAGGTCCTGGGCACGGTGCGCGCGGTGCGGCCGAGGATCGTGACCGTGGTCGAGCAGGAGGCCAACCACAACTCCGGCACATTCCTTGACCGCTTCACGGAGTCGCTGCACTACTACTCCACCATGTTCGATTCTCTCGAGGGCGCCGGCTCCGGCCAATCCACAGATGCCTCTCCGGCCGCGGCCGGCGGCACGGACCAGGTCATGTCCGAGGTGTACCTGGGCCGGCAGATCTGCAACGTCGTGGCATGTGAGGGCGCGGAGCGCACGGAGCGCCACGAGACGCTGGGCCAGTGGCGCAACCGCCTCGGCGGCTCCGGGTTCGAGCCCGTGCACCTGGGCTCCAATGCCTACAAGCAGGCGAGCACGCTGCTGGCACTCTTCAACGGCGGCGACGGGTACAAGGTGGAGGAGAAGGATGGGTGCCTGACCCTAGGGTGGCATACGCGCCCGCTCATCGCCACCTCGGCGTGGCGCCTCGCCGCTCCGTGATCGAGGGGTGGGGTTTTGGACGCTGATCAAGGCACACCTCCCCCGGCCCCGGGCATGGCGCACCCTCCCCGGGCGCCGGCACAGAAGCTACTAGACGTCAATGAATGCTGAATTGCAGTTAGCGACCGGGCCACGGTTCTCGCCTCGCCGGCGTGATGAGAGATGGACACTTTGACTCCGACCGGATCGGCCTGTGTTCGTTCTTGTTTCCGATCCCTCTCAGTTCCCGTTGCTTCAATCCGTCAACTATGGTAGCCCGTACCCTATTGTTATGTTTAAATGTCTATTATTATTATGTGTAATTCCTCCAAGCGCTGATATCGAATAAGGACGAACCGGATTTCGTTAGCTCGAATGAGAATTTTGTATACAGTGCATCCAATCTGAACTTCAGCTATGCTCATCTGTTCGAATGCTTCTTGCATCATGCACACAATGCTTGCCCTATTCGTCCTCTATATGACGATGATCGTAGTACTGCATTCCTTGTGAACATCATATATTCAGCTCATGTTCTGCCGGATTGGAATTTGCTGCTTGCTTTGCTTTTCTAGGAGTATTTATATTTACTATCTCATCACAAGAACAGCTAAGGTTTGGCCATCCTGTAAGAAATCCACCAATCTCGTAGAGGTAGCCATGGCCGATGCGTCCTGCGCTTGCTAATGTTGGAAACATCTCGTTACTTTGCCTTCCTTGTATCCCTGCGCCTGTATGCCCGTCCTCTGCCGGCTGTTCACGATCTAAAAATACTTCACTGGGCGTTCACATGGGAGCTGCATCGCAAGCCAGACTGACGACTATTCCTGTGCAATATTGAATGGCTGTTTATCTGCTACGCAATCAGTGCGCATTATTATTAATCAACCTCCTCTATCACATAATCAGAGAAGTCAGGTAGAGCCGTAGAACTAGGACTAGAGCTCCACAGTACTATGAGCTTCCTCCAAGCTTTGACGGGAGAAAGAACAACCACAAATGGAAAACCAACCATGAAGTTGTTCAGATCGTAAATTTTTTCGACTCTAGCTACTGTAACACTTTCGTTTGTATTTGGTAATTATTATTCAATCGTAGACTAACTAGGCTTAAAAGATTCGTCTCGTGATTTACTACTAAACCGTGTAATTAGTTATTTTTTTTTTCTAACATTTAATGCTTCATGCATACGTTAAAAAATTGATGTGATGAAAAAAGTGAAAAAACTTAGAATTTGACCAGGCCCAGGTTAGCGAGCCCAGGCAAAAGGACCAGGAGCAGTAACGTTTTACTGTCAGAAGAGAGAAGACGGGGGCTACTCCTGTACACGGCGGCGTGCGTGCGCCGGCCTGTGGTAGTAAAGTTTAACCCGGCGTAACCACCGCCGTTTAATCGCCAGCTGGGGGTTACAAGAACTTTTACTGCCTGCGGTGCTGGGATTGGCGCAGACGTGTGTGTGGGGGGTGGAGCAGTGGCAACCTGAGAGGGCACTGCTGGTACTGTACGATACATTGCCACTTCTGTTGAGGTCTTGTCCTCCCCTGGGGCGCACACACGCCGGCGTGGCCGTCCGGCGTCCGCCCTTTTCAAATTAACCGCGCGGCGCGGTAATTGTTCCCCGAGGGGCAGAGGAACATTTCACGCGTCCCGTGATCCACTCCCGCCGATGAAATCTGCGTCTGACAGTGTGGGGGACGCGCATGGTCCGTGGAATCTCCGCGCTCGCGCCACAAAATCTCCTCGAGAATGCGTGGTTTACAGAGAGGGTTACCGATAAAACTTGTACTAGACACTAGTGCTTAGCTACTTTGTTTTATTATTAATCCGGCCCTTGATCTCTCTGCTAGTACTTTTGTTTTATTAACCCCGCGGTAAGGCGCGGCAGGAGGGCGGCCAATGGGGTGAAGTTGGAGGGAGGAGAGAGCGGGCGGCGGGCGGCAGCAACAGCTGTCCAATCGGGATCAGGTGGCTCATGTCAGGAGATGATGGAGGCAGCGTGGTGGCGGGGCCCACCCGTCGGTCTGTAGTAGTACCTCCCTTCCCATCCCAGTCACCCCAGCCAGCTCGAGCTCTGGGTCTCTGACTCCCCCCTCCTGCTCGCGCCGGGGACAGGCCTGGCCCACCGCAGGTCCCCCCATCCGGCTGTGTGTGTTGCGCGGGTGGGTCAATTCGCGTGTGACTGGCTGGCTGACCCACCCCGACGCGATCGCGCGCCTGGCCTCGCCCCGTTTTCCCCGTCGCGGGCGACGTTTTCCGCCTCTCTATTGCGGCGGCCCTCACGGACGGGGGCCAGCACGGACGGGCGCCGTAACCAACCCAACTCCTACTCCCTATCCTATTCCTATCCCGCGGCTGGACTGGATCGCACTCCTACGGTCCGACCCACGCCGCGCGCGCGGCCTCGCGGCGTTACGCGTGGACGGACGGACGGGGCCCGATTCGGCCGGTCGGGATGGGACGGGACCGGGCGCGATCGGTCGGAGACGTGGTGCGCGCACACGCGGGCTCGGTGCGGGTCAGTCAGGGGCTCGCTCGAGTTTGCGATCGCACATTCGCAGCAGCGATGCCAAGGAAAGGAAACGGGCCTGCGTCAACTCAGCTCGCCACTCCTACAATGATAGGATAAGGCTCTTGGACAAGATGTGTTCTTTGTATGTGGAGAAAGAAAAAGAAGAGGGACGAATTTTGAGGGATGAATCGCGATGGCGCATGAGGTTCTTTTCGAGTAGGGCCTATTTTATTCGGTGAATGGATGGGCTAGGTAATCAGGGATCGGGTTACATTACATGGATGGCGGCAACAGGACAAGCTACCTACTCGAAGTGATCTTCTTGTCGAGTGGGAGTGACTGATTGTGTGGTTTGCAGTTGTGCTGCCTAAGTTTCAAGATGGTATAATCTCTCGGGCTCTAAAATACTTGGTGTTTTAGGAGATTAGCGCAAAATGAAAAGCATTCGTGTAGCCCTATTGATTGTATTGTATCTGATCCAAGCGCAATAAGAAATAAGCCACTTATTAAAAAGAAATGCATGGCATACAAGTCGCTATCTCAGTTTGATATGGGTTCGTCCTGGTGTCAAGAGCTAAAACATTAGACTTTTAGAACAATTTTTTTAAAATATCATGTTTTCTGGGACGAGAGAGTTCTATACTATCAACAAGACCTATTTAGTAGTTATTAACTCCAGTGTCCAGTATACTTGTTGTTTAGGATACGGAGAGAGTATCTCATGCTCCCCTCGATGGCATTGTATCAAAATCTGAATACTTTACACCAATATTTACTAGTAGCTTTCAAAATTCTCGGTCTTCCTATTTCTCTAAAGGCAGGAGAGTTATCGCTTATATTGAAAAAATCAAATCAGATTTGGCAAATACAATTGATAGAGAAAAACTACAAACAACAACAACATCAACCTCGCCAACAAACGAAACAACGCTATCATCAACTTTAATAACAAAACTTTTTTTTTATTGCACATACATTCTTTAATAAGTTGTGCACTCAATCAAAACTCAGCACAAAACGAGCCTTTGGCATATAAAAACAAGCTCTCTCAAACAAAAAAAAAACTCACGAAAGGTAAAGGTATACAGTAAGTCCATTCGGAAACGGTCATCCATGTTTGGCAAGTCTCCATTGTTGATGTCTCTACGACACGCCTTGCCTACTTGAACGTTGATCGGTCTTAATTATTTTCCTAAAATGGACCAGAAACATGTTTAACGAGTAGTCCTAAAAATAACCTGTAAATAAGAAAATATATTTTCCCCTTTACAAAAATAAGGCAAAAACTTCCCCTTGTTTGTTTAATTAACGGATGGAACATGTGGTGCCTACTGTGTGCGCAGTGCCAGATTCTTTAGGTGTACGCGAGTCATTTCGACGAGGATGCTATGGACATACCGAGGCTTTAATTTTCGGCCTCAGGGCTTTAATTTTCGGCCTCAGCCCTTTCAAGCTCAACAAAACACAATGCTGAGGTGAGAGAGCCTGCGTAGGAGGTCGATGCAAAAAAGATGATAGAGATTCCTTGCATACCCCCAAAAGAAGTGAAAGCGCTTGCACAAGAGTTCTTCTACACATCTCAATTCCAACTTGGAACATGTTCAGTTCCGCTTCGTATCGCGATTCTCTTCTTCAACTGGACGAAATTTCGGTCCCTGTGGAGCCTTTCTTCTTTACTTCTTTTCATCCACTCACTGTCGCCAGGCTAGTAGTAAATCCCAAGCATCATTCACGAGAAACGTACTCACCGCCGGCTCTGATCATGTTACCTTTACCGGTTGCCTCGTCACACTCCACGCCCTGTCTCAATTCTTCACCAGTAATTAATTGTTACTACGTCCAGTCATTTTCTTTCCCTGAACTGAAACAACACGGCCGGACCGGACCTGCAAGGCCAACGCACTGATCCATCCATCCGGATTAGGATCACATCACATTCTTCTCCGCCATATCTTAAGATAACACCACCCCTGTCTCGTCCCAATCCCATTATCCATCCTCACATGTACCATCGCTTAAAAAAACAAAAACAAAGAGCACGCAGTGTCAGCACGCAGCTCCAGCCTCCAACTCCCTGGGCGGGCTAATCATTCATTCCAGTCCAGCAGCATTTGAACCTACCGGCCGGCCGTGTCGACCGATTGGCCGAGGCAGAGGAAAGGCATCTCGAGATCCTCGCAACCATGGACGAAGCCAGCGGGGGGAGCCCCCTACTGCTGCTAAGCTAGTGGAACTTCTAGGGCTCTTCTTCCAATTTTAGACGCAGATGTATAAGGTAGGGTGGGCTAAGACATTTATTTTTTAGATGTATTTTGTGAATTTCATTGTTAATTGACGTTTTAAATATAAGACTACTTCAAGCTATTATACTTTTTCTATTACGAGGGATTAAAGTAGAGCTAAGTCACTGTAGCAATTTTGTTTAGCCCCCCCTAAATTTTTTTCTGGCTTCGTCCCTGCTCGCAACCAACACGCCCTTGGGCTAAAGAAATCCAAGCTAGCAGTGGTTGCGCGAGGTAGCCCAAGTTTACCGTGAATACAATACCGGAATGCTACGTTGTACTTATTAGGGTCTTAGAGTCCTCTTAGACCAGGTTAATTTTTTGTTCTTGCGGAATCTCCAAGACACAGACGGTCAGAGACCCACCGGCCAGCTCGTGTCCCACCTGCAGAAATTTCATTCCTGCCTGCGCTCGCACGCACAGGCACAGCACCGTGGCGTGCAGAATAAATGGAATCCACACGATTTTATAAAAGTGCTTTTTTTAAGGGCTCTGCAATTATCAGGGACCGAGTAGAATAATGTGAGAGCCGGATTCCCTCTCGCTCTCGGGATGATTAACCTAATCGCAAGTGGTTCGGGTTAGGGGGAGGGGAGAGCCTGTCTAATTGGTTTGTTTAAGTATAGTATACTTAATTAATGTACGCGAGCCTACAGCGGCCTTGGAAAGCAGAGTGCTTGTCCGGGCGTCCCTGGCTCCATTGCCACCGCGCCTGCAGCTTTTGCGCACACGGGGCCCTTGCCCTCGCCCCTTGCCGCGGCCCGCGGCCCATGGGGTCTCGGCTCAGCTGGGGTCGCCGGCGAGTGGTGGCTAGTGGCACGAGAGGTGGTAGGTAGAGGAGAGACGAGGGGAAAAGAAAAAGGAAACGCTGCATTTTGCCTCTGCCGCTTGATTTTATTAGCCAAAAATACTTTATTTTGTTACTAATAATATGATCCAAAGTAAATTTTTTTTTTCAAAACTAGCCTTTTAAGCCGTGCCAAGGTACATGGCATGACTTGCTACTAGGGCCACATTATGTGCATTGGTTTTTTTAAGCTGTTCAGCACCAAAATGGTTTCCAACAGTGTTTTGTTATGAGTGTCCGGTTAAGCTGTTTTGCACCAAAATGGCTTCCAACAAATCGAGAAGAGATAGTCTCAATTATGTTCCAAAAATAGTATTTTGTCAGGTAATTCCTCAAACATACGGAGTAGTGCTCAAGTGAAATCCAAGATTCTTTGACAGAGCAAATGCTCAAAATTACATTTTAATGTGAAATTAGATTTGAAAGCGTTCAAAACAATCTCAAAATTTAGTTTCTGAAAATTATATTTAGTTTGGGATGTTCTATTATTAAGATATTAGCGTTTTTTTTGCTAAAATGTATATAAAAAATCCTGCGGCTTTGCACCAGATACATTGCCTTGCACCAGGGCGCTGGGACCCCATGATGTACCCGTTTAGGACGTGTGGCCTGGCGTGTTTCACGCTTCCAGTGCATATTAGAGTATGACAACGCTTTGTGTGTTTTGGGGTGAATATTACTTGTTTACTAGTTACTTATGCTAGTTCTACTGGTAGCTCCAAATGGTAATTTGGACGTTAGGAATTTCATTTGCTTGTAATGTTTTCACTTGGAAATGGGGAATTTTTAGGTTGCTTAAAAAGGAAGAGTTATAGAGTCTCAATTGTGGAAAAAAAACTTTTATAGCTTTCAAAACACAACCTTTATTCGCAACACTCACTTTTACAGCCAATGAGTTTGAACTTTTCAATGGCATTATGACCAAATTGTTATCTGTGTTGATTCTATTAAGACATGAGTGTCAAAAGTTCATGGATAAATTTAGTATCCATGACTAATTAGATTTGCTAATTTTTACGCTCTATCCCTCCATTCATTTTCCAACACCAAGGGCCTGTTTGGAATGGAGGAATACAAAACAGAGGAACGGGAAGAAACACAGGAATAGAAAAGGAATGCATGTGCATAACAGAGGAATGAAAAACATAGGAATTCTAAAGGATTTGGTGTTTGGAACAAAGGAATATGAGTAGCATAGGAATTTAGGGGTTAGTAGTAAACATGATTACTTAGACTAAACAAGAACTAGACAAATATTTTCTTAAACAAAGCAGCATATGTTAGTTAACAAAAATTTCAAAATATTCTGGTCAGCCATATATGCAGTGCCGATGCTTGCACAGACCATATGGACCCTACTTTAGAGTGTTAATTAACGAGTGCTTTGTCCTTTGTCTCCATGAAAGCCTGCATCAAGTTGCATTAGTGAGCATGAGTGTCTTGGACTTCGTAAAGGAATTGAAAACAAGATATAGCAGTGGATTATTTCATTCCTCCAAAACGTACAAACGCAAAAAAAACTTTCCTCTGGAAAGGAACTCATGAATCCTCCATTCCAAACACTGCTACAATGTTTAAAACTATAAGAATCATATTGTAACAGAACCGCCCAATTATACGAGATTAAGTAGAAAATCATCCAACGGAAGGACAATTTAACCAACTTAAGCCCGTATAACCCGGTAGTCCGTGAAATCTCAACGGATTTTAAACCATTTCACATGACAGCCAAGATCGTACTAAGTTTAACGGTTACCATCATAAGTTACATAGAAGTTCGTGGCACAAAATACATCAGAGTTTAAACATAGTTATTACAAAACAGGTTTGAATAAAAGTAGCGGAAGCATTAGTTTAAAACACGCACACACACACACACAACATTTTGGAATAAAGTGCCAGCTTGTGATCATCTCCAGCAAAAGCATCAGACGAGAAGTAGCGAATGACCATTGCCCATGGTCCTATGCTTCGCCCATTGCAGGATAGAGACAGTTGATACAATAGCCATAGTACATCTGTCCATCTGCAACAAGTGGGAACAAAGCCCTGAGTACGAGAAGGTACTCAGCTAGACTTACCCGTCATAAACCAGAAATAAAAGACACCAAGGAATCATGCTAGGCTTTCTGGTGGGGTAGCTGACTCATTTGCAAAAAGGCATTTTTAGCATTTATGAAAACCTTTACAACAGCTATGCATCAAGTTAAATCTTTATTAACCTGTCAACTACATTTGCACCTGTACTAAAGTAACATGGAATTAAACAGGCAATGATAACCAATGATCATTAACAACTTCCATTATGTCATAATTCATATAACTGTCCAAGTGTTCCATCAATATTACTACGATGAAGTAGCTCAAGTCAAGTGTTCACTATCCAGTGAACGATGGCGATCCGAATCGATTATTAACCAGCTGGTAAGTTATTCCTCACACAAACCTCACTCACCCGCTAAAGTGAGGTGTTGGTCACCGAGTCAACCATTCAGGTAAAGTCGCGAGCTTGCCAGGAACCACTTGTACCCGGGGGCCGCCCGACTGCTCTTTGGCCTTATCATCGCGCCCCCGTATCCTGCCACTACTGCTCCGGTACAGTGCGTTGCGGGCAATCCACTCGGCCCAAATAATCTCCCAGTTTCGCGGTCGGAAGGTACTTTATCCGGCCAGCTAAATGTGAGGCATGCGTTCAACATGACCCGAGGGACAACAACGGACGGTCCTTAATCGACACAGACGGAAAACACTACAGTCCGAAACCCTGCAAGTTTCCGCCCGGTCTCAAATTCATTTCACACTTAGTTATACCATGACTTCATAGTCATCCAAACAGATCCAGGTAACCACCTACAGCTCGCAGGTGACAGGAAATCACCCGACTTCTACCGGTCTAAGCAAGCTAAGCACTGACTCGACTGCGGATACCAGGGTAACAAGGATATAATATAACAAAGGTAAGCAAGGTATAATGCGGCAACGTTTGCAAACAACTCCTAAACGTAATGCATCAAATTAAGTAAAGTTAATAATAAATTATTTGCAAACCGGGAGAGAAATGCTCCGGGGCTTTCCTCTCTCGAAGGAACTCGGACGGTGATCGGGGCACTCCGGGAGATCTTCACCGACCTCTTCTTCGGCTTCGGTCACCTCCTCCTGCTGCGCCTCGATCTGCTCCTCTGGCTCCTCGGGTAAGACGACTGGGTTCTCGGTTTGCGATCCTGTATGATGCAATGTGCGTAAGTGAGTATGCAAGTGTGCATCGAAGGAGATGAATGCAATGAATATGTTGAAATGCAAGGTAGTCAACATCATCCAAGAAACTATACACTACAAGCACATGTCATCTACTGCATTCTCTTTTACTACTATTATGTTAAGTTAACCTATCTTATGAAATGCTTCAAAGATACACCAAAGCTTTACTAATTTCTTAATCACACTTAAAGCAACACTTGCTTAAACCCTAAGTAATAATAGTAGGTTTGAATAGCAACATATATTTCTGATGCTCCTAAAAATCTAAGAAAATTACAGTAGCATAATACTACTCTAAACAGACTACCATAAAAATTTCATGGCATTTGGATAAGTAAACCATCCTATACAAAAATGACAAGCTATAGCATAAAAATGAGCATGAAATTACTTTGTACTATGGAAAGTGTCAAACAACAGAATTAATATTTTTCCTAGGTTCTTTATAGCATACTATGACTGTACAATAATTATCACATGCATGTTTTATACAAAGTTTGCTCTCTAGCAAAAATAACAAAAATCAGCCATTAAAGGCACTTGAACTACACCTCAACATTTTCCCACAGCACATGCATGAAACATATTTTTCCTAGTAAGTACATGATATATGAAGATCAACAAACTTAAAAATCATATTTTTCTAATACATATAGGATTTACTAGCTATTTTACAAGATATCAGCAATATTAAGAATTAATTAAAGCTCTACAGAAAAGTATTCCAAAAATGACATGCAATATTTTTAGATTGTAGATCTGGTTCCAATGAATCCCTAGAAATTTATTTCACAATTTTTGGAGCTGAAATGACTACTAAAACATTTTTTTCCAAAGTATTTTCAACAAGAATAATAAAAGAAAATGGAAATGGATTTTTATAACGGCACTGGGCCGGCCCGGGAAATCAAGCGGCCCATGGCCGTCGCGGCCCGGCTTGCGCGCGCGAGGGAAACAACCGAGCCGGCCTGCTCGGGGCTCGGCCCATAGCGCAGCCCAGCCCACCGAGGGGGGGGAACCGAGCGCGGTCGCCGGCGTTCACGGCTTCGACGCCGCGGCGACGGTCGCGGGCCAACGGCCGGCTCCGGCCAAACCGAGGCCGACTAGCGCGCGCAACACGTTCGCCAGAGAGTGGTTAACACGTGAAGGCGACGTGGGAGGGCAGAGAGAGGACTAGTGAGGCGGTGGCGAAGCTCGGCGCGGCGGCACCGCCGCGGTGGCGCGGTGAGGCGAGCAGAAATTGAGCCCTACTGTGGCCAAGGAGGGGATGGCGGTGCTCGTTCGGAGGAGGGGAGGATGGGGCGGAGCCTCGGGCACGGCTAATTGGACCGAGGTGGTCCACCGGAGCAGGAACAAGGCGGAGACGGTGGTGGAGCACGGTGACAAGCGGCGTTCCGCTGCGGCTGTCACCGGAGGGAGGAAGAGAGGGAGCAGGCGAGGCGGAAAATGGGAGGGAGACCCAGCGCTCGGTTGTTTTTGAAGCTGGACGCGGGCGCGGGGTCTACGGTGGCCACGCGGTGGCGTTGCCGGCATGCGAACGCCACGCGGCGAGCGTTTGCTGCCGGGGCGCCAGCGCGCGCGGGCGAGAGCGGGAAGAAGAGGGAGGGGGCCGGCTGGGCCGGGCCGTGGCGGAGGCGGCTGCGGGCGCGCGCGCGGGAGGAGGAGGGAGGCCGGGTGGACGCGGGCCACTTCGGCCAGCGGGCCGAAACCGAGGCGGTGGCCTGCTAAGGTTTGAAATGGATTTTTCAAATTTCTAATTTCCAAACAATTTCAAATGCAGTTTTCAAACACAAATTTGAACAAGAAAAAGACCTTTTCTGGAATTGACCCAAAAATAAAAGTTGCTTAGAATTAAATTCTCTACAACTTTGATTAAGGGGCCAAGTGAAAATTCTTAATAGATTTTGAATGGCAGAATAAAAGCTAAAATAGGGAGTAGTTTTGAATATTTAGAATTAATATTTTTTGAATAAGTTTTTGACAAAATTTTGAGTCATCTGGTTGCTCCAAAAATTGAACTAAGGTTCCAAGTGATGTAAAATTTATAGTTGCAAGATTTTTGGTGTAATGTGATTATCATATTAATATATTTCATCACATATATTATTTCCAAGCTTTTATTTCATTCAAATTATAACATTATCACACATGATTATGATGATATGAAATGACATGCAATATGATTGTCATGCAATGCATTGCGTAACACCGGAGTGTTACAACCCTCCCCCCTTATAAAAATCTCGTCCCGAGATTTGGGTTACGAACCATTTATTATAAAAATCTTCGTATGCTTTTTGTAAGTATTCACCCGTTTCCCACGATGCATCTCCCTCATCATGATGACTCAATTGTATCTTATATGTTTTCACCACACTGTTTCGAGTAGCCCTTTCTTTGGAATCCAAAACTCGAATTGGCTGCTCACGATACACCAGATCTGACTTAAGTTTTATGCTTCGGGGTTCAATTATTTCCTCTGGAACGCGCAAACATTTCTTGAGATGTGATACGTGAAAAACTGGGAATATAGCACCCATTGACTCCGGTAATTCCAATTTGTAAGCCACTGGACCCTTCCTTTCCAAGATTTTGTAAGGTCCAACAAATCTGGCGGCAAGCTTTCTGCGTAATCCAAACCGCTTCTTTTTCATCGGCGTGACTTTTAGATAAACATAGTCACCAACTTCAAACACAAGCGGTCTCCTTCTCTTATCTACATAACTTTTCTGACGTGACTGAGCTGCTCTCATATTTTGCTGAATGATATGAACTTTCTTTTCGGCATCCTCCACGAAGTCAATACCATAATACCTCCTTTCTCCTGGCTCAACCCAGTTTAAAGGTGTTCTATACTTTCGGCCATACAGAGCCTCAAAAGGTGCCATCTTGATACTTTCTTGATAGCTATTATTATACGCGAACTCTGCTAACGGTAACCATGACTCCCATGAACCTCTGGAAGACAACACACAAGCTCTTAACATATCTTCTAAAACAGCATTAACTCTTTCAATCTGACCATCTGTTTGAGGATGATAGGCAGTGCTACGAATCAGACTAGTCCCCAAACCTTTGTGCAAATGCTCCCAAAAGTGAGCAGTGAACTGTGATCCTCTATCAGACACTATAGTCTTCGGTATGCCATGCAATCTCATAATCTCTGCAATATACTTCTCGGCATATTGAGGTGGTCTATAAGCTGTCTTGACAGGCAAAAAGTGAGCGGTCTTGGTAAGACGATCCACGATTACCCAAATCGAATCATGGCCTTTCTGAGTAGTGGGCAAACCTGTGATGAAATCCATACTTATATCATCCCACTTCCAACTAGGTACTGACAAAGGTTGCAACAATCCGGCAGGTTTCATGTGAATAGCTTTCACTCGACAACATGTGTCACATCTGGCTACATAAGCTGCAATTTCCTTCTTCATCTTTGTCCACCAAAAACGAGGTCTTAGTTCTTGATATATTTTACTACTGCCAGAATAAATGGATAACTTAGAGTGATGAGCTTCATCCATAATTTTATTCTTAAGCTCTCTATCCTTTGGAACAACAAGACGGTTGTCGAACCACAACACGTCCTGCTCGTCCACTCTGAAGTGTTTTGAAGGTTCTTCTTTAATTTTCCTTTTGATGTGGAATATCCCTTTGTCTGCTTTCTGACCTTCTATTATCTTACTCTCCAAGGTACAACTGATCTGAATACTGTGTAACACGACAGGGTGCATGAGATTAAAACCATCTTCGAGTAAGGGTTGCATATTCAGACAATGCGACTTTCTACTCAAAGCATCGGCTACCACATTGGCTTTCCCAGGGTGATATTGTACATTCAAGTTGTAATCTTTAATTAGTTCTAACCATCTTCGCTGTCTCATGTTCAATTCTGGTTGGGTGAAAATGTACTTGAGACTCTTGTGATCGGTGAAAATATTGCACACATTACCAAGTAAATAGTGTCTCCAAATCTTTAAGGCATGCACCACGGCGGCAAGCTCAAGATCATGTGTCGGATAATTGATTTCATGTTTTCTCAACTGACGGGAGGCATAAGCAATGACTCTTCCTTCTTGCATTAGAACACAGCCTAATCCTGTTTTTGAGGCGTCACAAAACACATCAAAAGGTTTCTCGATGTCTGGCTGTGCAAGAACTGGAGTAGTGGTCAACAGTTTCCGCAAGGTGTGGAAAGCTGTCTCACACTCCTCTGTCCACACGAACTTATGATCTTTCTGTAACAGACTTGTCATTGGCTTAGCAATCTTCGAGAAGTCTGGGATAAAGCGACAATAGTAACCAGCTAACCCTAGGAAACTCCTGACTTCTGGCACTGTGGTTGGAGTTTTCCAATCCATAACCTCTTGCACTTTGCTCGGATCTACCGAAACTCCATTCTCAGATAAAATATGACCAAGGAAAGGAACTTTCTTCAACCAAAATTCACATTTGCTGAACTTAGCATACAACTTATGATCTCTTAATCTGGTCAAGACAATTCTCAGATGTTCTTCATGATCTTTCTCATTCTCAGAGTATACCAGAATGTCATCAATGAAGACAACTACAAACTTGTCCAACTCTGGCATGAAAACCGTATTCATCAGATACATAAAGTATGCAGGAGCATTTGTTAAGCCAAAGGACATAACAAGATACTCGTACAACCCATATCTGGTAGAAAAGGCGGTTTTCGGGACATCTTGTGGCCTGATCTTTATCTGATGATACCCTGATCTTAGGTCGATCTTGGAGAACACTCTAGCTTTAGCCAACTGATCAAACAAAACATCGATATGAGGCAAAGGATATTTATTCTTGATAGTTACAGCATTAAGAGGTCGATAATCCACACACATCCTGAGAGTACCCTCTTTCTTTTTCTTTACGAACAGGGCAGGACATCCCCATTCAGACTTACTTGGGCGGATAAACCCCTTCTTTAGCAATTCTTCCAGTTGCTTTTTCAGCTCAGCTAACTCATCCGGAGGCATCCGATATGGTCTCCTCGAAATAGGAGCTGTTCCGGGTATCAACTCGATTCCAAACTCAACATCTCTATTTGGAGGAAGGCCTGGTAACTCGTCTGGAAACACATCCGGGAACTCACACACTACCGGGATCTAGCGGATAGGAACAACTTCCATAGCACAGGTCACACTCACAAGGTCTGTTCTTTTGGGCAATGGTACCTGAAAAGTACCCTCTGCCTGCGGATCCTTAAGGGTAAGCAATCGACTGCTTGTATCTATGACTGCTCCCCAGTCTTTCATCCAGTTCATTCCTATTATTACATCCAAAACTAGTCCTGGCATAACTATCAGGTTTACTCGAAACTTCCGACTCTCTAACTCAAGGGTTGCCCCTCTAACCATCTTATTGGTTAGCACATCAGCCCCTGCTGAACTTATGCGATAACCATAACTCAATTCTATGCATAGTTGTTCATGCTTCTGTGCAAATGCTTGACTCATAAAAGAATGCGAGGATCCAGAATCAAATAGAACAACTGCAGGGTGATGGTTAACAAGAAACTTACCGGCAGTTACAGGTTCTCCTTCAGGAATCTCATCAACAGTGGTATGGTGTACACGGGCAGTGTAAGTTTGTTGCTTCTTTCTAGGCGGATAAGGGCAGAACTTTGAAAAGTGGCCTGGCTGACCACAATTGTAGCAGGGCCCCTTCACTGTACCAGCAGATCCTATTGCTCCCTTAGAGTTGCTTTGTTCTGCAGCTGCGGTGATCTTTGCTGGCGGCACGGCCATCTTGTACGGCTTTTGTGGTCCCTTGTAGTTCTGAGTTTTATGCTGTGGAGGCCTGAACCGTGCACCAGGTGCGGATGGACGATAAGAAAGACGATTGGCAGTGACAACTCTGGACTGTGATGGTCCTGACTCAAACACCCTCTTGCGATTCTTGGATGCAGTGTAGGCGTTGTTGTTCTTTTCTTGTTTCAAACAATCACTGACAAAGTCATTGAACCTGGCGCGGGTATTGGTACCCACATGCTTCATCATCTTCGGACTTAACCCTCTCTTGAAACTAGCAATCCTCTTTGCATCTGTGTCGACCATGTCGGGAGCATAACGGCACAAGTTGTTAAAGGCATGCAGATACTGTGTCATAGTCTTGGTACCCTGATTCAAGGCTAAGAACTCTCCAAGCTTCATCTCAACCAACCCTGGGGGAATATAAACTCCCCTAAACGCTTCAGTGAATTCTCTCCAAGTAATCTGGGCATTGGGAGGAAAGGTGGTGCGGTGATGCTTCCACCACATTCCTACCGGTCCCTGTAACTGATGTGCAGCATATTCTGTCTTTAGAACTTCTGTCAGTCTCAGCACACGAAACTTATCTTCCATAGTGTTGATCCATTCTTCAGCGTCGAGTGGCTCGGCTGCTTCCTTAAAAATAGGTGGTCTAGTATCCATGAAATCCTTGAAATTGCTGTACTGGTTCACTCCATGGCCACCACCTTGATTATTTCCTCTCTGAACATTTTCAGCAATGGTACGCAGAAAATCTTCCATATTCCTTTGTGACTGCTCGGCGTTGCGCTGGCTTCCAAGAAACTGTGCGAAGAACACTTCTGCAGTGAGCGGTGGAGGAGGGGGCAAATGTGGCTCTGGCTGTGGCTCCTGGTGATTGACGTTGCTTGCGCCACCCCCACCAGCCCCTGCACCGTTGCCACCAGTTTCAGCGGCCTCATACGTGGCACGGCGAGTGTTTGCCATCTGCATATTTCAGTAACAAGTAATAATTGAGCGAAGTGGTAGTAATTGTATCCGAATGAACAATCATGCCATACTGAATTTATTGGAGAGAACAAGTCATGCAATAAAACAGAGGCACAATAATCACATTCCAATTAAAACAACATCACTAATCAAATTACTTCGAATGCAACATCGCGTTCCATACAACCATGTTACCAGCATACATACACTGGACTTTTATGTGTTCAAGCATCATATACACAACCAAGACCCAAAAGATCGCCAGTCTCAAGATCGAACAAGATACAACACGATACATGGGAACCAAAAGAAGGCCATCGCGATAAAGCCTATCACTAACGCAAGGCAACTAGCCTACTCCTCGGGGCCGTCGTCGAGGTCGGAGGCGTCACCATTGCTACCATCAGTAGCGGCGTCGTCGTCGACGTCCATCTGAGCAGCGTCCGGAGGAGCATACGGGCCCATCCCGTTGTAGAGGGCATGGAACTCTTCATGCAAGTTGGCGTTATACCCTTCTAGCTCCTCGACCCTCTGCCTCAGAAGGTCCCTCTCGTTCCAGGCTTCATTCCTGTCCTGCACTAGCTGTCCCATCATGCGATCTGCATTTCTGTTGGCCTGAGTCAACGTCTGCACCTGCTGCATAGCACTCTCACCTCTCTCTGAAAGCCCAAGTTTGGTTTTGGTAATTAATGACACCAAGTTGCTAATGCCATGTGTTGAGTGTTTTGAGTTAGGCATAAGCAACACATGTGATGAAGGTGGACGTGGCAAGGAGTGGTGGCCACAAGATCACAAAGAGATGGTGCATGTACATGAAATGTTGATCATGGTGGAGATGCACTTAAAGTGGTGGACTTGATGATCAAGTGAAGGAGAAGGATCTAAGAGCGCAAGGCAAAGGTATAACCATAGGGTTTTTCCTTTTGCCGGTCTAAGTTGAGTAGAGAAGTGATTGACCGGGTTTAGGATACATAGCCGACTATCAAGAGGGGCAATCACGGTTAGCTCGGGAATCAAGTGCCACTAGATCAGTGTCTTGAGCATATGCATTTAGGATCTAGTAAAGAGCTAACATAACGCCTTGGAAAATGTTTGTGAAAAATGCTAACACACGAGCACAAGGTGGTGATCATTTGTTGGTGTTAGCACTTTTGCGAAGGCGGTGGAGTTTAAGCGGTAGAGAGGGGTTTGGGTTCCTCTCTCCCTCCCGCCGAGCTTGCGAGGCGGGATTCGGCGCCTTTTGGAGAAGTGAAACGCCTATTTTCTATTGCGCCGAAAGTCGGAAAAGAAACGGAGGCGAACGGAGGTCACTGCGTGCACCGGACGCGGCACCGGACGCTGCACCGGACGCGGTCACTGTGCGACCAGCGCGTCCGGTCAGGCGATCAGCGGTTCACGAGGACCACCGGACGCGGTGCGCGTCCGGTCACAGGTCACCGGACGCGTCCGGTGGTCCAGGGAGCTTACTGGACTCCCACCGGACGCGGGCACTGTGGCGTCCGGTGGGTTCTTCAGCGCGTCCGGTGGATGTTTCGCGGTGCGCGGTTCGGTGTTGACCGGCGCGTCCGGTGGGTCACGGGACCGGCGCGTCCGGTCGTCACCAGCGCGTCCGGTGGCTCGGTCGGGCGCGTCCGGTCTACGGTAACGGCTAGTTCTGACGCACACTATTCACGTCTGTCGCGTAGTGACCGGACGCGTCCGGTCACCCTGACCGGAGCGTCCGGTGCTCGCGATTTCAACTGCGTCGTTTCTAACGGCTAGCTGCGTACCCCTTCGTTATAAATAGATGGTGGACGGGTTTTGAGGGTAACTCTTGCACATTTTGAGACCTAGAGACATACTTTGAGCTAGAGAACAACCCCTCCACTCATCTCTTTGATTGATTGCACATCTTGAGTGAGATTGAGTGAGATTCAAGTGCATTGCTTGAGAGTTGCATTCTAGAGGCACTTGATCTTCGAGTTGCTGCGGATTTCTTGTTACTCTTCCGTGTTTCCCGACACGGTAGACGGCTTGGAGCAGCGGAGGTGATTGAGCTCGCAATTGGAGATTGTTGGAGCCTTCACCAAGTGTTGTAAGGGGTTCTTGATCCTTCCCCGCGGGAGTTCGCGAATTGGATACTCTAGTGGAGCTCGTGGCTTGGAGGATCCCCATCTTGTGTGCGGTTGTGCGGCGCCCGCCGAGGGCTCAACTCTTGATAGTTGATTAGCTCGCGAACCGACAAGTGGGTGCATCGCCACAACGAGGAGTAGCTTGCCGGGAAGCAAGTGAACCTCGGTAAAAATCTTGTGTCATCTCTTTGCCGAGGACTTCTCTTGTGTGATTGATTGATTGGTACTTCTCTTCTCTACACGGCGGTATAATCACTCGAAGCTCTTCTCTCGTGTTACATCTTGTTTCTAGCTTGTTGTTGTTGTGTTTAGTGAATAGCCTTGTACTAGACTTGTGTAGGTGGCTTGCTTTTTTAGTTAAGTGCTAGTGCTTTTAGCTCCGCCACCTTTTATACTAACTTGTGGTTAAGTAATTTGTGTAGAAGTTTTTATTAGGCTATTCACCCCCCCCCCCCTCTAGCCTATTTGGACCTTACAAGTGGTATCGGAGCCGAGGCACCGTTTATTTGAGGCTTAACAACCTACGGTGAAGAAGATATGGCTCAATTAAGTTTGCACATCAACAACACCAAGAAGGCACCTCACTTTGATGGCACAAATTATGCATATTGGAAAGTTAAGATGACCGCACACCTCAAGTCAATCAATAGAGAAGTGTGGAAGGTCACCGAAACAAAATTTGAGGTTGCTAATCCGGAAGCACCTACACCGGCGGAAGAAAAGAAGCTCCAATGCAATGATGTTGCCATTAGTGCTCTTCATGAGGCATTAGATGACAAGACATTTGAGCAAGTGAAGAACATAGAAGTTGCACATGATGCTTGGGCCAAGTTAGAAGAAACATTTGAGGGCACCGAAGGCACAAAGACCGCCAAGGCATATATTTTGCAAGAAAAGTTTTCTAGTTTCAAGATGCAAGAAGATGAGAGTGTTCCGGAAATGTTTCATAGATTGCAAGTCATTGTGAATGAGCTCAAGGCACTTGGTGAGGAGGTCAAGGACAACCAATTCTCTATGAAGTTCTTGAGAAGCTTGCCCAAGAGATTTGATACATTGATCACCGTGCTAGTGAGGACCACATTGAAGGATTCAACTCCTCAACAAATATTTCAAGAGGTGATGACCGATGACTCATATAGAGAAGATGATGAGAAGGATGAGTTGGTCAAGAAGAAGAAGAAGGAAAATGAGAAGAAAGATGATGAAAAGAAGAAGAGTGTGGCATTCAAAGCCACCACATCCAAGGGCAAATCCAAGATTGAATCATCAAGTGAAGAAAACTCAAGCTCTTGTGATAGTGATGACATTGATGAGAAGATGGCTCTCTTTGTCAAGCAATTTGGCAAATTCATGAAGAAGAAAGGCTATCGTGCAAGGAGGAGGAAGAACACATCTAAGAAGAATGAGTATACCATGAGATGCTTTAGATGCCATAGCAAGGACCATCTCATTGCAAAGTGTCCTTATGATAGTGATGATGAAGATGCTATCAAGAAGGAGAGAAAGAAGCAAAAGAAGAAGCAAGAAAAGAAAGAGAGCTCTCATAAGAAGAAGAATGATTCTCATGTTGCTACATGGGATAGTGATGATTCCTCAAGTGATGATGAGGATGACTACAAGAGCAAGAAGAAGGGACATGCTAGCATTGCTATCCAAGAGAAGGTCTCCCTCTTCGACACTCCATCATGCTTCATGGCTAAGGCCACTAAGGTATCATCCGATAATGAGAGTGATCGTGATAATGCTAATGATAGTGATAGTGATAGTGATGAAGAAGAATTCACTAAAGATGAACTAATCACTATGCTAGAAGATTGTACTCAACATTATAAAGAATCTAGAAAGGAATGCAAGGGCTTGCTTAAGGAAAAGAAAAATCTTATGCAAGAACTTGATGAGCTTAGGGCATCTTATGAGAGTCTAAAGGAAGACCATAAGAAGCTTCAAAAGTCTCACATTAAGCTTGAAGAAGCTCATTCCTCTCTAGTTGAAAAATGTGAAAACATGCCAACTAATGTTGAGAAAGCTAAAATTTGCAACATAGGCATATCTTGTGATATAATTGATGAATCTTGTCATAAGCCTATTGTTGTTACTCCCACTAACCCTTCATGTAGCTCATCTACATCATCCTCATCTAGTAGTGACGGTTTCACTTATGATTCCACACTAATAGTTGAGAATGAAAATCTCAAGAAGGAGGTAAAAGAGCTCAATCACACCTTAGCTAAGGCTTATGGTGGTGAGGACCGCTTGCTTATGTGCTTGGGTAGCCAAAGAGCTTCTCTCTACAAAGAGGGATTGGGCTATAACCCCAAGAAAGGCAAGGCCGCTTTTGCTCCTCACAAGACTCGTTTTGTGAAGAACAATGGTAGCTATTGCAAAAGTTGCAAGCAAGTTGGTCACATAGAGCGACATTGCATGAACAAGAAATCCAATGCTAATGTATCCTCAACTAAGTTTGATTCTTTCTATATACTTACCAAGGGTACAAATGGTGTTCATGCTAAGTTCATTGGTGCACCATGGATGGGCTCAAAGAAGAAAGCCATTTGGGTACCAAAGAGCTTGGTCACTAACCTTGGAGGACCCAAACAAGTTTGGGTACCTAAAAAGAATTGATCTTATCTTGTAGGTCAATTACAAAGCCGGAGGAAGGCATTGGGTGCTTGATAGTGGGTGCACTCAACATATGACCGGGGATTCATGTATGTTCAAATCAATTGATACAAGTCAAAATGGTGGTTTTGATGCTATCACTTTTGGTAACAACAAGAAAGGCAAGGTCAAGGGGCTTGGTAAAATTGCTATCTCTAATGACATGAGCATATCAAATGTATTGCTAGTTGAGAGCTTGGATTTCAATCTTTTGTCGGTGGCACAACTTTGTGATCTTGGCTTCAAGTGCATATTTGGTAGTGATGATGTTGAAGTCATAAGTATTGATGGATCAAATTTGATATTCAAAGGATTTAGACATGGTAGTTTATACTTGGTTGACTTCAATGATAGTGAGACCCAATTGACATCATGCTTGCTTAGCAAATCTAGTATGGGTTGGTTATGGCATAGAAGGCTTGGTCATGTTGGAATGAAACAATTGAACAAACTTTTGAGGCATGACTTAGTTAGAGGCTTGAAGGATGTAACCTTTGAGAAGGATAAACCTTGTAGTGCTTGTCAAGCCGGCAAACAAGTTGGAAATAAACATCCTAGTAAGAGTGAAATGAGCACATCAAAGGCATTTGAGTTATTACACATGGACTTGTTTGGGCCAACAACATACACTAGCATTGGTGGCAACAAGTATGGTTTTGTGATAGTGGATGACTACACTAGATACACTTGGGTGTTCTTTCTTTATGACAAGAGTGATGTACATGATATATTCAAGTCTTTTGTCAAGAGGGTGCAAAATGAGTTTGAGACTACCATCAAGAAGATTAGAAGTGACAATGGTAGTGAGTTCAAGAACACAAGAATTGAAGATTTATGTGATGATCTTGGTATTGGACATCAATTCTCTCCAACATACACTCCTCAATCAAATGGTGTAGTTGAAAGAAAGAATAGAACTTTGATTGACATGGCTAGATCAATGCTTAGTGAATACAATGTGAGTCATTCATTTTGGAGTGAAGCTATCAACACGGCTTGCTATTGTAGCAACCGACTCTATTGCCATGGAAAGCTTGGAAAGACACCATATGAGCTATTGAATGGAAGAAAGCCCAACATTGCATACTTTAGAGTGTTTGGTTGCAAATGCTATATTCTCAAGAAAGGCACTAGATTGAGCAAGTTTGAAAAGAAATGTGATGAAGGGTTCTTACTTGGTTATTCTACCACAAGCAAAGCCTATAGAGTTTGGAATCTCACAAATGGCACCTTGGAAGAAGTTCATGATGTTGAGTTTGATGAAACCCAAGGATCTCAAAATGAAGCTCAAAACCTTGATGATGTGAGAGGATATCAATTGTCAAATGCAATGAAGAATATGGACATTGGTGACATAAGGCCGAGGCAAGTTGATGATGATGATATTCATGTGATCAACCAAAGTGTGCAAATTGATACAAATCAAGCAAGCTCTAGTGGTTCTCATGATGAAGTGCAAGATCAAGGTCAAGCTAGTGGAAGCAATCAACTCCCAATACTCCAACCTACTAGTATTGCAAGAGATCATCCATTGGATCAAATCATTGGTGGAATTCAAAGTGGTGTTCAAACTAGATCAAGATTAGCATCTTTTTGTGAGCACTACTCATTCGTGTCACTTGAAGAACCTAAGAAAATAGAAGATGCTTTGAAAGATTCCAATTGGGTAAATGCCATGCATGAAGAGCTAAACAACTTTGCTAGAAATCAAGTTTGGGAACTTGTTGAGAGGCCAAAGAACTACAATGTGATTGGTACTAAGTGGGTCTTTAAAAATAAGCAAGATCAAGATGGCATGGTTGTGAGGAACAAAGCAAGATTAGTAGCACAAGGATACACTCAAGTTGAGGGTCTTGACTTTGGAGAAACATATGCACCGGTTGCAAGATTGGAGGCTATTAGAATCTTATTAGCATATGCTTGTGCACACAACATCAAGCTCTATCAAATGGATGTCAAGAGTGCATTTCTAAATGGCTACATCAACGAAGAAGTTTATGTTGAGCAACCTCCCGGTTTTGAAGATGACAAGAAGCCCAACCATGTTTACAAGCTCAAGAAGGCATTATATGGTTTGAAACAAGCACCTAGAGCATGGTATGAGAGATTGAGGGACTTTCTTCTCTCTAAAGGGTTCAAGATGGGAAAGGTTGACACCACTCTCTTCACCAAGAAAATTGGAAATGACTTGTTTGTGTTGCAAATCTATGTGGATGACATTATCTTTGGATCAACCAATCAAGATTTTTGTGAAGAATTTGGAAATATGATGGCAAATGAGTTTGAGATGTCTATGATTGGAGAGCTTAGTTACTTCCTTGGACTTCAAATCAAGCAAATGAAGAATGGCACTTTTGTAAGTCAAGGCAAGTACATCAAGGACATGATCAAGAAGTTTGGATTGCAAGATGCTAAGTCAATGAGTACACCAATGGGCACAAATGATCAATTGGGTATTGATGCAAGTGGCAACATGGTCGATCAAAAGCAATACCGGTCTATGATTGGAAGTTTGCTCTATGTCACCGCTTCTAGGCCGGATGTGATGTTTAGTGTGTGCAAGTGTGCAAGATATCAAGCTTCACCTAGAGAAAGTCACTTGAAAGCAACCAAGAGGATATTGAGATATCTTAAGGGCACTCATGATGTTGGATTATGGTTTCCAAAGGGGTCAAGTTTTAAGTTGATTGGATATTCGGACTCCGACTATGGTGGATGCAAGATTGATAGAATGAGCACAAGTGGCACTTGTCAATTGCTTGGAAGGTCTCTTGTTTCATGGTCATCAAAGAAACAAAATAGTGTTGCACTATCTACCGCCGAGGCCGAATACATTAGTGCCGGTAGTTGTTGTGCACAATTGCTTTGGATGAAGGCCACCTTGAATGACTTTGGAATCAAGTTCAAGAATGTGCCATTGTTTTGTGACAATGAAAGTGCTATCAAGATGACTCAAAATCCGGTTCAACATTCAAGAACAAAGCACATTGACATAAGGCATCACTTCATAAGAGACCATCAACAAAAGGGTGATATTAGCATTGAGAGCATTGGCACCGAAGATCAACTAGCCGACATATTCACAAAGCCACTTGATGAGAAGAGATTTTACAAGTTGAAGAATGAATTGAACATACTTGATTTCTCCAACTTGAAATGAGTGCACCCCCACATTATTATATGACATGCTTCTCCTCCGATATAGCAAGGTAAAGTTGTTTGACATATCATCCATACTTTCCTAAGGACATGGTTAGAACATATAGACATATTTGCATGACAAATAGGCTCATTCATGAAAATCAAATGATTTTAATGTATATATGGTACCACTATTGCTTCTATGTTTGATTGATCTAGTGGTAGCATATGACATGTTTGTGGGCTTGCAAACCTAGTGTTGAATCTAGAAAATGAGCTCATGATGTGTAATTCAACGTGGTCAAGATAACCCTTATACTTTATGAGGTGTGAAGAAGCTTGTCCTTGGATCAAACCGAATTACATATTCTAGCAAGTGATCTAGATTGAACCATAATTTGGACTCCCTCATATTGATTGACTTAACTCTCACTGAAATTGGCACCTTTTTGGTGATTGTTGACAAAGGGGGAGAGAAAAATCACAAAGATAGAAAAGTCACAAAGGGGGAGAAAGATATAATAAGAGGGGAGAGAAAAGTCACAAAGAGAAAAAGTTACTAATGGGGAGAGAAAGCATAAGATAAGACTTTGGAAAGGAATCAATTAAATTTGAGCACACAAGTAGGGGGAGCAAGCTCATGAACTATTTGTTGCATTTGTATGCGCATTAACATGATGAATTGTTGCATAGCAAAGCTTAAATTCTTATTCATGTTTGTTTGGTGATTGCTAGAATTAGAACTTGAATGATGATTTGTTAAGAGTAGCTTTTTAAGTGGTATCTAGACACCTTTGCTTATAATGTTGATCTCACGGGGTATTTTAGTGTTTGTGATCTTTACAAGTGAGGTATTACAAGTGGTGTCTAGCTACATCGATGCTAAGGATGGTATATAAAGGCAACTCCGATTGGTATCACGCTTCAAAGGTCCATTCTATATACCTTAGCATCAATTTGATAGTAGTAACTCTCCCAAAATTTCAAATCCATACATATGTGCATAATTGAACCAAACTCATGGAAGCACATATGTAGGGGGAGCTAATACTATCGAAATTGAAAATTGATTTCATTTCATATCTTTGTGATGGTTGTCATCAATTACCAAAAAGGGGGAGATTGAAAGCCCAAGTTTGGTTTTGGTAATTAATGACACCAAGTTGCTAATGCCATGTGTTGAGTGTTTTGAGTTAGGCATAAGCAACACATGTGATGAAGGTGGACGTGGCAAGGAGTGGTGGCCACAAGATCACAAAGAGATGGTGCATGTACATGAAATGTTGATCATGGTGGAGATGCACTTAAAGTGGTGGACTTGATGATCAAGTGAAGGAGAAGGATCTAAGAGCGCAAGGCAAAGGTATAACCATAGGGTTTTTCCTTTTGCCGGTCTAAGTTGAGTAGAGAAGTGATTGACCGGGTTTAGGATACATAGCCGACTATCAAGAGGGGCAATCACGGTTAGCTCGGGAATCAAGTGCCACTAGATCAGTGTCTTGAGCATATGCATTTAGGATCTAGTAAAGAGCTAACATAACGCCTTGGAAAATGTTTGTGAAAAATGCTAACACACGAGCACAAGGTGGTGATCATTTGTTGGTGTTAGCACTTTTGCGAAGGCGGTGGAGTTTAAGCGGTAGAGAGGGGTTTGGGTTCCTCTCTCCCTCCCGCCGAGCTTGCGAGGCGGGATTCGGCGCCTTTTGGAGAAGTGAAACGCCTATTTTCTATTGCGCCGAAAGTCGGAAAAGAAACGGAGGCGAACGGAGGTCACTGCGTGCACCGGACGCGGCACCGGACGCTGCACCGGACGCGGTCACTGTGCGACCAGCGCGTCCGGTCAGGCGATCAGCGGTTCACGAGGACCACCGGACGCGGTGCGCGTCCGGTCACAGGTCACCGGACGCGTCCGGTGGTCCAGGGAGCTTACTGGACTCCCACCGGACGCGGGCACTGTGGCGTCCGGTGGGTTCTTCAGCGCGTCCGGTGGATGTTTCGCGGTGCGCGGTTCGGTGTTGACCGGCGCGTCCGGTGGGTCACGGGACCGGCGCGTCCGGTCGTCACCAGCGCGTCCGGTGGCTCGGTCGGGCGCGTCCGGTCTACGGTAACGGCTAGTTCTGACGCACACTATTCACGTCTGTCGCGTAGTGACCGGACGCGTCCGGTCACCCTGACCGGAGCGTCCGGTGCTCGCGATTTCAACTGCGTCGTTTCTAACGGCTAGCTGCGTACCCCTTCGTTATAAATAGATGGTGGACGGGTTTTGAGGGTAACTCTTGCACATTTTGAGACCTAGAGACATACTTTGAGCTAGAGAACAACCCCTCCACTCATCTCTTTGATTGATTGCACATCTTGAGTGAGATTGAGTGAGATTCAAGTGCATTGCTTGAGAGTTGCATTCTAGAGGCACTTGATCTTCGAGTTGCTGCGGATTTCTTGTTACTCTTCCGTGTTTCCCGACACGGTAGACGGCTTGGAGCAGCGGAGGTGATTGAGCTCGCAATTGGAGATTGTTGGAGCCTTCACCAAGTGTTGTAAGGGGTTCTTGATCCTTCCCCGCGGGAGTTCGCGAATTGGATACTCTAGTGGAGCTCGTGGCTTGGAGGATCCCCATCTTGTGTGCGGTTGTGCGGCGCCCGCCGAGGGCTCAACTCTTGATAGTTGATTAGCTCGCGAACCGACAAGTGGGTGCATCGCCACAACGAGGAGTAGCTTGCCGGGAAGCAAGTGAACCTCGGTAAAAATCTTGTGTCATCTCTTTGCCGAGGACTTCTCTTGTGTGATTGATTGATTGGTACTTCTCTTCTCTACACGGCGGTATAATCACTCGAAGCTCTTCTCTCGTGTTACATCTTGTTTCTAGCTTGTTGTTGTTGTGTTTAGTGAATAGCCTTGTACTAGACTTGTGTAGGTGGCTTGCTTTTTTAGTTAAGTGCTAGTGCTTTTAGCTCCGCCACCTTTTATACTAACTTGTGGTTAAGTAATTTGTGTAGAAGTTTTTATTAGGCTATTCACCCCCCCCCCCTCTAGCCTATTTGGACCTTACACTCTCGAGAGCCCGATCTCGCTGCAAGCTCATGTCGGCCAACTGCTCCTGCAAGCTAGCTATAGCACGTGCTTGCTTCTTCTTCTGCTTCCTTGCTTCAAGCCAATCATCACCACGTAGGCCAGTCAAGGTCCAATAGGTATTCTCCAGACCTTGGTATGCTCTGATGGCTGCATACATGGCACTCATGGTGTGGTTATCGCTAGCTCGTCCTTCACTGGGGCCTCTAACCAGGGCACTTCCCTGCGGCTGTACCCAAATGGCATCGCGAGGATCATCTCTCGGGAAAGTATCGGCCAAAGCTGCTGCCAACTCATTGGGGAACCTGCTCATGATGTCTCGGATGACGCGAAAGGTTGCACCCTCTGCACCCTCAACTGGAGTGCGTCCTTCAAACTCCACATGCCAACCATCCCATTCTGGCGCATCACCAAGGGCAGGGACGGTGATCTCCACTATTGCAAGTCCATCCTCAGCTAGCTGGCTCTCATTCCAAGAGTACACCGGCTCTTGACCCTCTGGGTACCCCACATCATGGAGCACTCTCCAAAGCAAGGTGGGCATGTCAAACTCACTTAGAAAAGTGTCCGTGCTGCGGCGCTCCCGCGGGGCCATCTGGTGACGTGGCGCTCTTCCACCAGTGGACTTACGGGCAGTCTTCTTCGTGCGGGCCATCTGTAGCACAAGTTTTAAATTACCCGGTGAGAACATATTTTAAGTTGATGTCACTTTTATCAAACTGGGATAATCCTTTTATAAGGGGAGGAATGCAGGTTATGAATGAAATGCTCAGGCAGTATGATGCATGCGTGAGTCTTACATTCTCACAAACTTAGAAAATAAGGACATCTAACGATGAATTCGGTGGCATACAAACGATCTCTCATATACGTAACTAATTCGATCTACACGATAGACGCTGTTATGTACCTGCAGAAAATTCATTTCAGCCCATTCCCCATGAATGCATGAAAGCAGTAAATCTACCTACGCGCTCTACACGAATCCCCAGATGCGTGCACAACGGTAGTAACTACCCACACACATCGTCCTATTGACGGCATCGCCTCAACGGACGGAACACCCACACATGCGATACTTTCATAAAAACATGTGTACAACATGTAATTATTCTAGTATCATATAAAACACTCTCCCTAGATCGGCGGTGTATCCGATCATGCTCTCACAGCTCACACTTACCAAAGCGTAGAGGTAACTGATCCATACATTACCACTCAATTAAGTGGCACTCATACAATAGCACGCCGTATGAGCAACGAAAGAGAAATATGGTGCAAGAACCCCAAGTTAGTACTTAAGTAGCCACCTAGAGTCCTTAACTGGGCATACATGATATGACCACTGGCACACATTTAGTTTTAAATCACACTTTTTAAATAGAATTTTGTTTTAAATACACTTATGAACAGTAATTACGCTAAACCATGCTCCGATGCCAGCTGTAACAGAACCGCCCAATTATACGAGATTAAGTAGAAAATCATCCAACGGAAGGACAATTTAACCAACTTAAGCCCGTATAACCCGGTAGTCCGTGAAATCTCAACGGATTTGAAACCATTTCACATGACAGCCAAGATCGTACTAAGTTTAACGGTTACCATCATAAGTTACATAGAAGTTCGTGGCACAAAATACATCGGAGTTTAAACATAGTTATTACAAAACAGGTTTGAATAAAAGTAACGGAAGCATTAGTTTAAAACACGCACACACACACACAACATTTTGGAATAAAGTGCCAGCTTGTGATCATCTCCAGCAAAAGCATCAGACGAGAAGTAGCGAATGACCATTGCCCATGGTCCTATCCTTCGCCCATTGCAGGATAGAGACAGTTGATACAATAGTCATAGTACATCTGTCCATCTGCAACAAGTGGGAACAAAGCCCTGAGTACGAGAAGGTACTCAGCTAGACTTACCCGTCATAAACCAGAAATAAAAGACACCAAGGAATCATGCTAGGCTTTCTGGTGGGGTAGCTGACTCATTTGCAAAAAGGCATTTTTAGCATTTATGAAAACCTTTACAACAGCTATGCATCAAGTTAAATTTTTATTAACCTGTCAACTACATTTGCACCTGTACTAAAGTAACATGGAATTAATTAGGCAATGATAACCAATGATCATTAACAACTTCTATTATGTCATAATTCATATAACTGTCCAAGTGTTCCATCAATATTACTACGATGAAGTAGCTCAAGTCAAGTGTTCACTATCCAGTGAACGATGGCGATCCGAATCGATTATTAACCAGCTGGTAAGTTATTCCTCACACAAACCTCACTCACCCGCTAAAGTGAGGTGTTGGTCACCGAGTCAACCATTCAGGTAAAGTCGCGAGCTTGCCAGGAACCACTTGTACCCGGGGGCCGCCCGACTGCTCTTTGGCCTTATCATCGCGCCCCCGTATCCTGCCACTACTGCTCCGGTACAGTGCGTTGCGGGCAATCCACTCGGCCCAAATAATCTCCCAGTTTCGCGGTCGGAAGGTACTTTATCCGGCCAGCTAAATGTGAGGCATGCGTTCAACATGACCCGAGGGACAACAACGGACGGTCCTTAATCGACACAGACGGAAAACACTACAGTCCGAAACCCTGCAAGTTTCCGCCCGGTCTCAAATTCATTTCACACTTAGTTATACCATGACTTCATAGTCATCCAAACAGATCCAGGTAACCACCTACAGCTCGCAGGTGACAGGAAATCACCCGACTTCTACCGGTCTAAGCAAGCTAAGCACTGACTCGACAGTGGATACCAGGGTAACAAGGATATAATATAACAAAGGTAAGCAAGGTATAATGCGGCAACATTTGCAAACAACTCCTAAACGTAATGCATCAAATTAAGTAAAGTTAATAATAAATTATTTGCAAACCGGGAGAGAAATGCTCCGGGGCTTGCCTCTCTCGAAGGAACTCGGACGGTGATCGGGGCACTCCGGGAGATCTTCACCGACCTCTTCTTCGGCTTCGGTCACCTCCTGCTGCTGCGCCTCGATCTGCTCCTCTGGCTCCTCGGGTAAGACGACTGGGTTCTCGGTTTACGATCCTGTATGATGTAATATGCGTAAGTGAGTATGCAAGTATGCATCGAAGGAGATGAATGCAATGAATATGTTGAAATGCAAGGTAGTCAACATCATCCAAGAAACTATACACTACAAGCACATGTCATCTACTGCATTCTCTTTTACTACTATTATGTTAAGTTAACCTATCTTATGAAATGCTTCAAAGATACACCAAAGCTTTACTAATTTCTTAATCACACTTAAAGCAACACTTGCTTAAACCCTAAGTAATAATAGTAGGTTTGAATAGCAACATATATTTCTGATGCTCCTAAAAATCTAAGAAAATTACAGTAGCATAATACTACTCTAAACAGACTACCATAAAAATTTCATGGCATTTGGATTAGTAAACCATCCTATACAAAAATGACAAATTATAGCATAAAAATGAGCATGAAATTACTTTGTACTATGGAAAGTGTCAAACAACAGAATTAATATTTTTCCTAGGTTCTTTATAGCATACTATGACTGTACAACAATTATCACATGCATGTTTTATACAAAGTTTGCTCTCTAGCAAAAATAACAAAAATCAGCCATTAAAGGCACTTGAACTACACCTCAACATTTTCCCACAGCACATGCATGAAACATATTTTTCCTAGTAAGTAAATGATATATGAAGATCAACAAACTTAAAAATCATATTTTTCTAATACATATAGGATTTACTAGCTATTTTACAAGATATCAGCAATATTAAGAATTAATTAAAGCTCTACAGAAAAGTATTCCAAAAATGACATGCAATATTTTTAGATTGTAGATCTGGTTCCATTGAATCCCTAGAAATTTATTTCACAATTTTTGGAGCTGAAATGACTACTAAAACATTTTTTTCCAAAGCATTTTCAACAAGAATAATAAAAGAAAATGGAAATGGATTTTTATAACGGCACTGGGCCGGCCCGGGAAATCAAGCGGCCCATGGCCGTCGCGGCCCGGCTTGCGCGCGCGAGGGAAACAACCGAGCCGGCCTGCTCGGGGCTCGGCCCATAGCGCAGCCCAGCCCACCGAGGGGGGGAACCGAGCGCGGTCGCCGGCGTTCACGGCTTCGACGCCGCGGCGACGGTCGCGGGCCAACGGCCGGCTCCGGCCAAACCGAGGCCGACTAGCGCGCACAACACGTTCGCCAGAGAGTGGTTAACACGTGAAGGCGACGCGGGAGGGCAGAGAGAGGACTAGTGAGGCGGTGGCGAAGCTCGGCGCGGCGGCACCGCCGCGGTGGCGCGGCGAGGCGAGCAGAAATTGAGCCCTACCGTGGCCAAGGAGGGGATGGCGGTGCTCGTTCGGAGGAGGGGAGGATGGGGCGGAGCCTCGGGCACGGCTAATTGGACGGAGGTGGTCCACCGGAGCAGGAACAAGGCGGAGACGGTGGCGGAGCACGGTGACAAGCGGCGTTCCGCTGCGGCTGTCACCGGAGGGAGAAAGAGAGGGAGCAGGCGAGGCGGAAAATGGGAGGGAGACCCAGCGCTCGGTTGTTTTTGAAGCTGGACGCGGGCGCGGGGTCTACGGTGGCCACGCGGTGGCGTTGCCGGCATGCGAACGCCACGCGGCGAGCGTTTGCTGCCGGGGCGCCAGCGCGCGCGGGCGAGAGCGGGAAGAAGAGGGAGGGGGCCGGCTGGGTCGGGCCGTGGCGGAGGCGGCTGCGGGCGCGCGCGCGGGAGGAGGAGGGAGGCCGGGTGGACGCGGGCCGCTTCGGCCAGCGGGCCGAAACCGAGGCGGTGGCCTGCTAAGGTTTGAAATGGATTTTTCAAATTTCTAATTTCCAAACAATTTCAAATGCAGTTTTCAAACACAAATTTGAACAAGAAAAAGACCTTTTCTGGAATTGACCCAAAAATAAAAGTTGCTTAGAATTAAATTCTCTACAACTTTGATTAAGGGGCCAAGTGAAAATTCTTAATAGATTTTGAATGGCAGAATAAAAGCTAAAATAGGGAGTATTTTTGAATATTTAGAATTAATATTTTTTGAATAAGTTTTTGACAAAATTTTGAGTCGTCTGGTTGCTCCAAAAATTGAACTAAGGTTCCAAGTGATGTAAAATTTATAGTTGCAAGATTTTTGGTGTAATGTGATTATCATATTAATATATTTCATCACATATATTATTTCCAAGCTTTTATTTCATTCAAATTATAACATTATCACACATGATTATGATGATATGAAATGCCATGCAATATGATTGTCATGCAATGCATTGCGTAACACCGGAGTGTTACACATGTTCCTTTAGAAATCCTTTGAAAATCCTGTAAACCAAACAAGGCCCAAGCCTTTATAATAATACTCTCGAATCTATATCTGCTTATAAAAGATTTACAAACTAGTTTATATCTTTGCCATCCATGTTCATAGTTTTCCCCTTTTATTTCCTTCATACATCTTTGCGTCTATATGTTTAGTTGAAACCTTAGCTTAAGACCTTAAGTTGTACTAGCTCTTGTTGTAGATCATGTGTCGTTGCATCGTATCTCCATGTGTACTTCATATTACTTTATATGTTTGCTATCCAGGTTCATAGTTTTTCAAGCTTTGATTTTATTAGATTTTGGCTTTCAAGATATGATCTTCTTAGTTGCTAGGATATTTTAATCTAAATGTTAATTTGAAACGCTAGTATTTATTCTATCTTTTATTCGAAACTCTCCTTAAGGACTTTATTAAAAAAATATCTAGTTCTTGGACCCTTAATTACTATAACAACATAAACAGTCATTTGACTCTCTTGATGTTGAATATCCTCTATTAAAGAATTACATATGTATTAGTACTTTTTTTTGTAAAAAACATAATGCTTATAATTATAAACTAACAATGTAGACATTTTATAATGTCTCAATCAAAACATACAAGTTTTATAAAGTAATAATCTACTTAGTTTATTACCATATGGAATATTTTCATGATTACTCAACTATAGAAGTATACATATTTATCTCTCATGTTTGCATGTCATTTGGTCTGCATGGTAACACAAAGCATTCATATTTATTTTGAGCTAGTTTTTTATTTTATTTTATTAGTAGTAGAAGCGGTTGTGTAGAAATATGTGTAAGAGTACTTCATGGTTATTTCCTTCATATAGCTGACTTGGTAATTTAGAACCAAATTTGAGGGAATATCTTAGCTTATTTTGATGACGGTAGAGGTAGACAATCTAAGGACTTACTTATATTGTCTATTGTAGATTAGATGCAACTTTAGGGTGTTTGCTTATGTTATTTTCCATAGCCTTAAATGTTTATTTTTTTTCCAAAAAACAAAATAAATTATGTGATACTTATAGTCTATGTTTATTGTTCGGATGTTTTATGGTTTTTGTGATATTTTTTAGAGGTTTTATCTTTTTTATTAGTTCATCTTGTGACGATTAACACGAAGGCTCTATTTCGTAATAGTAGAATAAGATGATTCATTGCAAATTAAGTTGTTTATTTCCAAACAATATATGCGCTAATACCTTTTTATGAGCAATATAGAACACATAAAAAGAAAAAAAATATCTATGTAGCCTACACTAGGCCTCATGGCTCATTTAGTCATTCTATACTATGGTCTGCCTTATTGCAAACTTAAGGCAATGGGAATCAACTATTCATTGTCTTGGACATCTCCATCTCATTTTGTCTCGTCATGGCTTTAGATGGCACTACTCATGCTAGAAGCCTTGGGCAAGTTGAACAGGTAGTAGTGGACGGGCATCGCCATTTTTCATTGGTTCGTCGGGTAACCATTGGCAATATTTTCCATGGCAACTATGAGTGGATGCTTTCAAAAGTCACCTCGGATTGATTGCAGTTTTAGTCCATGTCCAATCTGTTGGTTAATTATACCAACATTGGAAACGCCACCTTCCTACCTTTTGTTTTCTCCATATTGTTCTTTTTTTTTGGTTTGGAGCAATCAACCAAGTAGCAGTAAAATGCCTCGGCAACATAGTGCTCTAGAGATAGTACTAGGAAGGTGTGTCCATTGTCCGTCGCGTGTGTTGCATTGCAGAAGATCCGCGGCAGGCGCCACGCCTCTCCTGCGCTCCCATGGCTGGCATGTGGCGATCCCTGATGAATCTGATCTGATCCGATCTCGTTTGGCCGTTGATTTGTGTGCACGGATCGGCGCACGCATTGGGCGACGGTGAATGGTGGCGCGCCCACTATTGGGAGGCGCAACGCAAGCAACTGCTGTATCCCCATCGCGCCCCGCCCCGATATATACCCCTCACGTGAGGCCCTGCTGCTCCCGGCAGCTCCCCTCCTCTCTCGCCTCTCTACAGTGCCGAGCAGGATTTGCAGGAGATCGCCGCCGCCCCAGACATTCATCTCTTGTTCCATGTGTGTGTGTGCGCGTGCGTGGTGGCAGCGCGCAATGCGTTGGCTGGCTGGACCATTCCGTCAGAGCCAGCAGCAAACCTTTTTGAGGCGTTCAAAAAAATTGCGCACAGCACAGGGTGTGTTCCTCTGTCAATCATCAGAAGTTTTTGAGTTTTTCCAACGTCTGTCAGGCTTACTGATACCGCTGCTGTAGTGGGTTTAATTAATAAGAGGCCTGAAAAAGTCCTGAAGTACAGGAGTAATCCTAAGGTAGTGTTTAGGTCACCCAAAATTTCAAAAAATTTACAAGATTCCCCGTCACATCAAATCTTTAGATGTATGCATGGAGCATTAAATGTAGGTAAAAAAATAACTAATTGCACATTTTGTCTGTAAATGTCGAGACGAATCTTTTGAGCCTAGTTAGTCCATGATTGGATAAATTTTACCAAATAACAACGAAAAGTGCTACAGGAACTTTACACACACTTTATAACCAACTAAACACATGGATGAAAAAAAACGAATGAGATGTGTACTCTTTTATTTACATGGATGAAAATCGCCCTGATGTAAATAAAACTTTCAGACGCCCTGTTGATTTTTTTCCAGCAGAGCGAGCGCCGCCGTCGCAACTGGACGTATCCAATTCCGCGCCCGCGCTCACAATTCCGTGCCGATCCAGCTACCGAAGCCGACGCATCCGCTGTGACGTGCGCGCGCCTTGGCGGGTCCATTTGGACGGGACGCCTCCTCCTCCTCCACGTACGCTCAATCGCACGTACGAGTAGCTTGTGTATGTACGTGCTCGGTACTCCAGGAGACGAGACCACAGTAGTGCTAGTGTACGTATGGAGTATTGTATTTCTTTTTTATCAGCTGGATCTGACGTACGTACAGCTGATACATTACTGGCTCTGGACTCTCGAGGGAGAAATATACCGTACCAGACGACGACACGGGCTGCACTTTGGTGCGGTCGTTTTCGATGCTGGCCGGCCCGGGGGACGGACGACGACGGCGACGATCATCGGAGAGCAACGGCTCGCGAATTTTTGCTCGAGCTAGCGCGCGGCGATGACGACGACGCGACGCCACCGCCCCGACGGCGACAGGGTTTGGTCCGGCCGCGGCCGGTCGATCGGTTCGCCGATCCGCGTCTCGCCAAAGCCGGGCGGTGGTCTGCCGCCGCGCCGGACCCCGAACGAACCCAAGTGGATTAAAGATACTCCATCAGATCAGCAGGATCGGCCGACCCGATCACTACGTTTAATCTGCCGACGGATGGACGCCCTTGACTGCTTGATCGAGCCGGCCAGCGTCACATCGCTAGGTCTTAATTACACCACACCATGAGCCCGCTCTACTAGTACTTATCTGCCATGTTCCTCTAGACACGATCACACGAGCAGTAGGTAGCTAGTTAGGCCTAGGGATCATTACTAGCACTCTAGCAGTAGCTAGGATTATGTTAAGGACGGCAGGGGGGCATCACTTGTCCCTGTCGCTGCCGTATGGTTGTTCTAGCTAGGTTAACAATACGCAACTGGCCGGAACACGGAACACTTGCGGGATGTTTATTTGCATGTCAATATCCGATACACCGGCGCGAAGATTGCAGCCCAGATACGGGGGTCGCGTCACGCTGTCACTTGTGTGTTCCTGTGTGGTGCTGGTGCATGCTGCTGGTTGTGGTTGTGGTTGCCGATCGAGCAGAGAGGCAGCGAGCCCATGCTCAGTCAGTCAGGACGAAACGAAGCAACGCCGCTAGCTTTTGATGCCTTTCTTGTCGTCGCCACAGCCCACACATGCAGGCACACAGTTCTGTGCCTCAGTGCCTGCCTGTGGTGCTGGTGCATGCTGTACGTACGTACTACGCGCCTGTGCCTGTGTGCTCGCTCGCCTCTCTCTTTCTTGTTTCTATTCCCTTGGCCCTTGGGAGGGAGGAGCTTTGCGTTGCGTTGCGTTGCGTTGCGTTGCCCTACCCCTCCCTGGCTTTTCCTTTGCACCCACCCATCATCGATCATGCATGTAGCGGTAGCAGTGCTGGTGGATGGCTAGTAGGGCTCCCTGCTGGCTGCTGCATGCGCTAGCCACAAGCCGCCGTCGTCTTTGATGAAAGGTGAAAGACGTTACAAAGGTATGCACCCGTTGTACTGGACCGTAAACTCGTACTACGAGTAGCTATTGGTGTGTTTTTCGCGTATGCGTCTCCCTTTTGCTGCAAGGACGGCGTGCATGTGAGCCCTCCTCTGCCATGCGCGTACTGCCGCCGTGGATTGTATTGTAGCAACACATTCAGTGCCATTGTTATCGTGATTTATTTATTTTGAGCCCATGCTGCATTATTCAGCGCCATACAGACTTGTCATGTCGTCGCAACACGTCGGAAAGGAAACGCACTATACAGGGGCTTGGCTTGGGCTAATAATTCGTCCGAGGGCTTAATCGGGGCAGGCAGTGCCTACGTAGCGCAGGCAGGAGCCAAGCAAAAGGTTTCTCGGCTGAATCTGAATCAGAGGCCGGCCGGGGTTGGCATTGGCAAGTGACGTCTTGTCCGGTCGGAGTGAGTGTTGGTCGCACAAAACACCTCGTCAGCTTTATGGGGGTCTCACCTCATGAGATGAGATGAGGAGAGGCCGCCGGCCGAAGCGCTCGGCGCACCGAGATGACCCACCGGGACCGGCCGCGGGCGGAGAGCTCCACCGATCGATCGTTCGGCTTCGTGGTGAAAACGTGACGGAGCTCACGGAGGGAAGCAGCCTTGCTTGTATGGAATTGGGCATCCGGCCAAGCAAAGATAACTGATAATGCAGCGGTGTCTTTGCTGGTTGGGGGCAAGCATGCATTATGACGTGCTGGGCCGGGGTGGTGGGGGCATGGGCATGGCGTGCCCAGTCACCGATCACATTGCTGTCTCCAGGTCCGGGGCCTGTGATTGGAGAGCTAGCGGATAGGAGCTCCATCGTCTACAGGCCAGCAGGTTTCTTTTCTTTCTACCGCGCGCGCGCCCATCTGCGCAGCGCACTGGCTGAGCCTGAGCCTGGCTGCCCCAGCGCCAGCAGTGGGCCGGCCTGACCAGTGGAGGGGTGGGAGCAAACTTGGGCTTGCTCCTATTAGCACGGCCGAACTCCTGGGCGCCTCCGTGCCAACCCAGACCAGACCTAGCGCGCAAACCAAACCCACCGCGCGCGGCACGGCGGATGCCCCGTGCCCGGAGTCCGGACCAACCATCCCGCACGCGCGCCGATCCCCCCGTGCCCAAGGCGCACCCCACACGGCCATCGCGCGCAGCCGTAGCGGTCGAGCCGTATCTGACGCCGCCGGCCCGTTCGCTAGCTTGGCTTAGCTTTGCCGAGCTGTACGCGACCGTGCTGAGATGTTGCGGTTGACGGGTTGCTTTGCTGTGGCCGCGCGCGTGAGCGGGCGGGCGCACGCGCCGATGGCGATTGGGACCTTGGCGCGGTCGGCGGTTCCATGTGCCGGCCTGCCGAGGCGTGGGGACGGGCGTTTCCTCCACACACAAAAAGATAGCAATCCACGGCAGGAGTCGAGCTCGGCATCGCTATACCTGGAGTAGGATGAACCGCTCGAGGTCTTGAGATCTAGGCCGTCCAATGAGTGCAGGCCGGATCACCATGGCTTCCGCGACGAACTAGCACTACGTGCACGCTACCAGTTGCTGCAATGCAAATTATGCAATAGTCCTCTTGGCAGCTCAGACATTTTGTGGTTGCAGTGGCTTGTCACTGAAAAAGCAACAAGCTCTTGCATGCATCGTCAGCAAGGAATATGATCCGGGGAGATAGCATCTCTCCATCCCAGGCTAGCGACAGCGAGGGTGGTGAAACGAGCGAGACGGAACGCAACGCGCGCGCGCGGATCGGGCGGAGCAGATGGCAGTCAACAAAAGGCCCAGCCCAGAGAGACACATCGAAAGCAAAGTGTGCAAGCATATGTACGGATATGGACAGATTAAATTAATCCGAGCTGGTTTTGTCGGCCGCCCGGACGCGTCTCTGCAGCGAAAACATCAGCAGCAGCAGCATCTGAGATCAATCAACGAAGGAAAACATGGCATGGGGATGAGAGCATGCATCGCGGTTGGGACCTGGGCCGTGTTTAGTTGGACAGATTTTGGATGGTCAAAATCTGCATAGTGCTAGGTTCTGTACTGTAGCATTTCGTTTGTATTTGTGAATTTTTATCCAAACATTGACTAATTAGGCTCAAAAGATTCGTCTCGCAAAGTACAACTGAACTGTGCAATTAGTTTTTTATTTCATCTATATTTAGTACTCCATGCATGTGCCGACATTTTGATGTGATGGAGAATCTTCTTTTTGCATAGTAGAATTTAGGGAGAAATTTGGCATCTAAACAAGGCCCTGCTGTGGTTTCGTGAGTGTGAGCGTGCAACTGCAAAGCAAGGATCCATGGGCTAGGTAGGTAGTAGTACATACTGTACCTATCTAGTAGTAGTGCCTCTGCCTACGGCCTACCTAGGTGCAGGAGTAGAGGGAATCGAAACTGTGGAGGACGTTCGTTTCTTTTGACAAAAGAATGACGCTCCTCTCTCTTTCTCTCCCTGTCTCGAAACTCGAAAGGTACATCTGATTCAAGTCGAACTATTTTTACTTTTGAATAAATTATAAAGAATAATATAAGCAATTATTATTTCTAAAAAGATATACTATAACAATATATTCCACGGTAAATTTAATAATACTTATTTGATATCCTAAATATTTCTATTTTTTTTAATAAACCTTAAACTAAAGATTGTTGTACTTGACACCACCGTGGGTAGAAGTGTACTCATTTTTATTGAAACACATGGAGTATATATGATAATATGAATGCCAAATAGATGGTTTAAAGTTAGTTCTAAACTTTAGTTCACCTCACATTAGAGCTTTAGACCTCTAAAATGAACTAAAGTGCTCTAAAATTTTTACAACTCTAAACTAGGGATCCAAACAGCCCTTAAGAGAAATATGAATCTGACTATTAGTCTATTACTATTTGTGCTAATTTTATTTGCGAGTAGGCGACCAGCCTAGTGTATCGGAGAGGACTTGAGGTCGCGAGGAGACGCCCTACTTACCGATCGTGTCAAAGGTAACCGGTCCTGTTGATCGGTAAGCTTCACATTGTCAGAATACACTGCGAGGCGAGCCGCGAGCTAGCTAACAAAATCAGATAACCGTCTAGTCAGTTACTGGTCACCGCCTACTCTCCTTGCAACACTGGAGAACGACCCAGGCGCGAGTAATAACTGTCAGCTGAGACAGAGATCTCGAAAGGCGCAGTTCACCAACCTGTCGGAGAAACTGCCCCGTGTGGAGCAGAAGTTTCAACGCCGCGAATCCTCCTGCGCGATCACAGTGAGATCCATGAATTCCACGCAGGAGATCGAGGTGACGCGAACGCCCGAGCAGCGCAAAAGCCTGGACCGGCGGTACAAGTACAACACGACTCGGCGTCTCGGCCGGCCGCGAGCGCATTGCATGCATGCACACTCGAGATGCATGCATGGGCTCCACCAAGGAAAGCGAGCACGATCACTGCAGCGGCCACATGCTTGGGGGTTGCTGCTGGCGCCCAAAAGAAAAAAAAGAATTGCTCGGAGCATATGGTCTGTTAGATTAGAATTAGATCTGGCAGCGGAAAGGCGGCAGCCGCATGGAAGTGGAACCGGCCGAAGCAGCCTGACGCCGAGATGGTCCTGGCGATCGGTCGCGATCTCGCTCGAGACCACGAGGAGGAAAGCGGAGGAGGGACAGGCAGCAACGACGTCCAAGTAGTTGCGTTTCCGGCAGGCGGTAGACGCATATATGAATATATGATCGATCGAGATGCATGATGGAGGTGAATAATCAATAATGCAAACGATCCAGTCCAGAGCGTCACATGGGGGCACCGGCACCGCCCGACCATATACTGCTTGGTCACTTGTTGGAGAGAGAAACTGGTTTTGTGCAGCTGGGTACGTTGTGGAATTAAGACCTTGCCTTGCGCTTGCCGGTGTCGATAGAGGTCGAGGACTCGAGGGACAAGATGTCTCAGCGGCGATGCACCACGAGCAGGGCACAGTAACTCTAATCAGCTAGCGAACTAGCGTGAGCCTGCGGAGGCCACGGCGACTCGCCAAACGGAGCCTCGAATACTCTTTACGACGGTCCGGAGAGTGGTCACGCCCTCTTCATTCTCGCGCGCGTACGTACAGCCCCGCCGTCTCGTCGCTCACTCAAGCCTGAACTCTGGTCACGGCGCAGTTCTGTTGATGTGCGCTGCGTTGCATGGTCCCGGCTGGCGGACCCGGATCAGAAGGGCCGGAGGTGCGGGGGCTCAGCCTAGCGCGGAGCCACCGAGCAGGATTGCAGGAAGGAACACGTACTACGGCGTACCTACCCGCCACATGGAGCCTCCTGCTGCGCCTCACGGGCCGGCTGGGGCCCCTGCTGGGTCGTGCTCATGCTGCTCCTGTTGAGGGCTGAGGCTCCCCGTCCGGCTCGGTGCGTTCCGCATGATGCTGTCTGTCTGTTCACTCCACGGCTTTCAGTTTCGGTGGTGTACCGTGTACCTGGTGCTCTCATCCTTTCTGGACTCGGGGTATGATTGTGATCGCACAGAGATTCCATGGTACTCGTCGCCCCAAATAATAGTTCCACGGCAGTGATAAGGCTAAGGCCCTATATATGGCCTATGGCAACCCGCTGAAGAAAAACCTTCAACGTACTGTACATCTTGTGCGGAATTCACAAATATATATATTTATCTTTTTTAAAAGCAAAAACATATTTACCTTTTTTTAGGTAACATAACAAAGGAAAATATATTTCCCTTTGTGACCCCGTTTGCCAAATAGTACTCCTCCACTATGCCTATATGAAAAGTGCTCGCAGCTTTGCCAACTGCCAGTGTGTGTGTTCAGTTGATGCGGAACCTTTCTATCCTGACCCGCTCGTGCAAGGGGGGATGTTTTCTTTGCTCCAGCTTCGCGAAAAGGGGCTCGGCTTGGGGTCCCGATCGCGAGTAGTTTACGACCACACGCGCGTACGGCGCCCTCCTCCGTTGGGCAGGGGCGCAGGGCCAGAGCGTAACGGTAGTGGAAGCCAAGTCAAAGGAGCGCTCCTCCACCGTGCGGGTACGGCTGAGGATCGCTTTTTCACTTCCAAGTTCCCATGATAGAGAAAACGCATTCGGCGCCGGTTGGCCGGTCCCGTTCGTTCACGTCGTCGTCAAGGAGCAGCGCTGGGCGGGGGGAGGACGCCGGCACTGCCGTGTTAAGCCAAGCCGTGTCGCCCCGCCCCGTACCGGTCAAACCAGCAGCTGCTCTCGCTGCTGCCAATGATTCCTCCTCCTCCTAGGCCCCTGGCTGGCTAGATAGGCGTAACAACTAGAGCAAACTGGAGCAATAATCTGTGTTTCTCACGGCTGCCACTCTGTTCACCGTGGTGAAACTGTAGCTTTCTTCTCGCAGGGCGCCGTTGCTAGGCCTCACGCGATATGACAAGACGGCGTCGCGCTTAGAACCAGCACGGGGAATAGAATCTATGCACGCTGCACATCCCAGTACTGGGACCACAACGTGCAACGTCCAATGTTCGTACTCGCTCACTAGCAGTAGCTGAGTGCTATACAATCAGTGTAACGAGCTAGCCTGGATGGAGCAGCGCGCTCCTGTACATGGCCCAAAACCAACCCAACAGACTACGCCTAACAATAGCAACCACCGAGTCACCCATCCGTTGGAACAGGAATTAGGCTCAGCCCTCAGGGCCACTTGCACGTCCACGCACTGGACGGGGTATCTCTTGTTAAGCAATCCATCCGCGTACGATTAGGCACGCATCATTTGACGCAGACAGCCGCTGTATAATACAGGAAGTTTCAGTGACACTGACAGCAACAAGCAAACAACCGAAACTGAAAGGGCTGAAAGGTTCAGCAGGCGAAGCAATTGCGCGTCAGCACATGGCGGCCTAACAGCCTCCACGCCACGAGCGACCTCACCGGTGGCAGCCCAAAAAAAGCTGCAGCTCAGAACGGCAAAGAGAGATGGGTACAGGTAAGCATGGCAAAAAAGTTAATTGGCAAAGCGTTTGAACAAATAATTGGCGAAACCATATTATACATGGTGGGGATCGCGGACACCCGTAAACCACTTTTGAAGACATTGTTTACTATGAGTCTATGATCAACTCCCAAAAACTTGTTTTATTTTGCTTTTCCAAAACTTTGGGGGGAAGGAACAGCTAAATTGACCCTTAATCTGATCACTGTGTCGAAATACGTTCCCACTACCTCAAGCTGTTATCATTTGGTACCTTGTGAGAGCATAGAGCATCTGTAGCAGCATTTGTCGGTTGAACTCAGGTACTTCAATCCCACCCCCCCGGACACGCACAACTTGTGTGTGCACAAAATCTGAGGTCATCACACCTTCATGCAGAAACAATTCAGCTTCATATTTACGGAAACAACTTCTTTAACCTGTTAATGGCAACACCAGCCGTCTTGTTCATTGGTTCTAGAACAAGGGCATGGTTGAAATCTGCAGATAAGACATGGTCACAATCAAATCCAGTTCAAACAAACAGACAATTCCTTGCATATAGTATTAACTAAAGGGGAAAAGGCAAGACTGACCATCAATGGCATCCTTGTAATAACCTAGCATCTCCCTTGCAGTGCCTCTCCGTAAATAAGCTTTCACGCTCTATAAATAACAAATGGATTGAAGTTAGAATATATAGTAAATAGCAAACCGATTATTTTGGGGGAAAATAGCATTACCTATCGAAACATCAACCAAAATCAAATGTGTACACTGTTTTAAAATTTGAACGAGGTCTACTAACGACAAATACAGTAAAAAATCATTGGGATGTTTCCCTACAGCACATCCATAAAGTTCTAATACAAATTGCAATATCGTGGGTTCCATTCTAATTTCGCATGTATTGAATATATTAGAATAACATCCATTGCACATTGCTCTGTAATACAATGCAAAAGCTGAAAATACAAAAAAGCAGGACCTAACCTTTGGATCAAGGTCGATGGCACTTGTGCAATCTGCCTCAGCCTGACGGTAGCTGAAAGGAACCATCGAGTAACAAAGAAGTGTAGAAAAAACACTCATGTCAAATCATTAAATTTTTTTAAGAAAAAAAGGTGCTAGATAGGGGGAAATCATACCTAGTTAGTTCTAGAAAGGCAGCAGCTCTGTTGCTGTAGTATGTAGCCACTTTTCCATTTAACTTTATTGCTTCAATATAGAAATTTACTGCCTTTTGCCATTGTTTTTCCTTAAATGCAGCATTACCCTGTCAAGAAGCAAACATTCAAAAAGAAAACTAGTAAGAACAATGTTAACATACTAATCCTACAAGAAATGTTTGCTTCATATTGCAACATAGTGTTACTAAGTGGCAATACTTGATTGAGCATAGTTACAGGGCATATGAGAAATAAGTATGCCCAAGACTGTTGGCACAGTAGGACTATGTAACTTAAGTGAACTACCATCAGGTTGTTCTTTGACACATTGAATGAGCAATAAGAAAAATTAACTTTCTTTGATGCCATAAGGTTCTTCTAAGTGAACATTGTTTTATTGCTGTTAAGCCAAAGTGCTACTAGAGGATCTGCACAGGAGTTAGAAAATTTACATCCTACAAGAATGTGCAATAAGAATAACTAACTTTCTCTTTAGCAGCTTCAGCTGCTTCTTCATTCATTGCCTGTTTACTTGAAACACTAGACTTCGCTAGTATTTCCACTTGCTCTTGGATGGTCGTATACATGGTTTGAGTGGTGTCCAACAAAAATCGATCACCGCCATGCCTAGCAATCAATGAAACTGAAATGGGACACTTATCATGTGTACCCAAAGGAATAGAGACCTGAAATGGTCATCAAACAGCTGAGTGTTAGCACAGATCTAAAGAGTGCTTACTGGAAAAGCGCACACGCTATGCACCTAAAGCTAGGAATGATAGTGAAACTCATCATCTTTATCCAGATCCATACTCCCCAAATATTCACCCAAATTCTATTAGCATATTTATTCCATAACAAGTATTAGTGTATGACATGGCACTATCAACTAAAAAAAATAAAGCATGTTTGGGGGACTATCTATTCCAATGACTACTGATATTCACACCCTGGTTCAAACCTAAGTCCTAAGAGTAGTGGCTTCATTTACACAGGTTGCAGTAGTATAGTATCTGCATCTCCAGTTCTCCGTCACTCAAAGAATTTTTTTTAAAAAAAAGAGAGAGAATTTTCAGGTCTGGCATTCTGCTACTGATTGAGCCCATGTAACAAATCATCTGTCCCCTTCCCTTGTTTCCAAACATTGTTTAATTCTGTTGTTAGAGTCTGAGTAATCTGCTACACTTTGGAACAACTTTGCAAAGATTCTATTTCATTCAGAATAAAGTTTGCCCTACCCCTATAGGCTGATTCTTTTCTCTAGAATATCTCAGTAAACTTAATTATTCTGGTAGCTTAAATCATGCTGTGTAAAGATCAACTGATCGTCAGTCTAGGACTCTTCATTGGCTCAACAGTGCTTAACTACAAACTTCAGACACTCTACAAGCTGTTATGCTAACCATAGGACATGCATTTCGCGAGTTTATGTCCATGATAGTAGTTGTTATATTTATGCTTGTTAGAATTTAGGACTAATGTTCAGTGTCCTGTTCAAAATGCCAATGGAGACAAATGATTGCAAGCTTGCAGCCTCATAAAGAAAAAGAAGGTTCAGCAGATCACTGGAAGAGAAGAAAAAACAGGTTCATATAGTTTATGTGCTAGTAAACCCAAATTATCAGTGAAAGATGGTCTACAGAAATACTGTACCTGGCAACACCCTGACATACTAGCTAAAGACATAAGGCATAATGTCTGAGAATTGTAGCTTTCAGACGAGAGCTCCTTAGCGTTAAGCTTTGGGGGGCACCCCAAAGCAGTTGGAATCACCAGAATCCCATCATCCTGTGGATTAGCACATCATCAGAAAATAAGGCATTAGTACTACACTATTAAATATTAAGTAAGATGACAACAGCACATTCAGTGGTACTACTTTTCTATATATACAGAAAACCGATGGATCATAGAACACAAACAGTATTGGCAAAAGTGCATGAGAAAGGAAAAAAAACAATCCATTACAAAGATCAACCAGGAGAAAAAATTACAAAGGATTCTTTTTCCACAAAAAGTAAACTCAGTTGTTGCACACACTGGGAGACATTACAGTATTACACTTAGCTGAAACATCACACCTAGAAAATTTCACCAAAAGAACTTTACTTTCTACAATGTTCCTTCGAGTGGTTAATTGTACATTCTTATTAGTAAGAAAAAAACATGGAATGTATCAGATTCAACTGTGAATGGATAACAATGAACAGAATTGTTCTCGAACAAAAAATAGTAGAATTTGGTCACACAGTGTTTCTAATAAACCATTAAAGCTTGATCATAAAACTGTGCTAACTGCTAAGCAATAAAAAACATAGCAACATTTTTTAGTAATATTGTTAGCGAGCACTATCATGAGCTCGTGACTGAACAAATAAACAATAGTTCGTTCTGAAATCAATGTCCCAGTACCTTAAGAAGTTCACTTAGAGCAGAGCGTGCTTCTTTCCTTACATCTTGGCAGCCATCAATATTTGAATCACCATCCTCAGACAAATCACTGACTATGCGAGCATCCACAGCGGGCTTAACTGAGTTTATCCACTCCATATGCTGATCTTTGAATTCCCGCCTGGATCCAATTCGTGAATTAACATTATTACACCAAATGATGCCAAATTGCTAAAGGATGACAAATAGAAAGAGCTAACCATTACAACACACAACTGACAAGTTGAATTACAATCAAGTAATAATAGATACAACAAAACAACAAAGCCTTTCAATCCCAAGCAAGTAATAATAGATAGGGCATAACAAATTAACAATAGATGTGGTGGGTGCATGGACAAAATTTGCAATCATTTGGAGAACTAAAGGATTTGCAATTATAAACCACAGAATTTGCAACTACACTCGGCAGGTAAAAAGTCCAACTTACGGCCCCTTCGTATTCAGTTGCATGCACCGATCAGTTCAACCCAAAAGCTTAAGCTGATGGGGAGAGGTGGGCAATTTACTTATATTCCAACACTTCGGAAGAAGGGGAATGCTCAACCACTTTTTCTAATTTAATTAGCATTTCAACTAACACCTAATTATTTGGATCCTAAAACAATCTTTCTGAACAGGCCTTGAGAGCTATGTGTCAAAAACCTATAAGCAGCTTCAACTAAAGTTGCTGGAGTACTGGAAGACATAGATTGCATAGTACAAATAATATTTCACATCCAACCATCACTCCTTATTTCTTTAATAGCAACAGTATGACTGTTAGGAAGACACATACTTGTGAAGTGATCTCATGGCGTTACAAAGTGCTAGCAACAGAGGGAACTTTGAATCCCCGTTCTTATGTCCATTTGAATAGTTACTCAGGCCGGATATTCTTGAACTCATATAATTTTCGAGATTCACACGACGTACTTGTCCTAATAAAATAAACAAGAAATCCTTCACCATTAGGAAGTTAACTGCCAGAAAAGAATCAAGAAAGTTTTGAAATAATGAAGGAAATCACAAAGAGTAAAGTAGTAAACACATACTTCCAAAGAGCTTCTCCACAGATTTTGTCACCACCTGAGTAAGTCTCCTAGCAGGTATCTTCGAAAGTTCAAAGCAATCATCTGCTATGTAAAAATTTCTAGGTTGGCGAATACCAGCATAAGGAAGTCTAAGAAGAAGATGCCCAACACGATGCAACACACTTGGTTCCCTTGCAAACCAACCTGTAATAGAAGAATAAAATATTGAGCCATGCTGAGTTCAAAAGGATTGGATTCAGAGCACGGTTCTGAAAGAGGTTACGCCACTCATGACATAAACTCCACACTAAGGAGAAAAATACTTCCATCAAATACCTATAGTGTCCAGGCTAGGGGCAACAGGAATGACACCACTGCTGGAAACTACAGCATGCGAAGGCCTGAATGCCAAGACACCACAATAAGCACCTGGTACCCTTACACCTCCAATCGAGTCAATACCTGCCGAATCACATTTTCTGTACCATTAATCAAATGAAAATAATACTGTATTATTCTCGGTCTCCTGTAATCAATTTATATTTTTTCTGTTAACACACTATTCCTCGGCATACTCTGTGTGCGTTTTTTCATAAACATTAGAACTACTATATAAAAAAGATTATGCGTAAGGTGGGGTTTAGTCAGCGGTGGCGAGACCTCATTTGCTTAATCTTGTCCACCTCCTCGACACAGATCTTAGTCAATGGAGAACCTGGGGACACTATTTTCCACCATCGTGGTCTCAGACAGGGAGACCCATTGTCTCCGATGTTGTTTATTCTAGTTATGGACGTCCTGAACTCTATGGTCAATTTTGCCACTGCAACGGCCTTGTTGCAGCCTCTTGCCGTTCAGCAGGCACGACACAGGGTATCCTTCTATGTTGATGATGCGGTGATATTTTTGAGGCCCTACAATTTGGATTTGATCACTATCAGGCACATATTGGACCTGTTTGGCCATGCCTCTGGTCTCAGAACTAACTTGGCTAAAAGTTCAGTTTCCCCTATTCACTGTACTGATGAGGATCTGACACTCACGGCAAATATTCTCTTGCTCTATAAAGACTTTTCCTTGCACATATCTTGGCCTCCCACTCTCCATTGGAAAACCAACTAAGGAGGTGCTTCTACCCTTAGTTGATAAGGTGGCAGATTATCTCCCTGGATGGAAGGCTTCTCTTTTGAACAAGGCCGGACGGTTAGTGTTGGTTAAGGTTGTGCTGACGGCTGTCCCAATATATCATTTAATTGCCTTGGACCTTCCAAAATGGGTGATTAAGGCCATTGATAAAAAGCGGCGAGGTTTTCTCTGGAAAGGTCATCAACAGGCCAATGGTGGCAATTGCCTGGTAACTTGGGAGAAGGTACAAAGACCAATTGAATATGGAGGACTTGGGATTCATAATCTTGAATTGCTTGGCTGCACACTTAAGATTCGGTGGCTGTGGGCACAAAAGACAGACGATGAAAGACCTTGGGCTGGCCTTCCTATTGCTGTTCCTCATAAGGCCCGGGCTCTCTTCGATGTTGCAGTCAATGCCATAGTCGGAAATGGAGAGAAAATATTATTCTGGACTGATAGATGGTTGGATGGGTATACCATGGCTGAAATTGCACCCAACTTGTTCAAGGCAGTTCCAAAACGTACAGCCAGAAGAAGGACTGTGGCTCAGGCGTTGCATAATAGAAGTTGGACTCAAGATGTTAAGGGAGCTCGTACAGTCGAGGTCCTACTAGAGCTCTTCCAGATCTGGGATATTGTGGATGGTTTCGTTTTGCATCCACAGACTCCAGACCAGTATAAATGGAACTTAACACAGGATGGATCCTACAGCAGCAAATCGGCATATGCAGCCTTCTTCGAGGGATCCATTAGGTTTGGCCCATGGAGAAGGATCTGGAAAACCTGGGCTCCTCCGCGCTGTAAGTTTTTCATCTGGTTGGTTTTTCACAACCGGGTTTGGACAGCTGATCGCTTAGCAAAGAGGAACCTACCCCATCCTGATGCATGTCCTTTGTGTGATCAAGAGGATGAAACAATAAATCATTTGCTAGTGGGCTGTGTTTTTGCTCGACAAGTTTGGTCCCTGGTTTTGCAGCAGTTACGGCTGTTGCAGCTGGCACCACAGCCTTCTGTGACTCGTTTCTCAGGGTGGTGGAAAAGATCTATTGCTGCTGTCCCAAAGGAAGCGCGTAAAGGCCTCAATACCTTGATAATCTTAGTAGCTTGGGAGATTTGGAAGCATCGTAATACTTGCGTCTTTGATAATAAGAGGCCAAGTGTTCAAGAAGTCATTACGGCTATTAGCTTAGAGGGAGGGCTTTGGTGCTCAGCGGGGGCCTCCAAACTCCAGGAACTTGTTGTTAGGTCGTTGCCGTCTGGGGCTTAAGGCTTGCAGGCTTTTGGTCGTTTTTTATGTTCTTTGTGTGGTGATCCTGTAATCCAAGGACCAGTGAGTGGGTGTGTGAGTTGTGGGGTGTGTGTTGGGTCTCTTGGACCGGTGAGTTGTGGGGTGTGTGTGTTGGGTCTCTTCGACCTGTGTACCTTTTCTGCCTTAATGAAATGACGCGCAGTTCTCCTGCGCTGTTCGAGAAAAAAAAATTCAAAACTAGTATGCAAACACCTCTTACCAACCAGTATGGTATTTACAGGCAGGTTAGTACCAGTTTTTGGTTCCCTGGTAGGATCTCATAATTTTTTTTTAACTTCTATACATCATACATTGCACAATCTGACTAAATAATTACCATTAGCAAAGACATAGCATAAACAACGAAGTGACATCATCCCAATGCATATACAGCAAATCAAATATTCAAAGTGTGAATAGCATAACACCAGGTAATGAAGGGACAAGAAGGAAATGGCTGTGACGCATGCACGCATGGATATTGACGGTTCTTTTTTTTTTCCTTTTTCTCGGACATGCATAAGAGCTGCGTATCATTATAGTGATGGTTCACGACCAGAAAATTCTTAGACAATTTATTCCATCCTTTCAAAATTTCGTCCGGTTTGAAGATTTTAAACAGACTGTCAGACTGTGGAACAATTGGGAGGACATAAATACTACTGAAGAGTCATCCCTGAAAGTTAGCAGAGAAGATACTGAAGACCTTTTTGAGAATAAGTTTTTTAAGACCATCATTGGGGAACAAACTTAACGACTCTTGAATGCCAAAATCTTTGCATGCCTGACAACTGACGATGGTATGCAATGTGAGAGTGAGATCTATCATGCTCTTTCTTAGACGGGAGTGGAAAGAAGTCAAACAAGGCTTTCAAAACTGAAATTACTGCACACCTTTACAAAAAAGCATGAGGTTTTGGGTGAAATGGTTGGTGCACCAAGCTCAATATTGACCAAGAGCCAAAAGTCAAGTTTGAAAATTGTCTTCGACAATATTTAAAAAATGCTGTCCATGCCATAGGCCTCTGGAGTCTAGATATGTGAGGGGCGTCAAAGTATGTTTGTTGCACATATAGATGACGGAACAGAATATACTGTTAGGATCAGGATCAGTGTGTTATTCAGCAGCAGTTCTATGGGAATAAGAGGAAGACACCCTATGTAGCCCAAAATAAGAGAGCTGCAGATAAGCACATATGCAGTATACTTCAGAGCTGCACCACAATAGTTGACAGCTACCAACTCTGTATAAATAAAAGACACTTTTTACAAGAACTGAACCATAAGAAAAGAATATTTGCACATACTAAGAGAGATATGTAATGGTTCCAACTCTAACCTAAACGTCTGAAAAGAAATCTCACTGTTATATCAAAACTTAATAATCCTTTCTTATATTTACAAATGATTAGTAGGGTTAAGCCCTCTTTTGCAACATATTGTGTGAACAGTGTACCAAAAGAACAAATTCTCGTGAAATAAAAACATTAAAGGGGAAAATATAAAAAATATATGCAAGCATTCATCAAGATTCAAAGCATGTATTTTTATTTTATTTTACTACGAGTTGCATGCAAACTGATACCACCCCAACTTGCTTGGGACAAAAGGCTATGATGTTGTATGTTGTTGTTGTTGCATGCAAACTGATACCACTTTTCTTTCTTTCTTGGAGCTTAGAGAATAGAGATGGTTCAGTTGGGTACCCACTGCTCGTAAAGTCATAACACATGTGATATTAAGATTTAAGATAACTAAGAAAGCTTCAGTCCAATAATAACCAATGCCTCCTGAATAAATAAAGCTCGTAGCATGCACAAGCTGTCCAGAAATTCTACAAATATTTATTAAAAAAGAATTAGCTCACCTAGGGCAAAATCTACCATTCCACCAGCAACTGCAACAGCTGATCCGCTTGAACATCCTCCTGGTACTCGATCCGGAGAAGCAGGATTTGTTGGTGTATCAAAATATTTATTCTCACCATGGATACTGAGAGAATAATGTGCATTATTAAGTTAAACACACAGAATACAGAGAAAAAAGATATCCTAGTAAATGCAACAAGCTTTTGTTGTCATTATGATATGCATAAAAAAAATAGAATCAGCAAGAGACAAGGAGAAATCAGCTCTACAAAACAAATGTCAAGGAAAAAAGATTTTACCTGTATGCCATCTCATCGATAACAGTTTTCCCAACACAAATAGCACCACCATTGACAAGAGCTGAAACCACTGGAGATGTTTGCACTTCTGCATTGCGTGTCTTTGCCCATTCAAGACTGCCGAAACTTGTAGTATAACCACTGACATGCAATCTGCAAACCAAGGGTAAATAATGCAAGATGACAGAAAGCACCATTGCAGATGTACTACTGATCTACCGGTTGTCAGTTTCAGAAATAATGACATGTAACTATTTCATGCAACACTGGAAAGAATAAATTTGACCCCCAGGTAGGGCAAGCATTTATATTAAATCTTCTTTCTCATGATTTGCGTGCAACAATTATCAAATATTTTATCAACACCCACAGATCTGAAACTACTAGTGTATCACAAAACAGCAACCTTTCTACCATAATATATAGACATGAAGAAGCATGACATAGCATGAATACCCCCCCCCCCCCCAACACACACACACACACACACACACACACACACACACACACACACACACACAAACTTGAACGTTTTCAGAGAGTAGTGAGGGCAAATCTATATTATATATCTATACGTTGCCATAGGTATTAAGTATTAATTTTTGGTAGGGTAATAAAGTTCAAGAAATTTGTAGCTGCTTCTTAAACGCAAGAAGAAGCAATATTATCCTTGGTCCAGATTCTAATTCACCGGGTGGTTGTCACTACATAACCAAGAGGCCAAAAGTAGTATGAGGAATGACTAATTAAGTAATTATATTATTCCTTAAAACCAGTTTAGATTTAAGAATACCTTATTTCAAGCAACGGCTTTATGACCGGTAGCATTTATACACCATACTGCTGCAGATACAATGAGATGGTTGGCATGCAAAGTATCATGTTGAAACTGGTAGGATACTATCTTATGTCTCAAAGTTCTCAATGCTAACCACTTCAACAATTCTTTAAAAGAAGGTAAAGCCCTGTCTAATTTTATGGCAGGTAACTGCAAATCCCATCATCAGGTAAAACTCTGTTCCATTGGCGTTGCTAGCACCCAGATGCTGTGTCCAGATCTGGCACTGGACGCAGCATCCGCCATCCATCTGTCCTATCCCTTTGATCCACAGTTAAAGGGCAGACCCAGTGCCGGAGGCTCCCACATGAGTTGATCCACAGTTCATTTAACTTAATCCACGAGCGATAACATATCTACTTCTAATTAATCCAAGCACAATGGGATTATTGTCATTCATCCCTTTGCCTCCACATCTGCCTACCTCTCTTGCCATCGCTGTTGCTCTCGTGCAGAAATTCCAGGGCTGGGTTAAAAAAAAAACACCCCTCACCCCTGCTGTTCCAGTGACGCAGCTGCAAAGATATAAGTGACCTGCAGCCGCATCCTGGTTGCTCCTGGACAGATGCCCTGTGTGTACAGGGCCTTCAGGGTGTTTTCTCGGTCCTGCAGCGAGAAAATCTCTTCTTCACCTAATACCTGGGGTGGTTTTTCCTCCAAGGGCTGAGTTTTTAACATCCAAGAAAACCCATTGCAACAAATCATTTAAGCTATCGAAACATTCTGTGAAAAGTAACGAAGCATTGCCGCACCAAGTGCTCCGTGGAGTTTCTGGTGGCCAGAGTGCTGCTGCCGCGCACGGCACCAAGGCTTGTGTCGGCGTTGTTCTTGACGATGACACTCTCCTCCAGGGATGCCAAGGTACGCCACCTGCCCCTCTACCTTCCCCTTCCCCTTGACTTCCTCCTTGACCCACGAGGGAGCAGGAGCAGCCGAGCAGGACGCAACCGGCAACCATGGCAGCCAACTTCTCCATGTTAGAGTGGCGGTGGCATTGATATGGGGACATGGATGCTGCCGTTTGGTTCCTGACAGATTTGGTCTCTGGTATCTCGGATTTGGCGTGAACAGCACTAGGTTGGTGCTTGGAGAGATGACGTGTGAGGAGAGAGGAGAGCACGGGAGTGGATAGAAGCAAATGGGGAATTGGAGAGGGATGAGGCATGACGAGCAGGGGGTCAATGGAAAATGAGTGGTGGAGGTTTGATGGTGGAAACTGTGTGTTTTAATTAATTGGATTGGAGAAGTGGGCCTACGCGGAAGGAGTGACCAATGCGTCGGACACACGATGAGGAGCATTTCCGCTGTTTCATCCATGTTCCTTTGCAGCCTTCGTTTTGGTATCAGGAAAGTCATGCATAAAGTTGTCTGATGTGAAGCAATTTACTCGGTTCCAATAGTATATCCACATTTGCAACGGAAGACAAGATCCGTCATTCATGCTCCTTTGTTGATCCCTTTTGGCTCAGGCAGGTCATGCACGAATTTGTTTAGTGTGACGAAATTTACTTTCAATTGACAGAACGTATCCACTTTTACAACGTAGAGCAAAGTAAAGAAAACACACAATCATGTTATGCTGCAATAGGTAAGAGCAAAAGCATGCTATACTTTGGCATGATGGGCATCCAATACACCATGTCAAATGAATTTGTATCGCCCTAGCTCAGTGATATCAGCCAAAAATTCCACCACTCACAACATCATACGTGACATCAATAACAAGCTAGCATAATCCAATTGATCGAATTACTAATCATGCAGCTCTAAAAAGCCTTCCATCGATCCAAATCCGACGCTAAAGCATAGAATCAACCAAACAGAGGGTCAGGGGTTGCTGGAACTTACGCGTCAGCGATGGCGAAGCAGAGTCCGGTGAGCGGGTGGGGCGCTTGCGGTGGCGGAGGCTGGGGCGGCGGGAGGAGCTCGAGGCGGGCGATGAAGGCGCCGTGGTCGGGGCGCGCAGGGCGCCTCAGTCGCCGCGCCGCCAGGAAGACGCCCGCGATGCCGAGGCCAAGCAGTACCCAGAGGTTAGCGGCGGCCCCCGAGGACGCCATGGACGAGGATAGCGGGCTCGGGCTCGTCTACTCCGCGCGGGCAAGGGGGGAATTCGAGGGCTAGGGTTTTAGCACGGCGCTCGTGGGTTTTGAGGCGAGCGTACGGGCGCACAGAAGGACGATGGACGGCGAGGGCTGGAAGAGGAAGGCGAGGCGGCGTGAGAAGAAGAGGCCGCGTGGTGGATGGATAATACCGCGGGCGATTGGCTTCTTGCAGACCTAAAACACTTAGGGCTTGTTCACGTTTGGATGTTATTTGATAATTAGTGTCCAATTATGATCTAATTAGGTTTAAAAGATTCGTCTAAACTGTGTAATTAGTTTTATTTTTTATCTATATTTAATGCTTCATGCGGTCTAAAGATTCGAGGTGATGGGGAATCTGAAAAATTTTGCAAAATTTTCTGAGAACTAAACCGGTCCTTAGAAGATACTGCACCGAAGAAAACAATTTAAGAGAAAGACAGCTTGTTGAGCTAGTTTGATCACTTATTTTAAAATTGTTCTAATTATTACTTCATTCGTCCTAAATTATAAGTCGTTTCAATTTTCTTGAAGAGTCAAATATTTCAAATTTAACCAAACTTAAATAATAAAATAATAACATTTACGATACCAAATAAGTATCATTAGATTCTTCATTATCTATATTTTTATAGTATATAGATTTAATGTCATAAATCTTCATAATTCTTTCTATAATTTTGGTCAAACTTGAAATGTTAAAGTTAACTTTTAATTTGGAACCATTGGAGTACATTTGTTTTTCTTTTAAAATCAAAATCAGTTGATTTTAAATAATATGTAACTTTAACTCGATTTGTTAAGCTTGGTTTTAAAATTGTGCATCAAACAACGCACAAAACTAAGTACATGTGTGATGTATGTTCTGAGTGTAAAGCTTTACTCGTGATGATAGCTTATGCTAAAACTCTGCGGGTCAGCCCCTAAGTTTCAAGACTAGGGTCCAGTCAGCAAAGTTCTCACCACGAAAAAAAAACAACATCAAAAAGAGAAAGTAACGAATTTAGAATATGTTTTAAATATTTTTGTGACATTTTTAATCACAAACAACATCAAATAAAATCTATTTTAAATATTTTTGTGATGACAAATTTTTTTGTGTAATTCTATAAGCACGCACATGCACAACATACTTTTTATAGCACCTCTGAGAAATTGAACACGTTGATCATGAGATTGACTAACTCACCACACGTGCTTTGCCAGTTGTCTTGTATAGACATTAGTCGAAAGAATAGTGCAATTAAAAGTATTTGTACCAAGTCAAGAACTTAATCCATTTGATCACAAGAAACCTAACTAACACAATGCAAAGTTCGCCACTGGCATAAAAGTTGAATGCGAATTGCCAAATGTTCAAGTAATAAAGTCTCTTTTTTTCTTGTCCACGTGAAAACGAGAAGAATACTTGAAATGTTTATTTTTTATTTAAATCTTGAAGATTTATTTGTTCTGCACATGATGATCCATTGTTCCTCTTGACCCTTCATCGGATTGTCCGGCGCCACTTTGCATCGATAACTTCTCTTTTGCCATGGCCGGTGGTCACTATATCTTTAGTTGACTCCTCTGTACATGTCGTCGTATGATCCATTGTTCACTAATGACTTTGTCAAGTGCATGCTTCTTCGTCGTTTTATTTCCAGATCCTGTCTGTTCTTCTTCCACATCCATAGGACCTACATAAATCTATTTAGCATATCTTAGGACGCATGTTAATCTTATTGATCATGTATGCCATTTCAATCACCAAAACAACTAAGAACATGGCATATGGGGCCATGTCCGCTACACCACGCTCCACCAACCTAAGCCAACATCAATCCTCCTTCGACACCCACATGCACACCCACGCACCCAAAGTTGGAGCTTTCCTTTCCAAAAAAAAGTTGGAGCTTTTAAATGGTTTTCAATTTATTATTTGTTTTCTTACTTGATGTGAGAACTAGATGAAAATACATGCAAGAGCAGAAGGCTCGGTATGGCACATGACGTGTGAGTGGAGGAGAAGCTTTGGGCCTCAATTCTTTTTTTTGATAAAGGGCCTCAATTTTATATGGTGAGGAAATGAATGGGAGTATTTTTATGTTTTGAATCAAAAATGGATTCATTAAAAAATTCAAGGCAGTTTTTCTTTTTAATTTATAGTACATATGCGCTCTCGTGTACATGCATCACTTGTTCACTCATTCGTGTAAACGCATGCGCTCACCTCTATGAGCGCGCACATGCACAACATGCTTTTAGGGCACCTCCGAGAAATTGAACATGTTGATCATGAGGTTGACAAACTCACCACATGTGCTTTGCTAACTTGTCTTATACAGGCATTGGTTGAGAATAGTTCAATTAAACACTAAATGATAAATTTAGTAAAATGCAAGCATTTGTACCGAGTCAAGAACTTAACCCATTCGATCATAAGAAACATAACTACCACAATGCTCAGTTCACTACTAGCACAAAGTTGAATGCAAATTGCCAAATGTTCCAGTGACGAAGCCTCGTTTTTTTTTGTCCAACGTGAAAATGACAAGAATACTTGAAATGTTTATTTTTATTTAAATCTGGCCGGAATTAGTTTTGCTTCGACATTGGCTGTGTTTAGATCCAAATTTTGGAGTGCCAAAATACACTGTAGTATTTTCGTTTGTATTTGGTAATAATTGTCCAATCATTGACTAATTAGGCTCAAAACGTTCGTCTCGCAAAGTATAACCAAACTGTGCAATTAGTTTTTGATTTTATCCACATTTAATACTTCATACATGTATCGCAAGTTTGATGTGACGGAGAATCTTTTTTTGTATAGTGCAGTTTTTAATGGATCTAAACACAGCCATTGATTACCTCAACTAACTTCTTTTACTTGCACCAATGTTTCACAAGCGTGCTAATCAAGTTTTCATATTCATCATTTCAGTACGGTGAGGCCATATGAAGTGAACCTATCCGTCATTTGCATTTGCCGCGGGGACCAATGCTCTCCATCAGAGAGACTGTTCATTCACATTTGCAGAAAATTCTACTAGTACTTGATAGCTAAATCCAAGGACCACTGGCTTGATGGACTAGAGCTATGGCGAGTGGAGTCTAGAGCTGCTGAAAAATATGCAGCATCCTCATCAAAACACAGGGTGTGTTTAGATCCTTCAAACTTTCAAAAATTTTACAAGATTCTTCGTCACATCGAATCTTTGGATGCATGTATGGAGCATTAAATATAGGTAAAAAAATAACTAATTACACAGTTTTATTGTAAATCACGAGATGAATCTTTCGAACCTAATTAGCCCATGATTGGACACTAATTGCCAAATACAAACGAAAGAGTTACTGTGGTTCCAAAAATTTTACAGCAGCAACTAAACACAGCCACAGTACTAAATCGATGGCTCCTGTGTTCGTCTAATCGAATGCTCTTCAGTGCCTCCTTTGAGCGTACTACTTTCATATAGTCGATGGTACTGTTATTTGTTTTCTATTTGTAGCTTTGAAAGTGTAAATCATTGCACTGCGTTTATTTGTTCGCTTTCTATTTATAGGTTTCGTTCCGGCTCACATGTGTGTCTGCAGAGTTCAAGAAATGAGCTCTAGGCCTTAGTTGGCCGAATTTGGCAGTGCCAAATTTACTGTTTGGCACTGTACCTCACTGTAACATTTCGTTTGTATTTGATAATAATTGTTCAACCATTGACTAATTAGGCTTAAAACGTTTGTCTCGCAAAGTACAACCAAACTGTGCAATTAGTTTTTGATTTCGTCTACATTTAGTATTTCATGCATGTACCACAAGTTTGATGTGATAGGAAATCTTCTTTTTACATAGTGCCAAATTCAGAAGTTCGGGAGGAACTAAACAAACCTCTAATATACTGATCCATAGAGGGGCCGCCTTTTTTTGTCTCCTGCGTCTGGAATGATCTAGGAATTCCAATGATGAGTCCCAAACAGTATGCCGGTTGTGAATACGGAGTACAGAGTAAGGCTCCGTTCGGCTGTGCTGATAAACCGGCTGAAAACACTGTTGGCTGATTTATTATGAGAGAAAAATATTATTTCGGCTGAAAAAAACAAGCTGAAAAAGACGGATTATAAGCCGGATGAACAGGGCCCGACTCATGTTGGTTATCCATTTCGTGTTGGAGCATGTCTATCCGTGCCGGAGTCACTGTCTCAGTATGGCAGTTCGTGTTTTTCCTTAATATAAAAAAGAAAGAAAAATACCAACCAAAATCATGGCAAACTAAAACTTAGACTTGTCAAAATTAAAGCTTGTCAAAGTTAGGGGGAAAAAAGGCAGACATGCATTCGGTTGAGTGCCGTAACATAGCAGCGAGCACTTTCCCCTCTTGTGAGATTCAATAAGTTTCTAGTGAGATTTTTGCCATGATTTTGGCCACAAAAATTGATGTCCCAATTTTTTTAGTAAACTGATGGGTAGCCAAAATTTATAAGAATGGCTTAATTTTGGCTGGGCAAGTTTTAGAACCCAACTAAGTAGCCCTTACTTCCAGACCTTGCACATAAAATGCTGAAGTAATAAAAGAAAAAAGGTATAAAGAGAGAAGAGACTCAATGTTCACGACTTGCACTTGTGCTGTAATTTTAATAGTGATGTGTATGATCTTGGTTTCTTGGACTCAATAGAAACACTTTTTTATGGAATCCCTGTGTGAAAAAAAACCTATGCTTAAGATTTAAAGACATGATTTGCTGTTTTATCGAACCAGCCTTTCCGGACACTCAAACCTGTTGTCCCAAATTAGCAGGCATAATTCATATGCCTGAATCTCATTTAGAAAACCATCCAAATTTTCTTAGCAATGAATATGTTGAATTGTCTTATATCTTCCAGGCCTGATGATACTGGCTAATCAGATTGACTGGATAGGTATGAATGATGATATTGTGTCCATCTTTTTTTTTAGGACAATAGGCCCCGACCCTGTTCGCTTGGCTGAAAAGCCATGGTTGAAAATACTGTTCGCGGATTTGTTGTGAGAGAAAAATATTGTTCGTTGGCTGAAAAAAGTACGACTATAGACAAGCGAACAAGGCGTGAATCCTACTGCTATGCTGTAAACCTATTATTCAGGTGTTCTCTCCTCTAGTGGAGCAAATTCCCAAGCAACTCGGCGCGTTTGAAGAATTCAAGGTGATTATGGATCATTATGTCTTTGTGAAAGGACCTGACGTCGCCTAGAGGGGGTGAATAGGCCTGTTTAAAAACAAACTCGAGTCGAAGTTACACTCTAGGTGCGACAGTGCCTCACTCCTGCAGAGAATCGAACACAGACCAAACTTGGTAGAGATGTCTAGTGTCAAGTTCACCAAGTACCTGCACTCACAACCAAGTATATCAAGTGGAACACAAATATTACAATTCAAAAATTGTTGTCAGTTCTAGAGTGGCACTACCGCTCTCCGAGTGCGGCACTGCCGCACTGCAGACAAGCTCGAGTGCACAGTTCAAAATCTATCAAGGAAATTTAGATCAGATAAATTTCTAAGCTTCCTAGTCCTAGGGTAGAGTAGAGCATGTTTCACCACCTGTATGTTAGCGGAAGCTTATGTATAAGTAGGTCGGGACCAAACCCTAGAATCACCAACAAACAAGTATAACAAGCAAATCACAAGAGCACAAGTGAGACACCGATTTCTCTCGTGGTTAGCTCGCCACTAAGACTTACCTATGTCCACGTTATTGAGGTTTGCCACAAGGCTTTGGGTCTCTTTCAACCATTTCCTCGTTCTCAAGTCAAGAGAATGAACTCTTGAAATGAGGGGTGATTTCACTAGCTGATTGAGGTGATTACAAACCTCTCGGGGTTGCCACATAAGTTGGCAAGCTCACGGGCGATGCTCTTGCCGGCTAGGAGCAAGCTCCAAGAGTAACAAACACAATCCACCGCCTTGAACACGAACCAAGTGCTCTATCAGATGAAGAACAGTTGGGGATGCTCTCTAATGAAGTTTTGAAGCTTAATCTCACAAGGATTTGAGTGGAAATCAAGAGGAGAAGCTTGAGAGCCTTCCAATGGAGAGGAAATGTAGCAGAACCTCCTAAATTATATGGCCCACATGCACTTGTCATTGTCCCTAAGACCACTGACGGCTATGCATGTACACCAGATAACCTAAGAAGATCTGTCGGGTGCCCTCACAGGACCCCGATTCAACTACGTTTGACAACTCATACCAGGATCAACAAAGGAGTAACTACAACATTACAACATTTGTTATAAAACTTTACATCAGAGTGCGGAAGAATAACAATAATGACTTTATAAATCATGATTAAGTTAACTTTTTATAAACTTAACTTGTATTGCGGAAGTCGAGTAGAACTACAGGAGACAACTTAGGCAGAGCACCTAAGTTAGGAGAGGTCGACCAGATCATATCGAACCCACCGACATGACCCCGGTTAACATCACCAGTCAGTATCTGCAACAGGGGTTAACAAACCCTGAGTACTTGAGGGTACTCAACAAGACTTACCCCGACTAAGAAAAAGATTTTAAGGGCATACTAGCTTTAGGGAATCAAGGTACGGGTATTCAAGAATCAAAATTTATTTTGCAAAAAAGCTTACTAGAATAAGTCCTTACTTTTGACATTTTATTTTTATCATTGATGGTTCATTAACCAATTCTAAGTGATCCTAATCTAGATCAAAGTAATTCTCATCAAATTCTTTCTGATTCTTTCAACATTTTCATTTCTTAACTACGATGCAGGACAGGTGATCGAGTTTCTATAACCGAGGAGCAACAACGATTTGAACCGATTATACCCAGCTGGGGATTCCTAACCTCACGATATATGTAGAACCAAATCTTACATATGCCAACCCTCATTTAGATCTTCCAAAACCAGAACGTGTCCATCGCCACCCGAGAGTACAGTACTCCTCGAACACGGCCCAATTCTAGCTCCGAGGGTACACGCTACTCCCGTCATCTCTCCACTCCCAGTGCGAGGTTAGACGTTCTCGAAATGGAATCACTAACATCTTGGGCTTACCCAAGGCATGAGGCTAGTTGTAAAGTCTCGAAACACAAGCGGGCCTACAACGAGCGGTCCTTAATCGACCAGACGAAAACACTACATTGAGACTCCTTTCTCAATGTAAGTTAGCAGTGGCCAAACCACCCGTCCGATCTTCAAGTTCATTCTTATATTCCATTATTCCTTAAGTATGCCATCATGGCCATATAAACATTTCATTTAAAAGCCTAACTTATTAAGCATAGCGAAGCATACTACGCATTTTCAATAAAACAGGTACCAAGGGTGATATCACAATAATCAAGGATGATAATGCAACAACTGGGCTATCACTCAACTCCTAATTACTTAATGCAGTAAACTATAGTACCAGTGATAACAATTTATAAAACTCAAGGAAGGTTCAAATGCACCGGGGCTTACCTTTGTTGCAGCGGTGGTTAGTTCTCGTAGAAGTCAAGTTTGACACCAACACCACGGGTGGATCACCTTCTCCGAATCTTGATCGACACGATCCAAAACACTCTCGTATAAACTACACGTAATAAAAATGATGCGATGCTTAATATGATGGAATGCATGCTATGATGCATGATGATAAACAAAAACATAGCATACAAGAGATATTTAGAAAAAATAAACATTAGTTATCTACTTGAGTACAACTTTCCTTCACGGTACAGTTGCAAAACAACAGAACTCACTATCTAACGGTACTTCATTAAGCAACATTATTACTTCTTAAAGAACATGTTAATCATGATCTCAACCAAGGAATTAAGGTGTCAAGGATCATTAAGGGTTAATGACCCAAGGTCATCACTCAATCAAAAAAGGCACACAACACTTAAAGTTATTGATTTAACATTTAATTAATCACTTAAATAATTAAGGCATAAATTAAGAATAAATAAAAATTCATCTAATTGAGCTCAAACTTTTTCTATAGATTAATCATGATCTAAAACAGTGTCAAAACAAATTTCAGGATTTTTGGATTAATAATTTAATTATTAAAATTCCTGAAAGTTGCATTTAACATTTAATTGAGATAATTAAATAACTTACAAAAAGAAATTAAAATTGGCATTTAACATTTTTCCTAATTAGTTTACACCTTGAAAAGCTTACACAAAAATTTTCACTATTTTTGAAGCTCTACAAAAATTCGATTGAAATAAACAAAATCTAGCACTATTCATATTTTTGAAAAAGAAAAACAAAAACTTCACCTCGGGCCACTTCTCCTCTCCTCCCTCGGCTCGGCCCAACAAACGCGCGGCCCACTCGCGCGCTCGCGCCCGTGCCCGTGCTCTCGCTCGCTCCCTCGCTGACAGTACGGTCCCGCCTGTCATCTCCCTCCTTCATCTCTCGCTCTCTCTCCCGTGGCCCGGCCATGACCGCACGGCGGACGACCGGCGACCACGACGTCGGTGACAAGACCGTGCCCAATCAACATGACCAACATGACCTACGTGACACCGCGAACACCCTCAGACATCTCTCACGGCCGCTGACCCACCGGAGGTAGCACCTCACCGGCCATGGCGGCACGGTGGTCACTAATCATGGCACGCCGACGACACAAAGCCGGTAGCGATTAAATTGGAGGCACGGGAAGCATCAGTAGCTCACCACGAGTGCAGTGGAGCAACCAACAAGTGCTGAGAGGTGGTGGAGACGACTAGCCACGACGAGGTGGACTGCGATGGCGCTTTGCCGGACCTGAGGAGGACGGTGGCGGCCAAGGCTCTATGGGCTATGCGGTTGGCTGGGAGCTGGCTCAGGAGAAGCGCAAGGACTTGGCAATGCTTTGGGGAAGATAGAGAAGACGGTGATGGCTAGACGATGGTGAATTTCGCCAGCGGGATGGAGCTGGGCGACGGTGGCGGAAAAAATAAAACAACCGACGACAACGACAAAACGTCCTTAAATAGGTGGCTAGGGAGCTTGACGCGGCCGCGGGAAGGCACGCGAACTCGTTCTGGCCAGCTGGGTGCGCGAGAAGGCCGTGGAAGCAGCCCGGCGGCTCGGCGGTGCCCATGCCGCTTGGTGCCGAGCTCTGATTTGCCGGTGCACTGTAGCACTCCCCCCCCAAATTTTAAATTCAAACTATTTTGGTCAAATTACTCCCAAAATCATGTAGTAACTTGAAAAATTCTCAAAATATGAAATCTTCAGAATTTCAAGATCTACAAGATTCATGTTGAAAACTTTTTCAAATTTGAACTGGATTTTGAAATTTGAATTTAAAATCAAAATGAGACACTTTTCTGGAATTTGGTAATTTAGAAATTACTTTCAATTTTATGTTGAAACTTCAAAAACTCCAAACACCAAAGTTGTACATCTAGCCAAGACCTACAACTTTTCTGTTCAAACCATTTTCAAATGTTGCCTCCATTTTGAAATTTGAGTTTGGGATGAAAAGGGGTCAAATTTAAAATTTGCTTCTTTTCAAAATTGCTCCACATTTTACACTAAAACTTTGAAAACTTAAAACACCAAAGTTGTAGCCCCAGAAAAGATCTACAAACTTGGTTTTAAATTTTTTCCCAAATTTTGCTTAGATTTTGAATTATTCCAAAAAGGGGTAAAACGGGGTTTTTCAGAAATCAGGGTTTTGAATTCAATTGATTATTCTTTTTAACTAAAACATGATTAATTATTTATCCCTAATAAAACATTATTTCATGTGATAAGCAACATGACATTATTAACATATTAATCATACTAATAAAAACAACATATCAGATTACTAATGAAACATGTAAAACATGTATATAAAACATGAAACACCCTATTTGCAGCATATGAAACACTACCAGCAACACATAAAACATCACTATGCAACAGAGACCTGGTATATGAAACATTGCTTATGCAACATGAAATGCATTTTATATCTTGATGTAAATGATAATGCATGATCATTACTTAATCAGGTTTTATTTAGTATAGTAACACCAGGGGTGTTATAGGAAGGAGCAAGAGAGAGAGAGCTCTTGTTGCACCTGAGAAGGAGAATGTCCGAGATGAACCATGTGATCTTTGGTGGGAGACGATAAGGTATAAATACCCCCTCAGGAGCCAACGGTCGAATAAGTGCGGCACTGCCACCCTCCAAGTGCGGCACTGCCACACTCACCAAAACAGTTGGAATTTAGAACTGCTTTGCTAGCTATCTTGGTGTATGGACAGGATGTTGTGTGAAAGAATTAAGCACTTGGTCACACAATTTTAACCAGACGGTGTGTCCCCCTTCATAGTATGGCTTTCTTATACTCAATTTCAAAACATAAAATAAAATTAGACCTCAATTGAGCACGATGTCGTCCAAGAAAGTAATTGAGGGTAACGGTTAGATTGAGAGGGGACGAGTATACAAAGGTCCAACTCAACTCTAATCGTTGCTGCGAATTCCAGAACTTCTGATACGGGACCAAAACTTTTGAGTTTCGCAGGGTTGCACCCAAATTCAGAACTTCTAATTGGGGACCAAAACTTTTATTTTTCGCAGGATTCCTCCTTAAGCATGTGACTTGAACCATTTCCATACATATGAGTTCACCTCATGGCTTCAAGTCACTTCTACTAATAATTTGATCATCAACACAATATGACTCCTCATAGCTTGATTAGTTTCTCGACTCAACGCAAGTACTCTCTTCTTCACCTTAGCCATGGTACCTCAGTCCTCAAGCTGTCGCTTGCCCTTCACCTCCGTTTAGTCCCTCGAAGTCTTTTCCTTGCTATCTTCACCTTATCAAGCCATACCCAAGTCACATCATATTAAGCATCCATTGAAAAAATATTTTCTTCAATATTGTGATCCTTGCTTGAATATCTTCTAGATATGAATATTGAGATCAATCAAGCTTTAGTTGGATTCATATAGATTGAGATATATGAATCAACATCAATATGGTCAATCCAATTCATGATTCCTTATATTGTATTCATTTTGGCTTGACACTCCTAACACTTATTTCAATATCTATCTTCATACTTCTAACTTGATCAAATCAATGCAAATTGATTTCCAAATCTTTATCCATACAAGCAAACCAAAGCAGAGACCATCTTATATCCAACATGAGTTGTGTCCTCTGTCATTTGAACTTTGCTTGACATATGCTCACTTATACATTCATTCTTCAATCCTTGATCAAGGCTAGTCCATTATATAACTCTTCTTTTTCATGCAAAGCAAATCATTATAGAAACCAATCCAAAATCATCAACTCATGTCTCATTTGTCATTTGCCAAATATGTTTGCTTTCACATGATGCTATGATATCCCACAACATAGAAGTCATTTCATTAATTCCATTTGCATTGTTGTCTTTTGCTTGAACTAGATTATTTCCATAATCTTCCAATACAACAATATATAATTTGACCTTCATTTCAACACTATGTGGTATATCATTAAGTTTGCTTTCTTTTTGAACTTTTGATACATCTTGTTATGCAATATTCACGTGTATGCAATATGCTTAATTTCTTGTTCAACACTTAGCAAACTTGTTAGACCTTTAATTATGTTATCATTCAATTCACCAAAACCCACTAAAGGGCTAGATGTATTTTCATTTTGCTTATTTGTGGTGATTATGGATCATTATCTATCTTCGCTTATTGATTTTGATAGTTTTGCAATAATCCTGCTCTGCTAAAAATGGATGCACGAGCAATCTGTCTCAGGTTTTGAACTGCCTAGACTGATATATTTAAGGAATTTATGCTATAATATGATGCATTTTAACTTTTGAGCAATCTATACTATAATAAGGTGCACAAGTCATGTCTTCATTTTATCTATAAGCATTTATTCATCACATACTCCGTAAACTGCTAAGTTTGCCTTTACAATTTGCAGATTCATTTGGCCCGTAGCACCAACTTTGATTTTTAGAAATACATCAAATGCTTTTCCTATAGATTAAATTCATGAATAATTTAAACTAGCGTGTATCCATCAGCCAAAAACAGCAAAAATTGAAGATCACCATCCTATTTGCAATGCAGCATTGGGTAGACAACGCCACTCCAAAATAAAGCTTTTGTTACATCAAACTATTTTAGAACTCAATGTAAACTTGAGCTGTGTGTGGTACAATTTGGCAACAAATGTAGAGGGCGCTGAATGGTTGATTGGTTGGAAAGCTCGTAGAAGCAGTGTCACCTGATGGAGGGATAGGGGGTGCAGCTAGTTGTGCGACACTATAAACAGTGCATGTCCAACCTTGTGATGGCGCTGGGAGACCAGAACTTAACTATCATCGAAAGCAAGTGTCTTGGTAGGTTCAAAAGGTTGCCTTGTTTATGTTCGAAATGACTTGAGGTGGCGACGGTCGTCACTATTGTTATTGACCAATAATGAAAACATTGAAATTTTTATGCATCTTGCAACGTGCAAAAATTTGCACTGTGACATGAGGAACATTGCATTCAGGAAAACAAACGATACACATGAATTAGGGATGCAAATCGAGAAAGATCTAGAGTGGTCAGAACCCAAAACAACATCCAAGTGGCACACGACACACAAAGACACTAGCACACATTGAGGGCCGGGTATTATTTTGTTTTCGTTGCAACGCACAAACATTTATTTAGTATATTACGAGATTGTTATACTGCTTTTAATTGCATATTGACTATTCTTCTCTCCATCTTAGGCAAAAATATTTGTGAATGTGAATATATTAATGCAACTCTCGTACACTAGCTATGCACGTAGTTTTAAATTAACAAATTGTTAGTTAAATTCAATAAGATTCGACTCTTTTAAACCCTAAAGTACGCTTTATAAGGGTTTGTTCAGAACGCCGGAAAAATTTTCTATTCTTACATTTTTTTGTAAAATTGAACTGTGATTCATATGAATTTTTTACATGATTTCTGCGTTTGGAATGGACCCTAAAAGGGAAACGAAGAGAGTATACCTCGTTCTCGTTCTATACTGGTATCGATGCTTATTTGGTTATACGGATTCTGAAGAGATTTTTTTTTATTTTTTTAGAAACATTCTGAAGAGTAAAGGGAACCACCTCTCGGCCCAACTTCAACTCGGCCCGCTTACACCGTGCTCGGCCTGCCCATACCCAACCCCAACCCTAAACCCAGCCGCTCACCCCCATCGCAACCGTTGGATCCTCGTCCGACGCCCAAATGCCAACCCCGTCGTCATATATAATTCCTACGTCCTCCGCCGCTCCACCAAACCCTAGCCCCAGAGCAGCCGCATCCACATCCACACTACCTGCCTCTCTCTCGTTCCGTGGCGGCGGCGGCAGGATGGCGGCATCTACGGCGAGGACGGTGAAGGATGTCAACCCCCACGAGTTCGTCAAGGCCTACTCCGCCCACCTCAAGCGCTCCGGCAAGGTAACCGTGCCCGTCTCGCCCACTGTTGCTACCCAGACCATCTCGAAACAAATTCATCGTTTATGTTGTGTGCCTTCTGGACATTTGATTGGTAGGTTGTAGTGTGATTTGCTCACATAACTACTAATTCGGATCTGTTAGGCATAAGCAATGCCGTTCTTCCGAGTCTTAGGCCTCCGTGGTAGCTTTTCTTATTCAAGTCTGGATCACCTGTGCATAAAAGCTTGTTTGTAAAGTGATTTTTATTGTCCATATGCGTGGGTTTTAGGCAAATTTTAACTGTATATGCTGAAAATTCCCTGAGCATACTCATCTATGCAGGCCCTATATGATTTGTGATTTATTTTGTTTTCTTTGATATCTGTCAAGACAGTGGTTAGCCTTGGGTGTGGTGTGAACCATTGCTCTGATTCAGGAAGTTGAACACTGATTCCATTTCTCTCATGCTGAATAGTAGGCTGCTTATTGTATTTGGCTCAAGTGCTGCTATTGTTGAGCTTTCTTTTTTATTAGGCTATTAAGTCAAAATTGTAGTTAAAGCTTTTGTTGCTTCAAGAAACAAGTCTGTGTTGTATTGGCAAGCAAATAGTCTAGAGCTGAGGTTGGGAAAATGTTTCCTTCATTGCATCGGTTTCTGGTATCGATAATGACTATATTCCTTTCTTGGTATTGATAATTACTATATTCCTATGTTGCTATGTGTAATTCCTTATAAGTATCCTCTGTCTTCTGTTAGATGGAGCTCCCTGAGTGGGTTGACATTGTGAAGACTGCGAGGTTCAAGGAGCTCCCTCCTTATGACCCTGACTGGTACTACACCAGGGCTGGTAAGGGATCTTGTTTGTTTGGTAAAATCATTTAGTAGTATAAACTTCAATGTCCAGATTTTGCACTCGTTAGATTTTAAATTTTCTTCAACTCCAGCATCCATTGCAAGGAAGATCTACCTGAGGCAAGGGATTGGTGTCGGTGGCTTCCAGAAGATTTACGGTGGCCGCCAGAGGAATGGCTCCCGCCCACCACACTTCTGCAAGAGCAGTGGTGCCATTTCACGCAACATCCTGCAGCAGCTGCAGAAGATGGGCATCATTGATATCGATCCCAAGGGGTATTTGAACTGCTATACCCCTTTCTCTTACTAACGACTTTTTCTGGCTGTGGAAGTTTGCTTATTGGACGTTGTGCTGCAGTGGAAGGCTCATCACATCGCAGGGAAGGCGTGATCTGGACCAAGTGGCTGGAAGGGTTGCTGTTGAAGCTTGAGCAGTCTCATCTTCGGTTTCTATGATGTCATGTTTGATGGTCGAGATGGCTACACTTTATTTGCACTTTGGATTAGGGTTTTTGAGTTAAGATAACTTTAAGGTTCAATGCATCTAGCTATGGCGCCCCACTATATTTTCCCTGAGTACCTAATGCAGTATTTAAACTCATTCTGGAACCAAAGAAATATGTTTGCGAAGTGTCTGAGCTGATATCAATGACGAGTCTTCCTTTTGGTACAGATCTTTTTGATATAGCATTGAATAGATTAAGGTCTATGCGAATTCCTATTTCTTCTCAGTTGCCTGAACTGTGGTTTTTGAGGAAAAAAGAGAGGCCAGTATTACATTTCATTCATGCCATTAAAGAAGTACTCGCTAGTTGCTTTTTTTTTTTTACATTTTGCTACGCATCTAAGGGGTGTTTAGTTGGTGGGGTGAAAAATTTTGAGGTGTCACATCGGATGTTCTAAGGGATGTCGGAAGGGTGTTCGGATACTAATAAAAAAACTAATTACATAACTTGTTTGGAAACCGCGAGACGAATTTATTAAGCCTAATTAGTTTGTTATTAACATATGTTTACTGTAGCATGACATTAATTATGGATTAATTAGGTTCAAAAAATTTGTCCTGCAAATTTATCACAATTTGTGTAATTAGTTATTTGTTTTGTTTACATTTAATACTCTATGCATGTGTCTAAATATCTGATGTGATGGGTTGAAAATTTTTTATGGAGAAACTAGATACCCCGTAGATATAATAATATGTCTAAATATATAGCAAAATAGATGAATTAAAAAAGTCAAAGCAACGTGTATTTTGAAACGGAGGGAGTAACTTAAAGTTCCTCCTGGCGTCCCCTTGCCTTCAGCAAGCTCTCACAGTTTATGTATTGACCATCCTTTCTTCCCTAAAATTTTTCACCTCGTTATATCGGATGTTTAGACACATCTATGAAGTATTAAATATAGATAAAAAACTAATTACATGGATTACGATAAATTTATGAGACAAATTTTTTAAGTCTAATTAATCTATAATTTTAACAACGTCGTGCTACAGTAAATATGTGCTAATGATGAATTAATTAGGCTTAATAAATTCATCAAGCAATTTTCAGACGAGTTATGTAATTAGTTTTTTATTAGGATCCGAGCACCCCTTCTAATATTTCATAAAACATTCGATATGACACCTAAAAATTTTTCACCTCAGAAGCTAAACACCCCTCTATCATGTAAAACGCCTCTGAAGTTGAAGTTGTCACTCTTGACTAAAGTCTCCTTAAGAACTCCCCACGTTTGTGCATTTGTAGATTGGCCGCTAATCCTAATCATCTTGCTTCCACTTTGGAGGCCAGCGGAGGCCTCTGCGACTTTCCTCATTCAGAGCTGCACAAATCAGTCGCTGTGTGTTCCCCACCGTCCTCGGCTCTTCGTTCTCTCCGGCCGTGTTTAGTTGCGTCGATTGGGTGGCGGCCGAATCACTGTTCTGCACTGTAGCACACTGTAGCATTTTGTTTTTTAGTGTAAAAAATTGTCTAAAAATTAATTAATTAGGCTCAAATTGTTCGTCTCGTAAAGAATAACAAAACTATGCAATTAGTTTTTGATTTCATCTACATTTAGTACTCCATACATGTGCCGACATTTTGATGTGATGGGGAATCTTCTTTTTGCATAGTGAAATTTAGAGAAAAATTTGGCATCTAAACAGGGCCTCCGTCTCTGTCCTCCACTTTTCTCGTGCTCTCTGTCGTCGCTCCCTTCGGCCTGGGTGATGTCAAATTTTCCTCTAAATTCTACTACGTAAAAAGAAAATTTCCTATTACATCAAAATGCCGGCATATGCATGAAGTACTAAATGTAGATAAAATTAAAAACTAATTGTACAGTTTAGTTGTACTTTGCGAGACGAATCTTTTATACCTAATTAGTCAATGTTTGAACAAAAATTCACAAATACAAACGAAATGCTACAGTAAAAAAAACTTTTACTGCATAGATTTTAGATCTCCAAATTCGGGAAACTAAACACGGCCGATTCCTCTTCCTCCTCGGTGCCTCCCATTTCTGTCGTCACCCCCTCCCTCGCTTCCCCCGATCCCATCCCACGCCGCCCTTTCTCAGATCGTCATCGCTCGTGCGTGCTCAGGCGGCGACGACGGTTCTGCTCGCCATGCGCGCATCCACATCGGGTCCACCAACGCCGGCGTCGAGTCTACCGCCGCCGACGCCGGATCCACCGTCGCGGTGCCATCAGTAGGCAGGTTAAGCCATGTGGTGTCGTCCATGCTGCCTCGCTTTTTCGTCAAAGCAACACTGATGATGGCGAGATAAAGCTTTCTCCAACTGAACGACGAGGTGGCCAAGGTGATAGGTATGTGATGGCCCTAATCTCCATCCCCTTCTCTCTCAATTGTAGTTTTGTTTTAATCTCCACTTTCTCTATATTTTCTACTCTCAGGTCCCGGCAGTGGAAGTCCCATGCGGCACAAAGGGATTACGGCACTCAGCACAACGGCTACGCCGTGATGGCCTCCAGCTACTGGAATTTGTGGTGTTCAAGCCGGTTGAGAAACATCTTGTGCAATGCTGGTTCGTGGCGTTCCCAAGCCTGGAGAGCAGCAGCATGTGCAGCCCTGAAGCGGCCAGACTCAATACGTAATTCTGCTCTTTGCATCCTGCGTATTCGATGATATGTCTCTGTTGTGATGCTTCACTTTGTCAATTTGTCTGTACTTGGTTTTTTGTTTGCTTTGTAGTGAAATTAGGATACCATTTTGGTGAAAGTGGTAATGCTTCACTTTGTAGGGATTCAAATAAGCTGAGCTGACTGCATAGTAATATGTGAACCAATATGCTTGGCTCCTTTTCTATTACAGTGCTGATCGTAAATCTCTTCACTGATGCATCTGTTATTCTCATATCTTTTTTCTTTGCTTCAGAACCATGGGACCTAGAGGACCTTAATTTGTCAGTTTCCTGACGCAGCAAGTATGCAAGATGAATTATTTTTCATGGTTAGTTACTACCTGTGATCATGTGCACTCGGTTCCTGTTGTGTGGTTTCTAGATGACCTAACAAGTAGTTACCGTGGAAATTTTGATCATTCCCTACAGTTTGCTTTTTTAGCTCAAAAAACTTATTTGGAGTGTCAGGGTTCCTAGCTTTCCATAAATCAGTTTAGAACAATTGGTTTGTATGTTGAATTTTTCAGTTGTCCCTTAATTTGTTTCATTTAGAAAATTATGTATGCATGCTGGTGCTAATGGATCAGGATTATACATTTGACTAGATATGTACTTTGCAGATGTTTGGACTTGCAACTCATCCCTCTGCGTTGTGCTAGACAGATAAACTCTTAATGCTGTGTGGATCCTATAAACATGATCTTTGAATTCTGTTTGTTCTCCAATTACCGTCTCAAAGGTAGGAATGAACTTTGCCTCCTCCTTATTTCATCTATTCTAGCACATCTTTTTGTAGCTATAAAAAAAGAAACTTGCTTTTTTACAGACCAGTTGGTTTGAGTAGACGAAAAGGAGAGGTTACTCCAATTGTATCCTTTTTTAATGTTAGTTGAGGATATACTCTTAAGGTGAGATTATAATAGTCAAGGCAAGCATCGTGCCTTTTGTATTGATTAAAAATTATATGTTCACTTATCTGAGCAGATTCCTGTATAATTCTAAGTCTGAATTGTTAGTTGTTTTCCCCTTCTATTCAAAATAGGATCATATTAAAAAAGATGCCTCTATGCCTAGCTCAAAAAATTTTCATGTAGTCAAGTCCTACTTGAAAAAGTTTATCTTAGTAAAGTATATAGTGCCATATTTTGCTGGCATGGTTCGGGTTGTTTAATTTATCCTTTTCATTTATGGAACAATTTCTACTTTTGGAACACTCAGTAAGTGTAATAAATCAAACTAAGTTTTGTTGGAGTTTCAATTCGTAAGACCTAAAGAGGCTTCCCCTGTTTGTCTCATCTACTCTGGCATCTATCTATGCATAATGCTCTGATAGGTGTTACATTGTTATGTTCCTACTTACTATAATATGATATGATGACACCCGATATGTGCAGGTTCTCAACTTCAGCTGAAGTGTTTGGTACATCTTGGTACAGAGAAACTGTTCAGTTTGGTGTCATGATATTATGGGAATAAGCAACTAGGAGGTAGAGGAGTTACAAAATTTAGTATTTATGATGATCAATCTTTGTTTTATTGGAAAGCAATGTGTCATCCTTGGCCATATCGGTTGCCTGTCCTTCTGTACATGATCATTATGCGATTCTTCATCTTAATAATTTAGACGCCATGTTCAATTTATTTATCTATAGTATATAAATTTGTAGTGGGAGTTCTGTTTACTGCATGAGTCAGATCAGTAACTGGTTTTATTGCCTTCATTTTTACTACTTATGACTTCAGATTCTGAGTAAAATTCATGTGAAAAATCATATATAGCAGCCTAAAACCAATAAACGCACATCGTTACAGCGAGAAGCCTAGAACGATGTACCGGTGATGCAGTCGTCGCCCCATAGCAATGCACCACCTATCTACACCTATCAACACGTATGGTCTAAATCGCTATATTAAACCAACATAATTACCATGGGCGTGTATAGCAGGTGCGCGCGCAGCGAAGCGCGCGTATCATGCTAGTCTCTCTTAGTTACGAAGGGTTTGGCCATGGTTAATGCCATGACTTTATATTTTGTGTTGCAATCTATCTGTTTCGCATGGAGTCACTCTGCTGTGATTGAGAATCAAGGTCTACTGGCTGGGCTCGTCACCAGCATTATTATTACAATAGGAGACAGTGCTCATGACTCTGTTCAACATTATATTGCATCCATTTGCTGAGAACTTATCTAACATGGATTGTGATCAGTTCAGCAAAACCATGTTTTTAGCTCGTAACTGAGAGTATTTCTGAGAACAGTTCAACATTATGTTGCATCCATTTGCTGAGAACTTATCGAACATGGTTGTGATCAGTTCAGCAAAACCATGTTTTGAGCTCGTAATAACTGAAAGGATTTCTGAGAACATGAACAACTATTCGGTAAACCAGCACATTTTGGCCAAGTAAAAATTAGACCTAGCTCATCTTAGAGCATCTCCAAGAGTTTCTAATATTTTCTTCCCAAAATCATGGTGTTTTTCAACTAAAAAAATTGGGAGGAATAAATAAGTGCATCTTCAACGGTTTTTGAAAAAAAAGTAACTCCTAAAATATCGTTCAATGATATTTTTTTAATTAACATCATCTTCTTCCTCCTAAGAAGAACCACGTACACAAGCTCTGTGACTTCCATCCCTCGGTTAACGGTGATGAACTTCTGGAACAGCGGGAAGAGCAGCCAGAACAGCGGGATGTTCTCGCGGAACAGCCTCGTGGTGTAGCCTCATGGCGGACCCGTTCTGGCCACACAGGCCCACCGCGAGGCCGGCGGAGGTCACCCAGCCCGAACTTGGGCGGGATGTTCCCGGCCAGCGAGGCCGCGGAGCCGTCGATCATCACGTACCCGTCCACCGTGAACGTTGGCGTCCGTGCTGTGGGCCGGTAGATGGCGGCGTTGCAGCCCCTGTGTAGGCGCAGTCAGGAAACTGGTGTCCATCTATTTTAAGACCGTCGCTACACTAGACATATATGGAAAGGCATTGCAATATGGTCGGTAATGAGCAGCTGCGACCTCCCGCCTGAGTGCTAGGAGACTCGGTACAAACTTGGTGGGAAAACATAGATCGCACCTTCGACGGTGAGATGAGGTCTCCGCTCTATCATCATTCTTGTCTGTTAGGAGGCGTGGAATGAAAAAAAAAACGCAAGAATCTTTAAGCGTAAGGAGTCCGCGTCAACGCAACTCCTCCAAAAATATCAAGGATGAAGCGAGCCTATGGGCAATGGCAGGAGCAAAACACGTCCCTAACTTATTATTGCACGCTTGATTTTAACCTTGCTGTGCCGAGGACTCAGGGAGCTTCGACACCGTTGTATAAATTTATACATGTTTGTACTTTGCTTTTCTAGGCTCTCTTCTTTTTAATACAATAGGTAACTCTCCTGCCGGTTCCGTTTCAAAAAAAAAAGAGGGAGTCGAGCTGCATCCCAGGCGGCTGAAGCTGTCCACGTATCCTCCTCTTTGGCGCGAGCTAGCAGATCGTCAGTGGAAACTCGCGTGCGGGACCAGGATCTTTACGCGCGTGGAGGTAATTTTTTCTAAGTGCTAAAAGATTGAGATGTGAGATTGAGAATTGTTGGAGATGGTTTTTTTTCCTAATCTTGCCAAAATTCTTAGAATGGGTTTTTGGATACTCTTAGAGATGCTCTTAACAAGGGTTAATAGATGAACTAAAATTTTAGCCAAGTTTAATTGTTAACCAACTGGTTGACCTACCCCAGCTACTCTAAATTAATTTTTAGTCATAACTAACAACTAGCCTTAACTATAAAAAAACAAAAAAAAAGAACTAGCCTTAGCTGATCTAAACAAGCACTTTAGCTCGTCAAAACCAGCAAAACCATGTTTTTAGCTCGTCGCCTTATTACAATAGTGATGAAGATGGTAACTACAACCAATGTCAGCAGGCAAAATTTTGAATGACCAAAGTAAGCTGTGTCCTGGCAAATGCATCAAAAATACTCTCTCGGTCCAAATATATAAGGCACAACCACATTTTATTCATGTCTATAAGGTGTTCTCTCTAGACGCACGTATATCAATATAGTAGTACTAGTGTTAGGAGAGAGAATTAAATATGCTCTTTAGTCTTTGAACCAGACGTGGTTACGCTTTATATAGTAGGACTGTAGGAGGAACGGGGTGTTCCCGTAGTAATATTGGATCCAGATCTTAAGTATTATGCGCTACAGGCATTACACTAGTCACTATTTCTTCCTTGCTCTCTTACGTGGCAGTCGCATTTGCCACGCAGCGTGACAGCAATGGCAGATCAATAGAGCATTTTTAGATAAAGAGATCGACAGAGCATACGTCCGTCTGACTGCTAAGGCTGAGCACATTACCCGGTACCCTGAAAGCATCTAGGCCCCGGGAGTTGGTTTCGGCAATTGATGACAACGCATTATTACCATGACTAATGTGTGTTTTGCAGAGACTTTGATAAGTTAGGTCATGGGGTTGATAACTGCTTTGGGCACTCTGGTATTCATGCCCCTTGATGGAAATCGTTTCGGTTTTCAAAGGATCAACGACAAGATTAAGGACGGTTAGTTCCGGATGTCAAGATGTTGAGTTTCATCCGGAATAGTCGTTAGGATCTTCGCTTCTTTCCTTTGGCCGTACTATAAAGGGGGGCATGAGCGAGTAGCTTGACCTAGGTGAGTCTTTTGTTTAGGTGTGGTGCACACTTATCAAACTTAGCACTAGGTAGCTTAGGTAAAGCTCAAAGTTCAGTTGGAAGCAACTCGGTTCAAGTTGTGTCGCGTTTTGAAGTCGTTTGAGCTGTTTACCCCTGACCGGACGCGGTCTCTGTTTCGACCGGACGCGTCCGGTCAGTACTAACAGTCACTGCATTTCAACCTGGTTGACCGGACGCGGTTCCTGCGAGAACCGGACGCGTTGATCATGTTGACACGTGTCTCAGAAGGTAAGCAATCTAATCGGACGCGACTAGGAAGTGATCGGACGCGTCCGGTCACGGTCCAGTAAGATACTTTGCTGACCTGACGCGTCCGGTCATCACTGATCGGACGCGAACGAGCGTCAGGTCAAAGTACAGTAAGGTCCTTGCACGACCGGACGCGTCCGGTCACCCCTGATCGGTGCGTCCGGTCACTCAGCGATGTCATTCAGTTTTTCGATCGTTACGTTTGACCGACGCGTCCGGTCAGTGCGTATTTTACTGAGTTGGCAGGTAACGGTTGGATTTGACTGTGAGGTGTATAAATACATCCCCTCCACCTCTTTTAGAGGTCGCTTGCTCATTTGTTCAGCTGAGAAATACCTTTCAAGTGCAAGAAAGTGCAAAGAGCTCTAGTGAGGGTAGTGATTTGAGTATCAAAGTTTGAGAATCCCTCATTAGTGACTAGGGAGTAGCAAGTGTGCATCCACCTTCTCATTAGGCTTGTTGTGGTCAAGTGAGAGTTCTAGCTTGTTACTCTTGGTGATCGCCATCACCTAGACGGCTTGGTGGTGATTGAAAGATTGGTGATCATCTGGCGAGCTTGTGGATGACCCAACCCATCTTGTGAGCGGTTTTGGGCGATTCACCGCGACGGAGTGTCAAAGAATCAGCCCGTAGAGAGCACTTGATCCTTGCACGGATCAAGGGGGAGCTACACCCTTGTGCGGGTGCTCCAACGAGGACTAGTGGGGAGTGGCGACTCTCCGATACCTCAGGAAAACATCGCCGTGTTTCTAACCCTTACTTTTAAGCATTTACCTTCTTGTATTACTTTCTTTACTTGGTTTACTTTCCTAGAATTGCCATGCTAGACTAGGATTGGAACTTAGTGTGTAAAACTTTTTACCGGTAGAATCACAAGGAATACTAGTAGGCACTAGGGGTGAACTTTGGCTTGTAGGATTTAATTCTTGCAATTAATTTTTAGAAAAGCCCAATTCACCCCCTCTCTTGGGCATCTTGATCCTTTCAATTGGTATCAGAGCCTAGTTGCTCCAATTTTAGGCTTCACCGCCTAGAGCAAGATGTCTAATGGGGAAGGACAACCTCCCATCTTTGAGGGAGACGATTTTCCATATTAGAAATTTCGTATGGAGGCGTACCTCGAAGCCATAGATGTTGAGTGTCTTAGAGCCGCAACCGAAGGGCTTCCAGCTATCAAGGATCCCGCCAACCCAAGTGGTGACGAGAAGAAGTACGACCGGTGGAATACAAAGGCAAAAAATGCACTCTACCGAGGCCTAGGCAAGGATATTTTCAATCATGTGCGTAATGCAAAAAACGCTCATGAATTGTGGGAAAACATTTGTGCTCTCCATGAGGGAACTAAGAGTGAGCGTGATGAACGCTATCATATTGCTTTGAAGAAAATTAATTCTTTTGAGATGCTTCACAAAGAAAGTGCTAATGACATGTACACTCGATTGAATGTTCTTGTAGAGGATCTCAATGCTCTCGGGCTCACTCAAATGAGTCAATCGGATGTTGCAAGGAGGATCTTGAGTGTTCTTCCCGTTGAGAAGTATGATCACATTGTCACTGTGCTTCACCAAAGTGATCTCTCCACCGCAACACCGACATAAGTATTGAGAAAGATCAATGCACATGAGATGTACATGCACATCACTCCGGAAGAGGGCTAATCATCTTCCAAGAAGAAGGACTTGGCCTTCAAAGCTAGTCATGACAAGAAAAAGAAGAAGGGCCAAGCCATGATCGTGCAAGAAAGCTCAAGTGAAAGTGATATTGATGATGCATCACTTGCACTCATGGTGAGAAAGACCACTAAGATGCTAAAGAAGCTCAACAAGAGTGGCATCAAGTTCGATGGTAAGAAGAAGAAGTTCTTCACAAGTAGCAAAAGGAAGCCTATATCTGAGATGTATTGCTACAATTGTGGTGAACTTGGCCACTTAGCTCATCAATGCCCTAAGCCTTCAAAACACAAGTACAAGAACAAGAACAAGGGCAAGAAAAATGATTCAAGCGATGAAGAAGATGAGAAGAAGATCAAGCCATGCAAAAAGAAGGATGACAAGAGAAACGAGTTTCACAAGAAGAAGAAGAAGAGAGGCAAAGCTTACATTGTTGGTGATTGGCTCACCGACATTGAGTCATCATGTGAGTCCTCGGCGATGAGAGCGACGATTTTTTTATAACTTTGCAAAAACTGATTTTTTATATAATTTTGGGTATAAGGTATAATGGGTATTAGCTGAACCTGAAATAATTGGTACCTGAAAATTCAAATAATGCTGTTTTGGGACAAACATGAGGTAGCATTTTTGAAAACCCGAATTATCCGACCTGAATTTTTTGGGGACCCCGATTGCCCAGGCTGTGACTGCTGAGAAACAAAAACCCTAAAATTAAGCTCGGAGCCCGTGAGCACAACAAAACGTTTATTCTCCGCCGAAAGGAACCATCGCCAAAGAGGGGCATCGGCGGCTCGGCCCATCGCACTGGTTCTGTGCATGCTGCGCTGGCTCAGCTACTGGTGCATGCACAGCAGCACAGGGCACAGGCACAGCAGGGAGCGCGGCGTCCCTTGTCCCTGGCGGCCGTGTGCTGTCAACTGGCACTGGCTCGCCCGTGAACAAGGCCCCGTCCGCTCACGGGACGAATACGACCAAACGCGCGCCCGCCACGCCCCCATCTTCACTCACCTCCCCGCTTCTGTCCACATCCTCCTGTAAATCAGCGCCAGCCAGCCACAGCCGGAAGCCCGCACCGCGACTGCAGTTGAGACCAGTTGGCCGCCCCTACCCTAGATAATCTCGTCTCGCCAGGGACGTCAGGCCGTGCCGTCACGAGACTCCTCGCCAACCGCCGGGCCGGGTCGTCAAGGAGAGACCGAGAGAGAGAGAGACTGCGTGCGAGCGCGGCGGGAGAGACTTCGTTCTAGATCGAGCTCCCCTGAGGAAGTGAGGATGGGGCGCGGCAGCTCCTGGCGGCTCACGGTGGTCGTCGGCATCCTTGTCTGCGCGGCCCTCTTCTCGCCGCCCGCCGCCGCGCTCAACATCGGCATCCAGTCCGCCGGCGACGGCGCGGTACGTACACAGGCTAAATTATATATACGCTTGGAGTAGCTTTCAGCCTTTCATCATGCTCATCATACGCACACGTACGCAGCACGTCGTTGCCCAGTAATCTAGCTCCACTCCCCCTGTTAACTGTGCTCTTTTTGCTTGATTCGCGCGCAGAGCAAGCAGCAGGCGTGCAGCCGCACGTGCGAGTCGGACCACTGCACGAGTACGTACCATTAACCCGTCGTCTCTTCCATGATCTGCACGGTTTATTTCCTCTTAATTGCATCGATCGCTCACTTATTAAGCGCCCGACATGATCTTCTGCCACTCGCCGGCATTCATACGACGACAGCGGCGCCGTTCCTGCGGTACGGCAAGTACTGTGGCATCCTGTACAGCGGCTGCCCCGGCGAGCAGCCGTGCGACGCGCTGGACGCCTGCTGCATGCACCACGACAACTGCGTCCAGGCAAAGAGTACGTCACGTTATATACACAAGCTCCAGTCATCGTCTTCAATTGCTAGCACGAACGTGGGCTGACGCCGGCGGCTGCGCGCGTGTTGTATACCATGTATGCAGTGGACTACCTGAGCACGTCTTGCAACGAGGCGCTGCTGGACTGCCTGGCCAGGCTGCGGGAGGGCACGTCCACGTTCGACGGGAACAAATGCATGATCGACGAGGTCATCGACGTCATCACGGTCGTCATAGAGGCCGCCGTCGTCGCCGGCAGGGTGCTGCACAAGCCGTAGCCCGGTCGCACGCGGCGGGCGTGGTGGGCGCGCTCAGGGACATGTAAACAGCAGCCTGCGGTTGGTGGGTGATACATCTTTTTCGTGCTTGGTTTAGGGTGGTGGCGTCCTGGACGGCTGCCCGGGGCCCGGGGCTGCGTCGGCTCACATGGCGGCTTGTGTGCTAGCTACTAGCTGGCCAGCAGCTCCCACAGGCTCTCGATCAGCCCGGCCTAAACTGACGACAAGATATATGGAGATTATTAAAGAAAGCTTGTTTGGTTTTGAGCATCTCGTGTCCCTATCACACTGTATTACCTACCGTATAAGTATAAAGAAAGTTTACTCATGCTGGTTTTGGTTTCTTGGACAATCTACACTCTACACACGTGTGTAGCTTGCGTTGTTGCAAATGCGAATACTACAGAGTGTACCCTTTGCAGGATCATCATGTGATGGGAGAACCTTGATTTAGGATCTTGTACGTGCTGCTGCCGGAACGATTTCATGATCGCGCGATTTCTTTGTTCCTGAGACTGAGAGGGATCTGCGCCCACTGAAACGTTTGGCCTCGAGACTCGAGTGATACTATCTCGGCGTCCATAGTCCACACATTTGCTGTCAAGTCCGTCCTTTGGATGCATACAAATATTGGAACTAGTAGCGCGTAGCGTCCGTCAGGAATGGCCAAAACTACAAATGTGATGCAATGCCAAAGAACAAAATGAAGAGCAGAGCAGCTGCACGCCTGCACCAAAGAGCAGGGCAGCATTGCATGATCGAATGGAAAGTAAGCTTGTGTAGCTCTCTTATTTAGTACCAATAACTGGAGATTTATTGGTTGCATAAAAAAACATAATATGTCTATGACGGCACCACAGTAGCAAGAGTATTTACATTACAATTTACATGTTTACAGGTGAAACGGAAACAGCATGGCTCAGCTTGATTCCCCCATTTTATTTTATTGTGCAAAGAAGCGATCCACAAATCACTTGCTGGGAATCTCTGCTGTTTTACTGCACTACTGGTAACTGGTTTTGCTAAGACACAAAAAGCGGTTCAGGGGCCGTTTTCCTCTGTATCCTGATAAAACAAAAGAAACTGTTTGAAAAACTAAGGAAATATAAAAAAAAACCAATGTCAACACTCAAAATATGCATAAGTGGCCAAGCTAGAGCAGATTGGACGGAGGTGCACTTGCCTTATGGGTTAATAGACTTGTCTATAAGGATGGGTCCATAGACTTATGGGTCCATTTACAATGCACATATATAGCGGAATACTGGAATTTTAATCACAATCACTATTTATATAATCTTGAGCCCCCTTATGTGCATCATTACCGTGGGCATGAGGTGTACATGTTCAGCAATGCATAAAAACTAGTAGCTGCCTCGTTTCATAACCAAAGATGGGTGTATCTATATTGCTGATACATTAACCTAATTCTCCCATGTTCTACTGTTACCATTATTATCAACTCACTGAAGAGCAACATTGTCAACTGAAACATCATACTATCATAAGTGTGTCTAGATCAACACCTTAATAAGTTGCAGAGCAAAGCTAATAAGCAAACGACAAATTTATGCACAAAATGTGTCATTTTGTTGTCACTGTGAGTTACCAAGCACTCATATGTTTTGGTTTAGTGAAAAGGGCAAACTATCATATGAACCTACCAATGAGATAATTATGCGATTGTCACAAGCTTGATTTCAGAAGGGAAACAGTGCTAGCCACATCCCATTTAAGATTGAAGACAGAATTTATAAGGATTTCTAGTCAATTGTGCCAAGACCTTCTAGACGTAAAGGAAAATCAAAACAGTATTGTAAAAGAAGAATTCTTCAATAGTGCCATTATGAACTAACCAGTTGTCTTTGGACCATTCACATCCTTCAGTATCAACTACATGTAAGCTCAATGCATGTCTTGACGCTGGAGAAAGGTTCTCAAAACTGCACACAAAAAGCCATAACACTATTAACTTGAAACAGTACAACACAAGTAGGAAGCATTAGTAACATAAAGGAGAATTCCACCTCTGATGTATAAGATCTCCATGTATAACTACCAAATCACCAGATTTTACTTCCAGCGGCACAAATTCTTTCTGATCATAGGCTGGGGAGGGGCGATCAAAATGTGTACCATTTTCATCTCTGACCATACGCCTCACCAAACCCTCTAATACAAAACACAAAAGTTAAAAGAAAACTTAGACAGTCCTGCCTTTCAAGACGTTCTTTGCCATAAAGTATTTGTGTGAAAGAAATACTTTTGTGTGATCCTGGAATTGCCCACAGGCAACCATTGTTGATCGTTGCGTCTTCAAGTGCAAGCCACAACCCTGTGCATGTTCGAGGTTCCGTGTAAAGGAATGTATTATCCTGGTGCGGCACCACCTCACCACCAATACCTGGTTGCTATCAAAAAGAAAAAAAAGAAATTAAGAAATAACATACAACGTCAGCAAAAAGTAGAGTCTAACAAATGTACCTTAAAGATGTACATAGATTGAATGACGGCAGGCCTCTTGTAGCCTAAAGAAGAGAACACGCTTGCAACACTCTCCGAGAAAGAAAACTTTTTGAACACAGGATCAAGTTCATGTAATGCTGCATATCAGGAAAGATGGCGAAGGTAAGATATCTCAAGCCCTGCTGTTCAGGACTCCAGGCCATGCTGGATACCATTTTTTCTTGAATGCCTTGCATAATACATTCACAACATTGAAGATAATAGGGGAGGTTTATCCAAAAAATGATGGGAGTTATAACATAACACCACTTTACAGAACAAACTGAAGCACATAAATATTTAAGATAGCTAGATTACACGAACTACAAACATCTATAACAAAGATAAGTCTACAGTGGTGCATTTAGAATGCACATACATAATTGAATTAAATGCAACAAAATTTGTTATTTTTAAGATTATTACCACCAGAAGAAACTCTGAAAGTCGTTTAAAAGTGGAATCTCTTTAGAAGTTATAGCTTATCATCTTTGGGTAGAGCCACAGAAGTATAATAACATACTGTTAGTACAATACTACAATAACAGAAGGTGATGATGATTTTCTTGTATTTAGTGAAACAGGGTGTTTCCACCACTATTTCCTATTTACTGGCCAAATTAAAGTATGCACATAAGGGGGAGGGGAGGGGGGCACGATATTGAAAAAAATGATTGAGCCCACCATATGAAAGAAAACTAGGTATAAATGCTTTCTAGCTGAATGTAACAGCACCATGCCCATACTTACCATGCCCAACTTTGTTAATTGAAAGTTCTTTTGGCTGTTTCAAGCATCCATCATCTCCATACGCCTTTTCTGTATGTGAAATAGTGTCAAAGAAAGAAAAAAAGACATGAGGCCCTCAAGCTGTCAAAATCCAAGGCAGTACCAATTCCTAGTTCGTAAAATAGATTTAATAGAATTGTGACATATTCCTACTAGTCTGAGGGGAACAAATCACGTACCCTCAAAGAAGAATGAGATATTCTCTGCACTCTTAAAGAAGTAATCATCCTTCAACTGCCGCTGCAACGGAAAACAACATACCAATTATGCTAAATCTGAGTATGCACAATATGCTATTTATAAACGGCAACAGGCTACAAACATAGCCAATTGAAACAACAAAAAATAGAGCAATGTAAACCAAACATATGTGTGATTCAAACCCAGAAATAGAATTTTCAAAAGATAGAGATGTAGGTGCTCCGGCATCAGGGTGTGCACATGGAGAAGGAAAGGAGCGCAACAAAGGCAGGAACCGAGACTGGCCCAATCGAAGCCGATGGCGTACATGATCCTTGGTGGAGAAGACGGCGGAGCTGGCGCCATCGAACCCAGCGACAAGCTCGGCCATGCGGTCCCGCATCTCCCGCACCTCCTCCGCGCTCGAGAACGAGTCAATCACGAGGTACCCTGGAACCAACCAACCAACGCGATAACGAGTTAGGGTTTCAGCTCGATACGAGCAGCGACATTCGCCGCCGGTTGCCGGGAAACCAGGAGCGCGAGAGCGAAGGAATAGGCCTGAAGGTGGACAAGCGGTCGGCGCGCTCACCATTGGCCTCGAAGAAGCTGAGCTGGTCGGCGGTGAGGCTACTGGCTGGCGGCATGGCGGCGCGCGGAGGCGGAGGGAAGGAGAGAAGGTTGACCGGAATAGTGATGGAGTGAAGGGTACGGAACTTCTTCTCCCGACGCTGCTACGAAAAAGTCTATAAAGCTGAACTATCGGTCAGTGTGTACAGGCTCAGCTATAAAATCGTCTATTTTACGCTTTGATTTTTTTTAAAACCGTTCAAATTACACCCTGCAGTGGTTTTTAAAACCGTTTAAATTACACCCTGCAGTAGTTTTAGACGGCGGGTTGGCTACAGTAACTATGGTTTGGCTAGTGACGGCGGTTTTGACTTTTTCCCTATTTATTTTCGCTAAATCTTTGAAAAATCATATTAAATCTTTGAAAAATCATAAAATAGAAAATCTAATTTTGTTGGACTCCACATGAGTAGATCTACACAATTAATATATAATATAGTATGCTTTAGTATAATTTTTTTTGTAGCTTTAAATTAGTTAGAAAATCAAATTTTGTCTCTAATTAATTGGAATAATTCATAGCTATAGCTTTTATGGTCTAATTGTGGTCAAATTTTTATAGTGAACTAATTATTGTATGCTTGAACTGTAGTAAAAATTTCATACTAATTGGATCATGTATAATTTAGTTATAGATTTATTTATATTTAACAAGTATAAACCTAAACATAAACTAAATAAATCTATAACTAAGTTATATATGATCCAATGAGTATGAAATTTTTACTATATTTCAAGCATATAATAATAACTCCATCATAAAAATTTCACCACAGTTGGACCATAGAAGCTGCAGCTATGAATTATTCCAATTAATTATAGACAAAATTTGATTTTCTAACTAATTTAAAGCTACAAAAAAAATTATACTAAAGTATACTATATTATATGTTCATTGTGTGGATCTACTCATGTGGAGTCCAACAAAATTAGATTTTCTATTTTATGATTTTTTTATGATTTATCAAAGATTCAGCGGAAATAAATAGAAAAGAAAAGTCAAAACCGTCGTTACTGTAGCAAAACCATGGCTACTGTAGCAAAAATGTCGTCCAAAACCGCTCTAGGATATAATTTGAACGGTTTTGAAAAGTTCAGGGTGTAAAACAGACGGTTTTATAGTTGAGGGTGTAGGTTAGACACTAGCTGATAGTTCAGGGGGTTAAGTAGACTTTTTCCGACGCTGCTAGGAGGAGATTCTGATCCTCGGCCCCGTTGGAACCGTTTGTGTGGGAAATGATTATGATCTGGTTAATCGGGATTTTCTAATAAGGCGCAGTATGAATAATCTACAGTTTAGATAATCTAAGTGTCTCTAGTTCTCATAAGAGAGTGAAATGACCTTTATGCATGTAGGAAGAAAGCATTTTCAACATGTATGCTCCTTCGACCCTCGTTGCCCGGGCTATATGTGACTTACCCCTCCCATCCTTGTTGTGCCCCGCCCTTCATCAGCACCTCTCTCGCTTGCTTCGCTATCACAACTGCCTTCAACACTGAGCGAAAAGGGGGGCGAGTGGGCGAACAAGCCGCCATGAGAAGGGCGGGTGGCCGGGTGGGGTAGATGAGGGGTAATGAAAGGAAAAACCAGCACATAGAAATAAACATAAGCTTCGACTCATGGTGCAGAAAAAGCGAGATGACACTAAAACGACATTTTCTTTTACCACCGCGGCCCAAATAATCAAGGAAGAATATGAGTGTTTGATAGAGTTTTCGATTATTTTCATCTAGAATCCGATTTTGATCAGAAACAAATCCCCTCAATAACTCTAGGAGGAGAGCACGAGACCTTAAATCATGGTCCTTATTATTTATTTGAGGGCACAAGTGTCCAGGCAGGAAGGCCATCTCTCGATTGGAGCCATGTTCTAAGAGGGCTTGCTCGAGGATTGGATGACCAATCGACATTATTGGGGCACCCGATGGTAGAGAGGAGCTGAGGTCAGTGTGATGCTTTGAGAGGGTCTACTTGAGGTCATGCTTGGAGTAGCTGTCGACAAAACCTGGTCGACAGTCTACCGAGGGGTATGCCCAAGGTAGTAGATTATCGGTAGACAGGTGCGCAAGACACGAACCGGATGGTAACAGGACACAAGACACAAGATTTATATAGGTTTAGACCGTCAGCATGACGTAAAACCCTACATCCTGTGCTCTGTTATATTGTATTGAGTTATGTGGTGTATGACCTGTCCTCTAGGGGACCCATTTCTCTCCTTATATACGCCGGAGAAGAAGGGTTACAAGCAGAATAGCCTATTTGGTACTATTACAATATCTAGTACAACCTATAATCTTGTGATATATGTCTTGATCTTACGGGATGGGCCATCTCTGATGGTGCGGCCTATATATAACCATGAGGGTATATGGGGTCTATACCCCCACAGTAGCTGACGGCGAATGGAAGCTCGCGAGCTCTGGTAGTCAGGCAGGAGAGGAGCATGCGAGTGAGGTTGAGCTCAAAGATGTGTGGATCTTAGTTGGACATATATGAGGGAGATTATTGTTAGGAGGGCTCCTTTAGCTTGAAAAGAGGTGAAACAATGGATTGAGATATCGCTTAGATTTTTTAAGAAAATAGGTGTCACTTTGATGAGGGTGAATAGGCGTGACTCGATCATCGAGCCATAAAATCCTAGCCTAAGCCTGTCCCGTGCCTTGACCCAATGGGCCATGGACCAACCCCATGATACCACATAGGAGATCAATGCAAGGAAGACAAAGTTTGTACATTAGCATAGGAACTCAAATACCGATGCTCATAGGATAGCTCGTAGCTCAATCCAGGCCGAGTTAGGGCAACATGTATGGTTTTTGAATCCACTAGATGGTGTTTGTAATATGTGCAATCCTTCTAGCTGAATAAAGAGGGTGGTGTTGCTAAAAAACCTAAGTGCCTATTGTGTTGCATTCCTCGGGGCACTATCATGCTGTGTAGGCAACGACGTGAGAGGTAGGAGAGAACGAGTTAGTGTTTACACAAGGCCAAGTTTAGGGACTCGAAAATAGTATTTTTCTAAGTTGAGAACTAACATGGCATATGCAGCAAATTTAGGGATAAAAAATATTTTTTTAAGTTAGAAGACCAGGAATAACATGTAGTCTCAAGTTCGAGGATCAGTCGTAAACTTTAGAAGAGTACAAATTGTGAATAAATTTAGCCATCTTCATCTCATAGGGACCTATAGTCTGGAAAAATCACATGGCTGGGCCTTTCTAGCACGCTTATTAGGCCTTCCACAACATTGGCTTGTAGTGATGCTTTGAATGGAAAGAGTTTTGAAGCACCACTTCTCAATTGCGACTAGTGATGCCCATGCCAAGAATTTGGGAGAGGGGAGCAAAAGCATGCATTGGTGCGCAAACCCTGGAGAGGAATATTTTATTGATTGCCAACTAATCCTCTCATGTAGTGCCATGGTGAAAGGTCCTAATATGGCTAGAGGGGATGAGTAGCCTATTTAAAAATCTACAAACCAACTAGAGCAATTGATTAGTATGACAAATGGCGTAATGCAAATTTTGCTATAGCTCTGTAAAGGTTGCAAGCCACCTATCCCAATAATTCTAGTTACTCACAATCACTAGGCACACATAAGAGCTAAGTTGCTACTCACTAAGAGCTCTCAAACTTTCTACACTAAAGAGCTCCACTAGGTGAACTTAAACTACAAAGCAAGCTCTCAATTCTAACTACACTAAAGAGCTTGCTGCAACTAGTTTGTGGGAATGTAATGGAGAAAGTAAGATGATTATACCACCGAGTAGAGGAGTGGACCAGTCATAAAATGAAAGCTAATACAATCATTAGAAGAATACCAATGGTCAAGAGACAAGAAATTTTTCTCCCGAGGTTCACATGCTTGCCGACATGCTAGTCCCCATTGTGTTGACCAATACTTGGTGGTTCGACGGCTAAGAGGTGTTGCATGAACCTCGTCCACACAATTGGACACCACAAGAACCTACCCACAAGTGAGAAAACTTAATGATATGAGCAATCCACTAGAGTTACCTTTCGGCTCTTTGCTGGGGAAGGTACAAGATCCCTCACAATCACTGGAACCAGCCACGAACAATCACCAACACGTGCCAAAGCTCCTCCGCTGCTCCAAGGCGTCTAGGTGGCGGCAACCACCAAGAGTAACAAAAAATCCATAGCCACAACGATCCACAAGTGCCACTAGATGCAATCACTCAAGCAAATACACTTGGAATCATTCTCAATCTCACCATGATGATGAATCAATGATGAAAATAAGTATGCCTAGGCTCATAAGGATGTAAAGTATGTCAAAGTGCCAAGAGAGGCATCCCCAAGCCAGCCAAACACTATTTATAGATGTCCCCAAATGAATAGAGCCATTGGCCAGCTGTGAGTTGACCGAACGCTGCTCCGCGTCAGGTCACCTAAGTCCAATCGATGGATGGCTGCCACGTGCCCCTCATTCAAATCTCACGCGTCGATCTCTAACGGTCAAGAGAACAGGTGCTCTAGGGTTAAGTCATGATCGGACGCACCGAAGGAACCAACCTGACGCCGCATCACTCTGAGTCCGATCAATTCCAGTAAGCTCCCAGAGCGTGTTTTTAATGACCGAACGTGCCCGGTCAAAGATGACCTGACGCACCTCGGCGTTCGGTCACTCCCTCTCTCTCTCTCTCTCTCTCTCTCTCTCTCTCTCTCTTTGTCACACGCATGCCTCAACCACTGACCTGACACATGAACAATATTCGAGCGGCGTCAAGTCATGTGGCTCTCTCCAGTGTCCAATCACCAGGCCACTTGACTTCTTCTCTGCGTGCGATAACCAGACGCGATGCTGGAGTCAGGTCCAGCATCCGATCGCAACTTCGTGCCCTCAGCCAACTTCACCCTTACTTCCCAATTACTAACCACAAAGTGCAGAACTTGTGTACACATGTGTTAGCATTTTTCAAAATATTTTATAAGGGTCAAAGTTAGCACACTAGGTTCCTAAATGCATATGCAAAAGTCATGTCACCTAGTGGCACTCAATAAACCGTTTAGCCAAAGATTTCTCCTCTTTATAGTAAGTTTATCGATCCTAAATCACTCACACCCTCTTTGGTGTCTTGAGTGCAAACCAAAAATAGCTCCTATTATTATACCTTTGCCTTGAGCCCATTTTTGTTTTTCTCTTTCTTCTTTCTAAGTCGAGCACTTGATCATCATCTCATATGATCATTACCATCTCTTGAGTGTCACAATGCTCCACACTTGGGTTGCACCAACCTAGCTTATATCATAACTCATGACAAAGGTTAGTGCTAGGTTTCATCAATTATCCAAAACCAAACTAAGGCTTTCAATCTCCTTCTTTTTGGTAATTGATGACAACCTATTTACAAAGATGTTCAATGAAATCTTTTTGGATTCATGTTGCTTACCCAAGCATATTACCATGTGTAAAGATTATGGACAAGTTTCATCAACCCAAATTGGTAGTATTAGTTTCCCCTACATATATGTTAAGAGTTTGAATTTGAAAGCTTGCACATATGCATGGATTGGAAGTTTGGAAGAGTAATAGCTACCAAATGATGCTAATGTGTAAAGAATAGATCTTTGAAGCATGATACCAATCGGAGTTGCCATTTGAACACCAACCTTAGTACCATGGTTAATTAGATAGCTCTTGCAAAACATGAACACTAGATACCTCGTAAGATCAACATTATAAGCAAGGTTTTAGTGCCACTTGTAAAACATGCAAGGCACATCTAACTATCATCCTAAGCATGCTAGTTTTTATTTCATCAATCATTTTCTATAATCTAGCACACACCACGCAAGCATGGATAGGGAATTTTAAAAACTTATGCTATGCAAGCAAACATATGTAATGCACATTCAAATGCAACATACAAGTTTATGAGCTTGCTCCCCCTACTTGTGTTCTTCAAAATTTTAATTAATCCCCTTACAATGTCATTTTATTTATTTGCTCCCCTATCTCTTAATATCTTTGTAAATTTCTCTCCCCCTTTGTCATTGATGACCACAAAAGGTGGTTCAATCTAGATTACTTGCAAAAGATATTAACTCGGTTTGATCCCATGGCAAGCTTCTTCACACCTCTAAATAAGAGTTATCATGCACCATGTTGAGTTAAACAAGTATAGCTCATTTTCTAGATCAAACACTAGGTTCACAAGCCTACAAACATGTCATATGCTACCACTAGATCATTTCAAGCATATAAGCAATAGTGGTACCATACAATCATCAAATTCATTTGATTTTCATGAATGATCCTAAGACATGTGATGAATGACTAGATGCACTAAATAAGTCCTTAGCAATGGATGAATGACATGTCAAACAACTTTATCTTGCTTTGCTTGAACAAGAGGCATGTCATATAATAGGGGTGCATCAACACATATTTGAGAAGTCAAGTATGTTCAATTCATTTCTTAGCTTGCAAAACCTCTTCTCATCAAGTGGCTTGGTGAAGATATCGATAGGTTGATCATTGATGATCACACTCTCAATGCAAATGTTCTCTTTTTGTTGGTGATCTCTTATGAAATGATGGCGGACATCTATGTGATTTGTTTTTGCATGTTGAACCAGATTGTTGGTGAGCTTCACAGCACTCTCATTGTCACATAGCAATGACACTTGTTTAAACTTGATCCCAAAATCATTCAAGATAGCCTTCATCCAAAGAATTTGTGCACAACAACTACCGGCGGCTATGTATTCAGCTTCGGCGGTTGAAAGTGCAATACTATTTTGCTTCTTTAATGACCAAGAAACAAGTGATTTTCCCAATAGTTGACATGTGCCCGATGTGCTCCTTCTCTCAACCTTGCATCCCGCATAATCGGAGTTTGAATATCCAATCAACTCAAACTTTGCTCCCTTAGGATACCATAATCCAATATTTTGTGTATGCTTCAAGTATCTTAATGTTCTCTTTGTTACCTTCAAATGACTTTCTCTTGGTGAGACTTGAAATCTAGCACACATGAATACACTAAACATCACATCTGGTTTTGATGCGGTCACATAGAGTAGGCTTCCAATCATAGACCGATACATCTTTTGATCCACCATATTGCCACTTGCATCGCTATCCAAGTTTCCATTTGTTCCCATAGGTGTATGTTGACGGTCAACAACGACTAAAATATACCTTCAACCAAACATAGAAATGGACATAATTCAATACCAAATATAGAGATAGGGTTTACACTAATAGAATTCCACAGGTTTTGGTGAAACTGTGTTTCTACAGGGGCTTATCAGGAAATACACAAGGATGGACCCACACGTCGGATTAAAATTGATATTTATTTGCGGCACAGACTTAGGAAGACTCTAGAAGACACGAGAAGATACGTGGAAGAAGGCGGGACCTACCTGGCAGAGGGGGCAGGCGGCCATCCGTGGGCCTGGTCGGCCGACCGTGGGACCCACGAGTCAACCTCCCCTTTCTTACATCAGTTCTCCACCGCCTTAGGGTTTGCATCTACGCTGCTGTTTCAAGTCGGTTTGATCCGAGGGCTCCGGTGTATTTTATGGGGCTATATAAGTAGAGCCTCCACCCCTGGCATCTAATTTAATTCATAAGTCTCAAGCCTGATCAAGTCATCAGAGCCAGCAACCCTAGTCTTCTTAGAGCTCCACCATTATCTATAGCATAGCTATATGGGCTAGATCTAGAGAGAGGCAAGCTTCGTCTTGGATTCCGGATCTGTCTACGAGCGTGGCTTGGTAAAGCCCTTGTAACCTCTCTTTTGTATCTTTCTATTTATATTCTGCTAGATACAATTGATATGACTTTGCTCTATATTATTATATTTGCAATTATATTATTCTTTATATACTTTGATTATATGTCTAACATAGTTAGATTGTCTTTATATTCAAACATAGGATCGCAAAGCTCTCGCCCTTTGATATCATGGGTGGGTGGTCGACATTGTGTAAGCATGGTGCTTAGACGTTGTTTACCTGCAGAAACACCCTATATTCCAGGCTTAGTGGCAGATCGCGAAGTAGCATTAGAATGCAAATGTGACACTTTCGTTGAGTCCTTTGTAGTCCACTCCTCGAATATAGGCCAAGTTGGACCCGGTTTCTAAAGTAGATTTTATGCTATGTTCATAAACTACCTTATTAGTAATGTCTCTTATGTGTAGATATAATGTCTTCTTGCTATGATTGCTAGACATAATTGCACTAATCATGGTATACATTGACATGTAGTTAAGAATAACTTAGGAATGTTTCTCTATACCTACCTAATCCATGCTAATGCTTAGATTGGAAATGCTCTAAGGTTGATTACTATTTATGACTTATCATATGCTTATTATTATTATTTTATCTTGTGACTTACCCCTATTATGAGTAGATAGATTGAGTATAGTTGACTCTCTCCATCATTCATACATACAAGTGATATATTCCTTTATCCTTCCCTTCCCAGTGGTATAAATATAAATCGACAACCTGGTAATACTCTAGGTAAAATGCTGCAATGGTATATTCATCTATGCGCTTGTATATACATTTACTTTATCATATACATTTTTATAATTATTTTAGTCACATGAAATGATAGAAAGGACATTAAACACTTTTAGCTTTCAACGCCGGGGATGACAACCTGATATAATAAAGTTAGAGGTATAGGTGATTAATATGTGACTGTCCAAAACAAGTGTCAAGTTAATAAATACCAACAGTGTACTAATGGCCTTTGCATCTTCCATTCTAAACTTTTTGAGTATGTCTTTGATGTACTTGCGTTGACTTACAAATGTACTATTCTTCAATTGCTTTATTTGAATACTAAGGAAGTAACTAAGCTCTCCAATCATGGACATCTCAAACTCACTTGCCATTATTTTTTCAAACTTCTCACAAAAAATTGATTGGTTGATCCAAATATGATATCATCAACATAGATTTGCAACACAAACAAGTCATTTCCAATTTTTTTGGTGAAGAGAGTGGTGTCAACATTGCCCATAATGAACCCTTTAGAGAGTAGGAAATCCCTCAACCTCTCATACCATGCTCTAGGTGCTTGCTTTAAACTATACAAAGCCTTCTTCAACTTGTAAATATGGTTGAGCTTCTTGTCATCTTTAAAACCGGAAGGTTGCTCAATATAGACTTTTTCATTGACGTAGCCATTTAAGAATCCACTCTTCACATCCATTTGGTACAACTTGATGTTGTGGGTACAAGCATAGGCTAACAAGATCCTAATTGCTTCTAATCTTACAACCGGGGCATATGTTTCACCAATGTCAAGACCTTTAACTTGAGTGTAACCTTGAGCTACCAATCTTGCTTTGTTCCTTACAACAATCCCATCGTGATCCTGCTTGTTCTGAAAGACCCATTTGGTTCCAATCATATTGTGTCCCTTAGGCCTCTCAACTAACTCCCATACTTAATTTCTATTGAAGTTGTTTAGCTCTTCATGCATTGCATTAACCCAATTAACATCTTTCAAAGCTTTATCTATCTTCTTAGGTTCAATGGATAACACAAATGAGAAGTGTTCACAAAATGATACCAATCTTAATCTTATTTGTACATCTCTTGAGATATCACTAATTATATAATCCAATGGATGATCTCTTGCAACATTGGTAGGTTGGAGCACTTGCACTTGATTGCTTGCGTTTGATTGATCACTTGGTTGAGATGATGAACTAGCCATTTGTTGTTGATCTTGCACTTTGTCATCACTTGCACTTGCTTGCTTTTGATCATGAGAACCACTAGCTTGCACATTTAAGTTAGAGAGCACTTGATTATTGTTATCTTCAATATTAATCACTTCTCTAGGCCTTATATCACCAATGTCCATGTTCTTCATTGCATTAACCAATTCAGTGTCTCTCACATCATCTAGATTCTCATCTTCCTCTTGGGAACCATTTGTTTCATCAAATTCTACATCATGAACCTCCTCAAGAGTATCACTAGCCAAATTCCAAACTCTATAATCCTTACTAGTAGTGGAGTAATCAAGCAAGAAACCTTCATCACATTTCTTCTCAAACTTGCTCAATCTTGTGCCTTTCTTCAATATGTAGCATTTGCAACAAAAACCCAAAAGTATGCAATATTGTGCTTTCTTCCATTCAAGAGCTCATATGATGTCTTCTCCATCATGGGGTGACAATAGAGTCGGTTACTATAGTAGCAAGCCGTCTTGATTGATTCGGCCCAAAATAAATGACTAACATTGTATTCACTCAACATTGATATTGCAATATCAATCAAAGTTCTATTCTTCCTCTCAACTAGGTCATTTGATTGAGGAGTGTACTTAGTCAAAAATTGACGCCTAATCCTAAACTCATCGCATAAATCATCAACTCTTGTGTTTTTGAACTCACTTCCATTGTCACTTATCACTTTCTTGATGGTGGTCTCAAACTCATTGTGAATTCTTTTGATGAATGTCTTAAAGGTTGCAAACACATCACTCTTGTCAACAAGAAAGAACATCCATGTATATTTAGTGAAATCATCCACAATCATAAATCCAAATTTGTTTCTACCAATGCTAGTGTATGTGGTTGGTCCAAACAAATCTATATGCAACAACTCAAATGTCTTAGATGTGCTCATTATGCTCTTCTTAAGATATGTGTTACTAACTTGTTTTCCAGCTTGACATGCACTACATAACTTATCCTTCACAAATATGATATCTATAACAGAACTGTTCAATTATACGAAATTAAGAAAAACACTCGCCGAAGCAGATAATTTAGCAAACTTAAGCCCATATAACCCGGTAGTCTGTGAAACCATACAAGATTTCAAACCAACCAGCATACAAACCAAGATCGTACAAGTTTAGCAGCCATAGTCACATATTACATAAAGTTCGCCACATCACTGAGATACATCGGAGTTTAAAACATAAAGTTATTACAAACCAAGTTCATAATGAAATAGCGGAAGCAAATAGTTTTAAAGCCACACACACATGTTTAGTTCAGATACAATGCCAGGAGATAGTCATTTTCAACAAAAGCATCAGATAAGACATAGAGCAATCATGCCCTTGGTACTAGTTGTCACCCATCGCAGGGTACAGGCAGTTGATGCAATAACCGTAGTACATCTGATCATCTACAACAACAATAGGAACAACGCCCTGAGTACGAGAAAGTACTCAGCTAGACTTACCTGTCTTAAACTAAAATAAAGTAACATCAAGGAGTATGCAAGGTTTTCTTTTAGTGGACTAGCTGACTCATTTGTAAAAAAGCAATACGTTAATATAATAAACCATTTAAGTATTTTGCATCATCTTTGTTATAACCTATCAATCTAGGTAAGCACCTATACTATAGCAATCACTTGATTAACTAATAACATCCCGTTACCAACTTAGATTTAACATTTTCAATATCATCCATATAACCAACAATGTTTCATCATCATTACTACGATGCCGTAACTCGAGTCAAGTGCTCACTATCTAGGAGCGATGGCGATTCGAATCGATTCCTAACCAGCTGGTGATTTATTCCTCACACAAACCACACTCACCGATCAAGTGAGCTACAGATCACTAATGACACTTTCTAGGTAAAAGTCGCGAGATAGAAATCATGGACCGCAATACCCAGGGACCGCTCGACAGCCAGGACGCACCTTGGGCTCACTCTTCACGTCCCCGTCTTACCCCCTTCGGCACCAGTCTGCCAGCCCGAGTCTATCCCAGCCTGAATAGTATCACGAGCTTCGCGGTCAAAAGATACTTTATTTGGCCAGCTAAATATGAGACATGCGTTCAATATGACAAGAGGGACGAGCAATGATCGGTCCTTAACCGACACAGAAGAAAAACTAATAGCACCCCAAAACCCTGTCTAGTTGTCTCCAACTTTTTCGTCCGGTCTCTAATTATCCATCAACACATGGTTATTTCTAGGATATCATCCATTCCATAGGTAAAGTATTCCAGTAACCACCTATAATTGCAGGTGACCAGAAATCACCGATCGCTACCGGTCTAAGCAGGGCGAAGTAGTTATTTGATCCTAAACCTAACAGGGTAAGAATGTAATAAGGTAGGCAAGGATAGTAATAAATACACCAACGGTTTCACTCAACTCCTATACTTAATGCAACAATATATAAACTCATATATATAAAGGATTGCTTTTATAAAGTAGGAGACTTAGGATGCTTTAGGGCTTGCCTCGCTTAAAAGAACTAGGTTGATAATCCACACACTCGGGCAGGTCCTCTCCTTGCTCCTCTACCTCTGGCACCTCCTATGCCTAGATTTCCTGTGGGTTGGCCTCGGCTTTCTCCTCTTGCACTGCTACTGGCACTTCCTCCTGCGATCTTGTATGATGCATTGGTATAAGTACTTATGCAAATAGGCATCGGATGCGATGGCATGTGACGATCATGATGGCATGCTATGCAGATGAACACACTGAGACTTATTGGATAGAATAGAGGTAAAACTTTTCTGCTAGGTAGTCAACATCATCCAAGGACAGGTACCACGAGTACATGCCATCTATTGCATTCTCTTCTATTACTAACCCCTGTTACTTTTCCGCTAACTGATATATAACCCTAACACAAGTGCTACTACACTTCATCAACATAACTATACTAACAAGCCAAGTGACATCAGCAAGTGATTTGATGCTTCAAAGATACACCAATCTACACTATTAAACTCATCATGCAATAAGAATTATATTTTATTTCACTTTTAAACTAAGGTTACAACAACAACATGTATCTCTAATGGATAGAAAATCTAGAAAAATTATAATAGTATATTCATACCATAATTAGCCTACCATAAAATTTTCATGGCATTTGGATAAGTAAAATAGCCTACACAAAAATAACAAGCTATGGTATATAAATGAGCATGAAAATACTTTGTACTATGAAAAGTATCAAACAATAGATTTAGTATTTTTGCCATGCTCTACATAGTCTACCAACAATGTACAAAAAGTTTCATACATATGTTTTATTCACATTTTTTGCTTTAGAAATTTTACAAGAAATAGCAAATAAATGCACATAAATCACATAGCCATATTTTTCTATAGAACATGCATGACATATATTTTTCACACAAAGTACATCTCAAGAATAGATCAACAAAATTGGAATCATATTTTTTTATGTATATTCTATTTATTATGCATTTTCTAAGAAAACAACAATTATAAGAATTAAATAAAGCTCTATATAAAAGTATCACAAATTTGACATGCAATATTTTTAAACTATATATCTAGTGCTAAGAAACACAACACAATTTGTTTCAACAAATTTGGAGCTATATTTCTCAAGATATCATTTTTGAAGTATTTTCACAAATTTTTAGAAAATCATTTCTCAAATCCCTTTAAAAACCTGCCACTGAAAACGCTGGGTACACCCCGCTGCATCACCCAACTCCACACCAAGGGACAGACAGGCGGGACCTATGGGTCAACCGGCCCCACCGGTCAGTCGGACCCGAGGCGGGCTCGCCGTTGACCGGCGACAACTCGTCGCCGGTGCGACCTCTAGTGACGGGGATGGCAACAGCATGTTCCCCACACTGAGGCACATCCCATGCATCAGTTATCTAAGGCATGAGAGCTCAGGAGGGAGGGAGATGGCAATGATGGTGGAGTGGCAGCGCGACATGCCGGCGTGGAGGCCGGTGCGGGCCACGGCGAGGGCCAAGGAGGCGCGCATGAGTTCCAGCGGGTGGAGGCAGATGTGGTGTGCGAGAGGAGGGGAAGAATGTGAGGACGGAAAAGGTTTACTAGAGGGAGCCGCGATGGCGAGCTCACCGGCGGGGAGGAAGATGGCCGATTCAACCTCTTACCTTGCCGATTCGAGCCTCAAATGGCTTCGCGAGGTCGGGTAGAGGATAAGGAAGGCAAGTGCAGACAAGATTAGATGGAGAAGCCACGGTGGCGAGGTACAACTGCGGCGGAGACGTGCGGCGGCACGCGGTGGCGGAGGAAGCCGCTCGGCTTGTGCTGCTGCTGTGGGGCGAAGAGAGGGAAAACTGAGCGCGAGGGAGGGAGCAGTGGCTCGGCCGGTCGAGTTAAGGCGAGGAGCAGGCTGCGAGGGCCACCGGTGCCACCCGTACACCATTGACGGCGAGCGGCAGCCACGCGGCCACGGAGCTCTGCTCGTGGTCGGGTGAGCGCGGGCGCGCGAGAGAGCGGGAGGGAGGTGCATTTTAAAATTCCCACTAGATTTTGAAATAGAGATTTAAAGTTCATTTTAAACAAAATCCTATTTTTTTCCAAATCATTTTTAAAAGCAAAATTTGAGAAAACTTTGAATACTAAATTTGCTCCAAAATACATGCTAAACAATTCTAAATTATTGGCACTATCAAACAAACATGTTTATTTGACTTAACAAGCATAATAATGGCATAGTTTTATTTAAACAAGCAATTGCAACATTGATGTTTTAGAGTTATGTTACCCATGTTTCAAACCAATGTTTCACTTATAACACATGTGATTAGAATGCAAGATGATGCTCATGCTCATGATTTGCAGTGCCTAATGCATGCTTAACACCAGAGGTGTTACAATATCTTTCAAGCCTCTAACTAGGTCATGCTTAATCAATTTATTTAATTTTCTCATTTCAACAAGACCAAGCCTTCTATGTCATAACTAATCCACGTTAGACTTAGTGAGCAAATATGTTAATAATTGAGCTTCTCTAGCATTGAAATCAACCAAGTATAGATTCTCATATCTAAATCATTCAAATATCAAGTTAGAGCCATCTACACTTATGATCTCTACATCATCCACACCAAATACGCACCTAAAACTAAGATCACATAATTGAGCTACTGACAATAGATTAAAGTTTAAGCTCTCTACTAGTAGCACATTGAAAATGCTCAAGTCATTGGATATTGCAATCTTACCAAGACCCTTGACCTTGTCTTTGCCATTGTGACCAAATATGATACTATCAATCCTATTGCTCTTATTTTCATTGATTGAATTAAACATTCTTGAAGCACCAGTCATGTGTTGTGTGCACCTACTATCAAGCACCCAATGCCTTCTTCTAGCTTTATAATTGATCTACAAAAGAAGATTAATTCTTTTTAGGTATCCAAACTTGCTTGGGTCCTTGAAGGTTAGTTACTAAGGTCTTTGGCACCCAAATGACTTTCTTCTTTGAGCTCACAATTGGTGTACCAATGAACTTAGCCTTCACACCATTGGCACCCTTAACAAGTATGTAACAAGAATCAAATCTAATTGAGGATACATTAGGTTACTTGTTCTGGTTAGTCTTGCAATATTGCTCTATATGCCTAACTTTCTTGCATCTATTACAAAACCGACCATTTCTCTTCACAAAGCTAACTTTGGGAGTGATAAAGGTCGCCTTGCCTTTCTTGTGGGTATAGTCTAATCCCTCTTTATTGAGAGAAAATCTTTGGCTACCCAAATACTTTAGCAAGCGGGCATCTCCACCATAGGCATTACCTAAGGCACAAGTAAGCTCATTCACCTCCTTCTTGAGGGTCTCATTTTCCACCATTAGTGAGGCATCACAAGTGAAATCATCACTCAAAGGTAAAGTGGAAGTAGTAGTGCTACAAGAAGGGTTAGTGGGAGCAACAACAATAGGCCTATAAAATAATTCAACAAGAATATCACATGTTAGTCTCACATCACATGACACAATCACTCGCTCCTTCTTGGCTTCCTCCTTCTTGACTTGCTCGAGGAGAGAGGAGTGAGCCTTTCAAGCTTAGATGAGCTATGCCAAGCTTCTCATGGTCTTCCCTTATACTCTCTTAGATTTGATTATCTTGCATAATTCTTTGCACTCCATTCTATTCATCTCAAAGCAAGTGTGCACTTACTCACACACATATCCATGAGCTCCTCCTTAGTGTACTCATCATCATCATCACTCCTACAATCATCACTTTCATATTCATCATCATCACTTACATCATACTTTACCTTAGTAGGCTTTGCCATGAGGCATGTCGATGGTGTCGAAGATGGAAGGCTAGGCAAGTCCAAGAATAAGGACTAGCATCTTCATCATCACTTGATTCTTCTTTCTTGGACTTGTCCTTATTCTTTGATGATGGGCTAGCCTTGAATGCTACACTCTTCTTGTCTTCATCTTCCTTCTTGTCATCCTTGTCAACCCTCTGCCTTTTCCACACGGTATGTCTCTTGTGTCATTACATCACCTAGTACTTGGTTAGGGGTAAGTTGCTTCAATCCTCCTCTAATGATGATCAATCTCAATGTCTCAAATCTAGGAGGTAAGCACATCAAGAACCGATGAGAGACATCATCATCATTGATCTTCTCTCCCAAAGCCTTCAAGTCATTGATAATTACTTGCAATCTATGGAACTTCTCTGGAATGCTCTCATCATCCTTCATCTTGAAGCTTATCAATTTATCCTTGAGGATGTATAGCTTGGCACTCTTCACCGCTGGTGTACCCTCATAGGTCTCATCCAATCTCTTTCACACTTCATTAGCTTTTTCACAATCCTTGATTTGCTTAAACACCTTGGAATCAATGACATTGTAGATAGTGTTAAGAGCCATTGTATTGCATTACTTGTTGGCCTTGTCGGTGTTGGTGAGATTGTCCGGATTAAGAATCACATAGTCACTCTCGGTCACATCCCACACTTGGTCATTGATTGAACCAAGATACATCTTCATCTTTCTCTTTCAATAGTCATAGCATTGCCATTAAATAACGATGGTTTGCCCCCCACATGGTTGAACACAACTTGAGCCATCTTTTGACACCGAGATTGTTAAGCCTTTAATCAAACGGTGACCACGGCTTCGATACCACTTGAAAGGTTCTAATATGGCTAGAGGGGGTGAATAGCCTATTTAAAAAAATCAACAAACCAACTAGAGCAATTGATTAGTATGACAAATGGTGTAATGTAATTCTGCTCTAGCTCTACAAGGGTTGCAAGCCACCTATCCTAACAATTCTAGTTACTTACAATCACTAGGCACATACAAGAGCTAAGTTGCTACTCACTAAGAGCTCTCAAACTTTCTACACTAAAGAGCTCCACTAGGTGAACTTAAACTACAAAGCAAGCTCTTAATTCTAACTACACTAAAAAGCTTGCTACAACTTGTTTGCAGGAATATAATGGAGAAAGTAAAATTATTACACCGCCGAGTAGAGGAGTGGACCAATCATAAAATGAAAGCCAGTACAATCACTAGGAGAATATTGAAAGCTCTATGTTTGGTGTTGGTAATTAGTGACAAAGCCTAAGTGCTAATCATATACATAAGAATGTGTGTAGCAATGATGATTGGCACGAGACATGGTGAAGCATGGTGATCAAGTAATGTGATGATGAAGTGCTTACCATGATGTGGAGTTGGAACAAGGTGCAACAAGTGATGCTCAAGGCAAAGGTATATGATAGGGATTTTCATTTTGCATCCAAGAAACCATAGAGGGTGTGGATGACAAAGGATTCATAGTCGTACTATGAAGAGGGGAAATGGTGTATCAATTCTAGTCCTACATGTGCCTCTAGGTGACATTTGATTAAGCATATGCATTTGGATAGAGCGCATCATCTTCGCCCTATGTGCTTAACATGAAAATGAGCTAAAACATGTGCTAAAGTGTTTCACATACTTGGACTAGCTCATATGAGAATAGGGCAAACAAGTGGAGCAAACAAAACTTGAATTTAGCTCTTGATCGTGCGACGGACGCTGGTCTCGAGTGCAACGGACGTCGGTCTAGGGAGCGATGGATGCTGACGCCAGCGTCTGGTGTCTTACCTTTGTTCGCGCACTGCTAAAGGAGGCGACGAACGCAGTGTTGTTGAAGCGTCGGATGCGTCTGTTGCAGCTCCGCGTGTTGGGAGCTTACTGGACTGCGTCCGTCGAGCGACGGACGCGTGACCTCTGTAGCGACGAATGCGTCTATTAGCGCGAAAATGACAGTTGGAAATTTGACTGCGCAGGACATGTGGCGGCCTCATGAGCGACGGACGTTGGGTGCCATGTATGTGGCATGGCGACAGACGCGTCTGTTGACCCCTTGTTTTTGGATAATAACTCTATTCAAAGGGGTACGTCTATATATATGTGTTGGATGGCTCTAGGGCTATTCTCTTGGAACTTTGACATACTTGTGAGCATCTTGAGCTAAGCCAACGCCCTCACACCTCTCCCCACTCATCTCCTTGCATTTGATTGTGATTCTTGAGTGAGATTGAGTGATTCAGGTGCATTGATCATTGCTTTGCATCTAGAGGCACTTGAGGGATTATTTTGCTGCGGGATTTCTTGTTACTCTTGGTGGTTGCCGCCACCTAGATAGCCTAGAGCAGTGGTGGAGGTCTGGCACGTATTGGTGATTGTTCGTGGCCGGCTCCGGTGATTGGTTTGTGAGGGATTCTTGTGGTTCCCCAACGGAGCGCCTAATTCCAACTCTAGTGGATTGCTTGTGTCATTGCAACTCTTAGCCATTGGTAGGTTCTTGTGGCGCCTTTTGAGAGGCTCGGTGTGTGATACCGATTAGCCACCGAACCACGTGATGTAGGGGGACACAACGGGGGCTAGCGTGCTGGCAAGCACGTGAACCTCGGGATAAATCATGTGTCTCAATTGTGCTTGATCAATTGGATTTCATCTCGGTGATTGGTTACTTCATTGGCTATCTTGGTATTCACTTTGGTTGGCTCAATCATCACCCCTCGGTATAACATTCCAAATCTCCTCTCGCACTTACCTTGTTATCTTCTTGTTTAGCTTATTGTTGCTCTTGTTTAGTTGCTAGCTTGTGTAGTTCTAGTTGTAGCTTTGTAGCTTTGCTAGCTTGCGGCTTGTCTTGTGGTGGTTGAGTGAATCAAAACTAGAATTGCCAATTGGATAGGTGGCTTGCAAACCCCTCTTAGGCTAGGCAAAATTTGCATCTTGCTAATTGTTATTACTAATCAACTTGTCTAGCACATTTTGTAGAAATTTTTATTAGGCTATTCACCCCCTCTAGCCATCAAGACCTTTCAAATACCAATGGGCAAGAGACAAGCAATTTTTCTCCCGAGGTTTACATGCTTGTTGTAACAGAACCGTCCAATTTATAAAAGCACAAGTACAATAGCAACCACTGAAGCGGTCAAACCGTCATACTTGAGCCCATATAACCCGATAGTCCATCGAGTATCACGAAGGATCTTGAATCAACCAACATACAAACCAAGATCATACATAATTCAACATACAAGTCACATGTTACATCCAGTTCACAAATAGTTCACATACATCAGAGTTCAACATAGTTATTACAAACCAAGTTCAAATATAGCGGAAACAATATAGTTTTAAACCAACATCAGACGTAGTTCAAATACATGCCACTTCAGGGTCATCTCCAACAAAAGCAACTTAGATAAGATGATATAGAAGGACCACGACCATGGTCTTCCTCCTCATCTATAGCAGGAGTCAGGCAATTCTTGCAATAGCCGTGACACATCACATTATCTGCAACAAGTGGGAATAAACCCTGAGTACAATAATGTACTCAGCTAGACTTACCCATCATAAACCAGAAATAAAGTGACACCAAGGATTATGCAAGGCTTTATAAGTGGAGCTAGCTTGACAACATTTTGCATAAAGAGCCACTAGTTATGTTACTCATTTTTTAATTGGGTTATCAATTTAATTATAGCTATTCAATCTAGATTAGCAACTAACCGGTGCTAAACATGCTGTGTATAATTAAGTCATCACAATAGTAATCATATCAAGTGTAGCATTTTTATATCCATCATAACCATCACATTCCATCAAGTTACTACGATGTTGAAGCTAGTCGAGTTTCTCACTATCCGGGAGAGACGGTGATTCGAATAGATTTCAACCAGTTGGGAATTTATTCCTAACACAAATCTAGGCAAACCAGATCATTAGTCACCTTAGGTCACCTTTGGTACAACTCAGGTCCATTCGCGGTAAGACCAGCGCTGTACACTCAGGGACTGACCAGTTGCCAGGACGATTAGGCCTGACCTGCCCTTGGACTCACATCTAACTCCTCGCAATGTGTGTACTCTAACAGACCATGTCCCTGGCCTGAGTTAAGCTACTCAGCTTCATGGTCGGAACGACTTATCTAGCCAGCTAAGTGAGAGGCATGTGTTCAATCTCGATAGAAGTTCCAACAACGGTACGGTCCTTAATCGACACAGATGGAATCACTATAGTCACAACACCACCATCATATAAGACTCCGTCCAGTCTCTAATTATTTATTGTCACATGGTTATTCTCCAGGATAGCAAAAATATAACCAACTGTGACAAAGTATCCACCAATATCTCGCAGACAGGAAATCACCCGACTTCTACCGAACTAAGCATAGCTAAGCATATGTTCAATCCGGAACCTACATAGGATTCAAGATATTTTTCTAGACAAGGAAAGGCATATGCATCAATTGGTTCCAACCAACTCTTATAACCTAATGCATCAAACATAAGGAACTCAAGATGACATTTATAAAATATAGGAGGCTTAGAATACTCTAGGCTCTGAGGCTTAAAATGCACTCGGGTAAATTCTCAGTGTCATGTCCTCCTTCTTCTTGAACCTCCTCCTACTGCACCTTCAGCTGATCCTCTTACTGCTTGGTCTCGAACTCAAGAAGCGTGACCTCCAGCTGCTGCACCTCCGGCTGATCCTCTTGCTACTCGGTCTCGAAATTGAGAAGCGTGACTCCCTCGGGAAATCCTATTGTATGCATATGCATATAGTAAGTAACAAGAATGCACATGAGATGAAATATAGACATAATATGATGAAATGCATACAAATGAACATGCTTAACAACAAGGTGACATGATAATAACAAGATTAATTTTTGTTGATCGAGTAGGTGCATATCTCCTCTTATTAACTTAACTTGATTTTACTGAGTAGGTGTATATCTCTTCTTTAGTATAAGAAACATACACTCACAAAGTTCTAGCAACCTAAGACATAGTTGTTCATTATCAGTGAGAGGCTTAGAACCTGCAGCCAACAACTAATATTAATTAGCCTAAGCATCTAAATAACAAGTATCACACAAAGCAATCACATTTCAAACTTGGATTAATCATTTTCTAGACTATAAGATAGCAACTACTTATTTTGGCTATAACTGGAGTTTTACACATGCAACAAACATGACACAAGACTTTCTAGAAAGCTTATGAAATTGTTTACAACTTTGTTATAATCATGTCCAGATGATTCAATAGTTAACAAGGTCAAACAATCCAATCTTCCAAATCTATCTAGAGAGCATGCAAATTCTGACAGCAACTTCAAACAGCTATAACTCTCAAACCAAAAGGCCTACAACTATGAAAATTTACCACAAGGTAGATAATTAAGTTATCTACAACTTTGTTATTATCAAGGGTCGTAATAAACTTCATTTTCATCATAAAAACACCATGGCAACAGAACTGTACATGCAGCCGTCCAATAGAATTATAAAAGCAATAGTTACCTAACCACATATAACCAAACCAATCTGGACACAACCAATATCATCAACAATTTATAGGCATCACAAACTTTCTAGAAAACATCATGGTTAAACCCAAACCAATTATTTAAATGTCTTTATTAATTTCCTTAGATAATAAGGTGAAATAGAGAACATACATTTCTAGCACAATAAATTCTAAGAAAATTACAGTAGCGTATAAATGCTCTCAATAGTCTACTGTATAAAATTCATGACATTTGGATAATTGGAGTATAGCAACCTCTACAAAAACACAAGCTAGCATGTCGTATTATATCATAAATAGTTTAGCCTAGTGAAAAGCGTCAAACAATAGATTTCATATTTTTCTTAGCTTCATCACAACACAAGAATACTATGTAATTAATTTCATGCTAATTGGTTGCATATATTTATCAGAATAAATTGCACAAGAAACTAGCATTTAATCAAGATAAATAGCAAAGTCTTATTCCAAGCATGCTCACTGTAGATTCATTATTTTTTCTAGCTACTGCATGTCAAAACATGACCAACAAAATTGGAAACACATTTTTCTCAAGTCTCTAGCTCAAGTTATGCATTTCCTAAGATAAGGGCCATTTTAAACACACTTAATTAACTTGATTTAATTATCACAGAAAATCTCTCCAAACAGTAAGTCTCATATTTTTATTAAATACTACACATCATGTGAATCCAACAAAATTTGGTTCACCCCATTTGGATCTCCCTAGCTCAAGATATGAAATTTTGAAGTTCACATTTACATCTATGAAAAAGAATAAAAAAACATAAAAAAACCTAAGAAATGCTAGGTGCACCCAGTCCACTGCACCAGGGGGCGCCAACAGCTGGGGCCCGTGGGTCAAACTGACCCCACACGTCAGGGAGAGGAAAGCAGGGGAGGTGGCTGACCGGCCGGAGCTCACCGGTGGTGAGGTTACCAGCGGCGGGGTCAGCACCAATGTGCTCCCCTTGACGTTGCACATCGGTTAGGCTAGATGGTTGAGCTAGTTGGGGCTCTGAGCAAGGGTGGCGGCGCACATGGCGGCTCGGCGGTGCTGCTCGGCGGCGGGCTCGCCGGAGCTGGCCATGTCTGTGCCGTTAAGGGCTCGACCTATCTTCTACATGCTACTACGGCCACGGTGCGCATCCAAGAATGGGGAGAGGCAGTCGGAGGCAACCCGGCCACATGCAAGGTCACACGATGGAGAGAAAAGGGCAGCCATGGCGGCGGCAATGCCGGCCCGATGATTTTACCTTAGCTCGGGTGGTGACGCGAGTGGGTCAGGGTGGAGGTGGACGTCGAGACAGAGTAGTGGGCTAGAGAGATTGGATGGCAGTGCTATGGTGGTAGTGTGCTTGCCGGCAGAGGCGCGATGGCGGTGCATTTTTGCTTCAGCAACGGAGGAGAGGGAGGGCGAGAGAGTGAGGCGAGTGGGATAGCAGAGTGAGCGTGAGGGAGCATTGCCCGACCTTTACCCCTCTTAAACATGGCAGCGTGGGCCCGACGCCGGCGTGCCGTCGCCACGCGACACGTGGGAGCTGACCGCGGTCGGCCACTGTTCGACTAAAAGTTTGAATCAGAAAGGCCGATTCAGAATGACGAAGCCGACTGAAACACGATGTTTGAGCCCCTGCAATTCCCAATCTAGCTTGAATTAGCGAAAACTGTATTAGTAGATGTTGTAGAGCTATGCAAGATCTCCAAGTTTGTTTACAGGAGTTTGGTCTGAATCCCCATGGTTTTCAAACTACAGAGCCCCAAACCTAGGTACACAGAAACTGAAATGCACTTCCAACTTAACCAAAATCCCAAGTCCCAAAACAACCCTTATTTCATGCTTGTGAGCCATTTTTGACCAAGTTAGGCACTGATCTAGCTCATGACCATTAAACAAAGTTTGTTGCTTATAAAATTTGCTACAACTTTCATGAAGGGTGTAATGACATGCAAACACTCCAAACAATATTTCAAGTTAGGTCAAACAAAAGTACTCTAGAGGGGTTTTTTGGTCAACCATCACTTAGAAGCACAATTAGGCTAAGTCATGAACATGAACATTGTTCCATTTTTCATCCCAAGTGTGTCTAAGGTGTTTTAGTGACCAAACACAACTATTTGCATTAACCACTCATGATCACATAGCATTTGCATGTAGTTTCAAACATCACATGTGATAACATTTAACACATGAAACATGTGAAACATTACTAATGAAACATGAGTTCTATGAATGAAACATCACTCATGTAACCTATGAAACATCTCTGGTGCAACATATGAAACACTATCTATATAACATATGAAACATCACCTATGTAACATATAAAACATTTCTTATGCAACATATGAAACATTACCTATGTAACATATGAAACATCACTTATGCAACATTCAAAATACAATTCACATGCTTATGTTTATGAATGAATGAAATATGCTTATGCTCATGTAATGCAAGTGCAAATGCAAGCTTAACACCTAGGGTGTTATACTTGCCAACACGCTAGTCCCCATTGTGTCGACCAACACTTGGTGGTTCGGTGGCTAAGAGGTATTATACAAACCTCGTCCACACAACTGGACACTGCAAGAAACTACCCACAAGTTAGGTAACTCAATGACACGAGCAATCCACTAGAGTTACCTTTCGGCTCTCCGTCAGGGAAGGTACAAGACCCATCACAATCACCGGAGTCAGTCACAAACAATCACCAACACGTGCCAAAGCTCCTTTGCTACTCCAAGCCATCTAGGTGGCGGCAACCACTAAGAGTAACAAGAAATTTATAGCCACAACGATCCCCAAGTGCCACTAGATGCAATACTCAAGCAAATGCACTTGGAATCACTCCCAATCTCACTATAATGATGAATCAATGATGGAGATGAGTGAGAAGTGTTTGTCTAAGCTCACAAGGATGTCAAGTATGTCAAAGTGCCAAGAGAGGCATCCCCAAGCCGGCTAAACACTATTTATAGACGTCCCCAAACGAATAGAGTCATTGGCCAGCCACAAGCTAACCGGACGCTGCTCCACGTCAGGTCACCTGAGTCCGATCGCCGGATGGGTGCCACGCGTCCCTCGTTCAAATCTCATGCATCGATCTCTAATGGTCAAGATAATAGGTGCTCCAGGGTTAAGTCATGACCGGACGCACCGAAGGAACCAACCTGACGCCGCGTCACTCTGAGTCTGCTCAATTCCAGTAAGCTCCCAGAGCGTGTTTTTAACGACCAGACGCACCCGGTCAAAGATGACCTGATCTCTTTACCACGCGCACGCCTCAGTCACTGAGCTGATGTATGAACAGTGTTCAAGCAGCGTCAGGTTGTGCGTCTCTCTCTAGCGTCTGATCGTGAGGTCGCCCGACTTCTCTGCACGCGATGACCCGACGTGGCGCTGGAGTCAAGTCCAGTGTCCGGTCGCAACTTCGCACCCGCGGCCAACTTCGCTGCGCGGAATAAAATGACCAGACGCACCCGGGGTGAGTCCAGTCACCCCACGGTCAGCGTCCGGTCGTGAACTTTCAGCTCCTTTTCTTTTTCTAAGTCCACTACCACTTCGCCCTTGCTTCCCAATTCCTAACCACAAGGTGTAGAACTTGTGTGCACATGTGTTAGCATTTTTCAAAGCATTTTACAAGTGTCAAAGTTAGCACACTAGGTTCCTAAATGCATATGCAAAAGTCATGTCACCTAGTGGCACTTGATAAACCGTTTAGCCAAATATTTCTCCTCTTTATAGTACGGCTATCGATTCTAAATCACTCACACCCTCTATGGTGTCTTGAGTGTAAACAAAAAATAGCTCCTATCATTATACCTTTGCATTTAGTCCATTTTTGTTTTTCTCTTTCTTCTTTTCCAAGTCGAGCACTTGATCATCATCTCATGTGATCATCACCATCTCTTGAGTGTCACCATGCTCCACTGAAAGTCCCTAGTTTGGTTTTGGCTAATTGATGAAACCTAGGACTAACCTTTGTATCTAAGTGGATGATTTAGATAAAGGTGGTCATTGCATATGAGACATGACATTGACTCATATGACCAAGATGGTGAAGACCAAGATGAGGCTTGGCTCGATGGACCGGTTGTGAAGGTGAAGGGCAAGTCGAGGCTTCGAAGCGAAGAACCATGCGATGGTGAAGCTTGAGCAAGACTTAGCACCGACGGACCAATGCAACGGTGAAGGGCAAGTGAAGTCAAGGTCGATGGATCGAGATGGACATGTGATGATATGAAGTGGATCATATCATTTGGAGAAACAAAATGGGCTCAAGGCAAAGGTATAACCATAGGGCCATTTTGTTTTACACTCAAGACACCATAGAGGGTGTGAGTGGTTTAGGATCGATAGCCGAACTATTAAGAGGGGAAGTCTTATCGGTTATTCGATGCACGGGTGCCACTAGGTGAATTCATGAAGTGCATTGCATGTAGGGCCTAGTGAGCTAATTGGAAAACCTTTGAAAATGATTGAGAAAAAGCTAACACACAAGCACATGGAGATGTACACTTGATGGTGTTGGCACATTTGCAAAGGTGGCGTTGGTCGCGCTGTGGTTTGCGGGTAGAGAGGGGTTTGGGTTCCTCTCTCCCTCCCGCTGAGCGTGCGAGCGCGGGATTCAGGCGATTTCAGGGAAATGAAATGCCTATTTTCCACTACGCCGAAAGTCGGAAAAGAAACGGAGGCGAACGGGGTCACTGAGGTGACCGGATGCTGCACCGGACGCGGTCACGGTGTGACCGGACGCGTCCGGTCAGTACAGCGCGGTATCGGGCGCGCGGGCTAGGGTTTGCAACCGGCGCGTCCGGTCACTCGCGGGACCGGCGCGTCCGGTCAAGTGCCAACAAGGAACTGCGGTTCGCAAGGACGATCGGACGCGGGGCGCGTCCGGTCACACGCGATCGGACGCGTCCGGTCGTCGAGGGAGCTTACTGGACTCCGACCGGACGCTGGCACTGTCGCGTCCGGTCATTGCGAGGAGCGCGTCCGATCGTTGTTTCGCGGGCGTGGGTGCTGTGCGGTTCGGCGCGTCCGGTCGTTGCGAGGAGCGCGTCCGGTCGTTGCTTCGCGCGCGCGGTGCTGTGCGACCGGCGCGTCCGGTCGGTTGAGCAGCGCGTCTGGTCATAGCGTTTGACCGTTGGCGCGCAGTGACCGTTGGAGGATCTAACGGTCGCATTTGAAATTTGAGGGACACGTGGACGTCGCAGGGCGACCGGACGCGGTTGAGCGCGTCCGGTCAGTTTCGACCGGCGCGTCCGGTCGTCCCGAAAAAACGGTCAGTGGAGTGGCAACGGCTCTATTTGTTTGGGGTGCTTATAAATACTCGTTGGCCGGCCCTTGGGGAGGTGGCTTGGCATTTCTAACACTCTTGTGCATCCATTAAGCTAGAGCTACTCCTCCCACTCATCTCTCTTGCTTGATTGCAAATCAAAAGTGAGATTGAGTGATCCCAAAGTGCATTGCATAGCTTGAGGGCATCTAGTGGCACTTGTGGGTGGTTTAGCCGGTGGATTTCTTGTTACTCTTGGAGAGTACCGCTCCTAGCCGGCTTGGAGATTGTTGGAGGCGTTGGCAAGAGAAGGTGATTGTTCTTGGCCACCTCCGGTTGTTTGTAAGAGGTTCTTGTGCTTTCCTCGGCGGGACGCCAAAAGCAACTCTATTGGATTGCGCGTGTCATTGAGTTACCTCACTTGAGAGTGGTGTCTTGCGGTGCCTTGCGGGGCGTGCCTTGAGGGGCAAGTGACTTGAGGGTCACACCGAGAAACCATCTAAGTGTTGGTCGACACAACCGGTGACGTAGCTTGTCGGTGCACAAGTGAACACCGGGTGAATAAAAATATTGTGTCTCTTGTCTCCCGGTGATTGGTCTACATATTGTGTTGTTGTCAATATTAATTGATTGTATATCATCTTGGTGTTTGGCAACATCTTCACTCCACCGTCGGTATAAGATTCACAATCCTTTCTCTCGCATTTACTTTTACTAGATTATCTTGTGTTGCTCTAGTGGTAGCCTTTTCTAGTAGTTGTTAGCTTGCTCACTAGTGTAAGTTAGTGACTTAGCACTTGTGTGAACTAGAGATCATAATCTACTAGACTTGTGGATAGGAGGCTTGCATCACAACCTTTGGCTAAGCAAAACTCGCTTTACGCCGTTTGTTATTCTAACAAGTTTGCTTAGTGGTGTTTGTAGAATTTTTATAGGCTATTCACCCCCCCTCTAGCCATCTAGGACCTTACATCCACACTTGGGTTACACCAACTTAGTTCATATCATAACTCATGACAAAGGTTAGTGTTAGATTTTATTAATTATCGAAAACCAAATTAGGGCTTTCACATGGCCAAGCTAGTTAGGCCAGTCTTAGTGGATAGTTTCATGGTGTTGTTTTCAAGATTGACATGTAATATTAATGAAATAAAACTTGTATGAAACACTCACTCTCAATGTAAAGTTTTATTCTATAGTTTCATAGGCATTTAATTTTATGAGTCATCGAGAGTTGATAATTGTACTTCTTCTCTCTCTTCTTAAATACACTGTCATGTCATAAAAAATGCCTATGTAGCAATATATTTAATGCAAATGAAACTCATATACAACTCTCACTGAGACTGGCAATTGTGCTGTTGTTTATTGTTTGTAGGGTTCATTAATATAAAAAAAAGTGAATCTACATGGTGCAGGAAGAAAAAAAAATCAGGCATCACCTTGAGGCAAACGCTCACGCTGTGGAAGGCCTTAAGATTGGATCTGGGCTGGCGTAACCCAAAATGGCTTGTGCCGACCCAATCAGTGCGTAACTTTCTCGGCCCAAGCGACCAGCTTAGAAAGTACGCTAAAAACAACCAAATCGCCCCCAAATGGACGCGCGTGAGAAGTAAGCAACCCCCTGATCCCAAAATCGGCAACCGCCCCGCGAGGGCCGCGGCCACCTCTCCTCCGCCTCCGGCCTCCCGCCGCGATCCGCCGAACCCCGCATATAATCCCACGCCATCTGCTCCGCTCGCCCCACGACGCCTCGCGCGATCGCCATGGCCGACTGGGCGGGGCTCCACGAGGACCTGGTCGACCTTGTCGTCGTGCGCCTCTCGTCGCTCGACCTCCTTCGCTTCCGCGCCGTCTGCGGCTCCTGGCGCACCGCCGCAGCCGCCTTCACCGCCCGCCGCGGCTGCCCGCGCCCCGACCGCCCCTGGCTGCTGCTCCCCACGGATGTCAGGGCCGATCTCGCCCTCGACCGCGGCCGCCTAATCGTGTGCTCCGACCGTGAGGTCTCCGTGGGCACCCTCCCAGCGCGCCTTGGCCGCGTGAACCCGCGCCAGTTCCTGCCTCTCGGCTCCGCGCGCGGGGCGATAGTCGCCGCGGACGACCGTGGCGAGATGCACCTGCTCGACCTCGTTTCCGGCGCGCGCAAGCCGCTCCCAGCCGTCGCCACGCTCCCCCTCGTCGCCCGCGTTGAGGCCCTCCAAGTCCAGCACCTCGGCGGCGGCGTCCTCCCAATCGACGCCGTCATCCAGAAGGCCGTCCCGGTGCCCACCCCCGGCGGCGGCGTCATGGTCCTTGCCATCTACCGGCAGCTGAACCAGCGCAACCAGTGGGCCACGGCGCGGCCGGGCGACCGCGCGTGGAAGTCCGTGGCGCCGACCAGCATCCCCTCCGTGGTCGACGTGGTCGTCCACCGGGGCCAGCTCTACGCCAACACGAGGTACGGGATGATGTACGTCTTCCCGGAGGTCTATGACCTCAATTCCGCCTTCCCCGAGATCATCCCCTCCGTGACGCGCCGCCCGAACGCGTACGTGGAGCGCAGCTTCCTGGTGGAGTCCCCCCGCGGCGAGCTGATGCAGGTGGAGCTGCTCCGCCCCGTGACGGCCGCGGGAGGAGAAGGCTTCGTGGTGCGCGTGCTGGACGAGTGCGGGGAGACGTGGGAGGACACGGAAGACATCGGCGACGCCGCCGTGCTCGTGGACGCGGCGGGCGCCGTGGCCGCGTCCACCAGGGTGTGCCCCGCGCTGAGGCCCAACACCGTGTACTATGCCGTGGACCTGGAGGGGGAGACGCGGGTGTGGGCATACAGTCTCGCGGGAAAGCACAAGCGCATCGAGGTCGTGGAGGTGCTCCCGACCGCCGATGGGTACAGGGCGCCGTGCTTCTGGTTCGCGCCGGTGTACTCCCAGCGGCAGCCGTGACTCGTGATGCAACCAAATCCGTTTGCTTGATGCATTGGCATGCTTATTATATAGTTTTGTCGGTACTGGAGTAAGGCCCTGTTTAGTTGGCCCAAATTGGAACCGGCCAAATTACTGTGCTGCACTGTAGCACACTGTAGCATTTTGTTTTTATTTGGTACAAATTGTCTAAATATTGACTAATTAGGCTCAAAACGCTCATCTCGTAAAGAACAACAAAACTGTGCAATTAGTTTTTGATTTCATCTATATTTAGTACTCCATGCATGTGCCGGCATTTTGATGTGACGAAGAATCTTCTTTTTGCATAGTAGAATTTGAGGAAAAATTTGGCATCTAAACAGGGCCTAAGTAACGTGGTGATTCGTTTATGAGTTCGTTGCAGCTTGCATTGTCCGTTAGCGAGAATGGCGTTGCGGAATGATCTCGATCGAGCACGCTACTCTTGCTTGTCTGTGTTTTAAGGTTTCCTCGTCCGTTGATTTCCATGTGTCAGTATATTGCACCTTGCATCTGTATATGCGTTTTGTATATACGTGTGTTTCTACCTTATTATTATGATTCGTCGGCATGAATTCAGTTTTCTCCTAACGTTCCATCAATTTGGTGCCCTCCTCATCCTCGGCTCCCTCCTGAAACTCAACGTTGTTCATCAGTTTGCTTCTGAAACTTAACGTTGTTCATCAGTTTGCCGAATAAGTCCTGTTGGATATGATCTAGCTACCGGGGATCGGAATTAGAGTAAGGAGTGGTCAACGATGACGAGGTGTGCCGTGGCCCCATGGAGGATGGAGCTTCACCTTGTCAGCGAGGAAAGGTTGGGGAAGGCCGAAGGCGGCAAGCTCGTGATCGTGCAGCCCTGATTTCAGTTCGGGAGGAGCTGCTGCTGCGGCTGTAAGCAGAGGGAACTAATTGTGTGTTTAGTTCGCGAAAAAATTTGGCTTTGTCTACTGTAGCACTTTCGTTTGTATTTGTTAATTAGTGTTCAATCATGGACTAATTAGGCTCAAAAGATTCGTCTCGTGGTTTTCTACCAAACTGTGTAATTAGTTTTTTTTCGTCTACATTTAATGCTCCATACATATATTCAAACATTCGATGTGACGTGGATTCTTGAAAATTTTTAGGAACTAAACGTGACCTAAGCCTGGGTGGCTGTGGCCTGAATGCTAGCCATTTTGATGTTGTAGCTAGGCGCCTAGGCCATTAGGACTGGACTGTTCAGATTAGCGGCTACTATGTTCACGTTTTTCTTGTTCGGAGACTCGGAGTAGCTGTGCGGTACAGGTTTATGTGCGACCCTAGGAGAAGATTAACAGATTTGTCACACCTGTACGTGAGCTGAAAAATGCACTCCAGCTTACTATACCCTTGTTCAAAGTAGCAGAGCCTGTGATCGGAGGAGATTAACATATTTGTCACGCCTGTACATGAGCTGAAAAATACACTCCAGTATACTACCCGAAGAAGCATTTTTGGGTGAATGAGGTTGCGTAATCTGGGCATTCCCGTGCAAGCCTATAGAATGCATTTGTGTGTTTTATTGTTTTAAGCAGGATCGTGGATTTCCTAACTTGAATCACCGGTGCTCAATGTTGTTATCACCAGTGCTCGGCAAAGATTAGTCGAACGCCTTATGCATGACCTTCAAATTTGAGAGGCTGATCCCTTTAGTGGATACCATGGGTTCATTTAGGATTTTAGGGTCGCTCCGCTGCACATTTTTTAAACTCTGTGTCGGTACCAACAGTACGGGGGTACCACAGCTATCGCCAAAACACTAACAAAAACCGAACCAGTAGAAAAGATAGCCCGCTCGACGGGGCGCCTCGACCGCGTCCCGGCTCCGACTCGTACGAGGCCCGCTCGACGGGGTGCCTCGACCGCGCCCCGGCTCCGACTCGTACGAGGCCCGCTCGACGGGGTGCCTCGACCGCGCCCCGGCTCCGACTCGTACGAGGCCCGCTCGACGGGGCGCCTCGACCGCGTCCCGGCTCCGACTCGTACGAGGCCCGCTCGACGGGGCGCCTCGACCGCGCTCCGGCTCCGACTCGTACGAGGCCCGCTCGACGGGGCGCCTCGACCGCGCCCCGGCCCCTCGACGCCCTTTCTTTACCTACCCGGGACAAAAGCCATAGCATTCAATGCGGTTACCTACTACCACCGACCGACATGGCTACGGCATGGGTCAACGCGGGAACAATACCCACGTCAAGTCTCACTGTTTTACCGCCCATCCCGTGATGGGAGGTGAAAGCCGTCACTGTATCCACCATACCGCGCACTATTCACCATCAGTCACCCTCGAGGGAGGATAAGACAAGGTCCGTCCCCCGCGATACCGGGGATTCGGCCTTATCCATCCAGCCTCGACCCAGCCTCGACCCGGCCCCAACGCTCGACTTAGCTCGAAGGACGGTATGGCCTGGCACTCTGGGTCATTTCACCCTCTTGTCCCGTACCGCGTCAGGATACCCAGGGATGGCCGGCCATCCCGAAGCCACGTCGCTACAGTCAACTCAACAGGAATCGACGAAGCATCGCCTCAAGCCTCCCCTCGACTTGGCCACCTCTCGCCCTATAAAAAGGCAGGCCAGGGCGAACCAAAGGGGGGAGGGGGAAGAAAAAACACGAAGCATCACGGAAAAAACGCGGAGCAACCATCTTTCTCCTTTTTCTCTTTGAGACTTGGGGCTCGACACCCTCTCTCGCCTGCTTGTAACCCCTACACGAGCACCCCGGTGCAAGGAAATACAAACCTCTCTTCCCCGCTGGACGTAGGGCCTTCTTTTGCCCGAACCAGGATAAACCCCCGTGTGTTCTCCTTGCATCACCATCCAGGAAAGAGTCACGCAGCATTTACTCGTTGGTTTAGGACCCCCTTGGTCCGAACACCGACAGTTGGCGCGCCAGGTAGGGGTACGCTGCGTGCAAACCTCGCTTTGTCGCCGTTCTTCCTGGATGGCTAACCCCGAACGCCCGATCCCGTTGGGTACGGTGATCTGGTTTGGGAGTTTGGAGTTCATGTCGCTCGGCTCTGGCTACGACATGGTCCTACTCCCACCCAGGCACCCGACCGACGAAGATTACGAGCTCTCCCAGCCCGGGGGAGCAGTCAACCGGCACCGTCGCTCCAGGCGGTCGCGGGCCGCCCGGCGACGGCGAGCCCAGCACAACTACCGTCTCTACCTGACGGAGGGCGATGGGATCCCCCGGTCCGGCACCCCCCAGACAGGCGCTAGCCCAGATCTCCTTTTGGAAGATTTGGGAAGGATGAGCCTGGTCGAGGGTCGCGTGCCAACGAGGAATCCCGCCGCTCCCCCGTCCGGTGAGACACCACTGTCCATAGCATCTATTTCGCCACGAACAGTGACGTCCCCATCACCATTCCCGTTTGGACTAGACTCGGTCGCCCGGGTGTATGCATCCTCCGTGAGCACTCGCATGAGCGCTTATGAGGAACTCCCCGGACACCATCTACGCTCCACTCTGGACCTCGTTGCGTCCACGCCGGTTTCTGATTATCGGGACTCTACGGAGACACCGGAAACAGAACCCCGTGTGACTGCTTCTCCACGTCACCACCTCGGTGATGGTTGGCATCGGCCACACATTCCCCCATCATATTACTACTTTGGCGCACCTGACTCCGACTCGGCCGACGACACCTATGATCCGACTCGTGAGTGCTTCAACATCGACGTTGAAAGCACCTCGGAATCAGAGGACGAAGAGCCGGTCGAGGAAAGGCACACGCCCCCTCATGTCGAGCTTCCTGCCGAGCGAAACGAGCCCCAGTTCCTTGCGGATCAAGGAGCGCAGCTCGAACAGATTCGCGAGTTGCAGGACCAGCTTGACGAGGAACGCGAAAACCTAGATCTTCTCCAGCAAACCCTCGAGCGTGAGCGTGCGGAACACGCATTTGGCGGGAGAGCTCGTGAGAGGGCTCGCGACGTAAACCGTCGCATCGACGAGGACCGGGCGGTCGACCCCCCGGTTTTCGCTCGAGCCAGCCAAAACGTTGTCGCCGCTGCCATGCTCCTGCGCAACATGCCCGAGCCGTCAAACCCTGACGCCCGTCGGGCTCGAGACGAAATCCGAGGGCTCCTCGAGACTGCCGCCATGCAGCAGGCCGAGAGCTCTGCCTCGAGGCGGCGCGAAGCAGCCTCGGAGCGGACCCTCGAGCCTTCCCGACAGGAGAGAGAAGCCTCGGTTCATCCCGAGCCTGCCCGGCGAAACCGGGTAGCACCTGCCCCTGAGCCCATCGCCAACGGCCGCGAGCCTCGAGACACCCGTGGCAACGTCGTCGAGCGTCGCACACGCAAACACGGTGACGGTGTAGCTCGAGGCTACCACGTCCACAGGGGCGGGCGCTACGACAGCTCGGAAGACCGTAGCCCTTCACCCGAACCTCCAGGCCCTCGGGTGTTCAGTAGGGCTATCCGTGAGACGGTGCCCCCGGCTCGGTTCCGTCCCCCCACGACTCTCACCAAGTATAACGGCGAGACCAAACCCGAACTTTGGCTCGCCGATTTCCGCTTGGCGTGTCAGTTGGGCGGGGCCACCGATGACCGGGCCATCATTCGGCAACTCCCCCTGTTCCTCTCCGACACCGCCCGAGCCTGGCTCGAGGATCTCCCACCTTGGCAGATCCACGACTGGGACGATCTCGTGAGGGTGTTCGAGGGAAATTTCAAGGGAACCTACATGCGCCCCGGCAACTCGTGGGACCTCCGGAGCTGCAAGCAGAAACCAGATGAGTCCCTCCGGGACTACATCCGGCGCTTCTCCCGGCAGCGCACCGAGCTCCCCAACATCACCGACTCCGACGTGATTACGGCCTTCCTCTCCGGTACCACCTGTAAGGAGTTGGTCCGGGAGTTGGGCCGTAACACCCCGCTCACTGCCAACGGATTGATGGACATCGTCACCAACTTCGCCTCCGGCGAGGAGGCGGTTGGTGCGATCTTTGGCGGCGAGCCGGCAAGGGAGGAGCAGAAGGTCGACGACCCCGCGAGTTCCACCCGAGGCCCCAAGAGAAACAACCGCAAGAAGAAGAAAGGCCAGCAGGGCAAGCTCGAGGCCCCGGCCGACGAGCTCGTCGCTGCTACCGAGCACAAGAAACCTCGAGGCCCCCCCGGCGAGGGCGTCTTCGACAAAATGCTCAAAGAGCCGTGTCCCTACCACAAAGGACTCACTAACCATAACCTCGAGGATTGTCACATGCTGCGCAGGTACTTCGGGGGTGCCGGCGCTAAGAAGGACGACAAGGGGGAGGACCCTAAGGGTGACGACAAGGACGGGGAATTTCCCGAGATCCGCGACTGCTATATGATCTACGGAGGACCCTCGACCTGCCTCTCCGCGCGTCAGCGCAAGCGAGAACGGCGCGAGGTCTTCTCCGTACAGTCGGCAGTACCCCGCTTCCTTGATTGGTCTGCGGTGGCCATCACTTTCGACCGTGATGACCACCCAGACTACGTCCCCAACCTGGGGGTCTATCCACTCGTCGTTGACCCCGTCATCGCCAACACACGCCTCACCAAAGTGCTCATGGACGGCGGAAGCAGCCTCAACATTATCTATTCTCAGACCCTCGACCTCTTGGGAGTCGACAGAGCGCACCTCCAGCCTAGCGTCGGGGGCTTCCACGGAGTCGTGCCAGGGAAACGGGCGGAACCCCTCGGGCGGGTCGATCTGCCTGTTTGCTTTGGCACGCCGGCGAACTTCCGAAAGGAAACTCTCACTTTCGAAGTGGTCGGATTCCGTGGAACGTACCACGCTATCCTGGGACGCCCATGCTACGCCAAGTTCATGGCGATCCCGAACTACACCTACCTCAAGCTCAAAATGCCTGGCCCAAACGGTGTCATCACTGTAGGGCCCTCGTTTGAACATGCCTACGAGTGCGACGTCGAGTGCGTCGAGCACGGCGAGGCTGTTTTTGGGTCAGCGATCTTGGCCGCAGACCTCGACGGACTAGCCAATGCGATCCCCGACCCAAAACGCCATGCCGGCAGCTTCAAGTCCACCGAAGACGTCAAGCTCGTACCCCTCGACCCCGCTGATCCCAAGGGGAGGGCGCTGAGCGTCAGTGCCACCCTCGATCCTAAATAGGAAGCAGTGCTCGTCGACTTTCTCCGCGCGAACGTCGACATCTTTGCGTGGAGTCCCTCGGATATGCCGGGCATACCCAGGGAGGTCGCCGAGCACGCCTTGGAGATCCGGGCCGGAGCCAAACCGGTGAAGCAACGCCTGCGCCGCTTCGACGAGGAGAAGCGCAGGATCATCGGCGAGGAGATACACAAACTGCTGGAGGCCGGGTTCATCAAGGAGGTTCATCATCCCGAGTGGCTAGCTAATCCTGTCTTAGTTAGAAAAAAGAGTGGGAAATGGAGGATGTGTGTAGACTATACTGGTTTAAATAAAGCATGTCCGAAAGTTCCCTTTCCTTTGCCACGCATTGATCAAATCGTTGATTCCACCACGGGATGTGAAACTCTCTCATTCTTAGATGCATATTCCGGTTACCACCAAATCAAAATGAAGAAGTCCGACCAGCTCGCGACTTCGTTCGTCACCCCATTCGGCATGTATTGCTACGTTACGATGCCCTTCGGTCTCCGGAACGCGGGGGCAACGTACCAGCGATGCATGCAACATGTTTTTGGGGGGCACATTGGGTCGACCGTCAAGGCTTACGTCGACGACATCGTGGTCAAAACCCAACGTGCCGGCGACCTGGTCAGCGACCTCGACGTTGCATTCAAGTGCCTCAGAGCAAAAAACATCAAACTCAATCCAGAGAAATGTGTCTTCGGCGTCCCACGAGGTATGCTTTTAGGGTTTATCGTATCTAAACGTGGCATCGAGGCCAACCCTGAAAAAATCTCTGCAATCACCAAAATGGGCCCCATCCGAGATCTCAAGGGCGTACAGAGAGTCACAGGTTGCTTGGCGGCACTCAGCCGTTTCATTTCGCGCCTCGGCGAAAAAGCACTCCCTCTGTACCGTCTCTTGAGGAAATCGGACCATTTTTCCTGGAACCTCGAGGCTGAGGAGGCTCTCACAAAACTGAAAGCCACCCTCTCTAGCTCACCGATCCTCGTCCCTCCGACCCCGGGGGAACCACTCCTACTCTATGTCGCAGCGACATCACAGGTTGTCAGTGCTGCCCTGGTTGTCGAACGGGCCGAGGAGGCACACACCTTGCTCGTCCAGAGGCCAGTCTATTTCGTTAGCGAGGTGCTCTCAGAAACAAAGTGTCGGTACCCACAGATCCAGAAACTGCTGTATGCTGTCATCTTGACACGGCGCAAGCTCCGACACTACTTCGAGGGTCACCCGGTTACTGTGGTTTCTTCTTTCCCCTTGGGAGAGATAGCCCAGAACCGGGAAGCCTCGGGTAGGATTGCCAAATGGGCGGTCGAGCTTATGGGCGAGGCATTGTCCTATGCGCCGCGAAAAGCTATCAAGTCACAGGCGTTAGCAGATTTTCTGGCCGAGTGGACTGACACACAACTCCCTCCTGCACAGCTCCAAGCGGAGCTGTGGACCATGTACTTCGATGGGTCATTAACGAAAATGGGAGCAGGCGCGGGCTTGCTCTTCATCTCACCCCTCGGGGTTCACATGCGCTACGTCATCCGGCTTCATTTCCCTGCGTCTAACAACGTCGCCGAATACGAGGCACTCGTCACGGGGTTGAGAATCGCCATCGAGCTCGGGGTCCGACACCTCGACGTCCGAGGCGACTCTCAACTCGTGATTGATCAGGTGATGAAGAACTCGAGCTGCCGCGACCCCAAGATGGAGGCCTACTGCCAGGAAGTACGGCGCCTCGAGGACAAGTTTCACGGCCTCGAGCTCAACCACATCGCACGCAGGTATAATGAGGCCGCTGATGAATTGGCAAAAATCGCGTCCGGTCGAGCCACGGTTCCACCGGACGTCTTCGCGAAAGACCTTCAGCGCCCATCCGTCGACCTCAGGCCAGACGGGGGGGTCGACGAGGCGTCGATCGACCTTCCACCTAAGGCAGAAGCCCCCTCGACCGGGGCTGAAGCCATGCAGGTGGAAGACTCGACGTCACCGCCTGACCTCGAGCCTGATTGGCGCGTCCCGTACCTCGACTACCTCATCCATGGGGACCTCCCCTCGGATAGGACTGAGGCTCGACGGATCGCACGTCGGGCCAAAACTTTTGTGATCATGAGCGACAGCAGGGAGCTCTACCGTCGTAGCCCTACCGGTATCCTCCAACGTTGCATCACGAAAGAGCAAGGCAGAAATCTGCTCGGCGATCTTCACTCGGGGGCTTGCGGTCACCACGCTGCGCCTCGAACCCTTGTCGGAAACGCCTTTCGACAAGGATTCTATTGGCCGACCGCGGTCTCCGACGCTGTCAAGCTAGTACGCTCCTGCGAGGGTTGTCAGTACTATGCGAGACAGACTCATCTTCCGGCACATGCCCTACAGACTATCCCCATCACATGGCCGTTCGCCGTTTGGGGGCTCGACCTTGTCGGACCACTGAAAAGGACGACCGGCGGCTTCACCCACTTGCTCGTCGCAATCGACAAATTCTCCAAGTGGATCGAGGCCCGCCCTATCACCAGCATCAGGTCCGAACAAGCTGTACTCTTCTTCACTAACATTGTTCATCGCTTCGGGGTCCCCAACTGTATCATCACGGACAACGGCACCCAGTTCACTGGCAAGAAGTTTTTGGATTTCTGCGACAACCACCACATCCGTGTGCTCTGGTCGGCCGTGGCTCATCCAAAAACAAACGGGCAAGTGGAACGTGCCAACGGCATGGTTCTACAAGGCCTTAAGCCTAGAATCTTTGACAAACTAAACAAACATGGCAAAAGATGGGCTGCCGAGCTACCCTCGGTCCTGTGGAGCCTAAGAACAACGCCGAGTCGAGCCACGGGGTTCACTCCGTTCTTCTTAGTCTACGGGTCTGAGGCTATGCTACCAACCGATATAGAATACGGGTCCCCAAGATTGAAGGCATACAACGAAGTACACAACGACGCCACAAGACAGGACGCCCTCGACCAGCTCGAGGAAGCCCGAGATGTGGCTCTGTTGCATTCTGCCAGGTACCAGCAGGGTCTCCGACGCTACCACGACAGATACGTCCGCAAGCGTGACCTCAACGTTGGTGACTTGGTGCTACGGCGGAACCAGAACACCAAGGGACGGCACAAGCTCACACCACCATGGGAAGGGCCGTACATCATCGTAGAAGTACTAAAGCCGGGCACCTACAAGCTATCCAACGAGAAGGGCGAAATCCTCACCAACGCTTGGAACATCGAACAGCTACGTCGCTTCTTTCCTTAAAAAGCCTCGAGGCTCTGTATTTCCTTTTTCGTCAATAAAGAATACAACGATGTTTAAAATTTCTCGTTTCGTAATAAGGAAGGATCGACCCTGCACTCCCAGAGTCGACCCTCCCTCGGGGGCTGGCAAGGGGGGAACCCCCGGTCCCCGAAAAACCGAAAAAACTTGCGCTCTTTTTTAAATTTAAGAACCGTTTCTTAGATCGACTTCGCTGAAAGAGCACCCTAAGGTTCGAAAGGGCTCTCGAGCCTGGAGCATCACCTACGCCTCCGAGGCTACGGTACCTCCACTCGACCCTTGCGCCTTTTAGAGGTATGCCTTCACGCTGAGAAGATCTAAACAACGGTTCCTAAAATTAAAAAAGAACATACCCCCTGTCGCTTAGATCAGGCTCTCACACGATTTACTAGGCCGCAACATCACCCTAAAGCTCGAGGGCAGTCGAGCCGCGAGATCACTTATGCCCCCGAGGCTACGGTACCTCCACTCGCTCCCTTACGCCAAAGGATGTAGCTGCGCGCTAGGTAAATCACGCGAGAACACGATCCGTGCGATAAAGGGAAGAAAAGCTCGAGTAAAACTAAATCAACCGCGAACCGGTTTATGTTTCGAGTCTTTTAGGCCTCCGCGGCCACCGCGATCAAAATTCGAAATACTAACTTATTACATGGGCCTTCATGCCCAGATTTGGCTCACAGGCCTTCGTCGTCGGCAGGAGGAACCACCTCGGCTTCAAAAAGCGAGGCCAGACGACTCCCAGGCTCTTCGGCGGCTTCGATCAGCTCCACGCAGGCGTCCTCGTTCTCCTCGTCCGTCCGATCGGGGTCTGTGATGAAGCCCTCGGCAACGAGCCTCATATCAAACACAAACCCCGAACGGACGACGGCCAGTGCCCTCTTCACGCCGTGATGGAGGCCGTTCCGTATCTTCTCCCGGGCAAGGCGGCCCAGCGCCACCATCCGTCGGACGAAGGAGTTCCCCGGAACATCTTCCCCGGTGTCGGTGTCGGGCTCGACCCCTAGGCCATCACACACAGTGGTGATCACGCCCTGGAGAAGTTGGGTCCTCCGGACCTCGGCTTCGAAGAGGCTCTGGAAGGAGTTGGCGCACGATTGGGCCTCTCGGTTCTCTCTCTCCAGCTCTGAAACACGACAAACAAATTAGTGCCCAACGCGGGGCCTTCAACGTCGTGACTATAACAACCACACTTACCCTCGACGTGGGTCTGCAGGCCCACGACCTCGTCGCGGAGCCCCCCACATGTTCGCTCGAGCCCCAGGAAGGCGTTGTCCTTGTCACGGATGGCCGCCTTTAGCGCCTCGACCTCCTGCCGAGCAGACTCGAGAGCTGCGTCCTTCTTTTGGACGGCTCCCTGCAGCGTCGTGACCTCGGCATGGAAGGCGTCGCGCTGAAGACTGACCTGGGAGACATCCTCCTCAAGCTCCTTCACCCGCGCAGACAAGGGCTCGAGGTCCCTGCGCGCCTGGGTAGCCTCCTCCCGAGCCTTGTCCAGGCTTGTGCGCATCACGGCCTCGGCCGCCCATGCCTGCGCCGCCTCTTCCTTCAATGTGGCGTATGCGACGCGCAGTTCAGCCATCTCGGCGTTCCGATCGGATAGCCGTTTCTGGGCCTCCTCGACCAGAACCCGTTGCTGGGACAGCGCGCCCCACACGCCACTCTCGTCCCGGATGAAGAGTGACTTGCGGCGGGAGTACTCCTTTAGCTCCTGAACGCAATTCGAAAAGGTCACAAATCCGAAGAAAAAACAGCCTATCAAGCGAGCCGACGGGTCGATCATACCTCGGTGGCATCCCCCATACTCCGCACAGCGCCAGACGCCACTCGAAGCAACCGGTCGAGATGCTGGCGGACGCCCTCGAGGTACTCCCATCGGTGCACTTCGTCTTTGTCGCTAAGGACAAAGACGGGCTCGGCGTCGGGGTTCGTAGCGTCCCTGAACTCAAGGGACGGCCCCCCCCCACTTCGGCAGCTCCGCCTCGACCCGCGCTATCGCCAGCGCGGCGATGTCGGGCCACGAGTAGGACGACCCGGCCGGGGCGTCTCCCGGTCCCGCGGAAGGACCGGCCTCGCCCGCGATATCCGCCTCTCCAACGGCCGTCGAGACACCGGCCTGGTCCGCGACCTCACCCCCCTCGACCCCTATCGTTTGTTTTCCCTTGTCCAGGGAGATGTTGTCGAGGGGAGCGTGAGGGCGGGCACTTACGACCGCCGGCGCCACCGGAGCCGGCACCTCGACCGACGACGGCTCCGGTACCCTCGCCTCGACCATCGGCACCGCCGGAGCCAGCGTCTCTTCTTCGGGTGCTCCGGATGGGGGCTCGACCGCCCCGATCTCCACCACGCCCGCTGGCTCTGCCGACGGGCCTTGTCGCGGCTGCGACCCCTTCGCCAGGACCGTCTCTTGCCCTGACACCGACGCGACCTCCTCCTTGGTCACGTCAGCACCCGCCCGCTCCGCGTCGCGGACGGGTGCCTCGCTCGTCGCGACCGCAACGGCAGCCTCGGCCGTCCCCGACGGCCGGGGCCCCGCCTCGACCACGTCAAGAGCCACCGCCTTTGCCGGTTCGGCCCCCTCAACGGCGGGCTCCGGGCCGGCAACCGCCGCGGCGTCGGCCGACCCTTGCTGATGTCGCAGGCGCCCTTTCGCTGCCTCGACCTGACGGACCCAGGCCGTGTCCTGCTCCACCGTCCGGTTGAGGACAACGGCGCTGGCTCGCAGCGACTTCACAGGGGTAGGCCCCATTGGCTCCGCCTTCCGCTTCAGCCTGCGAAGTGAGAAGAATTGTCAGCCGACGGACTTTGGGAAAGGCAGGACAACCAAGTTGAGATACTTACCCGGAAATCGGCACCAAGTACCTCGACCCTGCGCGGCTCGAGCCTCCCGGGACGGCCGCTGGTGGCCCCGCGGCGGCCTCACCAGCAGGCCGAGCGCTCCTGGGAGCCCCGGCCAACACACCGCCCTGCGCCCTTTGTGCTCCCGAGGCCAGCTGGCCTCGGGTCCTTACTCCTACCGGCGCCGCCGCTGATGACGACGCCGGTACCACCGTCTCCGCCCCTGCCGGAGCTTGCGAGGCCCCGGCTGGTGCGGACGTCCCCGACGACCCCTCTCGCCGGGTCCGGGGTAAAATGGCCCCTCCCCTCGAGGGGCCAGATCCCTTCTCCACCTTCTTCCCCTCGACCTCCTCGACCACGATGACCGAGGAGGACCCCCCCCGATGGGCTCCAGCAGGGGGCGAATGTCGGGGAGATCCCCAAGCCTGGTCGCAATCTCATACCGCGACAGGGCATCTTCATCTTCATCGCTGCTGCCGTCGTCCTCCCCCGAGACTGTCTCGGAAGGCGACGGTGACAGGGGCACTCCGTCGATGGCTTGCTGGCGCCGGCGCTTCTTCAACGCCTCCGCCTTCTTGGCCTTGCGGATCGCCCGCTTCTTGGCCGTCTCCTTGGCCTGCTTCTTCTGGGAGGCATGCAGGCGTCGAGCCTCCCGGGCGGGCCGGTCCTCCGGGACTGGTGGGCGCGTTTCCCGCAACGCCGACAAATCCTACACACCGGCCTCGACCACATCAGCGAAATCCACAGAAAAACAAGAAAAGCAATACCTCAGCCCCGGGATACGTACCACGGATTCGCACCCCTCGGTAGGCCTCATGGGAACCTGATTGGCTTCCTCCGCCTTGAAGTTCCCGACCATCCGGCGAGCCCGCCGGAGAACCTCCTCAAGGGTGAGGGATTCGTGGGACATCCGGGTGCCCTCCAGGTTCGCCTCCGGAGTCATCTGGTCCAGGCGGAGACGACGCTGGCACAACGGCATCACTCTACGGCGATGGAAGCCCGCAGCCACCGCCGCAGCCGTCAGGCCCCGAAGGCGAAGCTGCTGCAGCGCCGCCAGCAGCGGATCCAAGCGCGTCTTCTCGGCCTCGGGCACTCCGTACGACCAGTGCTCTTCTCGAGCAGTCAGCACGCGGCCGGTGTACCTCGGCAACTGATTTTCATCATTGCGGAGATAGAACCAACCCTCGTGCCACCCACTGTTCAAGGAGATGAGTCGGGCCGGGATGTATAGATCCGTCCGACCCGATCTCACTTGCAGCACGCAGCTCCCCACTCGGGCCGCGGACAGGACGCCTTTCTCCCCTGCCCTCTTGGCGAAGAGCTCGGCCTTGAAAAGGTGAAGCCACAAGTTCCACTGTGGCTCCACCCCAAGGTAGCCCTCGCAGACCGCCGCAAAGATGGCGGCCTGCGCTACGGCGTTGGGGGAAAGGTGGTGAAGCTCCACCCGGTAGTAGTGGAGGAGCGCACGCATGAAGACCGACGCCGGCACGCCGAACCCCCGCTCATGAAAGCTGACGAAGCTCACCACGTACCCTTCGGGGGGCACTGGCTCCTGGTGGGCGGGGGGCGGTGCCACCCACTCCGGCCGCGCCGAGTTCGTCCTCGGCCGCAACAGCCCGTCCTCGACCAACTCCTCCAACCTCCTCTCCGTCACCGAGGAGGCGGCCCAGTCGTCGGCGGGAAGGATCTGGCTCTTTCCTGCCATCGATGTCGTCGGAAGGGGATGGGAGAAAAGGATGCGGTGGCTGCGGCAAGACGGGCGGAGAACGCGATGTGGCAGGGGATGTCTAGGGCAAAGGATTGCAGGGATGCAAGTAACCGGTGGGGAACGGAGACCCCAAGGCCTTAGCTTTATATGCTCGGACGGAAGCCCAACGGCCGCGCGAAAAGTAAGGAGCAGTTTCTCGCGATAAAACCGCTCGCCTAACCGTTTCCTTATATCTCGCAGGAACTGAGCACGTGGCCGCTCCCCACGTCGTAACCATACGCCGATAACGCGCCGGTCTCGCCTCCCGAAAAAACGCGCCCGGACAACGAAATATCTCCAGGTATGTCTTAAATGGGTGCGAAACCCGCAATAAGTCTCGAGGGAACGAAAGCTGGCCCTCGAACGGGGTTCGACAGCTGCCCTCGAGCAACAGAGTTAGGGACGACCCAGGGTGCGCCCGTACATGGCCAAGGGCTCGAGCCACGCTCTCGAGGCACCCCAGGACGTATTCGAGGCCGAAGGAGAAGGTTGTGGTAGGAATCCCTCCGGGGGAGGCATCGAGCCCTCGAATCCTGTCGAAGGGAATCGAGATCCACACGACCACTTCTTGGCATTTTTGAGGGCGCCTCCGGGCCACTAGCCGACCCCTAACGAACGGGGCACGGGTTCTCACTCGAATTCCCCCGCTAGCAGCTCACCGGAGATCGTCGTAACTCAGGCCCAAACGAGGGTAGTGCGACATTCTCCACCCCTCCTCCTTTTTTCGAAAAAGGAGCGTGAGGGTCGCGAAAGACGGCCGGGACTCTGATCGACCTCGTGCGTGCGAGGCTCGGGGTCCCGACCGCAAAAATGGGTGCGAAGCCCGCAATAAGTCTCGAGGGAGCGAAAGCTGGCCCTCGAACGGGGTTCGACAGCTGCCCTCGAGCAACAGAGTTAGGGACGACCCAGGGTGCGCCCGTACATGGCCAAGGGCTCGAGCCACGCTCTCGAGGCACCCCAGGACGTATTCGAGGCCGAAGGAGGAGGTTGTGGTAGGAATCCCTCCGGGGGAGGCATCGAGCCCTCGAATCCTGTCGAAGGGAATCGAGATCCACACGACCACTTCTTGGCATTTTTGAGGGCGCCTCCGGGCCACTAGCCGACCCCTAACGAACGGGGCACGGGTTCTCACTCGAATTCCCCCGCTAGCAGCTCACCGGAGATCGTCGTAACTCGGGCCCAAACGAGGGTAGTGCGACATTCTCCACCCCTCCTCCTTTTTTCGAAAAAGGAGCGTGAGGGTCGCGAAAGACGGCCGGGACTCTGATCGACCTCGTGCGTGCGAGGCTCGGGGTCCCGACCGCAAAAATGGGTGCGAAGCCCGCAATAAGTCTCGAGGGAGCGAAAGCTGGCCCTCGAACGGGGTTCGACAGCTGCCCTCGAGCAACAGAGTTAGGGACGACCCAGGGTGCGCCCGTACATGGCCAAGGGCTCAAGCCACGCTCTCGAGGCACCCCAGGACGTATTCGAGGCCGAAGGAGGAGGTTGTGGTAGGAATCCCTCCGGGGGAGGCATCGAGCCCTCGAATCCTGTCGAAGGGAATCGAGATCCACACGACCACTTCTTGGCATTTTTGAGGGCGCCTCCGGGCCACTAGCCGACCCCTAACGAACGGGGCACGGGTTCTCACTCGAATTCCCCCGCTAGCAGCTCACCGGAAATCGTCGTAACTCGGGCCCAAACGAGGGTAGTGCGACATTCTCCACCCCTCCTCCTTTTTTCGAAAAAGGAGCGTGAGGGTCGCGAAAGACGGCCGGGACTCTGATCGACCTCGTGCGTGCGAGGCTCGGGGTCCCGACCACAAAAATGGGTGCGAAGCCCGCAATAAGTCTCGAGGGAGCGAAAGCTGGCCCTCGAACGGGGTTCGACAGCTGCCCTCGAGCAACAGAGTTAGGGACGACCCAGGGTGCGCCCGTACATGGCCAAGGGCTCGAGCCACGCTCTCGAGGCACCCCAGGACGTATTCGAGGCCGAAGGAGGAGGTTGTGGTAGGAATCCCTCCGGGGGAGGCATCGAGCCCTCGAATCCTGTCGAAGGGAATCGAGATCCACACGACCACTTCTTGGCATTTTTGAGGGCGCCTCCGGGCCACTAGCCGACCCCTAACGAACGGGGCACGGGTTCTCACTCGAATTCCCCCGCTAGCAGCTCACCAGAGATCGTCGTAACTCGGGCCCAAACGAGGGTAGTACGACATTCTACGCCCCTCCTCCTTTTTTCAAAAAAGGAGCGCGAGGGTCGCACAGCAAAAGACGGCCGGGACCCTAATCGACCTCGCGCGCACGAGGCTTGGGGGCTTGACCGCAACAAAATGTCCCCCAATCGAACGCAAACAAGACCTCGGAGGAGTCTCCATACTCCACCGAGGCCTCGGGGGCTACACCCGGCGGGTGCGCTCGCGCGCCCCCACCGGAAAAATCACGACGCTACGACTCCAGTTCTGACTAACCTCTAGGAGAGTGATCACACACTCACCCAAAGGCTCGGGGGCTACACCCGGCGGGTGCGCTCGCGCGCCCCCACCGGAAAAATCACGACGCTACGACTCCAGTTCTGACTAACCTCTGGGAGAGTGATCACACACTCACCCAAAGGCTCGGGGGCTACTGTCGGTACCAACAGTACGGGGGTACCACAGCTATCGCCAAAACACTAACAAAAACCGAAACCAGTAGAAAAGATAGCCCGCTCGACGGGGCGCCTCGACCGCGTCCCGGCTCCGACTCGTACGAGGCCCGCTCGACGGGGTGCCTCGACCGCGCCCCGGCTCCGACTCGTACGAGGCCCGCTCGACGGGGTGCCTCGACCGCGCCCCGGCTCCGACTCGTACGAGGCCCGCTCGACGGGGCGCCTCGACCGCGTCCCGGCTCCGACTCGTACGAGGCCCGCTCGACGGGGCGCCTCGACCGCGCTCCGGCTCCGACTCGTACGAGGCCCGCTCGACGGGGCGCCTCGACCGCGCCCCGGCCCCTCGACGCCCTTTCTTTACCTACCCGGGACAAAAGCCATAGCATTCAATGCGGTTACCTACTACCACCGACCGACATGGCTACGGCATGGGTCAACGCGGGAACAATACCCACGTCAAGTCTCACTGTTTTACCACCCATCCCGTGATGGGAGGTGAAAGCCGTCACTGTATCCACCATACCGCGCACTATTCACCATCAGTCACCCTCGAGGGAGGATAAGACAAGGTCCGTCCCCCGCGATACCGGGGATTCGGCCTTATCCATCCAGCCTCGACCCAGCCTCGACCCGGCCCCAACGCTCGACTTAGCTCGAAGGACGGTATGGCCTGGCACTCTGGGTCATTTCACCCTCTTGTCCCGTACCGCGTCAGGATACCCAGGGATGGCCGGCCATCCCGAAGCCACGTCGCTACAGTCAACTCAACAGGAATCGACGAAGCATCGCCTCAAGCCTCCCCTCGACTTGGCCACCTCTCGCCCTATAAAAAGGCAGGCCAGGGCGAACCAAAGGGGAGAGGGGAAAGGAAAAACACGAAGCATCACGGAAAAAACGCGGAGCAACCATCTTTCTCCTTTTTCTCTTTGAGACTTGGGGCTCGACACCCTCTCTCGCCTGCTTGTAACCCCTACACGAGCACCCCGGTGCAAGAAAATACAAACCTCTCTTCCCCACTGGACGTAGGGCCTTCTTTTGCCCGAACCAGAATAAACCCCCGTGTGTTCTCCTTGCATCACCATCCAGGAAAGAGTCACGCAGCATTTACTCATTGGTTTAGGACCCCCTTGGTCCGAACACCGACAAAGAGTGACTTGCGGCGGGAGTACTCCTTCAGCTCCTGAACGCAATTCGAAAAGGTCACAAATCCGAAGAAAAAACAGCCTATCAAGCGAGCCGACGGGTCGATCATACCTCGGTGGCATCCCCCATACTCCGCACAGCGCCGGACGCCACTCGAAGCAACCGGTCGAGATGCTGGCGGACGCCCTCGAGGTACTCCCATCGGTGCACTTCGTCTTTGTCGCTAAGGACAAAGACGGGCTCGGCGTCGGGGTTCGTAGCGTCCCTGAACTCAAGGGACGGCCCCCCCCACTTCGGCAGCTCCGCCTCGACCCGCGCTATCGCCAGCGCGGCGATGTCGGGCCACGAGTAGGACGACCCGGCCGGGGCGTCTCCCGGTCCCGCGGAAGGACCGGCCTCGCCCGCGGTATCCGCCTCTCCAACGGCCGTCGAGACACCGGCCTGGTCCGCGACCTCACCCCCCTCGACCCCTATCGTTTGTTTTCCCTTGTCCAGGGAGATGTTGTCGAGGGGAGCGTGAGGGCGGGCACTTACGACCGCCGGCGCCACCGGAGCCGGCACCTCGACCGACGACGGCTCCGGTACCCTCGCCTCGACCATCGGCACCGCCGGAGCCAGCGTCTCTTCTTCGGGTGCTCCGGATGGGGGCTCGACCGCCCCGATCTCCACCACGCCCGCTGGCTCTGCCGACGGGCCTTGTCGCGGCTGCGACCCCTTCGCCAGGACCGTCTCTTGCCCTGACACCGACGCGACCTCCTCCTTGGTCACGTCAGCACCCGCCCGCTCCGCGTCGCGGACGGGTGCCTCGCTCGTCGCGACCGCAACGGCAGCCTCGGCCGTCCCCGACGGCCGGGGCCCCGCCTCGACCACGTCAAGAGCCGCCGCCTTTGCCGGTTCGGCCCCCTCAACGGCGGGCTCCGGGCCGGCAACCGCCGCGGCGTCGGCCGACCCTTGCTGATGTCGCAGGCGCCCTTTCGCTGCCTCGACCTGACGGACCCAGGCCGTGTCCTGCTCCACCGTCCGGTTGAGGACAACGGCGCTGGCTCGCAGCGACTTCACAGGGGTAGGCCCCATTGGCTCCGCCTTCCGCTTCAGCCTGCGAAGTGAGAAGAATTGTCAGCCGACGGACTTTGGGAAAGGCAGGACAACCAAGTTGAGATACTTACCCGGAAATCGGCACCAAGTACCTCGACCCTGCGCGGCTCGAGCCTCCCGGGACGGCCGCTGGTGGCCCCGCGGCGGCCTCACCAGCAGGCCGAGCGCTCCTGGGAGCCCCGGCCAACACACCGCCCTGCGCCCTTTGTGCTCCCGAGGCCAGCTGGCCTCGGGTCCTTACTCCTACCGGCGCCGCCGCTGATGACGACGCCGGTACCACCGTCTCCGCCCCTGCCGGAGCTTGCGAGGCCCCGGCTGGTGCGGACGTCCCCGACGACCCCTCTCGCCGGGTCCGGGGTAAAATGGCCCCTCCCCTCGAGGGGCCAGATCCCTTCTCCACCTTCTTCCCCTCGACCTCCTCGACCACGATGACCGAGGAGGACCCCCCCCGATGGGCTCCAGCAGGGGGCGAATGTCGGGGAGATCCCCAAGCCTGGTCGCAATCTCATACCGCGACAGGGCATCTTCATCTTCATCGCTGCTGCCGTCGTCCTCCCCCGAGACTGTCTCGGAAGGCGACGGTGACAGGGGCACTCCGTCGATGGCTTGCTGGCGCCGGCGCTTCTTCAACGCCTCCGCCTTCTTGGCCTTGCGGATCGCCCGCTTCTTGGCCGTCTCCTTGGCCTGCTTCTTCTGGGAGGCATGCAGGCGTCGAGCCTCCCGGGCGGGCCGGTCCTCCGGGACTGGTGGGCGCGTTTCCCGCAACACCGACAAATCCTACACACCGGCCTCGACCACATCAGCGAAATCCATAGAAAAACAAGAAAAGCAATACCTCAGCCCCGGGATACGTACCACGGATTCGCACCCCTCGGTAGGCCTCATGGGAACCTGATTGGCTTCCTCCGCCTTGAAGTTCCCGACCATCCGGCGAGCCCGCCGGAGAACCTCCTCAAGGGTGAGGGATTCGTGGGACATCCGGGTGCCCTCCAGGTTCGCCTCCGGAGTCATCTGGTCCAGGCGGAGACGACGCTGGCACAACGGCATCACTCTACGGCGATGGAAGCCCGCAGCCACCGCCGCAGCCGTCAGGCCCCGAAGGCGAAGCTGCTGCAGCGCCGCCAGCAGCGGATCCAAGCGCGTCTTCTCGGCCTCGGGCACTCCGTACGACCAGTGCTCTTCTCGAGCAGTCAGCACGCGGCCGGTGTACCTCGGCAACTGATTTTCATCATTGCGGAGATAGAACCAACCCTCGTGCCACCCACTGTTCGAGGAGATGAGTCGGGCCGGGATGTATAGATCCGTCCGACCCGATCTCACTTGCAGCACGCAGCTCCCCACTCGGGCCGCGGACAGGACGCCTTTCTCCCCTGCCCTCTTGGCGAAGAGCTCGGCCTTGAAAAGGTGAAGCCACAAGTTCCACTGTGGCTCCACCCCAAGGTAGCCCTCGCAGACCGCCGCAAAGAGGCGGCCTGCGCTACGGCGTTGGGGGAAAGGTGGTGAAGCTCCACCCGGTAGTAGTGGAGGAGCGCACGCATGAAGACCGACGCCGGCACGCCGAACCCCCGCTCATGAAAGCTGACGAAGCTCACCACGTACCCTTCGGGGGGCACTGGCTCCTGGTGGGCGGGGGGCGGTGCCACCCACTCCGGCCGCGCCGAGTTCGTCCTCGGCCGCAACAGCCCGTCCTCGACCAACTCCTCCAACCTCCTCTCCGTCACCGAGGAGGCGGCCCAGTCGTCGGCGGGAAGGATCTGGCTCTTTCCTGCCATCGATGTCGTCGGAAGGGGATGGGAGAAAAGGATGCGGTGGCTGCGGCAAGACGGGCGGAGAACGCGATGTGGCAGGGGATGTCTAGGGCAAAGGATTGCAGGGATGCAAGTAACCGGTGGGGAACGGAGACCCCAAGGCCTTAGCTTTATATGCTCGGACGGAAGCCCAACGGCCGCGCGAAAAGTAAGGAGCAGTTTCTCGCGATAAAACCGCTCGCCTAACCGTTTCCTTATATCTCGCAGGAACTGAGCACGTGGCCGCTCCCCACGTCGTAACCATACGCCGATAACGCGCCGGTCTCGCCTCCCGAAAAAACGCGCCCGGACAACGAAATATCTCCAGGTATGTCTTAAATGGGTGCGAAACCCGCAATAAGTCTCGAGGGAACGAAAGCTGGCCCTCGAACGGGGTTCGACAGCTGCCCTCGAGCAACAGAGTTAGGGACGACCCAGGGTGCGCCCGTACATGGCCAAGGGCTCGAGCCACGCTCTCGAGGCACCCCAGGACGTATTCGAGGCCGAAGGAGAAGGTTGTGGTAGGAATCCCTCCGGGGGAGGCATCGAGCCCTCGAATCCTGTCGAAGGGAATCGAGATCCACACGACCACTTCTTGGCATTTTTGAGGGCGCCTCCGGGCCACTAGCCGACCCCTAACGAACGGGGCACGGGTTCTCACTCGAATTCCCCCGCTAGCAGCTCACCGGAGATCGTCGTAACTCGGGCCCAAACGAGGGTAGTGCGACATTCTCCACCCCTCCTCCTTTTTTCGAAAAAGGAGCGTGAGGGTCGCGAAAGACGGCCGGGACTCTGATCGACCTCGTGCGTGCGAGGCTCGGGGTCCCGACCGCAAAAATGGGTGCGAAGCCCGCAATAAGTCTCGAGGGAGCGAAAGCTGGCCCTCGAACGGGGTTCGACAGCTGCCCTCGAGCAACAGAGTTAGGGACGACCCAGGGTGCGCCCGTACATGGCCAAGGGCTCGAGCCACGCTCTCGAGGCACCCCAGGACGTATTCGAGGCCGAAGGAGGAGGTTGTGGTAGGAATCCCTCCGGGGGAGGCATCGAGCCCTCGAATCCTGTCGAAGGGAATCGAGATCCACACGACCACTTCTTGGCATTTTTGAGGGCGCCTCCGGGCCACTAGCCGACCCCTAACGAACGGGGCACGGGTTCTCACTCGAATTCCCCCGCTAGCAGCTCACCGGAAATCGTCGTAACTCGGGCCCAAACGAGGGTAGTGCGACATTCTCCACCCCTCCTCCTTTTTTCGAAAAAGGAGCGTGAGGGTCGCGAAAGACGGCCGGGACTCTGATCGACCTCGTGCGTGCGAGGCTCGGGGTCCCGACCGCAAAAATGGGTGCGAAGCCCGCAATAAGTCTCGAGGGAGCGAAAGCTGGCCCTCGAACGGGGTTCGACAGCTGCCCTCGAGCAACAGAGTTAGGGACGACCCAGGGTGCGCCCGTACATGGCCAAGGGCTCGAGCCACGCTCTCGAGGCACCCCAGGACGTATTCGAGGCCGAAGGAGGAGGTTGTGGTAGGAATCCCTCCGGGGGAGGCATCGAGCCCTCGAATCCTGTCGAAGGGAATCGAGATCCACACGACCACTTCTTGGCATTTTTGAGGGCGCCTCCGGGCCACTAGCCGACCCCTAACGAACGGGGCACGGGTTCTCACTCGAATTCCCCCGCTAGCAGCTCACCAGAGATCGTCGTAACTCGGGCCCAAACGAGGGTAGTACGACATTCTACGCCCCTCCTCCTTTTTTCGAAAAAGGAGCGCGAGGGTCGCACAGCAAAAGACGGCCGGGACCCTAATCGACCTCGCGCGCACGAGGCTTGGGGGCTTGACCGCAACAAAATGTCCCCCAATCGAACGCAAACAAGACCTCGGAGGAGTCTCCATACTCCACCGAGGCCTCGGGGGCTACACCCGGCGGGTGCGCTCGCGCGCCCCCACCGGAAAAATCACGACGCTACGACTCCAGTTCTGACTAACCTCTGGGAGAGTGATCACACACTCACCCAAAGGCTCGGGGGCTACACCCGGCGGGTGCGCTCGCGCGCCCCCACCGGAAAAATCACGACGCTACGACTCCAGTTCTGACTAACCTCTGGGAGAGTGATCACACACTCACCCAAAGGCTCGGGGGCTACTGTCGGTACCAACAGTACGGGGGTACCACAGCTATCGCCAAAACACTAACAAAAACCGAAACCAGTAGAAAAGATAGCCCGCTCGACGGGGCGCCTCGACCGCGTCCCGGCTCCGACTCGTACGAGGCCCGCTCGACGGGGTGCCTCGACCGCGCCCCGGCTCCGACTCGTACGAGGCCCGCTCGACGGGGTGCCTCGACCGCGCCCCGGCTCCGACTCGTACGAGGCCCGCTCGACGGGGCGCCTCGACCGCGTCCCGGCTCCGACTCGTACGAGGCCCGCTCGACGGGGCGCCTCGACCGCGCTCCGGCTCCGACTCGTACGAGGCCCGCTCGACGGGGCGCCTCGACCGCGCCCCGGCCCCTCGACGCCCTTTCTTTACCTACCCGGGACAAAAGCCATAGCATTCAATGCGGTTACCTACTACCACCGACCGACATGGCTACGGCATGGGTCAACGCGGGAACAATACCCACGTCAAGTCTCACTGTTTTACCGCCCATCCCGTGATGGGAGGTGAAAGCCGTCACTGTATCCACCATACCGCGCACTATTCACCATCAGTCACCCTCGAGGGAGGATAAGACAAGGTCCGTCCCCCGCGATACCGGGGATTCGGCCTTATCCATCCAGCCTCGACCCAGCCTCGACCCGGCCCCAACGCTCGACTTAGCTCGAAGGACGGTATGGCCTGGCACTCTGGGTCATTTCACCCTCTTGTCCCGTACCGCGTCAGGATACCCAGGGATGGCCGGCCATCCCGAAGCCACGTCGCTACAGTCAACTCAACAGGAATCGACGAAGCATCGCCTCAAGCCTCCCCTCGACTTGGCCACCTCTCGCCCTATAAAAAGGCAGGCCAGGGCGAACCAAAGGGGAGAGGGGAAAGGAAAAACACGAAGCATCACGGAAAAAACGCGGAGCAACCATCTTTCTCCTTTTTCTCTTTGAGACTTGGGGCTCGACACCCTCTCTCGCCTGCTTGTAACCCCTACACGAGCACCCCGGTGCAAGGAAATACAAACCTCTCTTCCCCACTGGACGTAGGGCCTTCTTTTGCCCGAACCAGGATAAACCCCCGTGTGTTCTCCTTGCATCACCATCCAGGAAAGAGTCACGCAGCATTTACTCGTTGGTTTAGGACCCCCTTGGTCCGAACACCGACAAAGAGTGACTTGCGGCGGGAGTACTCCTTCAGCTCCTGAACGCAATTCGAAAAGGTCACAAATCCGAAGAAAAAACAGCCTATCAAGCGAGCCGACGGGTCGATCATACCTCGGTGGCATCCCCCATACTCCGCACAGCGCCGGACGCCACTCGAAGCAACCGGTCAAGATGCTGGCGGACGCCCTCGAGGTACTCCTATCGGTGCACTTCGTCTTTGTCGCTAAGGACAAAGACGGGCTCGGCGTCGGGGTTCGTAGCGTCCCTGAACTCAAGGGACGGCCCCCCCACTTCAGCAGCTCCGCCTCGACCCGCGCTATCGCCAGCGCGGCGATGTCGGGCCACGAGTAGGACGACCCGGCCGGGGCGTCTCTCGGTCCCGCGGAAGGACCGGCCTCGCCCGCGGTATCCGCCTCTCCAACGGCCGTCGAGACACCGGCCTGGTCTGCGACCTCACCCCCCTCGACCCCTATCGTTTGTTTTCCCTTGTCCAGGGAGATGTTGTCGAGGGGAGCGTGAGGGCGGGCACTTACGACCGCCGGCGCCACCGGAGCCGGCACCTCGACCGACGACGGCTCCGGTACCCTCGCCTCGACCATCGGCACCGCCGGAGCCAGCGTCTCTTCTTCGGGTGCTCCGGATGGGGGCTCGACCGCCCCGATCTCCACCACGCCCGCTGGCTCTGCCGACGGGCCTTGTCGCGGCTGCGACCCCTTCGCCAGGACCGTCTCTTGCCCTGACACCGACGCGACCTCCTCCTTGGTCACGTCAGCACCCGCCCGCTCCGCGTCGCGGACGGGTGCCTCGCTCGTCGCGACCGCAACGGCAGCCTCGGCCGTCCCCGACGGCCGGGGCCCCGCCTCGACCACGTCAAGAGCCGCCGCCTTTGCCGGTTCGGCCCCCTCAACGGCGGGCTCCGGGCCGGCAACCGCCGCGGCGTCGGCCGACCCTTGCTGATGTCGCAGGCGCCCTTTCGCTGCCTCGACCTGACGGACCCAGGCCGCGTCCTGCTCCGCCGTCCGGTTGAGGACAACGGCGCTGGCTCGCAGCGACTTCACAGGGGTAGGCCCCATTGGCTCCGCCTTCCGCTTCAGCCTGCGAAGTGAGAAGAATTGTCAGCCGACGGACTTTGGGAAAGGCAGGACAACCAAGTTGAGATACTTACCCGGAAATCGGCACCAAGTACCTCGACCCTGCGCGGCTCGAGCCTCCCGGGACGGCCGCTGGTGGCCCCGCGGCGGCCTCACCAGCAGGCCGAGCGCTCCTGGGAGCCCCGGCCAACACACCGCCCTGCGCCCTTTGTGCTCCCGAGGCCAGCTGGCCTCGGGTCCTTACTCCTACCGGCGCCGCCGCTGATGACGACGCCGGTACCACCGTCTCCGCCCCTGCCGGAGCTTGCGAGGCCCCGGCTGGTGCGGACGTCCCCGACGACCCCTCTCGCCGGGTCCGGGGTAAAATGGCCCCTCCCCTCGAGGGGCCAGATCCCTTCTCCACCTTCTTCCCCTCGACCTCCTCGACCACGACGACCGAGGAGGACCCCCCCCCGATGGGCTCCAGCAGGGGGCGAATGTCGGGGAGATCCCCAAGCCTGGTCGCAATCTCATACCGCGACAGGGCATCTTCATCTTCATCGCTGCTGCCGTCGTCCTCCCCCGAGACTGTCTCGGAAGGCGACGGTGACAGGGGCACTCCGTCGATGGCTTGCTGGCGCCGGCGCTTCTTCAACGCCTCCGCCTTCTTGGCCTTGCGGATCGCCCGCTTCTTGGCCGTCTCCTTGGCCTGCTTCTTCTGGGAGGCATGCAGGCGTCGAGCCTCCCGGGCGGGCCGGTCCTCCGGGACTGGTGGGCGCGTTTCCCGCAACGCCGACAAATCCTACACACCGGCCTCGACCACATCAGCGAAATCCACAGAAAAACAAGAAAAGCAATACCTCAGCCCCGGGATACGTACCACGGATTCGCACCCCTCGGTAGGCCTCATGGGAACCTGATTGGCTTCCTCCGCCTTGAAGTTCCCGACCATCCGGCGAGCCCGCCGGAGAACCTCCTCAAGGGTGAGGGATTCGTGGGACATCCGGGTGCCCTCCAGGTTCGCCTCCGGAGTCATCTGGTCCAGGCGGAGACGACGCTGGCACAACGGCATCACTCTACGGCGATGGAAGCCCGCAGCCACCGCCGCAGCCGTCAGGCCCCGAAGGCGAAGCTGCTGCAGCGCCGCCAGCAGCGGATCCAAGCGCGTCTTCTCGGCCTCGGGCACTCCGTACGACCAGTGCTCTTCTCGAGCAGTCAGCACGCGGCCGGTGTACCTCGGCAACTGATTTTCATCATTGCGGAGATAGAACCAACCCTCGTGCCACCCACTGTTCGAGGAGATGAGTCGGGCCGGGATGTATAGATCCGTCCGACCCGATCTCACTTGCAGCACGCAGCTCCCCACTCGGGCCGCGGACAGGACGCCTTTCTCCCCTGCCCTCTTGGCGAAGAGCTCGGCCTTGAAAAGGTGAAGCCACAAGTTCCACTGTGGCTCCACCCCAAGGTAGCCCTCGCAGACCGCCGCAAAGATGGCGGCCTGCGCTACGGCGTTGGGGGAAAGGTGGTGAAGCTCCACCCGGTAGTAGTGGAGGAGCGCACGCATGAAGACCGACGCCGGCACGCCGAACCCCCGCTCATGAAAGCTGACGAAGCTCACCACGTACCCTTCGGGGGGCACTGGCTCCTGGTGGGCGGGGGGCGGTGCCACCCACTCCGGCCGCGCCGAGTTCGTCCTCGGCCGCAACAGCCCGTCCTCGACCAACTCCTCCAACCTCCTCTCCGTCACCGAGGAGGCGGCCCAGTCGTCGGCGGGAAGGATCTGGCTCTTTCCTGCCATCGATGTCGTCGGAAGGGGATGGGAGAAAAGGATGCGGTGGCTGCGGCAAGACGGGCGGAGAACGCGATGTGGCAGGGGATGTCTAGGGCAAAGGATTGCAGGGATGCAAGTAACCGGTGGGGAACGGAGACCCCAAGGCCTTAGCTTTATATGCTCGGACGGAAGCCCAACGGCCGCGCGAAAAGTAAGGAGCAGTTTCTCGCGATAAAACCGCTCGCCTAACCGTTTCCTTATATCTCGCAGGAACTGAGCACGTGGCCGCTCCCCACGTCGTAACCATACGCCGATAACGCGCCGGTCTCGCCTCCCGAAAAAACGCGCCCGGACAACGAAATATCTCCAGGTATGTCTTAAATGGGTGCGAAACCCGCAATAAGTCTCGAGGGAACGAAAGCTGGCCCTCGAACGGGGTTCGACAGCTGCCCTCGAGCAACAGAGTTAGGGACGACCCAGGGTGCGCCCGTACATGGCCAAGGGCTCGAGCCACGCTCTCGAGGCACCCCAGGACGTATTCGAGGCCGAAGGAGGAGGTTGTGGTAGTAATCCCTCCGGGGGAGGCATCGAGCCCTCGAATCCTGTCGAAGGGAATCGAGATCCACACGACCACTTCTTGGCATTTTTGAGGGCGCCTCCGGGCCACTAGCCGACCCCTAACGAACGGGGCACGGGTTCTCACTCGAATTCCCCCGCTAGCAGCTCACCGGAGATCGTCGTAACTCGGGCCCAAACGAGGGTAGTGCGACATTCTCCACCCCTCCTCCTTTTTTCGAAAAAGGAGCGTGAGGGTCGCGAAAGACGGCCGGGACTCTGATCGACCTCGTGCGTGCGAGGCTCGGGGTCCCGACCGCAAAAATGGGTGCGAAGCCCGCAATAAGTCTCGAGGGAGCGAAAGCTGGCCCTCGAACGGGGTTCGACAGCTGCCCTCGAGCAACAGAGTTAGGGATGACCCAGGGTGCGCCCGTACATGGCCAAGGGCTCGAGCCACGCTCTCGAGGCACCCCAGGACGTATTCGAGGCCGAAGGAGAAGGTTGTGGTAGGAATCCCTCCGGGGGAGGCATCGAGCCCTCGAATCCTGTCGAAGGGAATCGAGATCCACACGACCACTTCTTGGCATTTTTGAGGGCGCCTCCGGGCCACTAGCCGACCCCTAACGAACGGGGCACGGGTTCTCACTCGAATTCCCCCGCTAGCAGCTCACCGGAGATCGTCGTAACTCGGGCCCAAACGAGGGTAGTGCGACATTCTCCACCCCTCCTCCTTTTTTCGAAAAAGGAGCGTGAGGGTCGCGAAAGACGGCCGGGACTCTGATCGACCTCGTGCGTGCGAGGCTCGGGGTCCCGACCGCAAAAATGGGTGCGAAGCCCGCAATAAGTCTCGAGGGAGCGAAAGCTGGCCCTCGAACGGGGTTCGACAGCTGCCCTCGAGCAACAGAGTTAGGGACGACCCAGGGTGCGCCCGTACATGGCCAAGGGCTCGAGCCACGCTCTCGAGGCACCCCAGGACGTATTCGAGGCCGAAGGAGAAGGTTGTGGTAGGAATCCCTCCGGGGGAGGCATCGAGCCCTCGAATCCTGTCGAAGGGAATCGAGATCCACACGACCACTTCTTGGCATTTTTTAGGGCGCCTCCGGGCCACTAGCCGACCCCTAACGAACGGGGCACGGGTTCTCACTCGAATTCCCCCGCTAGCAGCTCACCGGAGATCGTCGTAACTCGGGCCCAAACGAGGGTAGTGCGACATTCTCCACCCCTCCTCCTTTTTTCGAAAAAGGAGCGTGAGGGTCGCGAAAGATGGCCGGGACTCTGATCGACCTCGTGCGTGCGAGGCTCGGGGTCCCGACCGCAAAAATGGGTGCGAAGCCCGCAATAAGTCTCGAGGGAGCGAAAGCTGGCCCTCGAACGGGGTTCGACAGCTGCCCTCGAGCAACAGAGTTAGGGACGACCCAGGGTGCGCCCGTACATGGCCAAGGGCTCTCGACGTGGTCGTCCACCGGGGCCAGCTCTACGCCAACACGAGGTACGGGATGATGTACGTCTTCCCGGAGGTCTATGACCTCAATTCCGCCTTCCCCGAGATCATCCCCTCCGTGACGCGCCGCCCGAACGCGTACGTGGAGCGCAGCTTCCTGGTGGAGTCCCCCCGCGGCGAGCTGATGCAGGTGGAGCTGCTCCGCCCCGTGACGGCCGCGGGAGGAGAAGGCTTCGTGGTGCGCGTGCTGGACGAGTGCGGGGAGACGTGGGAGGACACGGAAGACATCGGCGACGCCGCCGTGCTCGTGGACGCGGCGGGCGCCGTGGCCGCGTCCACCAGGGTGTGCCCCGCGCTGAGGCCCAACACCGTGTACTATGCCGTGGACCTGGAGGGGGAGACGCGGGTGTGGGCATACAGTCTCGCGGGAAAGCACAAGCGCATCGAGGTCGTGGAGGTGCTCCCGACCGCCGATGGGTACAGGGCGCCGTGCTTCTGGTTCGCGCCGGTGTACTCCCAGCGGCAGCCGTGACTCGTGATGCAACCAAATCCGTTTGCTTGATGCATTGGCATGCTTATTATATAGTTTTGTCGGTACTGGAGTAAGGCCCTGTTTAGTTGGCCCAAATTGGGACCGGCCAAATTACTGTGCTGCACTGTAGCACACTGTAGCATTTTGTTTTTATTTGGTACAAATTGTCTAAATATTGACTAATTAGGCTCAAAACGCTCATCTCGTAAAGAACAACAAAACTGTGCAATTAGTTTTTGATTTCATCTACATTTAGTACTCCATGCATGTGCCGGCATTTTGATGTGACGAAGAATCTTCTTTTTGCATAGTAGAATTTGAGGAAAAATTTGGCATCTAAACAGGGCCTAAGTAACGTGGTGATTCGTTTATGAGTTCGTTGCAGCTTGCATTGTCCGTTAGCGAGAATGGCGTTGCGGAATGATCTCGATCGAGCACGCTACTCTTGCTTGTCTGTGTTTTAAGGTTTCCTCGTCCGTTGATTTCCATGTGTCAGTATATTGCACCTTGCATCTGTATATGCGTTTTGTATATACGTGTGTTTCTACCTTATTATTATGATTCGTCGGCATGAATTCAGTTTTCTCCTAACGTTCCATCAATTTGGTGCCCTCCTCATCCTCGGCTCCCTCCTGAAACTCAACGTTGTTCATCAGTTTGCTTCTGAAACTTAACGTTGTTCATCAGTTTGCCGAATAAGTCCTGTTGGATATGATCTAGCTACCGGGGATCGGAATTAGAGTAAGGAGTGGTCAACGATGACGAGGTGTGCCGTGGCCCCATGGAGGATGGAGCTTCACCTTGTCAGCGAGGAAAGGTTGGGGAAGGCCGAAGGCGGCAAGCTCGTGATCGTGCAGCCCTGATTTCAGTTCGGGAGGAGCTGCTGCTGCGGCTGTAAGCAGAGGGAACTAATTGTGTGTTTAGTTCGCGAAAAAATTTGGCTTTGTCTACTGTAGCACTTTCGTTTGTATTTGTTAATTAGTGTTCAATCATGGACTAATTAGGCTCAAAAGATTCGTCTCGTGGTTTTCTACCAAACTGTGTAATTAGTTTTTTTTCGTCTACATTTAATGCTCCATACATATATTCAAACATTCGATGTGACGTGGATTCTTGAAAATTTTTAGGAACTAAACGTGACCTAAGCCTGGGTGGCTGTGGCCTGAATGCTAGCCATTTTGATGTTGTAGCTAGGCGCCTAGGCCATTAGGACTGGACTGTTCAGATTAGCGGCTACTATGTTCACGTTTTTCTTGTTCGGAGACTCGGAGTAGCTGTGCGGTACAGGTTTATGTGCGACCCTAGGAGAAGATTAACAGATTTGTCACACCTGTACGTGAGCTGAAAAATGCACTCCAGCTTACTATACCCTTGTTCAAAGTAGCAGAGCCTGTGATCGGAGGAGATTAACATATTTGTCACGCCTGTACATGAGCTGAAAAATACACTCCAGTATACTACCCGAAGAAGCATTTTTGGGTGAATGAGGTTGCGTAATCTGGGCATTCCCGTGCAAGCCTATAGAATGCATTTGTGTGTTTTATTGTTTTAAGCAGGATCGTGGATTTCCTAACTTGAATCACCGGTGCTCAATGTTGTTATCACCAGTGCTCGGCAAAGATTAGTCGAACGCCTTATGCATGACCTTCAAATTTGAGAGGCTGATCCCTTTAGTGGATACCATGGGTTCATTTAGGATTTTAGGGTCGCTCCGCTGCACATTTTTTAAACTCTGTGTCGGTACCAACAGTACGGGGGTACCACAGCTATCGTCAAAACACTAACAAAAACCGAAACCAGTAGAAAAGATAGCCCGCTCGACGGGGCGCCTCGACCGCGTCCCGGCTCCGACTCGTACGAGGCCCGCTCGACGGGGTGCCTCGACCGCGCCCCGGCTCCGACTCGTACGAGGCCCGCTCGACGGGGTGCCTCGACCGCGCCCCGGCTCCGACTCGTACGAGGCCCGCTCGACGGGGCGCCTCGACCGCGTCCCGGCTCCGACTCGTACGAGGCCCGCTCGACGGGGCGCCTCGACCGCGCTCCGGCTCCGACTCGTACGAGGCCCGCTCGACGGGGCGCCTCGACCGCGCCCCGGCCCCTCGACGCCCTTTCTTTACCTACCCGGGACAAAAGCCATAGCATTCAATGCGGTTACCTACTACCACCGACCGACATGGCTACGGCATGGGTCAACGCGGGAACAATACCCACGTCAAGTCTCACTGTTTTACCGCCCATCCCGTGATGGGAGGTGAAAGCCGTCACTGTATCCACCATACCGCGCACTATTCACCATCAGTCACCCTCGAGGGAGGATAAGACAAGGTCCGTCCCCCGCGATACCGGGGATTCGGCCTTATCCATCCAGCCTCGACCCAGCCTCGACCCGGCCCCAACGCTCGACTTAGCTCGAAGGACGGTATGGCCTGGCACTCTGGGTCATTTCACCCTCTTGTCCCGTACCGCGTCAGGATACCCAGGGATGGCCGGCCATCCCGAAGCCACGTCGCTACAGTCAACTCAACAGGAATCGACGAAGCATCGCCTCAAGCCTCCCCTCGACTTGGCCACCTCTCGCCCTATAAAAAGGCAGGCCAGGGCGAACCAAAGGGGGGAGGGGGAAGAAAAAACACGAAGCATCACGGAAAAAACGCGGAGCAACCATCTTTCTCCTTTTTCTCTTTGAGACTTGGGGCTCGACACCCTCTCTCGCCTGCTTGTAACCCCTACACGAGCACCCCGGTGCAAGGAAATACAAACCTCTCTTCCCCGCTGGACGTAGGGCCTTCTTTTGCCCGAACCAGGATAAACCCCCGTGTGTTCTCCTTGCATCACCATCCAGGAAAGAGTCACGCAGCATTTACTCGTTGGTTTAGGACCCCCTTGGTCCGAACACCGACACTCTGTTTTCAACTTAACAAACCAAACGAGATAGCTCCATAAACTTAGCTCTACTAGGAAAAATGATATCTCAATTGTGTTTCCCCTAGGAATGAGTCAAGAAGTTAGTGTGATGTTATTAGATGCCAAAATTTGGTTACATACTCAGAGAAAAATACACTACAAGTAAACATACTTTAGATCTTGTAAGTGCACTACTCTTCACATCATTGAATCACCTGAATTTGTGTAAACCATTGCTGCATTTGAAACTCCGATGATTCTACCAATAACATCTGAACAGGTAGCAACAAAGGATATGGTTACTTTTGAAATAAATTTTAAAATGAAATTAAAAATCAAAGGATTAAAGAAGTTTCGGTGCAAAGAGAATATTAGATTACCTAAAAAATGTTCTTTACTTTTGGCATAATCTGGCTAAGTGACACCTCGAACGTTTTTCACTCAATTACCAAATCAAACTTGAGCTTTGACGGGTGGGGTCAAGACGGCCAAGACAACAGGTTAAGTGACACCTCAAACTGTGTGAGGGGTGGTTTTGGCGGACCGTCCATTAGGACAAGTTAGTGCTAGTCCAGGCATTGTTCTGGCGAACCATTGCGGACCGTCCATCCGGACATAAAAAGAGCCACAATTGGTCTAGCTAAGGTTAACTAATTTGCAAAAACAAACTTTAGATGATGATTATGCACACGATGTTCATGATTATCAAGATGCAATGCCGGATCATGACATAACTCTTGATCCGTCATGTTGGATACCTGATTTCTACTCCGCGACAACTGTAACACTCCGGTGTTAAGCAATGCATTTTTGCATGGCAATCATATTGCATAGCATTCATATCATTATAATCATGTATGATAATGGTATAATTCGATTAAAATAAAAGCTTAAACATGCTATATTTAATGGACTATGATAATATGATAATCACATTATATCAAAAGCCTTGCAACCATAATTCTTACATCACTTGGAACTTTAGTTCAAATTTTGGAGCTCAAATTTTGTCAAAAACTTGTTCAAAAATAATTATGAAAAATATTCAAAATTATTCCCTAATTTAGCTTTTATTTTGTCATTTAAAATCTATTAAGAATTTTGAGATGGCCCCTTAATCAAAGTTGTAGAGAATTCAATTTTGAGCAACTTTTATTTTTGGGCCAAATCCATAAAATGCTTTCTTCTTGTTCAAAATTGGGTTTGAAGTTTGAAATGCATTTAAATTTGAAAATCGAAAATAAAAAATTTCATTTCTTTTCCTCGCGGGCCACCGCCACCGATTCGGCCCAGAGCCAGAGTCGGCCCGCCTCACCGTGCGCGCGCGCCCGCGCTGCCCCGCCTCGGCCCAGGCCCAGCCGGCCGTCTCCCTCCTCCGCCCGCGCCCTCGCCCGCGCGCGCTGGCGCTCCGGCAGAGCACGCACGCCGCGTGGCGGCCGCATGCCGGCCACAGCGGCCGGGTGGCGCTCGGTCGCCCCCACCAGCGCGAGCGCCCACGCCTTAACCCCCCCCCCCCCCCCCGCGCAGCGCCTCGCCATTCCTCCCTCCGCTCTGCCTCCTCGCTTGTTCACCGAGCGCAGCTGCCGTTTCCGCCTCCGCCACCGCACGCGCTCGCCGGACGCGCGCGTTCCGACGAGCTCCGGCCACCGCAGACCTCTCCATCTCGCCACGAGCTTCCTCTCTCTCTGGCGCACCCCGTGCTCACCTCCATCTCCCGCGGTAAGCTCCACAGCCCCGCCAATCGCTCGCCGGAGTTCCGGCCGAGCTCACCGTGGTTCTCCGCTCCGTGGAAACCCCGCCTCCGCCTCTTCTTTTCCCTCACTCGCGCGAGCATCTTGTTCGCCTCCTCCTCCCGGTGCTCGGACACCATCTCCCGTGCCGCCCCGTGGCCGGAGAGGAGCTCCCGCCGGTGAGCAGCGCCGCCGAGCCGCCATGGCCGGTGGCAAGCTCGATTTCGAGCTCCTCCGGTCATGCCAATGATCTCAACGGGACCGCCTCGCCTTGAGGATCACGATGGTGGTGACCTCGTCGCCGGCGACCTCGCCGTCGTCGAGATCCGCGCGGTCAGCGCCCTCCTTGACTCGGAGCGGCTGACGCGTGGGACCCGGTTGACCCGCGGGCCCGCCTGTCTGTCTCTGTGTGCGCGCGCGTGTGTAGATCGCCGGTGCGTCTAGCCGTTCAGCGACTGGATTTAAAAAGGATTTTTGGAAATGATTTTTCAGAAAATGTATAAATGCTTTAGAAAAAAATTGTAACTTGCTCATTTTAGCTCCAAATTTGATGAAACAAATTTCTATGGACTCTTTGGGACCAGATCTATGGTATAAAATTGTTGCATGTCATATTTGATGTACTTTTCTGTAGAGTTTATAATTAAATAGTAAAATGGCTATTTTCTTGATAAATACTTAATAAATCCTAGAAAAGTCAGAAAAATATGATTCCAAATTTATTAATCTTTTTGTGTCATGTACTTTCTAGGGAAATTTTATATCTTGGGTGTTCTGTATAAAAATTTGTAGTTGCAGTTCAAATGCTTTTTGTTACCAATAATTGTTATTTTTGTTAATTAAATAAATTTGAATAAAACATGCAAGTGATAATTTTTCCATAGTGTTTGTTTAGGTAGTAGATAGTAGAAAAATTCCTAAATCTGTTGTTTGATACTTTTCATAATGTAAAGTATTTTAAATATCTATTTGAGGCCATATTTTGTTATTTTTGTATAGTAAGTTCTAATTATCCAAATGCAGTAAAAATTTTATGTCAAGCTATTCTTGATATTAGTAACCCACTGTAATTTTATGAGATTTTTATGAGCTACTAAAATATGTGTTGCTGTTCAACCTTAGGACTAATTAGGGTTTCTATTTATTCTTAATGCAAAGTTAGTTGGAAAATTATACTTTGGTGTATCTTTGAAGCCTCTCGATTTTTCAAATACTCTCGCATGGTAGGAACTAGTGTTGGTAGTTTCCGAGTACATGTTCTTGGATGACGTAGACTACCTTGTAGAAGAGTCATAAGTTCCACATAATCCGATGACATAATACATTCATTACACCGTATGCATTCCGCATCTTCATCATCTCATGTCACTTCTGCATTTCACCTATGCATGTTGCACTCATACTTCTGCATCATACAGGATCGCAGGAAGTGGTTCCGGCAGTTGTTCCCGAGGACGCAGAGGAGCAGCCCGAGGAGCCGGAGCCAGCAGAAGTAGAAGAGGAGTCCGGTGAAGAGCTTCCGGAGTGCCCCGACCATCGTCCCAGTACCTTCGAGCGAGGCAAGCCCCGGAGCATTTCTCCCCCGGTTTGCAAATAATTAATTATTAATTTTACTTAATCTGATGCATTAAGTTTAGGAGTTGTTTGCAAACGTTGCTGCATTATACCTTGTTCCACCTTGTTTTACCGATCCTTGTCACCCTGGTGTCCACGGTCAATACTTGCTTAGCTTGCTTAGACCGGTAGAAGTCGGGTGATTGCCTGTCATCCGCGAGCTATAGGGGATTACCTGGTTTTGTGAAAGAGATGTCATGTGAGAATAACTCAGTGTGGAAATGAATGTGAGACCGGGCGGAAGCTTGCAGGGTTCTGGACTGTAGTGTCTTCCGTCTGTGTCGATTAAGGACCGTCCGATGTCGGGCCTCGGGTCATGTTGAACGCATGCCTCACATTTAGCTGGCCGGATAAAGTACCTTTCGACCGCGAAGCCGGAAGATTATTCGGGCCGAGTGGATTGCCCGCAACGCACTGTACCGGAGCAGTAGTGGCAGGAAACGGGGGCGCGATGATAAGGCCAAAGAGCAGTCGGGCGGCCCCCGGGTACATGTGGTTCCTGGCAAGCTCGCGACTTTACCTGAATGGTTGACTCGGTGACCAATACCTCACTTTAGCGGGTGAGTGAGGTTTGTGTGAGGAATAAATTACCAGCTGGTCAATAATCGATTCGAATCGCCATCGTTCACTGGATAGTGAACACTTGACGTGAGTTACTTCATCGTAGTAATATGGATACAACACTTGGATAGTTATGAGAAAATGACATGGTAATTATTGTCAAATATCAATGGTAATCCTTGCTTGCTCAATTACATGGTTACTTTAGCTTAAGTGCAAACATAGTTGACAGGAGAATAAAGATTTAGAAGATGACATGCTTTTGTAAATGATTTGGTAAGCTAAAAATGCTTTTCTTGCAAATGAGTCAGCTACCCCACCAAAAAGCCTATCATGATCCTTGGAGTCTTTTGTTTTGGTTCTGTCGGGTAAGTCTAGCTGAGTACCTTCTCGTACTCAGGGCTTTGTTCCCACTTGTTGCAGATGGACAGATGTACTATGGGTATTGTATCAACTGTCTCTACCCTGCGATGGGCGAAGCCTAGGACCATGGGCAATGGTCACTCACTACTCCTCGCCTGATGCTTTTGTGGGAGATGATCGCGAGCTGGCACTGTATTTTGGAAAAGATGTGTGTGTGTGTGTGTGCTTTGAACTAATGCTTCCGCTACTTTATTTGAAACTGGTTTGTAATAACTATGTTTAAACTCCGATGTATTTTGTGCCGCAAACTGCTGTGTAATTTATGAAGGTAATCGCTGAACTTATTACGATCTTGGCTGTGATGTGAAATGGTTTGAAATCCGTCGAGATTTCACGGACTACCGGGTTATACGGGCTTAAGTTTGGTAAATTGTCCATCCGTTGGATGATTTTCTTACTTAATCTCGTATAATTGGGCGGTTCTGTTACAGCTGGCATCGGAGCATGGTTTAGCGTAATTACTGTTCATAAGTGTATTTAAACCAAAACCCTGCTTAAAAAGTGTGATTTTGAAACTAAAAAAAAAAGTGTGCCAGTGGTCATATCCTGTATGCCCAGTTAAGGACTCTAGGTGGCTATTTAAGTACTAACTTGGGGTTCTGCACCATATTTCTTTTTCGTTGCTCATACGGCGTGCTATTGTATGAGTGCCACTTAATTGAGTGGTAATGTATGGATCAGTTACCTCTACGCTTCGGTAAGTGTGAGTTGTGAGAGCATGATCGGATACACCGCCGATCTAGGGAAAGTGCTTATATGATACTTGGATAATTACATGTTTTACACATGTTTTTATAAAAGTGTCGCATGTGTGGGTGTTCCGTCCGTTGAGGCGATGCCGTCAATAGGACGATGTGTTTGGGTAGTCACTACCGTTGTACACGCATCTGGGGATTCGTGTAAAGCGTGTAGGTAGGTTTACTGCTTTCATGCATTCATGGGGAATGGGCTGAAATGAGTTTTCTGCAGGTACATAACAGCGTATCGTGTAGACCGAATTAGTTACGTATATGAGAGATCGTTGTATGCCACCGAATTCACCGTTAGATGCTTTTTTTTTCCTAAGTTTGTGAGAACGTAAGACTCGTGCATGCATCATATTGTTTGTGCATTCCATTCATGGCATGCATTCCTCCCCTTATAAAAGGATTATCCCATTTCGATAAAAGTGACCTCAACTAAAATATGTTCTCACCGGGTAATTTAAAACTTGTGCTACAGATGGCCCGCACGAAGCAGACTGCCCGCAAGTCCACTGGAGGAAGAGCACCCCGTCGTCAGCTAGCCCCGCGGGAGCACCGCAACACGGACACTTTTCTAAGCGAGTTTGGCATGCCCACCTTGCTTTGGAGAGTGCTCCATGATGTGGGGTACCCGGAGGGACAAGAGCCAGTTTACTCTTGGAGCGAGAGCCAGCTAGCTGAAGATGGACTTGCTGTGGTAGAGATCACCGTCCCTGCTCTTGGTGATGCGCCAGAATGGGATGGTTGGCATTTGGAGTTCGAAGGACGCACTCCAGTCGAGGGTGCAGAGGGCGCAGCTTTTCGCGTCATCCGAGACATCATGAGCAGATTTCCCAATGAGTTAGCAGCAGCTTTGGCCGGTACCTTCCCGAGAGATGATCCTCGCGACGCCATTTGGGTACAGCCGCAAGGAAGTGCCCTGGTTAGAGGCCCCAGTGAAGGACTGGCTAGCGACAATCACACCATGAGTGCCATGTATGCAGCCATCAGAGCATACCAAGGTCTGGAGAATACCTATTGGACCTTGACTGGCCTACGTGGTGATGATCGGCTTGAAGCAAGGAAGCAGAAGAAAAAGCAAGCGCGTGCCATAGCTAGCTTACAGGAGCAGTTGGCTGATATGAGCTTGCAGCGGGACCGAGCTCTCGAGAGAGGCGAGAGTTCCATGCAGCAAGTACAGAGGCTGACTCAGGCCAACAGGAATGCAGATCGCTTGTTGGAGCAGTCATAGATACAAGCAGTAGGATGCTTACCCTTAAAGATCCCCAGGCAGAGGGTACTTTCCAGGTACCATTGCCTAAAAGAACAGATCTTGTGAGTGTGACCTGTGCCATGGAAGTTGCTCCTATCCATCAGATCCCAGTAGTATGTGAGTTCCCGGATGTGTTTCCAGACGAGTTGCCTGGCCTTCCTCCAGACAGAGATGTTGAGTTTGGAATCGAGTTGATCCCCGGGACAGCTCCAATTTCGAGGAGACCTTATCGGATGCCTCCGGATGAGTTAGCTGAGTTGAAGAAACAGTTGGAAGAGTTGTTAAAAAAGGGGTTTATTCGCCCAAGTAAGTCTGAATGGGGATGTCCTGCCTTGTTTGTAAAGAAAAAGAAAGAGGGTACTCTCAGGATGTGTGTGGATTACCGACCTCTTAATGCTGTAACCATCAAGAATAAATATCCCTTGCCTCATATTGATGTTCTGTTTGATCAGTTAGCTAAAGCCAGAGTGTTCTCCAAGATAGACTTAAGGTCTGGGTATCATCAGATAAAGATTAGACCTCAAGATGTTCCGAAAACCGCCTTTTCTACCAGATACGGGTTGTACGAGTATCTTGTTATGTCATTTGGACTAACAAATGCTCCTGCATATTTTATGTATCTGATGAATACAGTTTTCATGCCAGAGTTGGACAAGTTTGTAGTTGTCTTCATTGATGACATTCTAGTATACTCTGAAAACGAGAAAGAGCATGAAGAGCATCTGAGAATTGTCTTGACCAGGCTGAGAGATCATAAGTTATATGCTAAGTTCAGCAAATGTGAATTTTGGTTGAAGAAAGTTCCTTTCCTCGGTCATATCCTATCTGAGAATGGAGTTTCTGTAGATCCGAGTAAAGTGCAAGAGGTTATGGATTGGAAGACTCCAACCACAGTGTCAGAAGTCAGAAGTTTCCTAGGGTTAGCGGGTTACTATCGCCGTTTTATCCCAGACTTCTCGAAGATTGCCAAGCCTATGACAAGTCTGTTACAGAAAGATCACAAGTTTGTGTGGACAGAGGAGTGTGAGACAGCTTTCCATACCTTGCGGAAACTGTTGACCACTGCTCCAGTTCTTGCACAACCCGACATCGAGAAACCTTTTGATGTGTTCTGTGACGCATCAAAAACAGGATTAGGGTGTGTGCTAATGCAAGAAGGAAGAGTCATTGCTTATGCCTCCCGGCAGTTGAGAAAACATGAAATCAATTACCCGACACATGATCTTGAGCTTGCCGCTGTGGTGCATGCCTTAAAGATTTGGAGACACTATCTGCTGGGTAACGTGTGCAACATTTTCACCGATCATAAGAGTCTCAAGTACATTTTCACCCAACCCGAATTGAACATGAGACAGCGAAGATGGTTAGAACTGATCAAAGACTACAACTTGAATGTACAGTATCACCCTGGGAAAGCCAATGTGGTAGCTGATGCTTTAAGCAGAAAATCACATTGTCTGAATGTGCAACCCTTGCTTGAAGATGGTTTCGATCTAATGCACCCTGCCGTGCTACAAAGTATTCAGGTCAGTTGTTCCTTGGAGAGTAAGATTATAGAAGGTCAGAAAACAGACAAGGGGATATTCCACATCAAGAAGAAGATTCAAGAAGAACCCTCGAAACACTTCAGGGTGGATGAGCAGGATGTGTTGTGGTTCGACAACCGTCTTGTTGTTCCAAAGGATAGAGAGCTTAAGAATAAAATTTTGGATGAAGCTCATCTCTCTAAGTTGTCTATTCATCCTAGCAGCAGTAAAATATATCAAGAACTAAGACCTCGTTATTGGTGGACCAAGATGAAGAAGGAAATTGCAGCGTATGTAGCCAGATGTGACACATGTTGTAGAGTAAAAGCAATTCACATGAAGCCTGCCGGAATGCTACAACCTTTGTCAGTGCCGAGTTGGAAGTGGGATGACATAAGTATGGATTTTATCACGGGTCTACCCACTACTCAAAAAGGTCACGATTCCATTTGGGTAATTGTGGATCGTCTTACTAAGACAGCCCACTTTCTGCCTGTCAAAACGGAACATAGACCACCTCAATATGCTGAGAAGTATATTGCGGAGATTGTGAGGTTGCATGGCATACCAAAGACTATAGTGTCTGACAGAGGGTCACAGTTCACTGCTCACTTTTGGGAGCACTTGCACAAAGGTTTGGGGACTAGTCTGATTCGTAGCACTGCCTATCATCCTCAAACAGATGGTCAAACTGAGAGAGTTAATGCTGTTCTAGAAGATATGTTAAGAGCCTGTGTGTTGTCTTCCAGAGGTTCATGGGAGTCATGGTTACCATTAGCAGAGTTCTCATACAATAACAGCTATCAAGAGAGTATCAAGATGGCACCTTTTGAGGCTCTGTATGGCCGAAAGTGTAGAACACCGTTAAACTGGATTGAGCCCGGAGAAAGAAGGTATTATGGTATTGACTTCGTGGAAGAAGCCGAAAGGAAAGTTCATATCATCCAGCAGAATATGAGAGCAGCCCAGTCACGTCAGAAAAGTTATGCAGATAAGAGAAGGAGACCGCTTGTGTTCGAAGTTGGTGACTATGTCTATCTAAAAGTTACGCCAATGAAAAAGAAAAGATTTGGTGTGCGCAGAAAGCTGGCCGCCAGATTTGTGGGACCTTATAAAATCCTGGAACGGAAGGGTCCTGTGGCTTACAAATTGGATTTACCAGAGTCAATGGGTGCTATATTCCCAGTTTTTCATGTATCACATCTCAAGAAGTGTTTGCGCGTTCCAGAGGAAAGGATTGAACCTCGAGGCATAAAACTAAAGTCAGATTTGGTGTATCGTGAGCAACCAGTTCGAGTATTGGATACCAAGGAAAGGGCTACTCGAAACAGTGTGGTGAAAACGTATAAGATACAATGAAGTCATCACGATGAAGGGGATGCATCTTGGGAAACGGGTGAATACTTAAAGAACGCCTATGAAGATTTTTATAATAAATGGTTCGTAACCCAAATCTCGGGATGAGATTTTTATAAGGGGGAGGGCTGTAACACTCCGGTGTTAAGCAATGCATTTTTGCATGGCAATCATATTGCATAGCATTCATATCATTATAATCATGTATGATAATGGTATAATTCGATTAAAATAAAAGCTTAAACATGCTATATTTAATGGACTATGATAATATGATAATCACATTATATCAAAAGCCTTGCAACCATAATTCTTACATCACTTGGAACTTTAGTTCAAATTTTGGAGCTCAAATTTTGTCAAAAACTTGTTCAAAAATAATTATGAAAAATATTCAAAATTATTCCCTAATTTAGCTTTTATTTTGTCATTTAAAATCTATTAAGAATTTTGAGATGGCCCCTTAATCAAAGTTGTAGAGAATTCAATTTTGAGCAACTTTTATTTTTGGGCCAAATCCATAAAATGCTTTCTTCTTGTTCAAAATTGGGTTTGAAGTTTGAAATGCATTTAAATTTGAAAATCGAAAATCAAAAATTTCATTTCTTTTCCTCGCGGGCCACCGCCACCGATTCGGCCCAGAGCCAGAGTCGGCCCGCCTCACCGCGCGCGCGCGCCCGCGCTGCCCCGCCTCGGCCCAGGCCCAGCCGGCCGTCTCCCTCCTCCGCCCGCGCCCTCGCCCGCGCGCGCTGGCGCTCCGGCAGAGCACGCACGCCGCGTGGCGGCCGCATGCCGGCCACAGCGGCCGGGTGGCGCTCGGTCGCCCCCACCAGCGCGAGCGCCCACGCCTTAACCCCCCCCGCGCAGCGCCTCGCCATTCCTCCCTCCGCTCTGCCTCCTCGCTTGTTCACCGAGCGCAGCTGCCGTTTCCGCCTCCGCCACCGCACGCGCTCGCCGGACGCGCGCGTTCCGACGAGCTCCGGCCACCGCAGACCTCTCCATCTCGCCACGAGCTTCCTCTCTCTCTGGCGCACCCCGTGCTCACCTCCATCTCCCGCGGTAAGCTCCACAGCCCCGCCAATCGCTCGCCGGAGTTCCGGCCGAGCTCACCGTGGTTCTCCGCTCCGTGGAAACCCCGCCTCCGCCTCTTCTTTTCCCTCACTCGCGCGAGCATCTTGTTCGCCTCCTCCTCCCGGTGCTCGGACACCATCTCCCGTGCCGCCCCGTGGCCGGAGAGGAGCTCCCGCCGGTGAGCAGCGCCGCCGAGCCGCCATGGCCGGTGGCAAGCTCGATTTCGAGCTCCTCCGGTCATGCCAATGATCTCAACGGGACCGCCTCGCCTTGAGGATCACGACGGTGGTGACCTCGTCGCCGGCGACCTCGCCGTCGTCGAGATCCGCGCGGTCAGCGCCCTCCTTGACTCGGAGCGGCTGACGCGTGGGACCCGGTTGACCCGCGGGCCCGCCTGTCTGTCTCTGTGTGCGCGCGCGTGTGTAGATCGCCGGGTGCGTCTAGCCGTTCAGCGACTGGATTTAAAAAGGATTTTTGGAAATGATTTTTCAGAAAATGTATAAATGCTTTAGAAAAAAATTGTAACTTGCTCATTTTAGCTCCAAATTTGATGAAACAAATTTCTATGGACTCTTTGGGACCAGATCTATGGTATAAAATTGTTGCATGTCATATTTGATGTATTTTTCTGTAGAGTTTATAATTAAATAGTAAAATGGCTATTTTCTTGATAAATACTTAATAAATCCTAGAAAAGTCAGAAAAATATGATTCCAAATTTATTAATCTTTTTGTGTCATGTACTTTCTAGGGAAATTTTATATCTTGGGTGTTCTGTATAAAAATTTGTAGTTGCAGTTCAAATGCTTTTTGTTACCAATAATTGTTATTTTTGTTAATTAAATAAATTTGAATAAAACATGCAAGTGATAATTTTTCCATAGTGTTTGTTTAGGTAGTAGATAGTAGAAAAATTCCTAAATCTGTTGTTTGATACTTTTCATAATGTAAAGTATTTTAAATATCTATTTGAGGCCATATTTTGTTATTTTTGTATAGTAAGTTCTAATTATCCAAATGCAGTAAAAATTTTATGTCAAGCTATTCTTGATATTAGTAACCCACTGTAATTTTATGAGATTTTTATGAGCTACTAAAATATGTGTTGCTGTTCAACCTTAGGACTAATTAGGGTTTCTATTTATTCTTAATGCAAAGTTAGTTGGAAAATTATACTTTGGTGTATCTTTGAAGCCTCTCGATTTTTCAAATACTCTCGCATGGTAGGAACTAGTGTTGGTAGTTTCCGAGTACATGTTCTTGGATGACGTAGACTACCTTGTAGAAGAGTCATAAGTTCCACATAATCCGATGACATAATACATTCATTACACCGTATGCATTCCGCATCTTAATCATCTCATGTCACTTCTGCATTTCACCTATGCATGTTGCACTCATACTTCTGCATCATACAGGATCGCAGGAAGTGGTTCCGGCAGTTGTTCCCGAGGACGCAGAGGAGCAGCCCGAGGAGCCGGAGCCAGCAGAAGTAGAAGAGGAGTCCGGTGAAGAGCTTCCGGAGTGCCCCGACCATCGTCCCAGTACCTTCGAGCGAGGCAAGCCCCGGAGCATTTCTCCCCCGGTTTGCAAATAATTAATTATTAATTTTACTTAATCTGATGCATTAAGTTTAGGAGTTGTTTGCAAACGTTGCTGCATTATACCTTGTTCCACCTTGTTTTACCGATCCTTGTCACCCTGGTGTCCACGGTCAATACTTGCTTAGCTTGCTTAGACCGGTAGAAGTCGGGTGATTGCCTGTCATCCGCGAGCTATAGGGGATTACCTGGTTTTGTGAAAGAGATGTCATGTGAGAATAACTCAGTGTGGAAATGAATGTGAGACCGGGCGGAAGCTTGCAGGGTTCTGGACTGTAGTGTCTTCCGTCTGTGTCGATTAAGGACCGTCCGATGTCGGGCCTCGGGTCATGTTGAACGCATGCCTCACATTTAGCTGGCCGGATAAAGTACCTTTCGACCGCGAAGCCGGAAGATTATTCGGGCCGAGTGGATTGCCCGCAACGCACTGTACCGGAGCAGTAGTGGCAGGAAACGGGGGCGCGATGATAAGGCCAAAGAGCAGTCGGGCGGCCCCCGGGTACATGTGGTTCCTGGCAAGCTCGCGACTTTACCTGAATGGTTGACTCGGTGACCAATACCTCACTTTAGCGGGTGAGTGAGGTTTGTGTGAGGAATAAATTACCAGCTGGTCAATAATCGATTCGAATCGCCATCGTTCACTGGATAGTGAACACTTGACGTGAGTTACTTCATCGTAGTAATATGGATACAACACTTGGATAGTTATGAGAAAATGACATGGTAATTATTGTCAAATATCAATGGTAATCCTTGCTTGCTCAATTACATGGTTACTTTAGCTTAAGTGCAAACATAGTTGACAGGAGAATAAAGATTTAGAAGATGACATGCTTTTGTAAATGATTTGGTAAGCTAAAAATGCTTTTCTTGCAAATGAGTCAGCTACCCCACCAAAAAGCCTATCATGATCCTTGGAGTCTTTTGTTTTGGTTCTGTCGGGTAAGTCTAGCTGAGTACCTTCTCGTACTCAGGGCTTTGTTCCCACTTGTTGCAGATGGACAGATGTACTATGGGTATTGTATCAACTGTCTCTACCCTGCGATGGGCGAAGCCTAGGACCATGGGCAATGGTCACTCACTACTCCTCGCCTGATGCTTTTGTGGGAGATGATCGCGAGCTGGCACTGTATTTTGGAAAAGATGTGTGTGTGTGCTTTGAACTAATGCTTCCGCTACTTTATTTGAAACTGGTTTGTAATAACTATGTTTAAACTCCGATGTATTTTGTGCCGCAAACTGCTGTGTAACTTATGAAGGTAATCGCTGAACTTATTACGATCTTGGCTGTGATGTGAAATGGTTTGAAATCCGTCGAGATTTCACGGACTACCGGGTTATACGGGCTTAAGTTTGGTAAATTGTCCATCCGTTGGATGATTTTCTTACTTAATCTCGTATAATTGGGCGGTTCTGTTACAACAACCCATGGTGAGATGGATGATTCAGAGTTGTCCTTGTGGGGAAAGTGCCAACGAGCACCCCTCCCATTACAGATAATGGCCACAAATTAGCCTCTTGCCGATGAAATCAACGCCTGTAACAGTGACCTCGACATAGCAATTACTGAAGTCATTGCAGGTAACAAGATGTCGATCAAAGATCATCTGAATTCGTCTATAGATTTATTTAGACTAAGCATAGTCCAAATAGATCTAAAGAATTGCGATAAACGAAAAATGTTTTCTTATCACTGTCGGATTCACAGAAGAGAAAGAAGAGGGACCCTAAACAACCAACAGCAAGAAGTGGCTGCGGTTGTCTCTTAGGCGGCGACGGCTCGAAACCGAGTCACGTGTTTTATTACCGGTGATTTTATAAAATCAATGTGAGGCAAGTAGTAAGTTGGATTTTTTGGACCATAGCATTTCAAAAGTTGATGTTTGAACAAAACTCTGAATATTCTAATTTTAAGTAATAACCGCGTTGAAGAGTAACAAATAACGAGACTAGTCTCAAACAGAACCTTTTCCTCCCCGCGCCTTTCGCTTTGGGCCAAGCGTTTGCATAGCCCGCTCCGCAAGTATTCGCGGTCGCACAGACTGGTCCCGTCCAACACCGGCCTCCCTGTCTCGATCCTGGCCACAAGCTCTCCCGGGGCTGAGGATGACTCCCCACTCCCAGTCTCCCACCGGGCTCCTCCGGCTCCGCATCGGCCGTCGACCAAACCCGCGCTGCTAAATACTCGCTCTCTAGAGCTCTCCTCGCAATTACTAAATTAACAGCTCCGTTAGCGGGAGTTGGGAGGAGAAACAGAGGTACGGGGGCGATGGGCACCGTGCTCGATTCGCACTTCCTGGCGCTCACCGCCATCGTTACCGTAAGTGCCCCCATTCCCTCCTGCCTTCTCCCGGTTCTGCGTAAGGCTTGGAGTTTAATTTTGACCCTTTGTTACGTTCTCTGTGCTTCCCGTAGGTGGGGTACCAGCTGCTGTTCTTCATCATCACAGCTCTTCTCCGGTTCGATAAGGTCACGGATTTCGCAGGTAAAAGACTAACTCAGCCTTCTCCCACCTTGTAATTGATACCGGAGTGAGTTGCCATGACTGGTCCCTTGTACTAGTAGGGCGCAATTGCTAGCAGAATTCCAGTAGTGAATGTGAATTTACTTCATTCCAATTAATGCTTATAGAGGATAATTTCTTAGAGATCCTTGTTAGTTTTTTCCGGAGTTCAGTTTAGTAACGGTTAGCAAGATTGGTTATTGACTTCTTTGACTCAGTTTGTGTGGCCGTTGTTGCTCTAAGCCTCCAACAACCCAACCTCTCTCCTGAACTGTATTATACTCCCTCATTATAAATTATAAGACGTTTTGGCTTATTTATAGATGTCTAGATAAAAGGTCTTATAATTGGGGATTGGGGGAGTAGTTTTCTCGCTTGTTTTCGGGAATCCTCGTGCATGGGCTTGTTTGGTTACTCCCCAGGCAAGGTTGTCTGGTGCAGGGAGGTTCCTGCCCGATTTTGGGCGCTTAGGAATATTATTATCGATGCCTGGCAGGCATTGAACCAAACAGCCTCCCTGTCTGATAGACAATTATACACGTGAGCTTACATGCAAACCATTCCTCATTCTTAAAAGGCATCCTCGTCTTCTGAACCAATGATCTAAATGTCTGATAAACTTTGCTATCTGTGCACCAGCCTGTAAAAGCTTACCTGAGGTCAATGTAGCATACTAGCTTTGCTGTATTTTCTGCCCACAGTTATTTATTTTTTATGCTCCTAATTTCAGGCAGTACAAATTTTGTCATAATCGCCATTCTAACACTAGCTTTGAAGGGAGCATGGCATTTCCGTCAGGTAAGTATTTTTTCATGATATATCTGTTCACTTTAATTTAAGCATAGTCAATGGATGAACTGATGCCCCCTGTTGGTTCGGTGGAAAAAAAGGCGGAATTCATCAGACTACTGCTTTCTTTTCTTTTACGCTGGATTATCAGTTTTTTCCCAGTGCAAATACCTGAAAAAAATTCCAATTGCCAACGGACAACAACTTTGCTACTGGTAGTTGACTTTGTAGATAACATAAAGTGGATTTACTTTTTCATCACATTCCTGTCTAAGTGAAAATATGTGAGTTACAGTTGCTGCAGCATGCTGGCAAGCTGTTTGTTGGAAATGTTGAGTTACATAGATCTCTGGATTTACCATGATTCATTGATTTTTAGTCTCAAGATGCCATGTACTGTGGTGTTGTAGCAATCTAGCATGATTAAAACTACCTCTGTCACTTACACTAAAGTTCGTCAAATTGTTTTGTCACTTAGACACTGCAAATTTAACAATGTTTGTAAAGCTAGCAGAATAGCTTCATCATTTACCTTAAACTTAGACACTGCAAATTTAACAATGTGGAGCTAGCAACATTGCTTCATCACATACAATAAAATAGCCACATACAATAAAATAGCGACCATGTTCTGAATCCATTGAGACATTGTTATCTTATTCCATTTTCACAGGAAAGACAATGTAGGTTGTAGGCATCTTTTCGACTTTTCGTCCCTGTGAAATTTTTAAAAATGATAGGAAAGAGAAGAGTATAGAGTCTCAAAAATAGCTTTGTTTCTTTTAGAAGGAAATGGAACAACTAGTACCATTCCTTTGGCACTGCATTTATTTAATTTATTTGTGATATAAACTTTTGTAGGAATAACTCAAGTTTATTTTAAAATATGTGCATTTATAAAGGTCGGTCTCTATTTCAGATTGTGCTGACAGTGCTTGTCACCATTTGGGGTCTTCGCCTAGGACTATTTTTATTGATGAGGTACACTGTTAGCTTGTCACATGACCTGCTACATGAATAATCGTTAGTTTGACTGAAAACATGTCTATAATGTCCAATAAATTGCTAATTCTTCTCTTACCTATTAATTTCTAGGATTTTGCAATGGGGTGAAGACCGACGGTTTGACAAAATGCGTGATAATTTGGGGAAGTTAGCATTTTTCTGGATTTTCCAGGTACCTTTTGCAACTTGTGTTCTGATATTAAAGATCTGACTGTGCCTTGTCTGAAGAAATCCTCAGCAGGCCATCTTTTTCCATTTGGGCAGGCTGTGTGGGTTTGGTCTGTCAGCTTGCCTGTCACTGTTGTGAATGCAACTGACAGAAACCCCTCGATTGAAGCCAGGGATATAATCGGTTGGATAATATGGTTGGATGGGATATGTGTAGAAGCAACAGCTGATCAGCAGAAGCTTGTGTTCAAGAATTCTCCAAGTAATAGGGGAAAGTGGTGTGACGTCGGTCTTTGGAAGTATTCTCGCCACCCGAATTACTTTGGAGAGGTTAGTTAATTCAGTTTGTTACTTTGGTCGTTTTGGTACATATGAAGATTAGCCTTTGCGTATACTCGCTTTGCTTATATACTGATATTGGCTAGAATGAAAACTCACAGTCCTTGAATGGTACCTGCCTGTACTAATTCGTATTGTGATCTCAATGCATATGTTGTTTACATGCTTATGAGCTGTGATTGCTAGTACATCATGTTCTACATACGATGTTTATGAAGCTGATCTGTATATGAATTGAAATTGATGTAGATGTTCCTTTGGTGGGGAATATTTGTAGCATCAACCCCAGTTCTCTCAGATGCTGAATGGCTTGTGATTCTTGGACCTATATTCCTGACTCTTCTGCTTCTCTTCGTTAGTGGAATCCCACTCCTTGAGGTTTGCAACTTCTCTGGTGCCCTCAAACCCCAGCTATATTACTTGCAAAATGCTAACATGTTCTACTCTTCATATTTGTATCATGAAGTCATCTGCTGATAAGCGCTATGGACGATTGGAGGAATACCGTGTATACAAGAACACTACAAGGTAGCATGCTTACACTGGTTATTTTCCTGATCTCTCTTCAGAGTCCAACCACTGGTTTTTAGCAGCAGAGAGTAAAGTGTTGATTGTTCTCTGCAGCCCTCTTATCCCATTGCCACCCGCTGTGTATGGTTCATAGTCACAAAGTTTTTGGGTCGATGGGGTCGAGGTACGGGATCGCGGTACGTGGTACGCTACTCGTGATAGATTTTTACACTTCGGGTCGAAAATGAACCCGTGAATCCGGGTCGGGGTCGATGAACCCGGGTCGAGGGTCGAAGGTGGTGAACCCGTTTTATGTGACTATGGTATGGTTCCCTGCCTGCATGGTTCAAGGTTGCCTTCCTCCTTGAGCTCCCCCTCTACAATCCTGGGCCGGGAGGTGATCCAACCAGTTGAGTGACGCTTGCAAATTGTTCTGCTGCCCTTCAGTGATAGACATGTATAGAATAGCCTGCAGTATATTTACGTTTTTTGTTGTTTTGTTTTGACAGAACTACGGTGAGCCCATTGATGGGTCAGCCTACATTTATGTTGTTATGTTGTGTACGGGGCAATTATTTCCCCTTCGATTCCAAGGGTTTACAATGAAGTTGGCCCCTATTTATCACTCATGAGGCTCAAGCTGCCCTGTCCGTTTCGCTGAAATTTGGCTTATGTTGCTGCTTATGCTGATTTGTTGTAAGAGAAAAACGTTGTTTCTTCGCTGAAAAGTACTGCCGAAGTACTGCTGCATCGGTTAAAAGTTAGATTTTCTTTTGTTGCACTCCCTGTCGGTTGATGATCATGCGAACTGAACTTTGAACCGGTACTAGTAACTACTGTAGGAGTGTGTCAATTTGGTTGTATTCGATATGCAGCCACGGTATTTTTGTATCTTACATTCTTAGTTAGTACCAGGACTGAACCTTTGAAACTCTTATATTATCTATATATGTGTGTGTTGGTTGGGCACGGGTTCAGGGAAACAAAAGAAAATACATTTCGAAGAGAAAATAATTAAAAAAACTGTTTCTGTGAAGCAGAACTCCCCAAGACAGTCCAGCTCACGTGGAGAAGAAACTTGTCTCATGGGTCATGGTAGCTATAATAACAACTGTGGTCACGCTACCGAGTGTATAGAACCGCCTCAGTAGCGCCTTACGCCGGCGCGATGGACACCTTGTCGACCTGCACGACGTACTCGAGCGTGGCGCCGGGCGGGATCTGGACGTGTTCCTCCCCGAAGTCGGCGCCGTCGTCGCCGAACGCGAGGCCCGGCGGGACGACGACCCGCCGCTTGCCGCCGGCCCTCATGGAGCGCAGCACGTACTCGACGCCCTCGCACATGCCTCTGGTGTACGGCCGGGAGCCCATCACCAGCGCCAGCGGCCGCTTGCCGTCGCCGAACGTGTCCACGAACGCCTCCCCGCTGCTGCCGGCCACCCGGCCCTGCAGGTCGATCACCACCAGGTCGCCTGTCCGCGGGACGTCGCCGCCGCCGACGCGCATCTCGTAGTACCGGATCCCGTTGGGCAGGACGACCTCCTGCTCCTGCTCCACGTCCCTGCGCACACGAGAGAGACAGAGGGGCATTGCACGCACCAAATGAAGTAATGGCGGTTTTGTAACTGAAAGAATTAACGACCCGCGAGCATGGCGAATGGCACTGACTTGGTGTTGGCCTGCTGCTGCGCGACCTCGAAGCGGGTCTTGAGCTGCTCGGATACGACGCCGACGGCCAGGAAGCCGGCCCACGCCAGCCCCGCGCCGATCCCGAACCGCCGCGTCAGCGACGAGGCCACCCAGTCCGTGGAGTCCGCGCCGACCGCGCGCTTCGGCCTCGCCGGCGCCGCCGCCTGCTGTGGCAGCACTTGCACGGACTGCTGCTGTGTCTGTGGTTGCGGCTGCTCGCTGGACGGCGGCTGGTTCTGGGCGCTCGGCGGGCGCGGGGTTTGCGCGCAGGAGACGTGCGGTTTGGCGATGGGACGGGCGAGGAGCGCCGGTGAGCTTCCCAGGAACGTGGCCATTGTGGTTCGGTGCGTCGTGGATGAGCTACGACGAGTCCCGGACGACGGAAGCGGGGATATTTAGGTTGATTTTCTGTGTTTCTGAGATATTATTTATTTCGTTCAATTCTCGCGAGCTTTTTGTGAGTGAAATGTGGCCACAGATGTACGAGTGCTTGAAGGCTTATCCGACTGCACCACACTAGCTATCCACCGACCGTCCCCGCCGACTCTAACCATGCCATTCCTTCTTTTCATCGAGAAGAAAAAGCGGAATAGGTAAGGGGTATCCACTATCCAGATCACACAGCAAAGAGATTAATACCATGAACAAATAGCCGGTTAAAATGACACTCAAAGAGGGGCATCCACTATCCAGATCACACAGCAAAGAGATCGATACATGAACAAACAGCCGGTTAAAAGGACACTCGGTTTCAGATTCCTCGTACAAACAGTACCCATCTTCTTACTATTGCTCGAGTTCGCAGTTCGAAAATTGAATGATACCAAGTAGAACCGCTTAAAAAACTGAAATCAAAATATGTATCAATCGTGCCGTAGAATTTATCCAAGATAGATAATGTACTTGATAGATTCTATCTATACGAGTAAATCACAAAAGAAAATAGTGGTGATCACAAACTTACCACTTATCCGCACCATATACACAACCCCATCCTGTCCAGGCGTATAGATTTTTCTCTCTCTAAGATTTCAACAATTGACAAGAATCAACACCCACAAGTACAGTTTAACATACTTCACTACTTCAGCAAGATCTCAAAATCGGATTCATATAAACACAAATCAAACTGCAAATAGAAAGAATATCCCAAGGAGCATATCAGTGCAATGAGTAAAATTATTTAATAAAACACATTAACTGCATGGTTGACGAGTAAATTACCACTGCAATCTGAAAAGGGGTATATCTGTGTGACAAAAAGTATGCCATCCTTTGCTAAAATTTGGATGGCAGGTGTCTCAGACTATCAAAATGTATTCCCTACCATCAATCCTTGTGCCTGACAGTTCTATGACTACAATGCCTGAGCTCCAATGCAACACCACAGATGAGATATACTTTCATAATGTTGTATTTTATAGTATGACCAACACAGATCATCTAATAGAAAAACATAATAAACAGTTTAACCACTATGAATCTTAAACAGAATATGTGCTATGCTATCTACAAATATCATACTCCCTCCGTATCGGATTTAGAAGTTGTTTAGGACAGCGACACGGTCTCCAAATCACAACTTTGACCTCTTGTTTTTATAAAAAAGTGATATATGTATACTTTTATGAAAGTACTTTTCAAGACAAATCTATTCATATAATTTTTACATTTGCAAACTCAACAACTTAAAAGTTATTGATGATTTATATTCCCAGTGTTTGACCCAAACCTTATCCAAAACGACTTCTAAATCCGATACGGAGGGAGTATTTAGTTATTCTGCATGAACGTCTCTGTTCAGTTCCCTAGAACAGATGACATACGTTGGTGGTCAATTACTCACTGGCCTGTTCAGTTCCCCAGAACAGATGACACACGGCCCCGTTCGCCTGTGCTGATAAGCCGGCTGAAAAACACCGTTGGCTAATTTGTTGTAAGAGAAAAACACTGTTTCAGCTGAAAAAACAAGCTGAAAAAGACGGATTATAAGCCGGGTGGACAGGGTGAATTTTTTTTAGCCCAAATTTGAAACAAATTTTAAATTTAACCCGCATTTGAAATTTTTTTTAAATCTAACCCGTTTGGCCCCGCCACCATTCATGGCGGGGCAAATGCACTGAACCCCGCCATGCATGGTGGCGGGGTGCAGGTCTCACGTGGCACGCTGTAGGCCAACGTGGAAAGGAGTAACCCGCCATGATGCATGGCGGGGTACCTCTAACCCGCAATGAATCATGGCGGGGTACAACCCTGCCCATTTAAAAGCCCGGGCACTTCTTGTTTTTGGCCATTCATCCATTCCATTTCCCGCAGCGCCCCTCTCCGCCCCAGGACCGAGCTCCCCTCCCCTCAGCGCCCCTCCCGCCTAGGGCCCCTCCCCGTCGGCTACCGGCCCATCGTCGGACCTTGTTCCGGTCACCCCTTCTCTGCGACCATCGTTGTAGTATGTTTGGTTAATGTAGTTAGTAAAGTTATATTAGTTTTTATCGTATTGATATTGTACATTATATAAGTGATATGTGTTTTGTGTAGAAATCATTTCGTGTTATTAGATGGAGGACTCGTATCGTGAGTCGATTTGGAGGAAAAAGGGTCGTCCTAGAGAGATGTACCCCGACGTGTCTTGCAAGGATGCGCCTGTTCCTCCCGAGGAACCTTTCCCTAACTGTGACTGTGGTCATCCGGCGCACGTGAGCCAGTCGAGACATCCAGATACTGCGGCTCGTTGCTTCTACACATGTTATAGTTGTAGCGTAAGTAATTGTGCCCTTTGTTTTTTTATTCGTTTCTGATGTTGTATTCGCGATGAGATAATTCGAACTTTTTTATAGCCGTACTTCCGGTGCTTTTTCTTCCAATGGATCGACGGTCCGGACAAGTTTGATCCAAGGATTCTCCTTTTCTACCCCGGCGTTGATCATTGCAAGCGTGAGGTGTTTACTCGCTGGGTTCCGCCCCCTCCTAACCCTCCTCTTATGACGGAGGAAGAGAAGGCCGTAGCATCGGCACGCCGGCTCGAGGATCCTCCAAAGTGCCTTTGCGGAGAGCAAGCCGTGATAAACCCACGCAATGAACAAGAGTTCATTTGTCCTCTACGACATGAGGTAAGGTTTGAGTGAACCTTGGAATGTCATGTCTTATATGTGTGTTTTACTATTTTGATTTTGTAGGATCATGATTTTCCCAAGTGCTGTTTCAAGGAATGGGTCTATGGTCCAAAGAGCCATTGGCCGAAGCCGGAGAAGAATGAGGAGGTGCCAGACTGAAAGAAGAGGAGGAGGTCTATTGCGCCTCCTGTGATGTGCAAATGTGGTGTTGAAGCTAGCTACGGCCTTGTCCCTTCAGGCCTTGGGATTGGGCACTTCTGTGGCCACATGATCGATTATGACGAGGTTTGCTAGGACTGTTGACACTTAGTGCTAATGTTTTATTTTGTTTGCTTTGGTACGCTAACTTTGTATTCATCTATTTGTTGCAACAGAGCACTCAGAAATGCAAATGGGAATCATATGATGATGTGTATAAGTATGATAACATAATTTAATTGTTCTAGCACTACATAACTATGATAACATGTGTCCGGCGCCTGCTAAACATAACTATGATAACATGTGTCCGTGTACTGCCTGTACCTCCTTTCCAGCTCGCCCCTCACTACCTTAGCGTCTTTCCAGATGAAAAGGGCGGTGGGTAGAATGTCTTCATGCTGCCAAACCTGCAAGTCACACAAACACGGTGTCACTAATCTCTTTAGTCGTATGAAGATATCAAAGTAGTCATTGTACTCACAGACAAATGCGGAGGTTTAGTAGGCCTCCCAACCGGAAACCGCTCCCAAATCCATACTTGAAGTAGGTACGAGCAGCCACCTAGGTTGGCATTGGTCGACTGACGACGACAGGCGGTACAAAGCTGACGGTATGTCCAAGCAAGGACCGCGGTACCCCAGCTATAGGTTGCAATGTTCTCCAGTGGCTAGATAAGGATCCTCAAGAAAATCCAGCTGATGCTGTCGCCTGAGGAGTCGGGGAACAAGAAAGCGCCTAAGAAGTGCCACAACCACACATTTGCATACACCTCGACCTCGTGATCTGGAGCACCGATCGGAGGCCCTGCACCAAAGTGCTGGGTTATCCATGACGTCGACACTCCTGAGGTCTTCCTGCAATTACAATTGAAGCATTATTCTACAAAAATAGATGTAGCTGAAATGGTTGTATTAGTGATTTCAATAGGGCGCAAATATGAACTTACTTTGTGCCTTTAACTTCAGCCTATGATGGCCTCCTACCACAGAACTGCTCCACCAAGTCTACCCAATTAGACTCGTCGACGACCCCAGTCACCGGATGACCAGCCAAACTGAGACACAATATCATCTTGACATCCTGCATCGTGATAGTCATTTCCCCACATGGTGTGTGGAAGGTGTGTGTCTCCGGTCTCCACCTGCATCATTACAAGTTTCTGATTATAGGCAAGTTGACGGCCCAATTTTATAAAACAAAGACAATAAATGCAAAATGCAATGTTACCTATCAACAAAGGCAGTAAGAAGTGTAGGGTCTAGTGTGGGGAGTGTACTGTTGTAGACCCGAACGATCTCAAGGAAGCCTGCCTCTTTCGTGCATTCAACTTCCACGAGCACGAGAATTCAGCCTTACATAATATGTGGAATTTTACCTCCTTGTCAGAATGTCGAACCGTGTAAGGCCTATAATGATACACATCATAGTCCTGAAGGAACAACTTCATCTCAGACATCGTATTGAAAAGCATTCCCTTCCTCAGTATTAAATTTTTATGGTTGTACAATGATTCCTTACACATCTGCAAACCCGTGTCACAAACTGACATATGCGACATACTTACATCGTTATAATTTAGCACACCGGTAAAGGGCAAGCCAGCCTCCCTCAGCTGTGTAAGCTCTGCCGATGTATAAGAGGGTGGTGCAACGTATTGTTGTGGCTCCCTAACCCTGCTCCATCCTTCATATTCCACTCCATCATCTGGATAACCGGTGGCTAATGTGCCCTGACTCTGCATGCCATGAAGTACCTCAAGCGGTACTCCTGAGGGCATGCCACGAACTGGTGTACACATGGCAGGTGCACCTCCAGAGGGCATGGCTTCAACCGGTGCTCGCATGGCATGTGGACCTCCTTCCTCATTTCCTGAATCGTCAGAATCAGTGCTAACATCATCACCAATCATTTCCTCCTCTGCCGCCTCCTCCTCCTCCTGTTCAAACTCGTCTACATCAAAATCATTGCTTATATGATCAACTTGAGGAGAATGAACCCGCTCCTGCGTCAAATTACCATCCAAGTCCATACTCTCCATAGTTTGTTGCATCTGCACACCACAATCTCCTAGAGTATCACTGTCGAAGGACGGCTCCTCATTCTCAACATTCTCCAGCATCAACTCAGTCATGCCGACATTCGAACCTTGGATGACCCTATTGTATCGGGACCACTCTGCTTGGTTGCACAAGTTCATCATCACATAGTGTGCCCTATTCTTTCCAACATCGAACCTACCCTTTAGTGTGAAAGCCTCGCCAAACTTCAAACTCAAACGGTCACATAGATCGCGGAAACTAGGGGTGCCATCAAACCATTCCAATTCTTCATACATATCCTCAAACTGACAATCATCTCTCCTAACACTTCCTCCGTAAAAAACTCTTACACCGTAATCCATCTACAAAACGATTTGACATCCGATTATCAACTGACCAATATGGTAGCACTAATTACTACATAACTAACTAACTAACCTTACTTACCTACCACGTAACTAACTTACTTAGTATCTAAATAATTAATATTAACTAATAACATCCGAATAACTAATAATCGTTAACTAATTAACTAATAACTAAATAACTAATAACAACCGATCAACTAAAACCTAATATTAGCTAACTATAAAAAATCGTTAACTACAAATGATCGTTAACTAACTAAATAACTAATATTAATCATTATCTAACTAAATAACTAACTAACTACAAATAATATTAACTAACTAACTACAAATAATCGTTAACTAACTAAATAACTAAATAACTAACTAAATAATTCAATAACTAACTAAATACATAATGTTAAATAACTAAATAATCGTTTACTACAAAGAATATTAAATAACTAACTAAATAAATAATATTAACTAAATAATATTTACTACAAATAAATAATAGTAACGACAAAATAAAAAAATTACCGTAAAACGGGTTGCGGCGGCGTGACGAGGTTGGCCGGGCGGCGGCGTGCCGGGCCCGGGCCGGGGTGCGACGGTCGGCGGCCGGGGTGGCGGCGCGGGAACGGCGGCCGGGGACGCGGCGGGGGCGCGGTGGCCGGGGACGTGGCGGTGGGGCCGCGGCGGCCGGGACGCGGGGGACGGCGCGGCGGCCGCGGCAGCGGCGGCACGACGGGCTCGGCAGCGGCGGCCGCGGCGGCGCGGCGGGGCGCGGGGGAGGGGCTCTGGGCGACGGTGGCGGCGCTCGGGGCGTCGGTGGCGGCTCCGGCGGCGATGAGGCGTCGGTGGGGGCGCTGGCGACGGCGGCGGCGCGGCAGCGGGTGCTCTAACACGACGGGGCGCGACCGAGCGGGCGTGGCGGGGCGCGGCTTTTATTTAGGCCGTGCCCCGCCATGATGGACGGCGGGGTGTAACCCGTCATGATGGGTGACGGGTTTGGCATACCCCGCCATACATCATGGCGGGGTACGCCCGGGTGGCTTTGCCACGTCCCCCGCCACGTGGGACTTGCACCCCGCCACCATGCATGGCGGGGTTCAGTGCATTTGCCCCGCCATGCATGGTGGCGGGGCCAAACGGGTTAGATTTAAAAATAAATTCAAATCAGGTTTAAATTTAAAATTTGTTTCAAATTTGGGCTAAAAATAAAAAAATCGACATGGCCAATTGGTGGTCAATTACTCACTGGCCAAAACACAGCTGTCTCATTTTGAGTTCTGATGAAAATGCACCTTTTTGCTGCATAGTTCTACCGGTAGCCAGAATGACCTGAGGCTAGTGATTCAACTGCCTTTAGCACCAACAACACTGACACTACTTAAGCTCAGAAGTTTAATGCACATTGCTTAACCATGTTATTCTGAACACACGAGATCCATTTTAAGAAACCCAAACAATAGGAACCCCCATGATTCCAAGCAAGATGAAGCTATAAAATCAAACATTAAACCACATAACAGGGACACAAAAGGTAATAATATGAAATTAAACAGCACCACTTCGAACTTAAATGATTTGTGAACCACAGTTGATAAATCTCCACAATGAAGATCTGATACAATATATGCCCTCTGCAAAAAAATGATAAAAGAATGACTCTGGAGCAATATGCTACCAAATACAAAACAGCATTTATAGAATATGTAAGAGATACTAAATCCAGCCATGTAAAATCTTGCAGAATAGCACAAAATTATGACCCGATACACATGTCCACAGCTAAATCACCACCAAAACATACTAAAGTTACGACAATGAGGCCAGTTTCCAAACAGAAATAAAACCAAATCTAATCATCATAGATTTTGGACCTCATAAGTACATATTTCTAACCAACAAAAGTTTTGTACCTCATAAATACTAATCTAGGTCCCTCCCTCTATGGTAGAAGTTGAGCTCATAATAGTTCAAAAGATCTTCAGTCCCCTCTGAGGTAGATTGCTTTAATGATTTGCAAAGACTGTATCATTTCGCCTTGGAGGTCTATCAGGAATCGAGCCTGGCTTGAATTTTGATGCCTCATGCCTTGCAAGTTCAGGTGGCACAGGACTGTTGCTCTGTATAAGCATCTGTTTCAGATCAAAGAAAATATCAGTGTTCTCCAGAGTTAAAAATGAAGTTGCCACTCCCTTCTTTCCAGCACGACCCGTCCTTCCAATACGATGTGTGTATGTGTCGACTGAACTAGGCATCTCATAGTTAATCACATGTGCAACATCAGGAATATCGATACCACGCCCTGCAACATCAGTAGCCACAAGAACATTGAACCGACGGTTTCTAAATCCATCAAGGCTGATCTCTCTCTGGTCTTGTGACTTCCCACCATGTAGGGTTGTGACGCGGAAGCCTGCCTTGTCCAGATCCTTAGCGCGCATGTCTGCTGTCTTCTTAGTATTGCAGAACACAATGGCCGTCTTGTCTCCGAGATCTGTGAGTATCTTCTGGAGCCGTGGCATCTTCTCAGACTCCTTCACCATGATCACATTCTGGGTGATAAGATCAGTGGCCTTGCCAGCTGTACCAATTGTCACAACAACTGGGTTTCGGAGATACTTCCTAGCAAGACGCTCCACAGCAGGAGGCATGGTGGCACTGAACATATAAGTAGTCCTGTAAATCCTCTTCTCATCAAGTTCCTCATCCTCATTTTCAGGTTTCAAGTTACTCGATGGCATCGCATCAAGGACACCAACAACTTGTGGCTCAAAGCCCATATCAATCATCCTATCAGCCTCATCGAGCACAACATAGTTGCACTGGTTGAGAACAGCATACCTCCTTTCCAAGCAATCAAGAAGCCGACCAGGTGTAGCAATTACAATCTCACAGCCCTGCCTAATCTTGAAACCCTGCTCCTCAATTGACTGACCACCAACAATTGAGACAACTTTAATGCCTAGATAGGTTGCAAATTTCACAGTCTCCTCCTCAATTTGTTGAGCAAGCTCACGAGTAGGTGCCATCACAACAGCATAGGGACCCTCAGCCTCATTGTCCTCGCTTATAGGCGGCAATCGGGTAATGTAAGACAACATGGGGAGTACAAAAGCTGCAGTCTTTCCAGAACCTGTCTCAGCAATACCAATAACATCACGCTGCTGTAGACCTAACGGAATGGCAGCCATCTGGATTGGTGATGGTTTTTCATATCCAGCCTTGTCAATAGCGCGAAGCAACTCGGTGCCAAGCTTGCTTTCACTCCATTTCCGCATTGGCCGGGGTATGCGAGAACCCTTATAGGAGATATTGAAATCCTCACGAAAAATACGCCAATCTCGCTCAGTCATCTCCTCAAGCGCCTTCTCAGACCAGTGCCTGTCCACACGCATATCAAAAGCATCATACATTTCAGCAGCAGCGGCCTTCTTCTTATCTACTGCATCATCCTCCGGACGGTCCTCCACACCAGCCTTGCGCCGCAGCTCTGCACGGGTCTCCTTCTCGTGCGCAGCTGCAGCCTTCTTCTGCTCACGTCGGTCAATGCCAGCAAGGAAGCCCCGGCCAAAGAGCAGCCGGGCTTCGTGAGGCGACTGGTAGAGCGCGTTCATGTCACGGCTGGTGTCCTCGGTGTTCTCCCAGTCGAAGGAGAAGCGGAACTTCTCCGAGGGCTTGATAACACGCTTCTTGGGCTTCTTGGACCCCAGGTACTGCTCCTTGATCGCGTCGAGCTCCTTCTCACGCTCCCGCTCCGCCATCTTCTCCAGCCGGTCCCTCTCCCGGTCCCCGCGATCCCCACGCTCCCTGTCGCGGTCTCGTTCTCGCTCCCGCTCCCGCTCCCTATCACGGTCGCGGTCACGGTCGCGACGGTCTCGGTCCCTGTCGCGGCGGGAGGAGTCATCTCGGTCGCGGTCCCTATCTCGATCCCGATCTCGGTCGCGGCGGGAGTCGTCGTCGCGGCGGCGTTCCCGGTCTCGGTCCCGGTCCCGGTCCCGGTCGGAGGAGTCGCGATGGGAGTTGGAGGAGTCGCGAGGAGCGGGGTTGGAGCCGGACGGGGGAGGGCCGCCGGCAGGCGGCGGCGGAGGGGGCCGGGGCAGGGACTGGAGGAGGTCGAGCGCGGTGCGGCGCTGGTCGGAGACGGCGGCCTGGCGGCGCTCGAGCGCGAGGCGCTCCCGCTCCGCCTTGGTGAGGAATACAGGCTTCGCCGGCTCAGTCATCGCGTCGGCCGAGCGCTTCATCGCGGCGGCGCGGATGCTGCGAGGGGGAAGGAGGGTTTGCGCTTGTGGGGCGGACAACGGTTTGGGGAAACAGGGCAAGCATCGCTATTCACCTCTGGCTCTGGAGTTGCCGACTTGCCCCGATTTGGGCCGTGTTTATCCGGGCTGGGAGAAGATATCGTCACCGACGTAGACATGGGTCTAGTTTGGTGTTGGAAACGGAGATGAGCTTGGATCTGGGCTGGTGGGCGAAGCACTGTCTACGGCCCATATTGTGGGAGGCATAGAGTCTGTTGCTCCAGCTGGGCAGCTGGGTGTGCGGCGGCAGCCAGCAGTTGCCAGGGCCTTCGGACTTCGGAGCTGATCGAACGTCGGTTTAGACTATCCACGCTCGTGATCCTCTATTTTCATCCTCTATACATCCTGGTCATCAAGATTCTCTCATCTATACTCATTTCTTCCGCACCCATCCATCCTCTATATCATCCTCTATCCACTGTGGGGCTCACTTGTCACTTTATCTAAATATATCCATGTGAGATCTAGTTTTGAAGGATTTATTGAAACGAATTCAATGGTGTAATCGGAATTCAATTTGGTTTTTTGGTTTGTGAGTTATAACATTTTTTAGTTACTTGAACTCGTGGGGCCCTCCGCTGCATGATGTTGCTGCCCTTTAGCGCACATCCTGGAAGACGCTAAATTTGGAGGACGCACGCCCGTTCAGGAATCTTTAGCGTACGTCGGTGCAGTGCCTCCATCCGCTATCTACTACGCTATATGTGTTTACCGGATTGTTTCCAGGTCTCGGTGCGGATAGTCTTAGATCAGGTTTTTGCAGATCGGTGAGCCTAGGCCCCGGACATCCAGCTCTAGACCTGCGTCGACGTAACCTTAGCGCCCTTTTATGTATGGGTCTGGACTCGCTCCCGTTCAACGCAACCAACGCGTCCATTACGTATGAAAGGATCAAGATGCCCAAGAGGGGGGGGTGAATTGGGCTTTTCTAAAAATTAATTGCAAGAATTAAATCCTATAAGCCAAACTTCACCCCTAGTGCCTACTTGTGTTCCTTGTGTTTCTACCGATAAAAGTTAAGCACCCTAAGTTCCAATCCTAGACTAGCAAGGCAATTTTAGGAAAGTAATCAAGCAATGAAAGTAATGCAAGAAAGTAAATGCTTGAAAGTAAGGGATAGGAACACGGCGATGTTTTGCCGAGGTATCGAAGAGTCGCCACTCCCCACTAGTCCTCGTTGGAGTACCCGCGCAAGGGTGTAGCTCCCCCTTGATCCGCACAAGGATCAAGTGCTCTCTACGGGTTGATTCTTCGACACTCCGTCGCGGCGAATCACCCAAAGCCGCTCACAACTTGAGTTGGGTCACCCACAATCTCGTCGGATGATCACCGAACTCCCAATCACCACCAAACCGTCTAGGTGATGGCGATCACCAAGAGTAACAAGCTAGAACTCTCACTTGACCACAACAAGTCTAATGAGAAGATGGATGCACACTTGCTAGACTCTTGTCACTAGAGAGGATTCTCAAACTTTGATTCGCAAATCTCAATCCTCACTATGGTTCTTACACTCCCTTGCACTTCAAAGATGTTTCTCAGCTAAACAAATGAGCAAGAGACCTCTAAAAGAGGTGGAGGGGTTGTATTTATAGACCCCTCAGACAAATCCAATCATTACCTTTCGAAACAGTCAGACGCGCACTGACCGGACGCGCCTGTCGATATGACCGGACGCGCCGGTCAGTTGTAACGGTCGAAAAACGGAAACCTGTACTGAGAGACCGGACGCGCCGATCTGTGCTGACCAGACGCGCCGGTCTGAGATGACCGGACGCGCCGATCAGGGATGATCGGACGTGTCCGATCATGCAAGAGCTCTCTGGAAATGTGACCTGACGTAACACCGCGTCCGATCATAGGTGACCGGACGCGTCAGGTCACCACGGGACCTTACTGGAACAAAACCGGACGCACGACCGCGTCCGTTCAAAGGTGACCGGACGCGTCAGGTCTCCGCTGGACCTTACTGGAACATGACCGGACGCACCGGTCTTTTTCACAGTCGCGTCCGATCTTTGCTGTTTACCCTCTGGAACACGTGTCAGCCTGACCACCGCGTCCGGTCCTCTCAAGGACCGCGTCCGGTCAGTCAGCCGAAAACACAGTTAAGTCTTTTGTACTGACCGGACGCGTCCGGTCATGACCAGGACCACGTCCGGTCATAGGTAAATGGCTCAAACGTCTTCTAAACGCAATGCAACTTGAACCAAGTTGCTTCTAACTATACTCTGAGCTTTTCTCGAGCTACCTAGTGCTAAGTTTGATAAGTGTGCACCACACCTAAACATAAGACTCACCTAGGTCAAGCTACTCGCTCATGCCCCTCTTCATAGTACGGTCAAAGGAAGAAATAAAGATCCTAACGACTATTCGAGATGTATCTCAACACCTTGACATCCGGAACTAACCGTCCTTAATCTTATTATTGATCCTTTGAAAACCGAAATGATTTCCATCAAGGGACATGACTGCCATATTGCTCAAAACAGTTATCATCTCAATGACCTAACTTACCGATGTTTCTGCAAAACACACGTTAGTCATGGTAATTATGTGTTGTCATTAATTGCCGAAACCAACACCGGGGCCTAGATGCTTTCAATCTCCCCCTTTTTGGTGATTGATGACAACACTTAGATTCAGAATATATGAGTTGAGGTTTTCGATCATGCTTGGTTCACATAAGCATACAGCTGTAAGCACAAGGGGTTAGACAATGCTTATGTGTTCCAAGCCAACTGAGTGTACTTATAAGATAAGACATGAAAGGTTAGTACACATAGAAAATAGCTCATATGAAATCGGAGAAAGGCACGGAAGCACAAGCTTATGAGCTATAAACAAACATGTGATATGATTTAAAGCTATGATTAGATAAACCATAAAGATTCTAAGGTATCTCATAAGATCACATGTCACACGAATGCAATTACTGTAAAGTAAACATGATGCATGAGAGTAGCACACAAGAAAAGAACGAAAACCCTAACAAAAAGCTCCCTCTAAGCTCCCCCTGAATCTACTCTCTCTCTCCCCCCCCTTTGGCATCAACCGCCAAAAACTAATCTAAGGATCTGACGGAGGAACAGACGGAGTCGAGTCGGGTGCCGAGGAGCGCGGAGTGATTACAAACTGTGAGATGTCTCCCTCGGACTCGGAGCTATCTGGCTGACCCTCTGAAGGAGCACGCGGCTGTGAAGCGGTCTCTGTGACCTGAGCCTGAAGTGAGCCAAAAACTAGGGGATCTGTAGAGGCAACTGACGACGGAACAGTCTCTGTAGTGCTTGTCCCTGTCACTGGAAGGAGAACTGCCTCTAAAACTGACAACCCTGATGAAGTAGCAACTGTGGTGTGCGAGGGCGTCGGCTGACCAGTCAACTCGCTATATGTGGCACTCAGATCAAAGAACGGTGTGCCGGTCAACATGTGAGGGCGAGGCTGGTCTGAAGGAGTAAACCCCGTCCGAATGGGCGTGTAGCTCGGGGACTGGAATGACTGAGGAACCTGCAGCTGTGGAGATGTGAACTGAAAGCTCGGCTGATCCTGACTTGAAGGTCCACTGAATGGTAACGCTGAAGTCAGGATAGATGCAGGTGGAGGAGCCCCAACTGTGACAAGGTGACGCAGAAGCTCCAAGTACTGCTGCTGGCTGGCTGCACTCTGTCGCTGCATCTCATACTGCTGACGCTGCATCTCGACCTGTTGGCGCTGTATCTCAAGCTGCTGTCTTTGGAACTCATCCTGTCGAGCCTGTATCTGTGCAAACGCAGCAGCTATGTCCTGAGCCTGTCTCTGTAGCTGAAGCTCCTATCGCTCTTGTGCCTGGGTCAGCCTCTCAAGTATAGCCACCATGGCTGGGTCTGAGCGAGAGGCTGAACCAGAACCACCGGCCTCATGGTCGTGAGGCCGAGGAGACCGATACCTGGGGATGGGCTGATAGTCCTCGTCAGTGCTGTCAGAGACCTCATCCTCAGCTATATCAGCGGGCTAAGCATCTAGATCTGCAAGTTCTGCCTCAGCAAGACCCTATATGGTCGCATCCTGCTCAGCCGCTGTCTCAGGCACCTCAGGTCTCTCTCTCTGTCCTGGTGCAGGGGTCTGCTCTCTAGTAACTGAAGCCCACAGCTAACGAATATCATACTTAGGAAAAGCAGTAGTGGTTTCAGTTAACTCAGCACTTATTTCTGAAGGCAGCTCCAGTGCAGATCTGATGATGAAACAGATCCAATGAGCATAGGGCAGCTGACGGTGTCCCTTGAAGCCTTCTGCCAGGGTGTCCTCCATCTCACTGAACATAAGATCCCAAATGTCAAAAGGTGTCTGTGAAAGAAGGTGGTGAACAACCCAAAGCTGCATCCTGGTCAGTCCCTCTCTGTAACCAAATCTAGGAAGAAGAGTGCGTCTGACAATAGCATCCAAGACTCGGGCAAGCGGTGTCAGACTAGCAGGTGTACGACGAGACCCTTCGCCAAAAGGCTCACGAAAGCAGGGTCGGATCAGGTCTGTAGGTGGCACAGAACCGCCATGAGGGCATCTAGGTGGAGCTGTCTGACCGAAGCAGAGCTGGTGGATCTTCGTGTCTGAAGCTAGGAGTCTGAGAATCTCCCGTACTCTAGAGCTATACAGTCTGCGGTCGCGGCCTCTGAATGCAAAGTGTATGAACTCATGGGCTGGATCAATCCATAATGAAGCATAGAATTCCCTAACCCAAGTGCCGCAGTATGCACCTGTCCGTCCAAGAAAATCTGACAGGCCTGGTAGATAGGACAGGTGCGGACGTAGCTGCTCACCCACTACCTCAACAAGTGACTCAATGCGACAGACCCTCTATGGTCGGAAAGCAATGCCACTGTCAACAAGAGCTCTGTAAAAGTCCTCCTGGAGAGGAGTATAGAATCCCTCTGAAGCTCTGGAGTCTCTCTGAGGTGGGAACCACCGGCTGACCTCAACAAATCTCAAACTTTGCACCTGACGTGCAGTAGCACCTCTCAGGTCAAAGTGCTCAACTGGGGGTGTACCTCTAGCTCTCGGAGGTGGACGTCCTCCACGACGCTGGCCCTCTGGCCTGGGAGTCACCGGAGTCTGTGTGCGTGTGGAGCGGCGATGTGATGGAGTCTGAGCTGCCTGTTCCGATGTCCCCTCTGAAGGTGCTGTAGGTGGATCAACTGACATAGTATCTTCATCCATTGGCACTTCTGTGCCCTCAGTGGTCTCAGTGGTCTCTGTACCAAGCTGTCGTCCTTCAAGATGAAAACGATTGTCTCCAATGCATATACCACTGCTCCTGCCACCCCTCTCTACTGCATCTGCTGCATCTGCCACTGCCTGAGCTATCTCTGCATCAGTGAGAGTCTTTTTCTTCTTTCTGGCCAAGATCTTTATGCGCTTACCACGCGCAACCTCAGACAGACGAGGAGGACTGTCGTCCCCGTCCCTAGGAGCACCACCGGCATTTTTGCAATGAACCATGCTGTCACCTTGTCGGAAAACCTCTAAAAGATGATGTACTGACACTCGAGAGGCTTGGCCTCAGTCCGTATCCGCAGGCTTGGCCTCGGATCTAATCAATAGGACAGCAGTCACCCCGACACACCGACAAACTCGCTGAAAAGACGGAATAGATGGATCTACTATAAGCAACATATATGATCTAAAGGTACGAAATCCTAGAGGTAGCAAGCATATAAGATAAGACGTGAAACGAAACTCGATGGCTACCTCGGATCGACGAGAAAACGATGACTAGGTTGCGAGACTTCCCGACGTACCGGACGAGCGCTGATTCACCGAAACATAAGTCGATTAGGGTTAACGAAAAACAAAATTTCGACAAACCCTAATACGAAGATTAAGGAGGTGTGAAACAACCTCGGAGCGAAGACGTCGCGCGAAGGACGATTCGACGACGAACGAACGCGACACGTAGGTGCGAACCCTAGGGTTAGGGCCACGCGCGATGGACAAAGATCGAGGATGAGGACGATGGCAGGGACTGGCCGGAGGTCGAAGATGGTCTCAGGCAGCCGCAGCAGTGCCTCACGGCGGTGGCGGCGGCGGCGGCGGAGCGGTGCGGCGGTGGCGGCGCAGAGAGCGGCGGCTGCGCGGGCTCTGTGGACGAAACGGGTCGCGCGTGAGAGAGGAGAGGCCACAGGTGTAACACCCTCGGTGTTACCGCGTCAACAAGTCACTAAATATTTTTCATAAAGTCCAAGTAGCCCTTCAAGCACGTCATGTATCTTCACGTGAGAGCTCCATAGCCACAAAGTCAAATGACAAATTATTGTCATTCGCTAATTATTAGCATACCACTTGGTAAGATTTTTATCTCTATCAATCTCGCGACGCGCCACTGTCATCTCTCGTTGTTCTAATTATCCCGCCTTTACTTCGCTTGCTAATCACCTTGCAAAATTATTCGTGCACGACGCGCTACCACCGCCATAGTGTGTCGCACACGCTACGCATTAATATCACTCGCAAGTTCGGACCGCTAAGCACTCCACTTGTACGCTGCTGAGGTACTTTGCAGGCAAAGGTCAGGCACCATTTTTTCCACTCGCTGGCACTGTAGCAGTTGTGGAAACACTGTTCACGAGTGGAAAATACTGTTTACGCGTGGAAAACACTGTAGCTTCGTAGAAGGCACTGTTCATCCGCAGCACCCTGTCGCCCTCTCACCGTTTTATTACCTTTAAGCAAGCTAGTTTAGCCACTAACCTTATGACACGTCGCTGTCGCGTCTTTGTTTCTTCATTTCTGCGTCTCCTGTCTTTAAAAGGATACGCCGAGCTATTTCGCACCGCTGCTCACTTGCTTCTCTCGAATTAAGTTTCTCTGTTCTTACCCATGAAAGCTGCGTCTATCGATTTCTCCTGAGCTGTAATAATCAGCTGAGGTAGCTAGTCTATAATTGATCTTTTCATTCTCTAATGTTTCCTTGACCTGTGATCTCCTTCTCCGTTAATTCCTTGACCTAAATAAATGAACCAGCACCCCACCGCCGAGCACGTTCAGGTCAAAGCTCACTCCAGTCATGATGTGCTCATAAGTCCAAGATCACTCAAAGTCCATCATTGAATTAATTCTCTCATGACCAAGACATCACCGTCGCACACGGTATGCTCGCCTGCTGCTGTCCTGCTTTCAGGCAAAGACTTGACTGATGGATAGGACACGACAAGCATCATCAGAAGTTCTGAATCTCCCTTTCACATTTACTATGTCGGGTTGCTGATCACAAACACAGCCTGAAGGCATGGCTCTACTTTGACTTGTTAGGTGATGAACACTATTCACCCATCCCTCACGCATCCATTGTCAGCACGGTAGCGGTACGAGCATGACTGACCGTGACTGCGTGCAACGAGCCAGCTTCTCCCTCCCCGTGTCTTTTGCCTTTATAAGGACATGCCGAGCCATCGAGCTGTTTCGCCCCACTGATCATTCACTTCTCTCAAATCAAGTAACCAGCATCTCGCATCCAATTCACCGCTTCGTGTTCTACCTTTTCCAAGAACACGCAAAGGTGCGAATAGATCTGTTGGTTAATCAAGCTAATTGGCCTCCTCCAATAATATCGTTTTCTTCATCTCTAGAGCTCATTTGAATTTATGCATTTATCATGAAATAAATTTTGTTAGGTTCCTAAATTCATGATCTATCTGTTAGTGTATTTAGTTCATGCAGTTCAGTGATACCTTTAGGGTTAATTTATTATATTAAAATGCTTATTATTGTTATGGTTATTTAGAGAATGACTTTTTGTGATGCATCGGTAGAAGTGCTAGCCCTAAAAATTATACAGTAGGCTCATGGTAATATTAGATGCTCTCTATAACTTTGTAGCCTCTGAATAGCTAATTTATTAAGGTAGCTAACATACCCTGATGGAAAGCATATTAAATTATTTAAGAATTTAGTTGCGAAATTGTTCTTGTTAATGAAATGATATTCGGTGGCTATGTGATCAGTAGAGCTAGTTTGTTAGCATGATAAGTGTATTCTTATTTTAAGAGTTGCGGTTGCCTATATATTAATTATTGCATCATCATCATTGCATACATATAGTGAACGAATTGGCGGAGATCGTGACTGTCGGCGATCAGGAGTACGAGGAGATCGTTGAGGAGTACGAGGAGGAGATCCTCATACCGGAGGAGGTCCAGGAGCCACTACTGACTGACCTTGCTGACACTGCGCCTGCCCAAGGCAAGCCCCGGTGCATAACCCTTATTTTACAAATTATTATATATATAGAGGTTGTGCATTTACGTTGCAGGAGTTTTATGATATCCACATGCATATATATATATCTACCCATGAGTCTTATTAGTACAGGATCGTGTAGCTGCTTTGCTTAGGTTTATCGGTAGCGTGAGTAACCTGTCGTTACTCACAATAGGTGGTTATTATTATTATTATTACACTAATGATGAAATGATGGAAAAGGAAATGGTGACCGGGCAGGGATATGGTATGGGTATTGGTGGGTGTAACAGGTTATGTCCCGCGGCCACGGGGCATAGCTTGGTTGCACTTTTTCCCTGTCCGTGTCGATTAAGGACCGTTCGTTGCACTGGATCCCCGGTCAAGTCACAGATTTATTATCCCGAGCATATACTAGCGGATGGGGGCTAGGAAGACTTGTTACTCTCTTGTCATGGGCTCCGGCTCTTTCCGGACCGACTGATTGGAGGCGGGGATAGGTGGAGGTCTTAGCACCGTATTGGGGCCGGGCCTCAAGTACGGGAGCTAGGAGTCCAAGTTTGGACGGGGACCTGGAAACCTATGACAGGAGGGGAACGGGTTGGTCTTGCTTGTGCCTGGGGTACAAGCGAGGCGTGTGTTTTTTCGGGGTACCCAGCTGGGCACATTGATTCGCGAATCGCCGTTTCTACGTGACGGTACGGCTTGACTGCACTCTGGCACCGTAGTAAGAACTGGCATATGAAAGATGGAAAAATGATTCTGATTGCTCAACCCTTGCTTGATGATAGAACAGGTGCTTACATAGCAGGTTGGATAATAAATTTAACATGGCTGCTAATAAATTAATGAAATAAGGACTCACTCTTAGTATTGCTTTCCGCAAACAAGAACCCACAAGCCATAAAGCCTATCATAATCCTTGAGAGTCGGGGAATATATTCCCAGTCGGGTAAGTCTTGCGAGTACATTGTGTACTCAGGGTTTATTTACCCTTGTTGCAGGTGCTGCTTAAGAAGCTAGCTGTTGTGTGGAGGATTCTTCTGGTGGGCACAGACAGATCCTTATACCGCTTCGCTAGATGTTATTTTATTCCGCTGTTTAATTTATCGCACTCTGAACTTTGGTACTGTAATAAAGAATTTCTGAGACTCTTTGTTGTATGAAATGGATTAAGTATTATAAGCTTGTACTCATTATTGGATCCCGGGTGTAAAATTGTGGAACGTTTCGAGTTCTCCCGTTGGGTGTGCTCGACAGAACTGCTTGACTTGGCTCACTTTTGGGGTGCTTAGTGTCTAGTGGAAGACAGCGCCTCTAAAAGTGTGTTAATTCAGGCGGTTCTGCCACAGTTGGTACCAGAGCTAATAATGAGTTTACAAGCTTAATCATTTTTTTTCAAAAACTTAAAACTTTGACCAACAAAAGTTTGCGAAAAATAGGATGCGGTAAAATCTGCGTAAATAACTATAAGCCCTAACAATATGGTCTATCTAGGATAGTGGCACTGGTTTTATCTAACCATTTTCTGCAGGTACACTAACTTACGCTACGTAAGAAAGCGCTAGTGTTCGGAAAGGAGTGTACGATGTGCCAAAAATTCAAACGAGTGCCGCTATATTCCGGCTTGAGTGAACGCATAGGCCGATGCATGCATTATAAGAAGAAACTCTGTTAAGCTAAACCCCCTTCACGTATAATTTTGGATAGTTAAGATGATAGGGTAATAAATAAAAAGAAATGCTTCAATCCTTAGTAAAAGCCTTGTCATTTCTCTAAGTCTCTTGTTCCTAGTCTGGAGGTTCCCTAATGGTTGGCTCCTATCTGGTCACAGATGGATCTGAGGTCTCGTCGGGTGGGCACTGGGTCTGGTCGTGGGAGCACCAGTGCCGGTGCGGGCCGTGGCCTTGGTGAAGGTCATGGTGAAAGTGGTCGCGACAATGGCAACAACAATGCCAATGGACAGAGCCGTGAGGCCCCACTCTTGGGTCCTCCTTCCCCGCCACCGCCACCACCACCTCCGATGACTCCTGCGGAGATGATGGCAGAGATGTTAGCTTCACGTCAGGAGACAGCCCGTGCCTTGGAGATGATGGCACAAGCTCTTGGTGGCTTCGTCCGCGGAGGCCACGGTGGCAACGATGGAAACGGGGGTGGTGCCCGCGGTCTTGAGAGGCCCTGTTCTTATCAGGACTTCTTGAAGACCAACCCGCCCACATTCACGCCGACTGCAGAGCCTCTAGACGCGGAGCATTGGCTTCGTGTGCTGGAGCAGAAGTTTCTGCTGCTCACGGTGACCGATGAGCAGAAGGTGCACTTTGCCGCACAACAGCTTTTGGGATCTGCTAGCGCATGGTGGGATACTTTCAATGCCATGCAGCCGGTGGGTCATCCTGTGACTTGGCAGGAGTTCACCACTGCCTTCCGAGAGTACTACATTCCTGCGGGTGTTCTGAACAGGAAGCTCTCGGAGTTCTTAGACCTGAAACAGGGGAGCATGTCTGTGATGGAGTATGCCAATAAATTCAACCATCTGGCACAGTATGCCGGGACTCATGTTGACACAGATGAGAAGAAAAGGGACCGCTTCTATCGTGGCCTCTCTTGTATTTTGCAGAAAGAGCTTTATACTGGGAACTATCAGACCTTTGGTACTCTGATGAATGCTGCCATTGCTATGGAAGGACTGCAGCGTGACACTCAGGCTGAGTGGAAGCGCAAGCGGGGAATCTCTGGGTCTTCTAGTCACCCGCAGTCACAAAAGATGCAAGTTGTCAAGAGGATGTCCTACCATCCCCCAGGTGGACAGCCATCTCGGCAGCCTCAGCAGACTCGGCAAACACCGCCGACTCAGTACCGTGCGCCTACTCAGCAGGTGCAGCAGCCCCAGGGATCGCAGTTTCCACCTCGTCAGGGGCAGATGATCAAGTCTACTGCTTGTTTCAAGTGTGGCAAGGAGGGCCACTTTGCTCGGGAGTGTCCCGAGAACCGGGCTGCTCAGTCTTCCCAGCCGTCCGCCAGCTCTCGCTTGATCAAGAGGACGATTATTAAGAAGAAGGTGCCAGTGAGTCGCTCAGGACAGGTTAACTACACCGAGGCTGAGGAGATCCTACAGAATGAGCCTGTGATGGCTGGTATGTTTACCATTGACTCCCACCCAGCATTTGTGTTATTTGATTCTGGAGCATCACATTCATTCATGAGCATGGGGTTTGCAGAAAGACACAATATATCTCTTATGGCTATTCCTTTTGCCTATAAAATTAGCACTCCGGGTGCGCAGATGTGCATAAATACCCGGACGGACACAGTCAGCTTAGTGCTGGCCACTCACACTTACCGTCTCCAGTTCATGTTGCTACCTGGACAAGGCATTGATGCAATCCTGGGCATGAATTGGTTGAAGGTTTATGGGGTAGTCTTGGACCTTAAGAGGAGAGTTGTTGAGTTACGACTTCCTTCTTCTGAGGATAGGATGTCTCTCCGTATCTCTCTAAATTCTGCTTCACCAGTCGCCGCTAATGTTGAAGCTTCTCCTGATCTTGCCTCTATTCCTGTGGTCTGTGAGTTTCCTGATGTCTTCCCTGAAGATTTGCCTGGGTTACCACCAGATAGAGATGTGGAGTTTATCATAGAGTTAGAGCCTAGCACTGCTCCTATTTCACGGCGTCCTTACCGCATGGCTCCACCAGAACTAGCAGAAATGAAGAAGCAATTAGAGGAATTGCTGAAGAAGGGGTTTATCCGTCCTAGTTTTTCTCCATGGGGTTGTCCAGCTATTTTTGTGAAGAAGAAGGACGACACTCTGCGGATGTGTGTGGATTATCGCCCTCTCAATGCGGTAACCATCAAGAATAAGTACCCTTTGCCTCGCATTGATGCTTTGTTTGATCAGTTGGCTGGTGCTAGAGTGTTTTCCAAAATTGATCTTCGTTCTGGGTATCACCAAATAAAAATTCGGCCCCAAGATATACCAAAGACAGCTTTCTCTACTAGGTATGGGCTTTATGAGTACCTAGTCATGTCTTTTGGTCTCACCAATGCTCCTGCATTCTTCATGTACCTCATGAACTCAGTCTTTATGCCGGAGTTAGATAAGTTTGTAGTGGTGTTCATTGATGATATTTTGATATATTCCAAGAATGAAGAAGAACATGCACAACACCTTCGCACAGTCCTGAACCGACTGCGGGAGCACAAGCTGTATGCCAAGTTCAGCAAATGTGAGTTTTGGTTGGATAGGGTGCAGTTTTTGGGACATGTTCTGACCCCTGAAGGTGTATCGGTAGATCCTAGCAAGGTGCATGATGTGCTTAGTTGGAATTCTCCAAAATCGGTACATCAGATCCGTCAGTTTCTTGGTCTTGCCGGTTATTATCGACGCTTCATTCCTGATTTCTCCAAGATAGCTCAGCCTATGACCAAGTTGCTTCAGAAAGACTCCAAGTTTGTGTGGAGTCCAGCCTGTGAGGAAGCCTTCCAAGCTTTGAAGAAATTTCTTACCTCTGCCCCTATTCTTGCCCAACCGGATATTGACAAGCCATTTGATGTGTATTGTGATGCATCCAAGACAGGTCTTGGTTGTGTGCTTATGCAAGAGGGACGGGTGATAGCTTATGCTTCTCGTCAACTGAAGAAGCATGAAGTGAATTATCCCACCCATGATTTAGAGCTGGCTGCAGTGGTGCACGCTCTAAAGATTTGGAGGCATTATCTTTTGGGAAACAAGGTGCATATTTATACGGATCACAAGAGCCTCAAGTATATTTTCACTCAACCCGAGTTAAATATGAGGCAAAGGAGATGGCTTGAGTTAATCAAGGATTATAATCTAGAAGTCCATTATCATCCTGGAAAAGCCAATGTGGTGGCTGATGCGTTGAGTCGGAAGTCACATCAGAAAGATGAAGAGTCCTTACCTCTCTCTCACTCTGCAGTTTTAGCTCACATTGCTCTAGTCTCAGATTTATTGGAGCAAATTATCATTGAGCAAAGGCAGGATGTTTTGGAGATTCCTCATATCAAGAAGTTGATTGCTGAAGGACGTGGTCCTCATTTCAGCATTGATGAACAAGGTGTGGTGAGATACAAGAATCGGTTGGTGGTTCCCGGAAGTGATGAGCTTAGAAGAAAGATTTTGGAGGAAGCCCATAGTTCCAGGCTATCCATTCATCCGGGAAGTAACAAGATGTACCATGATTTGCGCCACTTGTATTGGTGGTCAAATATGAAGCAGGATATCACTAAGTATATTGCAGAATGTGATATTTGTGGAAGGGTGAAGGCAGACCATATGCGTACGCCTGGTTTCCTACAGCCTTTGCCAATCCCAGTGTGGAAATGGGAGGATATTTCTATGGATTTTATTACAGGATTGCCTCGCACAGTAAAAGGGCATGATTCTATTTGGGTTATTGTGGATCGTCTTACAAAGTCTGCCCATTTTCTTCCTGTGGATGGAAGGTATACAGCCATGCAATATGCTAAGTTGTATTTTGACCGCATTGTAACTCTCCATGGAGTCCCTCTCACTATTGTTTCTGATCGTGGATCGGTCTTTATGTCCCGCTTTTGGACTCAACTCCAAAAATGCCTTGGAACTAGTCTTCTCAGAAGTTCAGCTTATCATCCGCAGACCGACGGCCAGACAGAAAGAGTCAATCAAGTGCTGGAAGATATGTTGAGAGCTTGTGTCATTTCTTTCCCAGAGAAGTGGGATGAGTGCTTGAGATTGGCTGAGTTTTCTTACAACAATAGCTATCAAGAAAGCATTCGAATGGCACCTTTTGAGGCTTTGTATGGCAAGAAGTGTAGGACACCGCTCAACTGGGTTGAAGTAGGAGACCGTGGTTACTTCGGGCCTGACTTTATCCATGAATCAAGAGGGAAAGTCGGAATTATTCGGAGTCATTTGAAGGCGGCTCAGAACCGCCAGAAAACCTATGCGGATAAGAGAAGAAGGCCTTTGCAATTTGAAGTTGGTGATTATGTGTATCTTAAAGTGTCTCCCATGAAAGGTGTGCATAGGTTTGGTGTCCGTGGAAAATTAGCTCCTCGCTATGTTGGGCCTTACAAGGTTTTGGAACGGCGTGGTACTGTTGCTTACCGCATCCAGCTCCCAGATATATTGTTAGCCGTCCATGATGTTTTTCATGTGTCTCAGTTGAAAAAGTGTTTGCGAGTTCCTGATGAGGCAGTGGAGATCGAAGGACTCCCTCTCCAACCTGATCTTTCTTATGTTGAGCATCCAGTCAAAATTTTGGATGAAAAAGAAAGGGTGACGAGAAACAATGTGGTGAAATTTTACAAAGTCCAATGGCAGAATCACTCGGAGGATGAGGCAACTTGGGAACTTGAGAGCTATATTTTAAAGCATTATCCTCATCTCATTCCTGGCTCATCAATGTAATTATCGAGATTAAAAATTTATTTCAACCTCTTTTCTCACACTAGGCACATGAAATCTCGGGTCGAGATTTTCATTTAGGGGGGTAGAGTGTAACACCCTCGGTGTTACCGCGTCAACAAGTCACTAAATATTTTTCATAAAGTCCAAGTAGCCCTTCAAGCACGTCATGTATCTTCACGTGAGAGCTCCATAGCCACAAAGTCAAATGACAAATTATTGTCATTCGCTAATTATTAGCATACCACTTGGTAAGATTTTTATCTCTATCAATCTCGCGACGCGCCACTGTCATCTCTCGTTGTTCTAATTATCCCGCCTTTACTTCGCTTGCTAATCACCTTGCAAAATTATTCGTGCACGACGCGCTACCACCGCCATAGTGTGTCGCACACGCTACGCATTAATATCACTCGCAAGTTCGGACCGCTAAGCACTCCACTTGTACGCTGCTGAGGTACTTTGCAGGCAAAGGTCAGGCACCATTTTTTCCACTCGCTGGCACTGTAGCAGTTGTGGAAACACTGTTCACGAGTGGAAAATACTGTTTACGCGTGGAAAACACTGTAGCTTCGTAGAAGGCACTGTTCATCCGCAGCACCCTGTCGCCCTCTCACCGTTTTATTACCTTTAAGCAAGCTAGTTTAGCCACTAACCTTATGACACGTCGCTGTCGCGTCTTTGTTTCTTCATTTCTGCGTCTCCTGTCTTTAAAAGGATACGCCGAGCTATTTCGCACCGCTGCTCACTTGCTTCTCTCGAATTAAGTTTCTCTGTTCTTACCCATGAAAGCTGCGTCTATCGATTTCTCCTGAGCTGTAATAATCAGCTGAGGTAGCTAGTCTATAATTGATCTTTTCATTCTCTAATGTTTCCTTGACCTGTGATCTCCTTCTCCGTTAATTCCTTGACCTAAATAAATGAACCAGCACCCCACCGCCGAGCACGTTCAGGTCAAAGCTCACTCCAGTCATGATGTGCTCATAAGTCCAAGATCACTCAAAGTCCATCATTGAATTAATTCTCTCATGACCAAGACATCACCGTCGCACACGGTATGCTCGCCTGCTGCTGTCCTGCTTTCAGGCAAAGACTTGACTGATGGATAGGACACGACAAGCATCATCAGAAGTTCTGAATCTCCCTTTCACATTTACTATGTCGGGTTGCTGATCACAAACACAGCCTGAAGGCATGGCTCTACTTTGACTTGTTAGGTGATGAACACTATTCACCCATCCCTCACGCATCCATTGTCAGCACGGTAGCGGTACGAGCATGACTGACCGTGACTGCGTGCAACGAGCCAGCTTCTCCCTCCCCGTGTCTTTTGCCTTTATAAGGACATGCCGAGCCATCGAGCTGTTTCGCCCCACTGATCATTCACTTCTCTCAAATCAAGTAACCAGCATCTCGCATCCAATTCACCGCTTCGTGTTCTACCTTTTCCAAGAACACGCAAAGGTGCGAATAGATCTGTTGGTTAATCAAGCTAATTGGCCTCCTCCAATAATATCGTTTTCTTCATCTCTAGAGCTCATTTGAATTTATGCATTTATCATGAAATAAATTTTGTTAGGTTCCTAAATTCATGATCTATCTGTTAGTGTATTTAGTTCATGCAGTTCAGTGATACCTTTAGGGTTAATTTATTATATTAAAATGCTTATTATTGTTATGGTTATTTAGAGAATGACTTTTTGTGATGCATCGGTAGAAGTGCTAGCCCTAAAAATTATACAGTAGGCTCATGGTAATATTAGATGCTCTCTATAACTTTGTAGCCTCTGAATAGCTAATTTATTAAGGTAGCTAACATACCCTGATGGAAAGCATATTAAATTATTTAAGAATTTAGTTGCGAAATTGTTCTTGTTAATGAAATGATATTCGGTGGCTATGTGATCAGTAGAGCTAGTTTGTTAGCATGATAAGTGTATTCTTATTTTAAGAGTTGCGGTTGCCTATATATTAATTATTGCATCATCATCATTGCATACATATAGTGAACGAATTGGCGGAGATCGTGACTGTCGGCGATCAGGAGTACGAGGAGATCGTTGAGGAGTACGAGGAGGAGATCCTCATACCGGAGGAGGTCCAGGAGCCACTACTGACTGACCTTGCTGACACTGCGCCTGCCCAAGGCAAGCCCCGGTGCATAACCCTTATTTTACAAATTATTATATATATAGAGGTTGTGCATTTACGTTGCAGGAGTTTTATGATATCCACATGCATATATATATATCTACCCATGAGTCTTATTAGTACAGGATCGTGTAGCTGCTTTGCTTAGGTTTATCGGTAGCGTGAGTAACCTGTCGTTACTCACAATAGGTGGTTATTATTATTATTATTACACTAATGATGAAATGATGGAAAAGGAAATGGTGACCGGGCAGGGATATGGTATGGGTATTGGTGGGTGTAACAGGTTATGTCCCGCGGCCACGGGGCATAGCTTGGTTGCACTTTTTCCCTGTCCGTGTCGATTAAGGACCGTTCGTTGCACTGGATCCCCGGTCAAGTCACAGATTTATTATCCCGAGCATATACTAGCGGATGGGGGCTAGGAAGACTTGTTACTCTCTTGTCATGGGCTCCGGCTCTTTCCGGACCGACTGATTGGAGGCGGGGATAGGTGGAGGTCTTAGCACCGTATTGGGGCCGGGCCTCAAGTACGGGAGCTAGGAGTCCAAGTTTGGACGGGGACCTGGAAACCTATGACAGGAGGGGAACGGGTTGGTCTTGCTTGTGCCTGGGGTACAAGCGAGGCGTGTGTTTTTTCGGGGTACCCAGCTGGGCACATTGATTCGCGAATCGCCGTTTCTACGTGACGGTACGGCTTGACTGCACTCTGGCACCGTAGTAAGAACTGGCATATGAAAGATGGAAAAATGATTCTGATTGCTCAACCCTTGCTTGATGATAGAACAGGTGCTTACATAGCAGGTTGGATAATAAATTTAACATGGCTGCTAATAAATTAATGAAATAAGGACTCACTCTTAGTATTGCTTTCCGCAAACAAGAACCCACAAGCCATAAAGCCTATCATAATCCTTGAGAGTCGGGGAATATATTCCCAGTCGGGTAAGTCTTGCGAGTACATTGTGTACTCAGGGTTTATTTACCCTTGTTGCAGGTGCTGCTTAAGAAGCTAGCTGTTGTGTGGAGGATTCTTCTGGTGGGCACAGACAGATCCTTATACCGCTTCGCTAGATGTTATTTTATTCCGCTGTTTAATTTATCGCACTCTGAACTTTGGTACTGTAATAAAGAATTTCTGAGACTCTTTGTTGTATGAAATGGATTAAGTATTATAAGCTTGTACTCATTATTGGATCCCGGGTGTAAAATTGTGGAACGTTTCGAGTTCTCCCGTTGGGTGTGCTCGACAGAACTGCTTGACTTGGCTCACTTTTGGGGTGCTTAGTGTCTAGTGGAAGACAGCGCCTCTAAAAGTGTGTTAATTCAGGCGGTTCTGCCACAACAGGGCCGGGCGGTGGCGCAGGCACGGCGGAAAACTCCGATGAGCGGTGGTGCGGCGATGCTCCGGCGAGCGGCGGTGCGGCGCGCTAGGGCAGGGAGGCGGCGGTTGCAAGTGTACGGGCGAAAAAACAAAGAAACGCGAAAGATTATATGAGGGGTTAGATCCGCTCGAAACGCGATGACCGGACGCGGTGGTCGATATGATCGGACGCGGAGAGGCAGCGTCCGGTCACATTCCAGTAAGCTCCTGGAATGACCGGACGCGTCTGATTATCCACGATCGGACGCTGACAGCGTCCGGTTTTGATTTGCCCGGAAAACTAAGACGGATGACCGGACGCGGTGGTGGTTACCGGGACCGGACGCGGTGGTCAACAGGGGCGCGTCCGGTGCAGCGTCCGATCACTAGATCAGGAGACGGTCTTTAGGATGACCGGACGCGCTGGTGGTCGCTGGGACCGGACGCGGTGGTGAAGCAACATTGCGTCCGGTGCAGCGTCCGGTCCAGCGTCCGGTCACTGTTTTCACCCTTTTTCATTCCGAACTTAGACGCGACTTCTCCCAATCAAGTTCCAATTCAAAGAGACACAGATAAACACCAATTGGAACAAGATATGAGTGACCTCACTCAAACCCTCAAGTTTCTCAAAATAGATTGCCTTAGGCTAATATTATTTTTAGGAAAAATAGGCAACAAACACCCGAGGAGCAACGTATGGCCATGCAATAGAGCTTTTGAACCCTTGGGAGCGTCAAAATGCTCTCTCTACCCATGGACGAACGCAGAGGTTGCTCAAGACTTAACCAAAAAGGAACGACCAAACAACAACCATGCATATGCAATGCAAAACAAGTAAGTAAAGCTAGGTTGCTTGTCAAGTTTGATCCACGGTTAGGCTTCTTCACTCCTCCAAAGGAGGGTTATCGTAACCATGTTAGTCAAGCCCTAGATGCATTGCGGGTAATTAAACATGACATATAATACAATGCAATACAAGGGACAACACAAGCTCATCTTTTAAAGTTACTAGAATCAAGCACATTTAGTTCACTTCTCAACCTACAAAGGGTAGCTTCATCCAAAGGTTTAGTGAAGATATCCGCTAATTGATTCTCACTTCTTACACCTTCTAGTGATATGTCATTTTTAGCAACGTGATCTCTTAGAAAGTGGTGGCGGATATCAATGTGCTTGGTGCGAGAGTGTTGTACCAGATTATTAGCAATTTTAACCGCACTTTCATTGTCACATAAAAGCAGAACCTTTTTAAGAACAACTCCATAGTCTAGGAGGGTTTGTTTCATGTATAGGATTTGTGCACAACAAGCCCCCGCGGCAATGTATTCCGCCTCGGCGGTGGACAAAGCCACACTATTTTGCTTTTTAGATGACCTTGATACTAAGGATCTCCCAAGAAAATGGCACCCTCCGGATGTGCTCTTTCTATCAATTTTGCAACCGGCATAATCCGAATCGGAATAGCCAACTAGTTGGAATCTAGCTCCTTTGGGGTACCATAGTCCGATGCTTGGAGTATACTTAAGATATCTTAGGATTCTTTTTACGGCACTTAAGTGAGGTTCTTTAGGGCACGCTTGAAAGCGGGCACACATGCACACACTAAACATGATGTCGGGCCTAGATGCGGTAAGGTATAATAAGCTACCAATCATAGAACGGTAAAGAGTTTGATCGATTGGTTTACCTCCCTCATCTAGGTCGAGATGTCCATTAGTTGGCATTGGGGTCTTGATTGGCTTGCATTCTTCCATCTTGAATCTTTTGAGAAGATCCTTGGTATACTTCTCTTGAGAGATAAAGATCCCTTCTCTCATTTGCTTGACTTGAAACCCAAGGAAGAATGTTAGCTCACCAATCATTGACATCTCGAACTCTTTTGACATCAATTCACCAAATTCTTTGCAATAGTCTTCATTTGTTGACCCGAAGATGATATCATCAACATATACTTGACAAATGAAGATCTCTTCTTTGAATTTCTTGGTGAATAGTGTGGTGTCAACCTTCCTAATAGTGAAGCCCTTCTCAATGAGGAAGTCCCAAAGGCGCTCGTACCACGCTCTAGGGGCTTGCTTGAGCCCATATAGCGCCTTGGACAACCTATAAACATGATTAGGATATCTAGGGTCTTCAAACCCGGGAGGTTGTTCAACAAAGACTAGTTCATTTATAAAGCCATTTAAGAATGCACTTTTCACATCCGTTTGATATAGTTTTATATCATGATGTGATGCATATGCAAGTAGGATACGGATGGCTTCAAGTCTTGCAACGGGTGCAAAAGTCTCTCCAAAATCAAGACCTTCAACTTGAGAGAACCCTTTTGCCACTAGTCTTGCCTTGTTTCTTACCACTACCCCTTGATCATCTTGCTTATTGCGGAACACCCACTTGGTTCCAATGACTCTTGCACCTTTTGGATGGTCTTCAAGTGTCCATACTTGATTTCAGGCGAAGTTGTTCAATTCTTCATGCATGGCATTCACCCAATCCGGATCTTGAAGAGCTTCTTCTACATTCTTAGGTTCAAGACAAGAGACAAAAGAGTGATGTTCAACAAAAGAATTAAATTTTTGAGATCGAGTCATTACACCCTTTGTAGGACTCCCTATGATGAGATCTTGTGGATATGCTTGAAGTAGAGGTGAGTTTCTTCGATCAACCATTTGAGGGGTAGGATGAGGAGCATCAACGTCTTGTGCTTGTGCCTTGGCTTGATGATGAGAGACATGGGTGTCTTCATTTTCAACTCTCTCATTCTTGTCATTATCTTGAGGCACATGATGATGATGGTGGATTGACAATTTGTATATCGTCTTCATCATCTTTAGGTTTGATGTCACCTACCGGCATGTTCTTCATGGCCTCCCTCAATGGTTCATCACCTACATCATCATAATTCTCAATTGCTCCTTGGGAGCCGTTAGATTCATCAAATTCCACATCATATGTTTCTTCAACCAAACCGGTGGCGTGGTTAAATACTCTATATGCTTTGGACTTTGATGAGTAGCCAACAAGAAAACCAATATCACAACGTCTTTGGAACTTCCCTAGGTGTTGACGCTTCTTGTAGATGTAGCATTTGCAACCAAACACCCAAAAGAATGAGACGTCCGGCTTCTTCCCATTTAGCAACTCATAAGGGGTCTTGCAAAGGAACTTTTGTAGGAAGAGGTGATTTGAAGCATAGCATGCGGTGTTGATTGCCTCGGCCCACAATTTTTCCGGTGTATTGTACTCATCTAGCATTGTTCTTGCAAGAGTGATCAAGGTCCGGTTCTTCCTCTCAACTACACCATTTTGTTGAGGAGTGTAGGTTGATGACACTTCATGCTTGATTCCAATTTCATCACAATAGGCTTCAATATTGGTGTTGTCAAACTCTTTTCCATTGTCGCTTCTAATCTTCTTTATCTTGATTTCAAATTCATTTTGAGCTCTCTTTGCAAACTTCTTGAAGCAACTTGCCACTTCGGATTTGTCATGAAGAAAGAAAGTCCAAGTGTATCTTGAGAAGTCATCCACAATCACAAGGCAATAAAGATTTCCACCCAAACTCTTGTAAGTTGTAGGACCAAACAAATCCATATGAAGGAGTTCTAGCACTCTTGATGTTGACATGTAGGCTTTGGTTGGATGAGTGTTTGCAACTTGTTTGCCGGCTTGACATGCACTACAAGGTTTGTCCTTTTCAAACTTTACATCCTTTAAGCCTCTTACTAGTTCTTTCTTCAATAGCTTGTTGAGAGTGTTCATTCCAACATGAGCAAGCCTCCTATGCCAAAGCCATCCAAGTGTGGTCTTGGTGAACAAACATATTATCAAGTTTGCATCTTCGGAGGTGAAGTCAACAAGATAAAGATTGTTGTATCTAAAACCCTTGAAAATCACTTGCTTGTCATCTATCTTGGTAACAATCACTTCATTTGGACCAAACAAGCATTGATAGCCAAGATCACAAAGTTGCCCAACGGATAGTAAATTGAAACTCAATGAAGCAACATAGAGCACATTGAAGAGAGAATGATCATTTGATATTGCAACCTTGCCTATACCCTTGACTTTGCTCTTTGAATTATCCCCAAATGTGATCTTATCTTGACATACCCCATCCTCTTCAAGTGAGGTGAACATACGAGGATCACCGGTCATGTGTTGTGTGCAACCACTATCAATTACCCAATGAGATCCACCGGTCTTGTAGTTCACCTACACACAAGAGATCAAGCCTTTTGTTTAGGGACCCAAACTTGAGAGGGACCCTTAACTTTTTCAACTAGTGACTTTGCAACCCAAATTTTCTTTGGCCTATTCTTGTTAGGAGGACCCAAGAACATAACTTTTATCTTTCCACTAGAGTCCTTTCTAAGCATGTAGTGAGCATTGAAAGCAAAAGGTCTAGCATGCTTGAGCAAGGGTTGTGGTGGTGGGGTTTTGCACTCATGAGCAAAATGACCTTCTTGTCCACACTCAACACATCTCTTTGGCTTGGGCTTTGACTTGCTTTGTTGTTGTTGAGTTTTGACATTCTTCTCTTGATTTGCCAAATAGCCAATGCCACTCCTATCCAACTTCATGACGGTGTTCATGAGTAGCTCACTTTGCAAATGTTGGCCTCTTGTGAACTTGCTTAGGCCGGTCTTGAGATGCTCTTTCTCTTGCTTGAGCTTCTTGTTTTCTTCAATAAGTGACTCATTTGAAGCTTGCTTTTCAAGAGCCAACAACTTCTTGTTCTCAACTTTAAGCATCTCATTTTCATTCTTGAGCTTGACATACTTATCATAGTCATTGGCCTCAACCACACTCTTGCCTTTGCCGCTAGAGCCTTGCTCAAGGTTCTCAATAATCAAATCATCACATGATATGGCTATATCAATCTTAACAATTTGGTTAGTAGCATCATGTGTCTCAAGAGCTAGCTCATTAGCAACAATAAGAGTATCATAGTTGATTTTTAATGTAGTATATTCTTCTTTTAGAGAGTTGAGTCTAGTCATGAGTTCACCATGCTTCTTCTCAATTTTATCATGTTTATCTCTAAGCTCCTTGTTAGAGGTTTTGAGCTCTTTGAGAGAAGAAGACATAGTTTCATTTTGATCTATGAGCTCATCCCTAGTCTCATGTGCACTTTCAAGCTTAGATGAGAGTGTTTCATTTTCATGTTGAAGCTCTTCATTTTCATTTCTAGTCCTCCTTATGACTTTAGAATATTTGTTTAACAATTTTACTAATTCATCATAAGAAGGTGCATCATATTCATCATCACTATCACTATCATCACTATCACTATTTTGTACCTTTCGATCACCTTTAGCCATGAGGCATAGGTGGGAAGTGGATGATGACGGTGAGGATGGCGGTGAAGATGGTGATGAAGACGTTGATGACGATGATGATGGCCCAACCACAAGTGCGGCGATCTTCTCTTTTCCATCATCACTTTCATCGCCGGAGGACTCACATGATGATTCAATGTCGGTGAGCCAATCACCAATAATATAAGCCTTGCCTCCCTTCTTCTTCTTGTAGAACTCTCTTTTCTTGCCATATTTCTTCTTGTATGGTTTGTTCTTTCTTTTATCATCTTCTTCTTCACTTGAATCATCTTTCTTGCCCTTGTACTTATTCTTGTTCTTGTCTTTTGGAGGCTTTGGGCATTGATGAGCTAGATGGCCAAGTTCTCCACAATTGAAGCAATCCATTTCGGAGATTGGCTTCCTTTTGGTACTAGTGAAGAATTTCTTCTTCTTGCCATCGAACTTGATGCCACTCTTGTTGAGCTTCTTTAGCGTCTTGGTGGTTCTTCTCACCATGAGTGCAAGTGATTCATCATCAATATCACTCTCACTTGTGCTCTCTTGCACTATCATGGCTTGGCCCTTTTTCTTTTTCTTTTCATAGCTAGCTTTGAAGGCCAAGTCCTTTTTCTTGGAAGATGATGAACCCTCTTCCGGAGTGATGTGCATGTACATCTCATGTGCATTGATCTTTCCCAATACTTGAGTCGGTGTTGCGGCGGAGAGATCACTTTGGTGAAGTACGGTGACAATATGTCCATACTTCTCAACGGGGAGAACACTCAAGATCCTCCTTGCAACATCCGATTGACTCATTTTAGTGAGTCCAAGAGCATTGAGATCTTCTACAAGAACATTCAAACGAGTATACATTTCATTAGCACTTTCTTTAGGAAGCATCTCAAAAGAATTAATTTTCTTTAAAGCAATATGATAGCGTTCCTCACGTTCACTCTTAGTTCCCTCATGGAGAGCACAAAGATTCTCCCACAATTCATGAGCGTTTTTGGCATTACTTACACAATTGAAGATATCTTTGCCTAGAGCCCGGTAGATTGCATTTTTTGCTTTTGCATTCCACCGGTCGTATTTCTCCTCGTCACCACTTGGGTTAGCGGGATCCCTTATGGGGGGAAGCCCTTCGGTTGTGGCTCTAAGGCACCCAACATCTATGGCTTTGAGATACGCCTCCATACAAATTTTCCAATATGGAAAATCGTCTCCCTCAAAGGTGGGAGGTGGTCCTTCCCCATTAGACATCTTGCTCTAGGCGGTAAAGCCTAAATTTAGAGCAACACGGCTCCGATACCAATTGAAAGGATCAAGATGCCCAAAAGGGGGGGTGAATTGGGCTTTTCTAAAAATTAATTGCAAGAATTAAATCCTACAAGCCAAACTTCACCCCTAGTGCCTACTTGTGTTCCTTGTGTTTCTACCGATAAAAGTTAAGCACCCTAAGTTCCAATCCTAAACTAGCAAGGCAATTCTAGGAAAGTAATCAAGCAATGAAAGTAATGCAAGAAAGTAAATGCTTGAAAGTAAGGGATAGGAACACGGCGATGTTTTGCCGAGGTATCGAAGAGTCGCCACTCCCTACTAGTCCTCGTTGGAGCACCCGCGCAAGGGTGTAGCTCCCCCTTGATCCGCGCAAGGATCAAGTGCTCTCTACGGGTTGATTCTTTGACACTCCGTCGCGGCGAATCACCCAAAGCCGCTCACAACTTGAGTTGGGTCACCCACAATCTCGTCGGATGATCACCGAACTCCCAATCACCACCAAACCGTCTAGGTGATGGCGATCACCAAGAGTAACAAGCTAGAACTCTCACTTGACCACAACAAGTCTAATGAGAAGATGGATGCACACTTGCTAGACTCTTGTCACTAGAGAGGATTCTCAAACTTTGATTCGCAAATCTCAATCCTCACTATGGCTCTTACACTCCCTTGCACTTCAAAGATGTTTCTCAGCTAAACAAATGAGCAAGAGACCTCTAAAAGAGGTGGAGGGGTTGTATTTATAGACCCCTCAGACAAATCCAACCGTTACCTTTCGAAACAGCCAGACGCGCACTGACCGGACGCGTCTGTCGATATGACCGGACGCGCCGGTGAGTTGTAACGGTCGAAAAACGGAAACCTGTACTGAGAGACCGGACACGCCGATCTGTGCTGACCGGACGCGCCGGTCTGAGATGACCGGACGCGTCCGATCATGCAAGAGCTCTCTGGAAATGTGACCTGACGCAACACCGCGTCCGATCATAGGTGACCGGACGCGTCAGGTCACCACGGGACCTTACTGGAACAAAACCGGACGCACGACCGCGTCCGTTCAAAGGTGACCGGACGCGTCAGGTCTCCGCTGGACCTTACTGGAACATGACCGGACGCACCGGTCTTTTTCACAGTCGCGTCCGATCTTTGCTGTTTACCCTCTGGAACACGTGTCAGCCTGACCACCGCGTCCGGTCCTCTCAAGGACCGCGTCCGGTCAGTCAGCCAAAAACGCAGTTAAGTCTTTTGTACTGACCGGACGCGTCCGGTCATGACCAGGACCGCGTCCGGTCATAGGTAAACGGCTCAAACGTCTTCTAAACGCAATGCAACTTGAACCAAGTTGCTTCTAACTGTACTCTGAGCTTTTCTCGAGCTACCTAGTGCTAAGTTTGACAAGTGTGCACCACACCTAAACATAAGACTCACCTAGGTCATGCTACTCGCTTATGCCCCTCTTCATAGTACGGTCAAAGGAAGAAACAAAGATCCTAATGACTATTCCAGATGTATCTCAACACCTTGACATCCGGAACTAACCGTCCTTAATCTTATTGTTGATCCTTTGAAAACCGAAACGATTTCCATCAAGGGACATGACTGCCATATTGCTCAAAACAGTTATCATCTCCATGACCTAACTTACCGATGTTTCTGCAAAACACACGTTAGTCATGGTAATTATGTGTTGTCATTAATTGCCGAAACCAACACCGGGGCCTAGATGCTTTCAACGTAGACTGCACCAGCGCAACAGGAGAGCACCCGCCTGCCACACCCATGTCACCATGGGCCTGCGCCTCTGCTTCCAAACCGCGACGTACGCAGCCCCCTCCACCCAGTGCTCATCCCGCTCCGGAGGCAGTGTTTGTCCGTACGGAGCTGCCTCGCTTACGCCCGACGCACAGGAGAGACGATGGTACAGAAGGTGGGAGGAGAAGAGATGCAACACCAGATTTACTTTTGAAACATCCAAATACAAACGGTTACAACATACGAAGTTGAAACACTTAACATGCTTATAAAACACTTGAAAAACACACGTGAAACATACTTGAAAACCATTGCAACCGTACATAACATCCGAATAAAACACATGCAATATATGTTTGGAACATGTGCATCACCCAAATAAATATAATTGCAACATGCGTCCAAAAAATAAGATGAAACATACCTCTAAAACATTTGAAACACTTAAAATATACTATTGTAACATACATCTGAAAACAATTACAACATATGCAATATATGGAACATCTCCAATCTACTTTTGTAACATTCATATGATTTAATTGCAACATACCTCTGAAACAATTGACACATACAATTACAACATGGGGGAGAGAGAGCCCGACGCGGGGAGTGCCATGGCCACTGGATCTGCGTGCATTGAGGGCTCCTGGTGCTGGAGCAGGGCCGCTGCTGGGGTCACGCCCGTCCCCACACTGGAGTTGAGGCCGGGGGTGGCCGACCGGAGAAGAGGAAGGGGGTCGCTGGGGGTGGCCGCGTGGATCAGAGCTCGTGCTCACGCCAGGGACGCCGCCACGCCGGACAAGGAGGAGGGAGAGGGAGGCAACGGGGCACGCGGCTCGTGCAGCGCGCATGGGGGCGGGCGTGCGGCTCGGCAGATGAGCGTTGTAGCGTGGGTGCGCCGGGTGCAGAGATGCTGAGGTGGGGGAAGGGGCACGGGAGGAATGAGCGGGTGCGGAAATGAGCGGGCGGAGGCGTTCATCCGTCCAAACGTCTGGTATGTATCATTATCGTTTGCACATTTAAGTCGAGTTTTCAAGTTGGGTCATCCTATGGGTCGAAAATCATAGTCTGACAATTTTTTTTTCCAGGCGGTCAGGTTGGTCGGTTCAAGTGGCCCATGAACAAATCTAAACCAGAGCGACCACAGTACCGTAGCCAAATTAGCAACTCCAAGAAACTTTATAAAAAAACAAAGCAAGTCCAAGAACAATCCTACCTAATTCGTACCAGAAGAAACGACTGTGATCTCTATCCGAACTCGAATAGTACTATCGCAAATCGTATAGAATCATAAGTTCATAACTATTAGAATTGTAAAATTGTAGACTACGATAAACTATGATCACAAGGTCGTAAAATCACACCATATGATCTAAGATTTCAATAACTATGCTAACAACACGTGGTACTTGCTTTCCCACACTGCACGTGCATTTACATAACTACCACAGGAGGAGGAGGAACAGGAGGCAACGCAGCTTGATGCGGTCGGGCGGCGTGGCAACTGTCCCTGTCACATCTCACATCCTAATAGGTGAACATAACCCTTCTGCCCGATCCATGCTTAGAGGTAAAGCAATCGTCATCTCACGGCCTTCTCCCTCACCTCGCCCCCCCGGTCCAAACCGGTACGGCTACTGACTGATCTACTCCACAGTCCACACTCTCTGCACTAGCCGAGCCGAGCTTGTCAACAAAGCAGAGCTAGGAGGTCGATCGGAGCTTCGATTAAAGAGCAACAGGACCGATCACCCGTTACTAGCTTGTCAACAGATCAAGAGAAGCTGTTGCTGACAGCTTACAACCTACGGGGTAGTACCAGTACCGGAACAGAGAAGATATTGCATAGGACCAACGAGCTCATGCGCTGCATTGGTGAGCAACACTAGAACATGGTAGGGGCAGGTCCCCCCGCCCAACAGACTGTTTGGTGACCTGCATCCACGCACTGGCGACCAACTGGTCATCTCATGATTCTTGACAGCTAAACCAATCTTACATCGGTGCATGACGCCGGTTGCTTTTCAGAGCTTATTAATAAATAGCAGCACTTGCATCAAAAGATTGTATGCCCAAAATAAAAAAGAGCGAAAAAGAACAAAAGGGAAAGACCGGCACGGCGATGCTCTCCATCAAACAACAGTCATGCTATGCACACACCCAACACCTCATCATTCCAGAAGCCGAAAGCACATTACATACAGCTAGAAGATTTACAGAAAAAGAATTTAGAAAAGAGAAAACAAAAACTAGTGAAGCCCACTCGGACTACCCTCTTTTTATACTCACTCACTCCATCTGGCAGCAAAGCTGGCATCGGCATGTTTTCAGGTTAATGAATTCTAAAGCTTGTACAAGGCCATGATTGCCGCCACAACCCACAAACACACCCCACGGGCCCGGGCGGCTCACCAACCAACCCTCTTGCCCTTGGGAGAACTAAACCAACACAAAACGAGAACGTGGGAAGTGGTCCACAAAAATCCTAGACCTTGGAAGGCAGAATTGCTCCATGATCTGCCCTCCGAATGACATCGCCGAACCGACTGTGACGTGTTCCAGGAGGAGCTCCTTCCTCTCCGGGAACCAACAAAACTTCTCCAATGACAATACTAGTTAGTCGGCAATCCTTTTTTTTCCCTTATCATTGTTGTATGATTCCATCTTCAAGCAATATTCGCTGGACATAGGCAAGAGGCTTTGGAGCTGATCTGGAACCAACAAGCAAGAATTAGGTTCTCTCAAATCAATTAGAATAGAATGTGGTATTGTAGGCACAGAATTTAGTACTGTGCAAAGGACATGTGGGGATGCATGACTTCTTCAGGAAAGTAGAATTTTATTTATGGAATTCAATGAACTATTTTTCTTAGAAGATAGAAAACAATCATTCTGTCACCATCCATGTTGAAAAGAAAATTCAGCAACTATCAATACTAGTTGTAGCATGTTACCTTCAGTCCGTGTAAAGATGTAGGTAATGAGGTGAAAGCTCCCCAGAGTTCCTTGCACGCTGCTCAATCCTTCTTAGGTCCCGAAGATGCTGTAATATCTCCTGAAGAAGATCAAACCCTTTGCCTCCCTTTTTCAATGTCCTCACACACTGTTTTATATATTCCCTATCTGCCTCAAGAGCATGCAACCTCTCATTTACTTGATCGATTTCATTGGCAATTGCAAGCTTATGTTGCTCTCTAGCAAGGTCCAGTGTGACCTCTGTTGAATGATGTGCCTCATCACCTTGGGGGATGTTTCCAGCTTCCACAGTAGCAACGTCAAACAATGGAAGGAGCTTCTTTCCTCTGTAGGTTACACTTTTTCTTTTGTCATGAAGTTTAAAGCAGCTATCATCATCAGAGAAACCATTTGAGGCACCACTTAAATGGTTTTCTTCTGAGAAATGCTTCATGCTATCGGATTCTTCATCATCAAGATCAAAAAGTTTATCCTCTAGCACTTTAAGCTGTTCCAGTATGGAGAGTCTCTCTTCCTCAAAATCAGCTAGTGAGCCATCAAGGGTAACAAGATGCCTGGCAGTTTCTTGTAGCACAACATCTGTAGGAATACTCCCATTGCTTCCATTAAGACCATGGGAAGATTCATCACCTTCGTAGAAACTTTGTGAAAGGTCATCACTATCCTCAGCACTCGATGAAGTTGACGATGATCCATTCTGGTCATCAGCCTTGTGCCTGGACATTTTCCTCACCTTTACCTCATAGAGATGAACCTTGTGGCGATACAGCTCGAGCTCTCTCTCCAGATCTTGCTTCTCCTTCTCTCTCTTAACAACTTGTTCATTCAGCCTCTGCAGTGCTTCTTGGTCATACTCTGACTGTTCCTCCATAAGCCGCTGGTATTGGATTGCCTCCATCTGCATTGCAGCTTTCTGTTCTTGCAAGCGGTTTATCATTGCCATGGTTTCATCGGCAGCTATAGCAGCAGCACTCCTCTCATTTTCAAGTTCAAAATATAGGGTCTTCAATGACTTTCGTGTGGAAGCCAAAGCAGATTTTAGTTGATCGACACTCACCAATTCAGTGCTTTCCAGATCAGTAGACAAAGTAGCAACACTTGAATCTACAGATTTAGCATCAGAAACAGCTGCTTTAGAATCCAGCAGTTCCTGTGAATCACATATACCTTCAATACAAGTCGGCGTATCAGGCTCTCTGTCTTCTTCAGAGACACTATGATCCAGAGAGAACTTGTCTAAGCTTGTCAAAGGTTCATAAGAAATTTGATGTATGGCCGTTAGAGCAACTTCAGTTGGGTCATCTTCAATATCTTCTGTATAATATTTCACAATCAGTTTTAAAATTTACACAATAATAATAGAAGTAACAACCAGAATGCCCTAATCTTGGGAAATAAACAAAGCGTTCTTGTGATCTCAGCATCTTACCTTTCCATGTGTTTGTGTTAACATTAAAAGTGTCCGCTGCATAATGCAGAACATCTGCTGTTACAGAAGTGACTTTCTGCTTCACCTCAGTTTGCTCATCATCAGTACGAGCATATGAAGTCAGGCAACCATGTTCCCCAGGATCAATTGGCACAGAGTCACACTCTTGTTCCAACCCAGCCTGTGCAGTTCTCTCTCCTTCAAGTTCTTCATCAGTGTGATCCCTGGAACTCATTGGTATCAAATCCAACTCCTGATTTACCTCAGCTTGTTGAACCTGCTTCTCCTCAATCTGAGTTACAGCGACATGCTCAGAAGCTTCCACTGGCATAGAGTTCATTTTATGCTTTGACTCAGCCTGTGGAAAATGCTCCAACTCAATACTTCTTTCTGACCTCTCAACAAATTCATGGTCACTAGGATCTGTTGGCATGGCACGCAATTCCTGTTGTGGAGTAGCCTGTTCAGCTTGCTCATCCTCAGATATCTCATATTCAAATGATATTTTCTGATCCTTCTCCTTGATCTGAGTTACAGCGACATGCTCAGAAGCTTCCACTGGCATAGAGTTCATTTTATGCTTTGACTCAGCCCATGGAAAATGCTCCAACTCAATACTTCTGTCTAGCCTCTCAACAAATTCATGGTCACTAGGATCTGTTGGCATGGCACACAATTCCTGCTGTGGAGTAGCCTGTTCAGCTTGCTCATCCTCAGATATCTCATCTTCAAATGATATTTTCTGATCCTTGTCTTTCAATCCACTGTCATCCTCAGGAGCTGCATTTAATATTTTGAAAATAAGGTATATGACTAACTAGTTTGAAACAGAGAAAAACATCACGGAACAACTTCAAGGACAGTAAACTATATGGTCTGTCTTCTATTCTGTTGAGAGGTCCATTTCATCCTATCAATTTTTTCTTAGGTTAATTTTCCTTTTTTTTCTCTCTTCCAGTTCAAGTGTTCAGCTATAGGTTCACCAGATATACCCATTGCTATCCAAAATCTAGAATGACTGAAGGGGTACAACTACAATAGCACAGCTCAGTGAGAACACGGGCAGAACCATGACTCCATTTGGTAGATAGAAATAACTAAATTCTGATTCAGCACTAAAGGTGAGCAGAATAAACATAAATGCATTAAAAAACACAAACATAATAAAAGTGATATTCAGAGCTATATTCAGCATGGCTAAACTAGAATAACAGAAAAGGTAATTTATCAAAGGAGGAATGACTTACACTGATGACCAGCAAAGGCCTCCGTGGTTTTGCCTGCATTTATCCCATCATCAAGTGTAGCTTCTATAAAAGCTGGCGCAAAGACTACGTCAGCAATTTGTTCATCAATCAGCCGATCAACCACACCATCAACATTGTCATCATCAGATGTCATGACAATTTTCTCCACATTGGTACTAACTGTGTTCTTCGTGTCCACGTTGTTCTGCCTTACATCACCATGATCAACTGCTTCCTTTCCTTTGTCACCGGATTGAGATGACACAGTGCCCATGGCGACGGCCAACAAGTCAATTGATTCAAGAGGCACCAGCCGCTCAACATTGGCAACAACCTCGGCACCATAAGCCAAGACGCCGATTGAGTCATCCTCCACAAATGGCTTCTCGTCGAAGAGCTCAATCACAGGACCTTCCTCGGAGACAAAGACCACGTCTCCATTTGGCCTCGCTGCCTCTTCCTCTTCCTTATGGGCACAATCCGAGCCACGCGGCGCCGACGCGGTGAGCAAGAACGGCGGCGAGTAGAAGCCGCTCTCGAGCGCGACACCGCAGCAGGCGCAGGCGAGGTCCCGCTCGCCGATCTCGCTCCGGCCCATCCACGACAGCATCGCCTTCCCGGGCGCCGCCGCCGCGGCGCAGTCCTCGCACATGTCCCCGGCGTCCGCGAGCCGGCGGTGCGCGCTGCAGTAGCCGAGGCGCGACAGCTCGGCGGCGTGCACGTCGCACAGCAGGCGGCGCAGGGGCTCGGCGCCCCCGCCTCGGTGGTGCGGGTGGGTCTCGAAGAGGCTGTCGACGCCGAGGCGGGAGCAGAGCGCGCACGGCGGCGCGAGGCCGAAGAAGGCGGCGAACCGGGATATGAGGTAGGAGAAGACGCCGTTGGCGAGGAGCAGCGCGATGAGGATCCACTCGAGCAGCGCGTACGCGAGCACCCGCGCGACGCGGTTGCTCCTCTTGCACAGCGCCGCGGTGAGGTTGGCGGCGCCCGCGCCCGCCCCCGCCATGGGAGCCTGCGACACCATCATCCCCACAGCAAGGTTACTTGGGAACCGCCGGAATGCGATGGAGACGACGCCGACCTCGCAGCCCGGGCTTTGCCGTGGAATCCAAGGAAGCACAAAAACTAGTGCCTTCCGCCCCGAATCCTTCCCCGGCGCCCCCGAATTAGATTGGAACGGAGCGGAGGACGCAACCCGAACGTGATTCGTTAGTGGCAAGCAACCACTGACGGACTTGGCTTCTCCGGATCAAAAAGGAGCAAAATATAAAGGAAAGGGAAGGAAACTATGCACAAACTCCTCCCTGCTCCTGCTATCTGCTACAGATTGCAGCAAAGACGAGATTTTTCACAGGTGGAATCGGGGACCGGGAACGAGATCAGAAATCCGAAAGAGGAACGAACGAAATCTTTATACAGGGAGAAGACAGAGGAGCTGGGGCGGGACTAGTGATAGTGACAGGATTGCGAGCGCTATTGACAAAGAACAGGCAGGCAGGAGAAGAGAGGGAGGGAGGGAGGGGAGGGGAGGGGAGGGGGGAAGGGGAAAGAGGCCGTTTGGTCGGAAGCGGATGGCCTAATAGGGAGAGAATGAGAGCGGATGCGCGACCTGGAAGCCGAGAAATATCACGAAAAAGAAAAAGTTGGGAGCTTTGAGCCAGTAATTCGCATTAGTGGGGCCTAATTGCCGCGATTAAGTCGCTCTAACTACTAGAGGTGAACGTAGGGGGTGACTCTAGCCCGCCGGTGACTGAAGAAAGGGTCAGGGTGTGTTCAGCGGTTAAAAAGTTACTGTAGCATTTTTCGTTGTTATTTAGTAAAATTTGTTTAATAATGGACTAACTAGGCTTAAAAGATTTGTTTCAACATTTACAAACAAACTATGCAATTAGTTATCTTTTTTATCTACATTTAATGCTCCATGCATGCGTCTAAAGATTCGATGTGACGAGTAGAAGAGTACTCCCTCCGTCCATAAATGTCTGTCTCTAGAAAACCGTGTTTCCCTCACACGTTTTTCGGACAACATTAAAAAAAAGGACAGATGGAGTAAATATTTTGGACACACCCGGCAGAGCCCTAGACCGGCAGCATAGCAGGCTGCTGCAGGCCTCGACCGGCGTAGCAACAACGGCATGATTTGTTAATTGAGCACGTAATTACGGTTCCTTTTGTTCCCGTTGGAAAGGCTAGTGAGTTCCGCGAATACGCGGCGGCAGCATAGATGTTAGATGAGTCGCGTCAGTGCGTCACTGGCCGATGAGCATCTTTGAAGGTGAACACGAAAGCGACGATGACTGTCTACGGCGTCAGTAGTACTACTACTACAGTACTGCTTCGCACTAGTACGCAGTGTCCAGTAGCGAGTAGCCGGACCGTTCTCGTTCTGCAGCAGTGGTGGGTTTCTACGCGCCGGTCGTTTTCCTGGGATCGGCGTTGCGTCACCTGGACGGCGAGCCGGCGAGGCTTGGTCGGTCGGTCACCGTCACCGTCGCGCTGCGGCTTGGACGGACGGGCTCGTTTTCATTATTGTTTTTCTTCCCCCGCAACCGCGGCAGCGGAGAGGAAATCGGCACGGCAACCTGTCGCTTTTGTTTATTTCGTGCCGCGGAGACGACTGGATCAGAGACATTTTCATACGGGACGGGGACCGTTGGTTGGTTCGGGTCTCTCCAGTGCCGCCGCCGCCGCCAACGCCACCGCCTCACGATCTGGAACGGGAACCGGAGGAACGTGGTGGGCTGGTGGCACTGTTTGATCCAGAACCTGGTGGCGCCTTTGACCCAGCCAAGTTTCGCCAGCTTTGTTTGCTCGCAGTCGCAGACTACGTGTCGGCGCGTGTGATGACTGATGAGGGGGCTGCGCTGCGTAGTGTGGTGTTCTCAAACGGCAGGCGTTCAGCAACACGAGCAGCAACGTTCAGCAACTGTGTGCCGTGAGTCGACCAATGGAGAGGTTTGGACTCTTTACTCGTGTGTTTGATGCATAGGAAGCTAACGCCACGGTTTTATTTCAGGAGATGCACATGAAAACAACCAAACAACAATATTGCCCGTGCTTATGGTGATATCAGATAATGCAAATGAAACTACTAAAGGTGGTACATATATTTTGCTAATCAAACGTGGAATGTGATTGACTTATGATTGCCAAAGGGTGCTTAGTCCAGATGGCTAAGTCACTCGAGCGGCACTCCACAGGTCCTGAGTTCGACTCCCCGTGGGAGCGAATTTCAGGCTGTGGTTAAAAAAATCCCCTCGCTCGCCCCCGGTGCCAAAGCACATGTGTGGTGATCGGCCCATCTCACGGGTAACGTCTCCCTGTGTCTGGATGGGGTGAGGGTTCGGGGGTTTTCTCGCCGGGTGAGAAGGCGACTTCTTCTCCTTTAAAAGCTGCGGCGGCAGTCTTAACCGCCCCGGTCGAGTTTTTTTTTGATTGACTTATGATTCAAAAAATGATACAAAGATTAAAAAAAGTAAGCCAAGCCTCATATATATCCAAGCCTGTAGACAGACTCCGAGTCAGACTCAACAGAAGCTCGAGATGCCAAGCCTGGACAAGCTCGTTTACATACATGTTTCATAGAGGATTTAAACAGCAACATCTTTTGCTTCACAGACTTGATTCTATAGCTTGGGAAACCAAGGCACCGTTTAGATGCCAAAAAATTTGCCAAAATTTTCAGATTCCCCGTCACATCGAATCTTTGAACACATGCATGAAGCATTAAATATAGATAAAAAAAATAAAACTAATTACACAGTTTAGACGAAATGGACGAGACAAATCTTTTAAGCCTAATTAGACCATGATTGGACAATATTTACCAAATAACAACAAAACTGCTACAGTAGCGTTTCGCCAAAAAATTTGCCAACTAAACAGCCCCCAAGGCAATGATCCCAAATATATAGGAAAGCAAATCTTTGAGAAAGCATGCTTGAGAGTCAAAATTGTTTGACAATGGATTAAAGGCCACCTAGTCACCACAATCCAAGTTATCTCCTAAGTAATATAAACAAGCAAATTCTTAAATCATCAATCAGATAACCTGCTGAACTCTTAACCAACAGATTTTCAGAAGGGGCATATCGGCCTGACCAGTACATATGCAAGCTAAAGAAAAGAAAAAAATGCTATTCAGGGCAGTGTCAACAAGTGGAATGTTTGTTAAACATATATAAAAGTAAGGTATGTGCTGTTCAAAATAAATCAAAGCTCTTTATGGAACCTACAAATACTCTTCTTGATAAAGGGAAATTGAAGCTTGCTTCTTATTCCCTGTTAGTCAGAACATTGACACCTGCGAGGAGCACTTGACACCTTTACAGTACCACTGCCTGCAGTGTCACATTGCAGCTAAAGGTGGGCGTGGAAACATCAGCAGAATAGTAGAAGAAGAGCTGAATTATCCTCATTTAAGCCAGCACTTTTGTGAGTTTGTCCAAAAAAAACTACACGTATTAATGAGAAAAACATCAACATATATCTAAACAATTTGTCTCCAAGCTCCCCTGCTGGTCTGACACCAATACACACTGTCAGGCTATGGCTGTACTGCTAATTCTTGGGTTTCACATAAGGCCTTGTTTAGTTACCTGATTCTGGGGTGGCCGAATTTGCACCGTGTCACCCCCGAACACTGTAGCATTTTTGTTTTTTAGTGTAAAAAATTGTCTAAAAATTGATTAATTAGACTCAAAATGTTCGTCTCGCAAAGTACAACAAAGCTGTGCAATTAGTTTATGAAAAAAACACAGCCTCTGTATGAAAAAATGTCTGCGCTCCTCGATGTAGCTGTGCATCTCGTGCTCCTTCATCGTGCAGTCTTGGATGTCCGCGTCCAACGCCTCCTGCAGCTCCTTCACGAACCATTGCCTGCGGGAAGCGTCATCGGGGGAGGGCGACGGCGGCGAGAACCGGCTCAAGCTCAGAGCCCGGAGCGCCGCAGCAATAGCCATTGTCGGTGGCGGCCGGAGCTAGGGTTTCAAGCCCACGCGATGCTGCGCGAGGAGTGCAGCCTCCCCTGCCTCGGACACCGGAGACGGATCGTCAACGCGCGGGGCCTGGAGGACGGAGCACCGGCGACCGCGAGCGGGGCCTGGAGGAGGGCAACGCCGGGCAAGGAAACTCCGGTTCGTGGATCGGCGGTAGGGCCTGGAGGAGGGCAGCGCCAGCCGCCGGACAACGGAGACAGACACGACGGATGGGGCGGAGTCAAGGCGGGAGACGTGCGTGTGGGATCGACGTGGCTCGAGGCATTGGCGCCGCCCGACGGCATCCAAAGCCCCGTGGCCGAGGCCACAGCACGGTGTCCCCGTCCTTACCTCGCCTGGTCCCACGCCCGCCACCACCGCCCATGTGACCTCGCCGCGTAAGCAACAGGAGTCGTTAGCCCCGCGCGACCTCTGCAACGGCGGTCAAGTCATGTTTCATTTTTTTTGAAAAAAAGAAAGACAACCTACTGGAGCGAGGGATCGAATTGTGGCCGTGTCTGTGGCCGCGGTCGTGGGCGGGGTCTGGGCGCGGGCCTAGGGGAGGGATGATGAGGTTGATACACACAATCTGGACCATTCGATTTGAGTGAGTAAGGAGAGAGAATGCTTAGACTAAATCTGGGCAATTTATTTTAAAAGAGGTTGTTTTTCTAGGTACACTTTTGGGGTGGATAGAGAGGGCTTCTCAGCGAGGGGCGCTTTTTGGTGTGGATATAGGAAAGAAAATGTTGGTGCATTAGTAGGGTAGAGGATATGATGGATTAGTTACAGTCAGCAAGATGATGATCTTCTGAAACAGACGCGCTTCTTTTTCTACTCAATCCGTCCTAGAGAGAACGTAAATCTCACTTTTCAAGCTAAGATTAGTGTAGGTGTCAAATTACATATTTATCCCTACTCTATCATTCTAGAAACTAAAAAACAATGGTTACATTCCAGAATGTTTTTCTCGTGGATGAATAGAATATGATAGTTTTTAGACATGTAGTGGTATTTTTAATAGGTGAGTCCTATTAGAAAAGTTGATTTCAAGTCTACATTTACATTCTTTTTTATACAAGATTTGAAACCCATTATTACATTCTTTTTGGGATGGAATGAGTATATACATCCATCTATATACTCCCTCATGCCGGTTTACAAGACATCTTCTTATATGATATGACATGATATTTTAAATTACATTTTATTATTTATTTATTTATTTATTTATTTTCTACTATATTGTTTATTATGAGTATAAATTTATGATTAATGGATAGTATATTTGATTACATATCTAAGAGTATCAAGTTTATACCATAGTAGTTGAAGTTGTTAGTAAAAAAACGGTAGTGCTAGCGCTCGGATGTACGCCCGTGCACTACACTTCGTTTCACGCGCTCCTTGCAGCGCCTGCGTCGCTCGAGCGACAAGAGGGGAAGGGGGCGGTGCCTCCGATTCGGAAGGACCTAGCCGTGACGTCGTATGGTGCCCTGCCGGCACCAGGAGGAGGACACATCGAGATGATGCAGCAGAAGGCGAGAAGGAGAGATGCAACACCCGATCTGCTTTTGAAACATCCAAATACAATTTATGAAGACAGATGAAACACTTGAAACATGTTTATGAAAAACTTGAAAAAAAACACTTGCCAACACTTGAAAACTATTGCAACTATACGTAACATCCAGATAAAATACATGCAACGTATGTGTGAAACATATGCAACATCCAGATAAACACACTTGCAACATGCGTCCGGAAAACACATATGAAACATTGGTAACAGACCTTTGCAACATACTTGTACAACAATTGCAACATATGCAACATTCTGATATACTTTTACAACATCCATCGGAAACACTTACAACATACCTCTGAAACACTCAAAACATATGCTTGCAACATGCGCTTTCAGCAAAAACATGGCAGTCAGGCAGACGGAGCCTGGCACATCGGGATCCCGGTTGTGCGGTCGTGGTGGAGAAGGAGGATGGCAGCGGACGGGCGGTTGTGCGGCCCCGGGCGATAGGACGCATGCGGTACCCGCGGTGAAGGCGACAATAACGGTTGGGTGGTGTGGCCTCGATGGCGGTGCGGGCGCAACGGCGGTGGAGGGGAAGGCCAGCGGGAGACGCGGTAGAGAGGGAGGCATGCGGGAGCCTCGACAAAGGCGGTCACGGATCGGATGCGTAATTTTTTTTAATTTGTGGTGATTGGAGGGGAGAGGAGGGAGCAGATAGGAACGGTAGCTTCTGAACGTCGGGTCCACCAACAGAAGCGTTCGGCGCAGATGGACGTCTGACTCCCCGCGTTACTGAAAAACAAAATAGTTTTTAGTTGTGTGAGTGGTATAACTTTGTGAAGACGCCTAGTTGTCTGTATTAAGAATGACATGTGGATGAGCACAAGATGCGCTCCATCCACTGCCAGGATGGCTAGTGAAAGCTCATCGTATGTAAGGATGAGAATGTATTCTCTCGTAAAGGAGATGCAGCTAACAAACACACCCAAGTACCCCCTCCGTCTAAAAAAAATACAATTCTCACATTTCGAGAGATTAAACAATTTCAACTTTGACTAAAATTATATGAAAATATACTAACATTCATGCTAGTTTGATTAGCATGTTTTTTATAATTGCATTCTTTTCTGAACAGAGGGAGTATGTCACAACTTACGGACACATGCTGGCGAGGTCTAGTGCTAAAAGAGAGCTTCAGGAAAACAGCCACCAATGGGGCACATACAGTAGTACCGCTGCTCATAGAACCTGTTCACCCGGCTTATAATCCGTCTTTTTCAGCTTGTTTTTTTAGCCGGAACAGTATTTTTTTCTCTCACAACAAATCAGTCAACAATGTTTTTCAGCCGGCTTATCAGCCCAACCGAACAAGAAAAGTCTGTCTGAGTAGCGTTTCAAATTTTCAGACGATCAGAAGAATGTTTGTTTGTTTGTTGATCTTCATATACTTTAAGCACGAGGAACATAGGGAATTGTTATTTTTGTGCAAAACTAACGACTAACGTTATATTCAAGCATCGACAACATGGTGGCGTGTTTAGTTCAGTAGCGGTAAAGTTTTGAAGTCCCGGAGGTAGTAATTAGTGTCCAATCATAGATTAATTAGACTTAAAAGATTCATCTCGCAAAATATATGTAAAATGTATAATTAGTTATTTTTTATTTATATTTAATACTTCATACATGTCTCTAAACATTCAATGAAAATAGATATAAAGTTTTTGGGTGGAAACTAAACAGCCCAGGGTTTATGGCTTTCGGTTGCCAATACCCGTTTGCTGAACTGAACTGCCGAAAGATTCCCTCGCGTGTGCCGGAGGATGAGCAAATACGGTGTGTGGCAACTCCTGAAGTTGCGTGTGCAGATGGTCAGAGCTCCGACTCCGAGGGATAGAATAGAATAGATGCCCCGGGCATTGGCTGCAATTGCACGCTTAAGCAACGCCTGGCTAAGCGCAATTAACATTAACATTTTTTCATTTATTTATACTTACACGTCGTTTCAGATCATATTTTCTAGTTTCCATGTGCTGCACAATCAGCTTGGAAAATATAATCACGAAACAAACCGTTGCCGATGGATCACAGATTCTTTTCTTTCGTTTTCTTCTTCTAGTTTCTTGCTCTAATTTTCTATTGCTGCAAACTTTTACTCTCGGTGCGATGTTGAAACTTGAGAGTACTACAACGACTATTTGACAGTTGCGATCCATCTCATTAACTTTTAACGATATGTTCGAATAAAAAAATCACTTTAAAACCATTGTTCATCAACACGCGGCCGTGCCGTGCACACGAGGTGCTATGTAAATTTACTCGGTCGCTATCAGGCTCGGCGTGTAGGTGTAGCTACGGATCATCTGGCATATTCTCTATTTATTATGAAAAACAAAATCAACCGAAGCGCAAACATCGCATTTTCATACATGACGATAGTGATAGTAAGAGACCTTCAAATCTTCAATTCCTGTGCCTATTAGTTTGGCAGCTCTGGCTGAAAGGATCGCGAGAATTTTTCCAATGATGCAACGCAAGACAGCTCAAGGAGCCAGGGAGGCCTGACATTTGAATGCACTGGTCAGGGCGGCGTATGCGGCCGAAAGGGCAACGAAAAAGTACTTTGGCAGCTGGAATCAAACGACCTGGTGGTGGTGTTGGCAGGGTTGCAAACGGATCAGATATTAATAGATAATGTTGATATCATATTTATTTTCATATTCTTTTTTCTTGAATTCAGATTCGGACACGGATAACTATCAGATATACCTACGAATACGGATTGTCTCGAATATGAATACGAATAAATATATATTGAATACGGGATAAGTCGGTAGCGGATAGTGTCGGTTACAAATATTTCTCCGAATATTTGAGTAAAAACGACATCTATATAATATACAACATGTGCTGCAATCTTTTGACCACTCTATAAGTCCTAATGACAACTAGATTATAGTACTTCTAGAAGCATATTATCAATAGTTCATATACAAGTCGCATTGTCATTGTATCAGTATATCCGAATAAAATATCAGGTATTCGATATCCGGCGAATATTGATGAAATTGTATTTGTATCTGTCATCCGTGTAAAGTATTCGAATTTTATTATATCCGTATATCTGAATAAAATATTGGATATTTGATATCCGGCGGACATTGATGAGAATGTATATCCATCATCCGTGTCGAATTCGCATTCGATATCTGGGAAATCATCCGGACATTTAACAAAAATGTCTGTATCAATATTTAAGTCCCTTCGGACCGACGGACAGTCGGATAATCCTTTAGGTGTTGGGTGTTGGCATGGGAGAATGTTTGTGGGGTCTAGATTTTTGTGCTAGGCACACGCATCCTATATTTATCCGATGCTTTTGTCTCTTTATTTTCCATTCTTTGGGCTCTACCTTAGTACTCCTAAAATATGCTCCTGAAAATAAAGTGGAACTTAATCGCCATAATTTGGTTAGCAAAAGTACTGGACCCATGAAAATCTTACAATACCGACCCCTTCGGAACGTAGAAATTTCGCATGAATCATATAAAAATTTCATAGGACTTAATTTATTTTCTTTTTTTTTAGAGAAAGGGGTTGCTAAGCCCCCAGCTTTATTAGAAGGCTAGATTTAATTTATTTTCACGTAAAAACTAAGGAAAAAGGATTTTTTTCTCTATTCTAAAGGAGCATAAATGGAAAATATTAGTACACAAATAATTGGTCAGAGAGACAGAGCCTTGCACGAAACGGATGTGAGTGTGTAAGCCACTGAGCCTGAATGAGCTCAGCTTTTGCTTTCGGCTATCCATCTAGGTGGGGCGCGACGAGTGTTTATATATTGCTCCCGCTATTTTAAATTATAGTTCGTTTGACTTTTTTTGACTTCAAGTTTGACTATTCATCTTATTCAAAAAATTTATGTAAACATTGTCAAATTTAAGTCATTATTAAACAACTTTTGTTAGTAAAGCAAGCCACAACAAAAGAAGTGATATTTTGCATAAATTTTTGAATAAGACGAGTGGTCGAATTTGAGATAAAAAAAGTCAAACGAACTATAATTTGGAACGGATTTAGCACGTAGCTTCTAAGCTGCAGCATTGCAACGTTAATAAACTTTGTAAAACTCATACTTCCTTTCGGTGGCACGTACCACGGCTTTAAACAGAATGATCAAATCATGATCACAGAAGAATCTTGTATTAACTTGCATATTCTTTTGGTTTTTTTACGGGCAGATTCGAAGAAAGATGTCGTGATACTGTACATGATTACAACGGTAGTGCACGTGTTGGGCCAAACATAAAGGACATCTAACATTAAAAAAAGGTACGGATTCCAGCAAACAATCATGTCAAAACCCGCAGCAGTTTAACCAAAGCTACCCAGAAATTTTTTTGTTTGATTATTGGCTCATCAACCTATCCTTAGAGTAGACGTTCATGTGAGCATCCAAAATAAACCAGCGAGATGGGTGAACGGAAGCCGCTAACCAATTCTTCGATGGAAAAGAAATTGTCCTATATACCAATTATAAGTTTACAACCTAATATATCTCTCTTCTAATCTCTATGTTATATACCTTAACTAGTGATATCTTAACCCTAGGAAAGGTTACATTAATTCATATCTTTGAGCTTCCGCTTACGTCTACTTAGGTGTCTGTTTGTGACCGTAGGGACTGTGTGAATCAATCAATAAACTCATGAAGACATCACAAAATTTGATTGGGCAGCACTAGCGCCTCGGACGTCCGGACGCCGCAATTGCTCCGCCCCGTCTGCTCGGATTCGTGCACCGCTCGCGTCAGCTCTATTTCCCGCGCTCGCATCCGAACCGCCCACTCCAGATCCGCTGCCCACGCTGCTCGGATGACTCGCCCCCGCCTCTTCCACAACAGCACCGCGTGGCCTGTGCCTCCTCCCCACACAGCCGGCAGCAGCCTGCGCCTCCTCCACGCGTTGGTGGCCACGGCTTGCCCCTGTTCGTCCTCATGGACACCAACGCCGGCGATTAGCACTTACAACATGAAAACACTCAAATGCAACACGCATTTGAAATAGATGAAACATTTGTGACAAACGCTTGCAACATGTGTGTGAAACATATGCAACATCCAGATAAAACAATTACAACATGAAAAAGAACACTTACTACAACATAAGACTGAAACATTCGGAACATACTGTTGCAACATATGTGTGAAAATATATGTGACATCCAGATAAAAAACGACTGCAACATACGTCTGGAAACAGATGAAACACTTTCAACAAACGCTTGCAACATGCTTCTAAAACACTTGCAACATATGCAACATCTCTTGATCTACTTTTGCAACATCCATAGAAACAACTGCAACATACCTTTGAAACTACTGAAATACCTGAAACATACATTTGCAACATAAAGGCGAAAGCCTAGACTGGTCGATTTCACCCATCGGGGTCGGAGCCGATGGCGAGCGGCGGTGCTAGCTCGGCGGTGACAGTGGGGGATGGGGGGCGAGGAGCGCCATGGCCGCCGGAGTGGGGGGAGCTCAGCCGCTGGGGTTAGAGAGGGCGCCGCCGGGGGTGAGGAGGGTGCCATGCCAGGGTGGGAGGAGAGCCGGATGCTCCCCTACAACACCGCCGCACCACCTCCATGGATCTCGCCGGAGGCGAGTGGATCTCTCTCCTGCTCCATGGATCTCGCCGAGTGGGGGAGAGGACCGCCGGATCGGGGGACGTTGGGGGCTCCCGGTGGAGGAGGACGTCGGGTGTTGGTGCGCTGCGGCAGGGGACGTGGAGCACGGAAGGGATAAGGGCAGGAGCAGAGCGGAGCAAGGCGTGCGGAAGTTGATTTTATTTTTTTAGGCAAGCGGCGCATGCGGCAGTGAGTGGAGCAAGACATCCGGCCTTCCGAACGTCTTAATGATAGCATTACCGAATTTGATTTGAAAGAGAGAACAATCCCACAACAGGGTTTCATAGAAATCGGCCTGTCGTCTTTGAATGTTCGGAACCTGGAAATACCGGCCTAGCCGGTTTTGCATATTGTGACAACTATAGTGCACGAAAAATTGCTCAGCGTAACAGGCTGAATGCAGATATTAAAGTGAAGATTGAGATGTTAGGGAAATCATTCAGAACAGAAGTGGCTTACAAGAAAATATAATATTATTCTTTCAACGATTATATGTACAATAGCTTCTAATTGCGAATGTGAAAACCTGAAGCACATGAATCAGCCAATAACATCAACAACAGGAAGCCATGCGAACAACAATGCTAATCAAATAATCGTAGATTATTGTACTGCTCCAATTATTAAACTCAACAATAATAGCCCAAGGCAAATATAGTAGTCTTTGTAGACCGAAAAGACAAGAGCAAAACTTTTTTGACCGAATGCAAGAGCGAAACTGAGGAAAACATTACAAAGCATAGCACACAGCAACCTAACTTCTAACTTATATACATAGTAACATATGGGCAAAGGGTGACAGCACATAACCAAACACTCTGCTTCATTGCCCAGCCCCTGCAGCATCCTCGACTAGACAACGAGCAACCTCAGCCTCCGGCTTAAGACATCAAGATCATCCATTCTCGACAAGCAACCTCAGTCTCCGGCTTAAGACGTCAAGATCATCCATCATTTGCACTCTCCACTGCTTGGCAAGCTCGCTTTCCTCAGAACCTCCATCCACATCGCCTCCATTGATAATCCTGTTAACCTTTGCCTCCCTCAGGCACTCCTCAAACACATCCAGCACAGCATTTGCCATTCGGTGCCATTGCTGCATGGCACCACCATTTTGCAGTCCACATTCATCTCATTGCTAATTCCATTGTTCCAATTGGGCAGAGCAGCCACGGTCTCACACCAAATATGATGTGTGCTATAAGAGCTGTACCTTCATGATCGTCCAGTTGCCTGCTTTCCTGCTCAAGGTAGAACATCCGGAGTATTCGGTACTGGAACCATCTGAAAACAAGCTGGGAGCAGAGGAGCTAATCACATTGTAGTCATGGGACAAATTGCATTTCTTCTCAATTTTCTTGATATGACAGAACAGAGGGACAAAATTCTGCTATGCTGTACTTGCTCCTTTACGGAAACTGTCAAAATTTGCGTCTTTAGATAGACTCTTAAAGTCCATTGCCAACAGGGAAGCTGTGCTAAATTAGATTGACATATATTACTACTTGTACAAATTATTGTTTAATCAACAATGAACAGTGGAATGCTACTTTTTCCTTTCCCTGATCTAAAATATTGGCTTTCACATATATATACTGTATGTAAACATTGTATGAAAAACCAATTAAAACTCCAATTCTGAAATGAACATGTCATTATTTTCACCTTTTGCAAGTACAAAAAATTGATATTGGTGTCAACCATAGCACTCAGCCAGTGAATGCATTTGCATGATATTCCTACCAGTACAATTATCACACATTTCATGGTTGATTAAATATAGAAACATACAAGTGCCTGCAGTCTTATTCTTAATCAGTAGAACATGCATTGTATCCTTCTACATTGGCTCTATGGAGCTCAACTCTCAATGCTAGTGTACTCGATCAAAGAAACACTGGTAACACATACTTGAACGGTTGAACTCCCAACCCAAATCCACAAGCTGCAATAATCCCATCCATTCGAAGAAACAGATTGAAACTTCGAGTGCAATTTGGATCTAATTAAAGTGAACACTACCAAACTGAACATACTCTCACCTTAGGTGGCAGCAATGTCCACGGTTTCTCTTCTGCTCCAGCATCTCATTCTGGATAGCTACCAAGCCACATGTGCGGCCTGCCTCTTCCTATCACAGCACAGATGAGTATGAACAAAACAAAGAGAAGGAAACTAATTGGATGAAAACAAAACTATCACGGTGGCGGCGGCGGCAGCCTGCACCACAATGGGTTAGAGATACCGCCATACCAGCGAAATGGACGGAAATGAAGGTGGCGATGATCTTGCCTCTCCGGCACCGCTGCCCACACTAGGTGATGCCACACCTGTTCTCCATGGATTCCTAGGGCCAACGCCGTGGTGACACTAGAGCCCACACACCCAAAACCATGTATTGCCTGCACAGAGACCAGCCCTGGCAGCATTGTGCAGAGGAGACTGTCACCTCCTTGGAGCTTGCTCCCACATGCCGCCACCAGGAGAGAAGGGAAGGGCGCTATCCCACCACTCCTAATCTGCCAGCCCAAGCAGCCCCATCGTCATCTGGCAGAGCTCTGTTGAGCCCGGAGGGAAGGCAGTTGCAGGCAGGCGGAGGGAGGGGAAGCCATGGGAGCAAGCGGGCACTGCAGGTGGGCGTGGTGGGGTGGAAGCATGGATGCGCTGCAGACAAGAGAGCAAGCGCTTGCAAATGATTCATGCTCAATGTAGCAGGCTGAATGTAGGCATTGTAGTGAAGCTATAAGAGAAGCATTAAGAGACTACAAGCGGTTAACCAGGAAGCATAATATTATTTTCTCACTGCTTACAAGTTACAAGTACAACAGCTTCTAATTGGAAAAATGGAATGTGAAAGCCTGAAGCTACATTAACAGAGCTATCATCTATATCAACAGCAGGAAGCCATGCGAATAACAGTGCTAAAATCATAGATTATTATACTGCTCAAATTATTAAACTCGAGGGTACATAGGCAAATATAGTAGGCTTTCTAAAGGCAAGGGTCAAGCTGAGGAAGACATTAGAAAGCATAGCACAATAACCTAGCTTCTATACAAATGGGGCAAAGGGTGGGAGGCACATCACCAAAGCCACCAAAATCTCTGCTTCACTGCCCAGCCGCTGCAGCATACTCAACGAGCAACCTCAGCCTCCGGCTTAAGACATCAAGCTCATCCATCCTCTGCGCTCTCCACCGCTTGGACAGCTCACTTTCCTCAGCTCTCCCGTTGCTCTTTGCCTCCCTCAGGCATTCCTCAAACACATCTAGGACAGCATTTGCCATTCGATGCTCGTTGCTGCGCGGCATCACCATTTTACACTCCACATTCATCTCATTGCCAATTCCATTGTTCCCATTCGGGAGAGTAACCACGGCCTCAGGCTGCTCCTGCACAATAACACCAAATCTGCTATCTGCTACCAGAGCAGCGCCTTCATGATCGCCGAGGTGCCCGCTTTCTTGCTCAAGGTAAAACATATCCTCGCCATTGGAACCATCCGGAAACAAGCCGGGAGCAGAGGAGCCAATCCCATTGTAGTCGTGGGAGTTGCTATCCCCAGACGCATCTGGGGGAGGGAGCGGTGTGCCCCGCGGGTTGGCGCGGCGGCGCTTGTTCCCGGAAGTTCCGGCGCTGGCCGCGAAGGGCGACGTGGCGGCGTTGGCGGGGTCCCACAGCCTGGAGCAGAGGTGGAGCACGTCGCGGTCGTGCGGCGCGAGGCGAGCCGGGTCAAGGCCCCCCGCGACGCGCGCGGACATGCTGCGGAACTTGTTCTTGAGGCGGCGGAGCTTCTCGGAGAGCTGGGCGCGGGTGTAGGGCTGGGGCATGGACTCGGAGAAGCGGTCGTAGAAGACGTTGAGGTCGCGCGGGAAGACGAGGCCCTGCGCGCCGCAGCCGAGGAGGCCCTGCAGGAAGCGGAGCTCGTCGGACTCGGACCAGATGCGCTGGAACTTGAAGGGCGGCTGCTGCTGGTCGGATCCGCCGCCGCCGGGCGCGGGCGCGCGGAGCGGGTCGGAGGAGGCCGGGGAGGAGGAGGATGGGGGCGAGGACGACGGCCGCGGGGAGCGGCGCTTGATGGGGAGCTTGCGCGCGGCGGAGGCCGAGGGCGGGGTCGGGTCGCCTGGTGCGGTCGGGTTAGGGTTGGGCGGGACGGGGACGGGGACCGGGACCGGGACCGGGAGGGCCTGTTGGTCCGAGGCCATGGCGCTGGCTGGCGCCCACGGATCGAGCGAGCGCGCGCCCCTCTCTCTGCGGGGCGGGGCGAGGTGCGACGAGAACGAGACGGGACGGGAGGGAAGTGGCGTGGTGGATTGGGTCGCGCACGGCGCGGCGCGGCGCGGCCGGACGGACGGACGGGGGAAGGTGGTGGGATGGAGACGGCTAGGGCGAGACGGGACGGGATAGGGGCGGAGGGCGGCCGATGGGGGGATTGGTTGGCTCGCCCGGAATCCGTGGGTTCTGTCGCCTCTGGGGCTCTGGCCGTGGCCGGTGGCCGATGCCGTACCGCCGTGCGTGCTCGAGTGGGTTTGCGGGCGCGTGGCTCGCTGACGCGCGGGCCAGGGTGTCGTTTGGTGCGGCGCGGGGACCGTTGCGCGGTGGGAGTCTTTGGGAGCGACGTGTATCATGCGACCGAACACTACAGCGGTAGATGAGCCGGGTCCTCGGTGGCTGGTGGTGGTAACAGACTGGAACGCCTGATTTTTTTTCTATTTCATTTTTTCCCTGTAAAATGAACTAATTTCGATAAAATTCCTGCATGATAGCTGTGAAATCCCTACGTTCCAAATAAGCTGTGAGTGGTGGTGGGACTGTTTACACCATGTTTTGTTTGGCTGAAAAGTGTATTTTTTCAACCGAACCAAACAAACCATTAGTTCTTTTTGTTGAGTGTTGCTTCACCTAGCCGAGCAAGAAGTCACAGGAGACTAGCTATTTGGATTCTAGACAAAGTTGCATGAGGCAAATCTGCTCACCCGAGTTGGCAAGGCTGGTCTTGCTCTGTTAAGCGAGGTGAGCAAGTTAGGCAAACATACCAAATTATTCCCTCCACTACAAATTATAAGTTATTTTAGTTTTTTTAAGATACAAGTAAAGATATGTATCTAGATGTATATTATGTTTAGATACACGACAAAAGCAATGTACCTAGAAAAGTCAAAATAACATAATCTTATAATTTAGAATGGAAGGGGCACTAATGGTCTGCTAAGCTAATCTAGTCGGCTTATCGATAAAGGGTTAAGGCTCCCATCAGACTCAGATTTTTATATACTATTATTTTGTAAAAGTACTTTGGTTTTATAATCACAAAACATTTGGATGCACTTTATATTTGAAAATCTTAGTTCTGCTTGGAGTTTAAAAAATATATAGGTTATTGCCCGTGCGTTGCTACGGGGTTCAACATGTATGTAATCTATGTATTTTGAAATGTTTTACGTGCACCATGGTTAAAAAGCCTACCTGTTTTGACCATTTGTTTTGACTCATCTATCAAATTTGAGTGAAATCGGCATCTTTTGAAAGATAGAAATTGAGATCTACATCTCTTGTTTCATAGTAATAATGTTGAGATTCTGCGCCAATCAATCCCATAAATTCATTAGCGAACCAGCCTAATTCACAAGTAATCTGAAACCAATGTAAGAGTTACCATGCTTTGTACACATAAACGTTGCATTTGCTTCTTAGAAATTTTTCACAATAGATGTCCCAAGTTTGCAGGGAATTTAACCGGTTCCTACAAACCTAACCTTTTATCTTCATCCTTTTTATTTTCTTTCAATAACTTGTCTTCTGCTATTTCCCTGGTACACATAATTCAATCATCATTATTAAAGAGTCTCATGGCCACATTCAAATTCATGTGAAGATATATTAAAAAAAATGTAAGACTGAAAAGACAGCCGTGAAATAGCGGCATGTGGACATATCACACAACAAAGCTTACATTGGTAAATGTACATGCTAAATGTCAAATATGAAAGCATACATGATAATCTGAACCGAACATATCACACAATCAGCTAAGTGCAAGGTTTAGGTAACCATTGACAAATAATAGGCAAAAGATTATTCACCACAGCCATAGCACAAGACCAAATTCACTATTAGTGCTACTACTAATCTACCTTCCGTTCAAAATTTAGTTCAAAGTGCTATCATTTGTTCAGAGTGCAAATTACTGTGATTCTACTTCTAAAATTGATGGCGAAACATGACATTCTACTTATGAAAATGCATATACAGATCACCAAACACGTGGGAGCGTCAGTCAGCTGTATCGGTAGTATATGCTATGAGCTATGTACTCTTCAAGTAATGCATCAAGCTGTGAGCGAAATACTCGAAACTCCATGATGAATGCGTACAAGAATAGAGTTGCTCATACCTTGTCCGGCTGCCCCTACAGGTACTTCGGAATTTCTCAATGGGATTTGCCACAAGAATCAAGGCAACAAGAATTTGTTCAGCAGATGAGGATGTTAGAATAGGCAGTGGTGAAATATTTAATGGCAGAATAGGCAATGGTGAAATATTTACCCTGTTGCTCATGCAACTTGTGGCATGAAAACTCTCAGGTATTCAGTTGTAGAATGACTGAAGGAGGCGTTTTCTAAAAGCTGACAAATGCTTACTGTCTGGTAGCGATTGGAGGGTTAGAGAACTTCTATAGGTTAGTGTTACCTATTCTGACAAATGCTTACAATCTGACAAATATTGCAAAAATGGTTAATTAAGGGCTAAGCCCTGTATAGCAAATATTGGAAACCGGACTAACATTTGCCATGGCTGAGTGCTCTAAAAAATGCAACCTGACATTTTGGTGAAACCAAGGGATTTGTCAATATAAGGACTGCTATCTCCTATTTTGCACAATGCAAATAATTTGAGTATTTTGGGATTCTAAATTTAGACAGGTTCGCATCAATCTAAATTCAGAACAAATATCATAAGATGCCAAATGAATATTCAGAGATGCAGCTGAACTCAGAACAAATGACTGAAATGGTATGATTATGGATGTAGATATACCTGTCTTGATTTCCACTTGTAATTCCTGAGTCCCTATCTGCAGTAAAAATCAATTCTTAGGCCAGAACCAGAAAAAGATGGAGCGAAGAGCAGGGATACATGTTTTGCATTCAGTCAATCCAAGGTTATTCAGAAATAAACTCAAGGTAATCAATGTAATTTCTTTATAATTTTCAGTTAATCCTAGCATTCACAAGTTTCTAACATGTAATCAGGACTCAAGGTAATGTCTTTTTTATGGGAGTCTAAACTGTTTGCTTACTCTTACATCTCCATTATCAAATATTGTCGAATACTCTCACATCTAATCAGGCCTCTTACGCACTCCAAGTGCAGAAAAGCCATGGTATAAGCAGCAGGGCCGGGACTCGTAAGGATGGCAATGCATTTGTTGCTGATAGGCATCACCCATCATAAGAATTTCTTTTACCCATGAAAAAACCTGAACTCATGTACTGGTCATCCATTATTTGCTAAGATTGCGCAATAGCAAAAGTTGTGGAAGCTTAAATTTGGTTATCGATTATACACCAACAGGGCTATAAAATAGACTGAACAAACACCTAAATAAATAAGTTAAAGAGATCAAAATAACTAAATCAAAGGAACATTTCAAGGCATCAATTATCTCATATCTTCCAAATCACAATATATGCCAAGCTACTCAAGAAGAATAGTAAAGTGCCTGCAACTCCAGGACCAAGCTACTAAAAAATTATTTAGGTGTTTGTTATTTTTTTTGGATAGAGTGCAGCCATCAAATTTTAATTTTCATTGGCAGCATATAGATCAAGCACAATTGCACATGATGTTGTATGCATGGTGGTAGTCTAGAACTGAAGCCCGATTAAGCAGTTGCCTAGTAATTTGCATCATTAATTTAAACTTTGTCGAAGGCTTTCTAGATAAAAAATAAACTGAATCAGTAAAGAGGGGGCACTGGCCACTGACTTTGAAGAAGAGACCCGTTCAACAGGTAAGCTGCCTCTCGATCAGTTAGCACGTAGCGATGGATCGGAGATCAACAACGGCAAGTATAGCTTGCACACGAACTGGTGTCAGCACTGATTAACCTAACCATTGACAGGAATTGAAATTACTCTGAGACTAAAAAACAATGATAGGGTTGATCCAAATGGTTTAAACAGAAAGCATGTCCCATTAAACCTTTTTATGTCTCAATTGCTTACTCGATTTACTGCGAATTTTCTGCAAGAAATTAGTCTGTGTTTAGATTTCTTATTTTTGCTACTGCTACAGTCACAATACTACTATTAATGCCAATATATTATGAACTAAGCTAATAAAAAAGGAACCACACAGATCCCTAGTTGCATAAAGTAATATACAATAGTAGTACACGATAATTCAATATCTGCATGTCGTGGAGAGTTTGACAACTATAATATGAAAATATCGTATGGGACAGAAAAGTATACACAAGCAGATAATTCTAATTTGAAAACTGCAAGACAATATCAGGAACCATCATTTAGAGATGCCTATCAGATTCGCAATGATAAATACTAGTGAGTCATAATTCATTTGAGGGCAACAATCATATTAAGGCAGAACAAACAGAGGAAAATAAACACACCAATAAGCGAAGCATTGGCCAAGGGAAATCATGTTATCTCATTAATTGGAAGCTGTAACTGATTTGAACCCCAATGGTCCTGTTTGAAACATGTTAGAGAGTGAGAGAACGGAGAAACTAAAAGTAGGGGGTCTGTTTAGATCTAGCTTACAAACATAATCCTCACGTAGACAAAAGGATTCAAATGGATTCACCTGTCACCCTCGTCATCAAAGACATGCAACAAAAAAATTAGAGGTACCACTTAATAAATGATACCTGCAGACATGTTCCAATTAACAGCAGTGAGAAAACATAAAAAAGTTTTGGAGCATTAGCAAGACCATGCTAATCTAGTTTATAAAGAACAATGTTTTAAAAAACGTTAGACGCTAGGCGTGCGCTAGCCTAAAGTTTAGAGTTTAGGAAGTTTAAACGAGATTAAACGTGATTAAACGTTTTTGGTTTTTTTTTATTTTTGTGATGCCGAGAGCAAAAGCAGTACTAATAACCCAACTCGAAGTAATAACAGTGATCATACCTGTACACTTGTTTCGACATCAGTTCCTTTCCTCCTTAGTTTCTTGCATTGAACAGCAGCTAACAATCAAAGAGAGACAAGTTAATAATCTGAAAACAGAAAAATCAAATAATAGGTAAAGAATAGAAACTCATCTATGAATATTCGTCGAATCCTGGTCCTGCACCGGCCTCTTCTTTGCAGTCGTCGAATCCTGGTCCTGCGCCGGCGGCCTAGCCTCTGCTGCAGGCCACGGCCCCTGCGCCTGTGGACTCTGCGCCTGCCAAGGAGAAGGAGAGCCCAGCGATGACTGCCAACGGCGGCGAGGAGCTACCAGGCGGGAGTAGGCGGAGCCGCAGAGGCTGGAATGGAGTGCGAGCCGACAAATCCTGCTCTGTTTCTTGTGGCCGATTTGTGCTGCCGCGTCGGGCCCGCCTGCTTCTTTCCCGCGCCCTCCCGCGCTTCTTTCAAGCGCGTGGCGTGCGCGCGATTCCTTTCCCGCCCGCCAGCAAGCCACGCGCTTCCCGGTCTCGCAAGCCACGCGTTTTCCACCGCCGGACTTCGTTTTTTGACCGATTCCGCGCGATTAATCACTGCTGCACGATTAAACGAACGTGTAAACGCGCCCAACGTTTAATTGAACGATTAGCCCCTAAACGCAACGTTGGGGCAAAGTTTAGCGTTTAAACGGGATTAATCGCCGATTAATGACGTTTTTTAAAACCTTGATAAAGAAGATATAGGTTACCCTAAATAAGTTCACATAACTCGTAGCAGCACATAATCAGTACAATATGAACCGATGTAAAGTATCCTAGAGATCATATTTCTACTTAAGTGAAACGAAAATTCAGATCAACAGCACAACTATATAAAATTGACACTGAATAGCAAGAGCAAACGACAGTGATGGGCTGTCCAACAGAAGTTATTTTAGCCTTAGAAGAGGTTAATTGGATCATATTTCTACTTATCACACATTTGGGCATGCTTCCCGATTTTGATTACAACCAGAATATGTTACCAGATTTAGTAGGCAACATGCTGAACACGGAACTAAAATTGCCAAGAATTCTAGCAATGCATTGAAGGAAACATATTGTACAATCTGAAGGAAAAAATAAACAGCAATGAAATTTGTAATAGTGTTTTTTCATGCTAGCAACGAATTAGAAATTTTTGTCACCAAAGCTTAAATCCGACAAACACGTGCTAGTGATTAAACAATAATGAAGTAATGGCTGACAAGTAACAAAGGTTCGCTGATCATGTGAGTAAAGCCAACAAATCTGCTGCCACTGAACAAAGAAGACACAGGCTAGCTGATTCACATACATGTTCACCTGCTACACTACTGGTGCCATCGTGCTGAATAGAACTGAGGTCCTGCACCCTAGTTGGTCTGTTGTGTTGTTTCCCTGAAAATGGAACCAAGTTACAGCTGCAGACAAGTGATCGAGTAGGTGAAATGAAAATTCAGATTGAAGGCACGTCATTATTGTTGGAATACTGCTCCAATCTTCAAAGATAAGTGAGACCATGGAATATGCTCCATGTGATTGGTGTGGACATGAGTAATGATATTACGATTATCACACTACATATCAATGTTAGATGGCCCTTGAGGAAGATACGTAGGGGAACACAAAAATAAACAAAGTGAGAAGGGGTTGATTTGCATATGACCTGAACACACAAAGTTATTAAACTTCACCCCAGTGGTTGTAGTCACGGTTCCCACAACAACTTCTCCCAGCAGCACAACAGAAATGACCCTCTTGAGGAGCAGTGCAAAGAAACATATGCAATAACTGAATCACTCAATTTAGCAAGCATATGAGAAGAAAAGGGCTGCTGGAACTATATACCAAGGCCAAAATTATATAATAGCTAGGTAACTATGTATTGTAAACTCTGAATGCATACAGGCCATACACATTCTCATGTGCACAAGCGTCAAGATGCCAATATCCCACCAATTCTGATATTTTCATGAGTACAGAGGCAAGAGGAACATGTGCATACTGACCTAATTTGGATTTCCTGAGTGTGCAGGTGATCAAGGGTGTTTTTGTGCTGTTGTATCTGGTGCAGCTCCTTCGGCTAATATCCACGTGAACACAACCAGCAAAAGAAATTCCATCAGAAAAAAAACAATGATTTGTACCAGAGCTCTTTGGGCTAATATATTGCCTGCCCATGAATAGTAATGAACCAACGACTGATAGAATAGACCCTCTCGTCCACCACTTACATAAATAGCTTGCAAAAAAATCTCAATGTGTGAGCCTACATTGTACATGTTAATTCAATCCAAGGTTATACAATTTAATTAAATCTGATGATAATGGCTTCCAGTTGCTAATCGTACTGAAGGAAAGGTGTATATAAACCAATAGAACAACAATGAAATACAACTAATAATACTGAGAAGTACAAAGTCAAACTGATATGCAAGTTACAGAAGCAAGTTATAGTTTGCCAAACTTGATTGTCAAACTGATATGCAAGTTACAGAAGCTCTTGACATGGGAATATCGGCTGACTCTGTGCAGTTGTCAATTTTTAATCATCCAAATATCAAGTTAAAATCTGAGGTATAAATTGGACAGCTGCCCAGTATGCAAGTTCTAGCAACAAGAAAAGGAAGTTCTATCCTGATGATCTAAAGATCGCCATTTACCTAGAATTGTTAGCAAAAACAGATCCTCCTATTCTTCGCCGTGGAGTACTATGTAACGCCTGAATCAACAACCTCAATCTGATGACACAATGCCATGTGTGAGCATATGAACTACTACATGATCTAACTATCAACCAAAGCAGAGCAAGCAGGCCCCATTAACATGACATTGTTTTTCTCTGGTTGGACATTAGGTTCACCATCAAACTCACCAAATCTGTTTTTTTTTTTCTGAATTTTATTTTTATGAACTCTAATCTGAATTTTCTTTAAGCAAGGCAACAATTACCAATTTATTGATGCCGTAATGTTTAAACCCAAAACATCATACAAAATTTTTGACGATGAGTATCACATTCGTATTGGCATTGATACATTGTAATGGATTGAAGCACACACAAGTAGCATGGCCTGTTAGTATTGCTCTGGCAATGTTTTAGTTGTAGAGATTATGTCAGTATCCCAAATTTAAGTGCATTATAAGCAGGCCACACCGCCACACCAGCAGCTCACCATCTTGTGGCAGCGCCGCAGTAGGTCAACCATCGTGCAGCTCCGATAACTTGGAAAGCAGGAGAAGGGTGAGGAGATCCCAGTTCCCAGAAGAAGGTGACTCACCAGGTCGAGATCCGAACTGGAGAGAAGGTTGGTGGCGGTGCCCTGTAGCTCGTCGTGCGCTGCCGCCGGTCGGCCAGTGGATGGGGCCAAGCACTGCTGGACGGGGAAGAGGGCCGAGCGCCGCCGGTAGAGGAGCCGCGACCGTGCCGCCGCGCCGCCCGCGCCCGTCGGACGGATTCGCGAGGAAGAGCCTTACCGCTCCGCCTTGCCCTCACAGTGCCGCACGCTGCTGCCGTGGCGAGGTGACCAAGTGCCTCTGGCCGGGGAAGGGGGCCGAGCGCCGCCAGTAGAGGAGCCGCAACCGTGCCGCCACGCCGTATGCGCCACACCGCCCGCACCGGCTTGCCTTTGCTGCCCACGCTCGCGCCTGTCCGTCGGAGATGTGAGGAAGAGCCGGGACGCCTTGCCCTTGCTGCCCGCGCCACCTCTGCCGTCGTGACGCCGCTCTGCCGGGAAGGTGGCCTCGCGGGGCAGACGGAGCCCGCCTTCTCTGGTTGAACCGCAGGCCAGGAAGTGTTCTCCTGGTTGAACGCATGGGCCAGGAGGTCGTGCCTGCGGCCAGGAGGCGGGCGGACTGGGGCCTAGGGCTGGTGGCCAAGCGGCACCGACGGCGAAGACCTGGCGGGGCGGCGGCGGGGAACCCTTGGCTGCGAGACGGGAAGGAGTCGCACGGGGCGGGGAAGGGGAGGGGAGAGGAGAGGACGATGCTTTTTTTCTTCTCGGAGGCAGGCAGCGGCAGATCTGGGGGCACCGGACCTAGGGGCGACGGCCGACGGTGGATCTAGGGGCGGCGGCCGGCAGAAGATCTGGGGGCGCCATACCTGGGGGAGGCGGCCGGCGGCTGACCTGGAGGCGCTGGCCGGCGGTGGAGAGCATCACGGGACCTGGAGGCGCAGGGTTGCCGATTGGGGACGTCGGGACGCCGTGGATGGATGACATGGGAGATGAGGGAGACGGGATTGGGAGGGAGGGGTGGTGATTGCGCGGTGATTGGCCGGGGGAAGCCGGGCGGGCGATGCGAGCGAGCGAGAGCTTGCGAAGCCGGGTGAACGATTCCCTTAAGAATTTTTTAGTTGTAGAGATTGGTGTTCTTGCCATTTATTTGATACCTGTAATTGTGAATTCACCCATATTTTTTACAACATTGCCAGGGAGGATTATTGTAATATAGTGTTTTGATTATATTTGATCTACTTATAATCTAATCTATTTGGACAATAATTAGATTCTATTACTTGACTATTAGAATCAACTAGATCTAAAAAGGTTATTCATTTACCTATAGAAGTTTGGTTGATACAATCCAAAACTAGAATTGTACTTCTTTCGTTTAAACTTACAAGATGTCTTGTCTTTTTTTTAGATATATTGTATTTATACTGTGTATATAGTTATACGCTGTGTCTAGATATATTATATAAATATATTAGAAAAATCAAAATATTTTATTTATACAATATAGAATGGAGTTTTCACACTGTTTTTTCGTTGATTGACAAAGAGGGTTAGTAACAAATTAACAATCACTAAGACAGAGTCTCAAAACCCCTTAAACCCTAATCCTATCTTCTCCATCCATTCCCCTACCCATGTTCGCTTGATCTTCACGGCCGCCGCTACTCGTCCGCCATGGCTGCCTCCTCCTCCAGGCTCCTAAAGCTCACTCTGAGCTCCTATTTCCTCCGCTCCTGCCGCCTCGCCTCCAGCTCCCTACTCCCCACCGCGTCACGCTGCCACCCGGGGCCGCTCCACTCCCTCCGCTTCTGCTCCGCGGTCCCCGCGGTTGTCGATGTCGCCGCCGACCCTGCCGAGGCGGTTGTATCCGCCGGACACCCGTGGCCGGAGTGGGGCGACTTCCTCGATAAGCTGCGGGCCAAGGGGTACTTCGAGCAAGGCCGGCCCTCCTCCGCCGTGAGCTCTGGCGAGGGAACCGCCGGAGATGGGGATGCGGCGGTTGCAGCTGCATCTGAGAACGCAGCAGCGGCTGCTTCCGGTAACATGGTGGCGGCTGCGGCGGATAGCGTGGTGGCCTCGGAAGACATTTATCCTTTCAGGGACGAGAACAGGGTGAAGAATGCTTGCCTCAAATTTGCGCGCGATCGCTACGATCTCCTCAGGTGCAAGAAACCTTGCGACTCTTTTGCTCTTTCCTTCTATGCAGGAATCAAATTTCTCGGTCTCGTACTTTATGTAATAATTAGGATACACGGATCTCGGAATTCAGTTTTATGCTGCACAAATCATCATGCCACTGATTTAGTGGAGATGCAGACGCAAATTGCTAATTGGGCCTTTTGGTGTGCTCATGAAACAGGATCCAAAGAGTGACAGCCAATAATTCTCCACTTGCATGCCTTCCATTATATCAACACTTCCTGCATTTTTTACTTAGTGACTGAAGAATATCTACTAAATTTCTGCCGTACATATGAGGATATTTGGTAGAACGCTCACTGACTATGTTAGTCTTGAATTATGCCCCCACCCCACCCCTCTTCATAACTGCCAACTTCTGATTGACATGGAATTAAATATTGCACATATAAACTGTAACATTTGGGTCATGGTTGTCTTCACTGCTTATGTCATGAACTGGGTTTTCACACCCATGACCTGGCAGCAAGCATTGTATATCTTCTGGCTAAACTGGATTTTTATTTGAGTGCTTCAACGCTGCAGCTCGCTTCCCAAGCAGGATATTCAAGCTATTGTCACGTCTGGCTGTCCTAATAAAAATCGGAAGCCCGTCAATTCTGCAAAAAGGTTGAGACAGTTTGTGGAGGTCAAAGAAGAAGATGTAAGCTTACCTGTCATTTCTAAATATATAATAGATTCCCCACTTTATTTTTAAATTTAACTACACAATAACAATATCATTGTATTGTGCCCTAATACCAGGCATGCAGCATTTGCAAATTTAAGGCATCTTGTGATAAAGCTTTTGTCACTCCAAAGGACGAGGCTGAAGTTAAGACTGTTGATGTTGTTCGCATACTGCTAAGTTATGCAATGGATAAAAACCTTTCAGGAGAAAACTCAGTTATCGAAAGTGTGCAAGAATCTGCAAAAAAGCTTCTCTCACAGCTTATTGAACTTAGCGACACAAAAATCGATACATCTCTTCCGAAACCTGCATTACAAGCTTCTAGGAAGGCTCAGGGCTCAGATGGGAAGGGGAGAGAAACAACTGCAGTTGAAATGAAGAAGGGTGACTGGTTGTGCACTAAGTAAGTTCTTTATGTTATGCAAGTGAATCTTATGAGACATTCATGGGAGGGGAGGAATGAGGGTTTATTTTTATAATGTTGTTTATGATTTCTCTCTACCTATAGAAAGTAAAAGCTAGCGACCATGGGCACGAGTTATTTCTGCATGGATTTAAATACGCTGTTGAGCTGTTATTGTACACTATGTGTTTGCAACAGTTAGAAGATCATGGCATTTTACTTCACCACAACATTCTTCAGAAGGCCATCTTTATGGCCATCATTTCTTACATTGGTCATTGACTACTAACTTCCATCGGGATTCCTCCAAGATGCATTAAAAGTATTAGTTTCATCTTCCATGGAAGTGGTTTGACTGGTTTATATGCTTATTCATTACTTCATCACTTGCAATGCTTTGGATTGTTGATACCCATAACTCCATAAGGAAGTGTTGACCTTTTTAATGGCTGTGGCCAATTCAATTAAGATTGATTCTAAAGCTCTGCAGGACACCCAGGTTTTTTAGCATTCTCATCGAACTTTTCTGTTGGTTCCTATATGCATTCCTCTTGGTTTTGAAAAAACAGGAGAGCATACCTTTTGTGTCGGATTTTGCACAGCTGAAATGCACACTAACATATTGACGCATTGGACTTTTTCATTAACGACATAAGCTGTTTCCATGTCATCTTATATAATTTCAATCCTGAAGCATTCTGGCATAGCATTCTTAGATATTTTGCTGAACAGCACTTTCACCAATTTATATTTTCTTGTAAGGTAACAATATATGTTTAGAGGTTTGAACCAAGTTTTGGAAATTTCATCCATGTTACAAGTATGTTTGCTAACCATGTCTAGTATTGAGAGAATTTTCGACCTCCTAATGTCCATAGATGATGCAAATATTTTAGAAGGTGAAGTACATAACCAAAACTGTTTCAAGTCGACTTAAAATCTGTGTGCGATATCTTGATGTGTAAATCCTCATTGTACATGATGACAGTATCTTCAAAACCAATCTTTATGATACTTTTTTGTATGATCATTCTACATAGTTTTTCTTAATACTATCATACCATCAATTCACATTTCAAAATTATGACTGCAAGAATACTGTGATGTGATGATCCATATTTGAAGGAAAAATAAGTTTTATTAACTGTTAACCAAAGATACAGTACAAATGGTTGTGCCATTTTGTGGGCTATTGTCATGTTCACTTCATTGTTTCTCTTTTCATTTGTTCATTATATATTCTTTGGAACAACTGTTGATAGCATTATGTTCTTAAACTCCCTTCATCTTTGGCAGATGTAACTTCTTAAATTTTGCTCGCAATGATTGCTGTCGTGAATGCAAAGCAGATGGACCAAAGAAGATAGAAGCATCCATGCCTGAAATGAAAATGGGCGATTGGATCTGCATGCAGTAACTTTCACCTTACATTATACCTTTTTCTTCCATTTCTTTCCAGCACCGTTTGATTTGCATCACCCTGTCTGTGCCTCCTAGGTGTAAGTTTATGAACTTCTCTCGCAACAAGATTTGTTTTAAATGTGAAGAACCTCGCCCGAAGAGGCAACTCAATCCTGGAGAGTGGGAGTGCCCCTCGTATGTGGCAGTTTAATCTTCTCTTGTCACTTTCTCAACTTTTTGCATGCTAATCAGACATTGCCTCCCTTTACAGATGTGACTTTGTCAACTTCCGACGCAACATTTTCTGCAAGAAGTGCAATCGGGACCGCCCTGAGGATGATACTCAGGATAGTCAGCTGGGATTGAGAAAAACGAGAGGGGCTGGCAAGAGTAGAAGATTTGACTATATTGATCAGAAGAGTGATGATGATGACAATGTCTCTCCCTATGAAGGGTTCTGCAAGCGTGGGGCAAGCATGAGGTTGAAACCGGACCAGAGAAGAACCACTGCCAAGAGCAGAGGCTTCGACGATCTGGAGGATGGTCTCGTTACTGCCAAGCATAGAAGCACCAAGGAAGACGAGGATGACGAAGTCTTGCCGTACGAAGGTGTGCGCAAGCATGTTGTGAGCAGAAGGGCAACGCCTTCTCAGCGGAGGTTCACGGCAGCCCGTAACCAGTAATAATACCCGAACTTGGAGCTTTGATGACTCCGTTCTGTAACATATTTCACGGTTGCATACTACTTGGTTGAGCAACCGTAGTTTCATTATTCAGGCCATTAGCATAATTGGATATATCTTTCTCAGAAGGATGACAATTGTAATCTAGAAAGAATTTTGACAGCATTGCTCGCTCTGCTGTGGTGCAGACGAGGGACACAAGCCTGTTCGATCTGTAGTGTTATTATACAGATTATTAGGGAAACCACATTGATACGACTGGCCTTTTAGAAGGATTTCTTTGTCGTCACTTCTGTATGACGAGGTATGATGATCATGTTGAACTTGTTTTGCTTTACATAGTTGAAATTTTCACAGGTGAGCTGCTGGTATGCTCTTAATATTGTTGTGCCCAACTCGATGGACCTTGAAGTTATCTTATACAGCTTAAGATCCCAGCTCTGGGTTCCTTTCTTCATGGAAGTAATTGTTACAATGTGTTGGGCCATCTGGACTATGCGCAATGATGCTATCTTCAATGGTCTGTCGCCGTCTGTCAGTCATTGCAAGGCGGTCTTCGGGAAAGAATTTGCTCTAGTTATACTACGAGCAAAATCTAAGTTTTTACTTTCAATTGTTCAATGGCCAGAAGCCTTTGTGTAATCTTGCTTACCTTCTTTTGTACCTTTTTTGTTTCCTGAACTTTTGTACTGCTCAGTTTTGTTTATTTCAATAAAATTCAGTAGGGGCTTACACCCCTCCTGTTCCATAAAAAAATTTCACAGATTTATGGCATCAGCTATGCACAAAAAATGTTACACTCTTGGTTTCAAATTGCAAGACGTTTTGGTTTTTACATTGTTTTTACTATGTAATGCATATCTAAGTGCATAACAAAAACTATGTATCTAGAAATGTCTTGCAATTTGGAATCGATGGAGTACATTTTTTACCATTTTACTAGAGAAAAATAGAACTGTTACAGATGGTAAGAGCAAATAGGATCGTGTTTTTTTTTTCTGGCAGAACAGATGAAGACGGGTATCACTTTGTTTGAACACTGGTGCAGAAGAAAAGAACATTCGTGGCACAATCCTTCACAACAAAAGCAAGAATGAACTTTATTCTCTAAGGGAATAAAACTAGGAACAGGAATGTATAATCCACATGCTTGAGGAGACCCCCTTGAACTACTTCACAGACTCCAGCCTACAAAGATCACGAGTCAAGCTTGAGAATTCAGAGCATCTCCCTGACGACCAGGTTGATGCCGAACAATGCCGTGCAGATGATCAGCCCAACCCCCGCCAGAATGCTCAGCCTCCTGCAGTGTGCACCAACGTTATAGCTTTATGGACAACCATAGCGATGCAATCACCCACGGGTTACGGCGAGCTTTTGCTAAGAAGAAGACGCACCCAATCTTCATCCGGTTAGCCGGGACGCCGGTGGCGTATCCAGTGAAGTAGAAGAACCTCGCCACCGTGTAGAGGGCCCCGAGCCCGGCGGCGACGACCGGGTGCTTCAGGCCGCCCAGCAGCAGCATGACGAAGAAGAGCGGCATCACCTCCAGCGAGTTCTGGTGCCCTCTCTGCTCTCACAAGCAGTCAAGCACACAGGAAAATAGATAGGAAATTCGATGAGGACTGGACAGCGGAGTCTTGGGCGCACAAACCAACCTGCACGCAGTTGAAGAGCTTGGCGTCCTTGTTCTCCGACTCGATGGCGTACATGGTTGGGTAGAACACCTTGTACTTCCTGCGGGCCTTGCCCACCTGGAAGCTCATCCAGAAGTTGAGCATGGCGTACGCCACGAGTACCAGCACCACGTAGCCGTACTCCTTGGTCAGCTCGATCGACGCCACCATGGCTACTTCCTCCGTCTGTTCTGCTTCTCCTGCTATCTTTCTATCTATCTTTCTTTCTTTCCCTGCAAATGGAGATCGTTTTCCCCCATCTTGAACACGGAGATTTTGACTCCGACAAGTTGCTGGGTAGAGGTGAAATTTGGTAGAGTCAAAGTCAACGACAGGAATTACAGTAATAAACTTCGTGGTTTGTACATCGTAATGCGTGATGTCTGTCAACCACTCTACCTAGACTATTCAGAGCGCCATACGAAGTTAGTTCAGAGACCATTTCGCCATTGAACGTATCGGCGTGGTACACTAAATTTTGTTCTGTTCGAAGAGACCATGGGCATAGAGAAGTCGATGTCGTTTGTTTGGAAATCGTTGGTAATGTTCTCATGGGTTCCTCCTCAAGTCGCCTTTAGGAATTCATCGTGAACATAGGAATTCTCAAAACAAATATGCACCAGGGCACCAGGCTGATATCAGAACTCAGAATTTAGGTGTATAATATAAGGGCGCCTTCCACGGTACTACAAGATAATTAATTACTAAAACAAAATTTCAATTATTTTAACTTTTAGCACATAACTCATAACATAAATAGCCTCACGTGACAACTAGTAGTATATACATGAGATTAGCTTTTAATCAAGGGATATCAACGTTTATGACACTCAATACAATAAATATAAAATGTTGATATTTTTTTTAAAAAATAATGATATTTATTTAGTATCTTAAATATTAATATTTTTTATATAAATTTAATCAAACTTAAGATGGTTTAAATTAGGATAAAATTAGAATGACTCCTCTATAGGACTGAGTTAATATAAAAAAATGTTAGTGGGCCTGTTCAACTCTACTTTAATGCAGTGCTGCTACTCCTTCTATCTAAAAATAAGTGTCATTCTCGCTTATTGAGAAGTCAAACGCTTTTAACTTTAACCAAATATATATAAGAAAATATTAATATTTATAGTACATGATATTATTAGATCGTTGAAGCTATTTTTAGTAAATTTATTTAGAGATATAAATGTTGCTAATATTTTCTATAAACTTAGTCAAACTTATGAAAGTTTGACTGACATGAATACGACATTTATTTGGAAGTATTGTGATAGCGACATTTATTTTGGAAGTACATCTGTTGTGAGAGAATACTGTAAGGATAGCCTACGAGTAAAATAATGTAGGATAGCTGACGCGCTGCAATCAGAAGCCTAGGTCCAGTATTTTTTTATAGATTTAATCTTGAATTTTAGAAAGCGACAAGTGTTTTTTTGGACCGAGGGGCGACCTGACAGGGCTGGGTCCTTGGCTCTTGAGGGCGTATTCTCCAAAATTCTTCTTCGCATACCCGGTGGTTCCTCCCCTAGTCTTTTTATCTAAAGAAGTCCAAGAACTGTTACCAGCCGATTAGGGTTGCTGTGCAGTCCATGCAGAACTGTTACCAGCCAATACCCCGCATACAGTGGATAAACATAAACTCAACAAGATTAATTCAGCACCGTTACACGCCGGTTTTAGATCGGTAAAAGTTAAGGATCATGCCTCAAACACAAACCATCAACAACCATCTCATCTACAACGAAACCAGAGAGTGACAAGCAGCAAGAACTGTAAGATTCATGCTTCAAGCCATCTGTCTCCTCTTATTCCGGCACAGCCAAAAGTGAGATGCAGACGCAGTCACTACTTTGCTAATCAACACACACACACACATAGAAAGAAACGAGCATACAACTATGCAAACCCAACTGACTCATGTCACACAAAGTTTCATTGCTCAGGCCTCAAGTAACTTGTCCCATTAATCCAGTCTGCAGCTCACACGTAAACCAAGTTTAGAGTGTCTCCCTGATGACCAAGTTGATGCCGAAAGATGCCGTGCAGATGATCAGCCCAAACACCGCCAAGAAGTTGAGCCCCCTGCAGCACGCACCGCAAGCAGCTCAATCAAGAACTTGTAACCACTACTAATAATAGATGGCATGAATTACTAGCAACAATGCGAGCTTTGATCTAACATATGTCATTTGCTACAACTTCAGATAACAATCTCGTTCAAGTGATCCTTCATGCTGCCCATATCAGAGGGCGTCGTGATAGTCGCTAATAAAGGCAGCCAGGTGGAATTAGAATTTGCAATGCCTAACCATGGCGACTCCACAGAAAATTGTGAGCAAAACTTAACAATCAAGGTCTTTGACACTGGGCAGAAAGTAAGCGGTGTGTTAGCTACAAATGATGAAACTAATACTCCAGAGCAAGAGACTACCATAACATAGACCTGTGTGAACAAACCAGACTTGCCAACCAAGGTCTATGCTAATGGTAGTAAATTATTTTTGCAATGCCTAACCATGGCCGACTCCACAGAAAATTGTGAGCAAAACTTAACAATCAAGGTCTTTGATACTAGGCAGAAAGTAAGCGGTGTGTTAGCTACAAATGATGAAATTAATACTCCAGAGCAAGGGACTACCATAACATAGACCAGTGTGAACAAACCAGACCTGCCAACCAAGGTCTATGCTAATGGTAGTTAATTATTTGAACACTAAAAATTTTGGACAAAGTTGTGCGGAAGGTAGCTGATGGCGTAGCTACAAAGAGTCAAATGATCCTAAGAATACTGATACGAGCACAAAAGCAAAGTGAACAACTTGGAAGTGCAAGTGCGCAATAAATTCAACAATCACTTAAGGCTATTCTAAATCAAAAGTGCAAGTGCGCAATAATTATTCTAAATCAAAAGTGGTTAGGATCAGAACAAACCCCTACTAGTACTAATCTCTGTAAACTTTTTTATGCACTATTTCAATGAACTTCTGTACGGGTGCAAACCCCTCCAGTTTCCTCAAAAAAAAAAGGCCATTCCTACCAACCATACTGAACAGCAGTTGACTGAAACCATAGCAAATCAGCTGTGATCAAACATGTGAAAATTCACCTACCGGTGTAACCGGCCAAAGTCTCAGTCCACAGCAATTACTTGTGTGAACATTGAGAAGCTGGACAGTTTGACCAGACAAGCAGCTAGGGCCTCAGGAAAAAAAAAAAGGTTGCTATGGTGCAGAAATTCAGCACAAAGGCTCATTTAAAATTTATAAAAAGCATGCACCATTTCAACAGTCACTTGACACCTACATTTTTTTTAGATAAAGTAAAATAATCGGCTTCATCCCTTAGAAATGCACCACAGCACCAACAAGTGCACTTCATAAACCTTAATGGGGTTACGCTATCCCTGACTACTGTTGCCGAACTGACAACCGAGCACTGGCTACCTAGGGCCTACCCACTACCAGCATTCAGGACACCACAGAATATAGCAGAAGCTTCGAACCACAAAAATAAAGCAGATTAAAAAAAATCTGTGATAACGTGGCTCGCTTTTAAAGATGTGGAGAATTTATTACAATTGGTGGGGATCACTTGTACGAGTATACGACTACCACTCTCTACATTTTCATGGAGAGTTTGAGAGTGATAAATATTTCATAACAAACCGAAACATAGAAATCAAGTTAAACTCTGTTAATTCTCCCTTATACGATTTATGTTTGGATGCAAGTGCGTGGAGATTTCATCATTTGCATCTGACGCAAGCCACACTACGGAAGCAAACTTACCCAATCTTGAGACGGTTGTCCGGAACGCCGGTGGCGTATCCCTTGAAGTAGAAGAACCTCGCGACGACGTAGAGGACGCCCAGCCCGGCGGCGATGGTCGGGTGCTGCAGGCCGCCCAGCAGCAGCATGACGAAGAACATGGGCATCATTTCCAGAGAGTTCTGGTGCCCCCTCTACACTCAAAACAACACAAGAACCAGCAGAAATTTAGATGCCACCCGTCCTCTCCCTCTCTCACAATAAACCAACCCCTCACAAGTCACGAGCAATTAATCACACGCAATAGAGGATGGCAGAATCTTGGCGCACCTGCACGCAGTTGAAGAGCTTGGCGTCCTTGTTCTCCGACTCGATGGCGTACATGGTGGGGTAGAACACCTTGTACCTAGAGAAGAATCACCGCGGAAACCATCAAATATCCGTTGACGAAATGGGCGGAGACGAACAACAATGGCGACGAACGATTCAGATTTCGTAGGGCTTACTTTCTGCGGGCCTTGCCGACCTGGAAGCTCATCCAGAAGTTGAGGAAGGCATAGGCCACCAGCACCAGCACGACGTAGCCGTACTCCTTGGTGAGCTCGATCGACACCGCCATGTCTGCGCCTCGGTTTCTCCTTCTATTGGAAATGGAGATCGGGAACGAGGATGGAGGACGGCTGCAGGCTCTATTGGAAATGGAGATCGGGAACGAGGATGGAGGACGGCCGCAGGCTATGGTCTGAAGACTTGCTCATAGTGGATAGACACATCTTATAGGGGCTGATGGCGTCTAGAAGGCTCTAGAATCTAAACTTTTTTTTTTAGCCTAGAATCTAAACTTGCCCTCCGGCTCAAGAAAGCTTTGACCCAGCTGGGCCGCTTTACTCTATTCCGCTACCAGGAAGACTGTGTACGAGAAACCAACGCCTTGTTTAGATGCGCCGATTCGGCGCCGGCGGCACTGTGCCGAAATACTGTAGCGTTTTGTTTTTATTTGGTAATAATTGTCCAAAAATTGATTAATTAGACTCAAAATGTTCGTCTCGGAAAGTACAACAAAACTGTGCTATTAGTTTTTTATTTCATCTACATTTAGTACTCCATGCATGTGTCGACATTTTGATATGATGGGAATCTTCTTTTTGCATAGTAAAATTTGGGGTGAATTTGGAAGAACTAAACAAGGCCCAAGGTTTATTCAGCTGTCATGTGCGCATAAAAGAATCGTTTTTTTCTTGAAGAAAAAGATAGAAGACTCGACGAATTGCTAGTCAACGTTAGAGATTAGCTACATACGTCATGCGTGATGCCAGTCTACTGATCCTTAAATATTGACGTTGTCAATAGAAAAAGAAGTTTAGAAAGTACATGTGAAGTTATACAGAAGATACAAATTGAAGAAACAAACAACTGATGAGCCACACTAATGTTACAACTTTCTTTCATGCTATGTGGTCTGTGGTCCGTGGTCCGTGGTCTGTGGAGCATATAATCGGTAAGCTGTTAGCAGGCTCTCCTAGGGCGAAATCTCCTAGGGTACACTCATGCTTATATCCCGAGAACCTCGATGTCACCCTCGGTGAGGAACATCTTCCCTCTGTTTGCATTGTTGGCCCTTCGTTGGGCAGGCGGTTGCCCTCGCTGTGAAAGGAGAATGTGTTAGCAAAAAACTGACATGCAGTTCTGATGCTAACAGAATCGGAAACACGTGAGTTGCGCAATACCTTCCGCAAGACAAATGCGAGATAGAGATAGGAAACCTCCCACTCATCTTGCGACAGTGTACCTGCATTTTACGTATTATAGAGCTTTGAGGTGGGGGGGGGGGGGGGGGGGGGGGGGGGGTGAGCTGGCAGCATTCAGGGGTAGAAAATCTATAAGGTTGACAGGGACATTACTTTGGTCCTGCCTTCCGTCACCAAGGGCACCCAGCCTCCGCATCAGCTCTGTAAACTCTGGCTTTTGCAAGTACTCGTGTACAAATTCATGGAAGTTCTTCATCAGAACCAGCTCGAGATCATACTGCAAAACATTGGCAAACAATATGTAACAACTGTTGTTGAGGCATAGGCTGCACAGAAGACTGTTGAAGAAAGAGAACACTCCAATACCTCCTCTGCCAATAATTTGAAAAGATGGAATGGAACAACCCATTCTGGGCAATCAGCAGCATCCTGATGTCGCAGAAGAATTTTATTCAGTAGAATAGAATTTATAAAATACCAGAAACTCCAAAGGAAGCCATATCTGGGAAACTACTAATTTGAGACAACAGAAACAACTTGAGTACATACCCAAACTAGACTACAGATATTCAAGTCCAAAAGACTATTCAGAAATTAGTGCCAAGATCAATGATCCTTAGAAGCATATTGAACTAAACGAAATACGAGGCATATATTAACGAAAAACTAGCCCCACTGTTACCTCTAAGTGGAACTTGTACTTGATACCAAAGGGTCTGGATGCAGGGAATTTCTACACCATCATCAAAACAAACAAATGGATCAGTTACTATACCAAAAAAAGGGAGAATATTATAAATATCTTACCAAATTTTACCTTTTCAGCGTACTCCTCGCCAAAGCTAATCCAGTAAACACTGTTTCCAAATTCCAACCCTTCAGCTGACCATAGCAGAAGAGTTTATATACTTGTCATACAGCTTCCAGCAAATACAGTGACAAAGTTAACCAATGTAAGATGACAATGGTTGTTTACAGCAACATACATTCTTGAAGCCTTTTGATAATGACATTGGCATCAGGCATTGTCCCAATAAAAATGCCTCCAGGACGAAGTAATGCAGACACATTTGCCAAGGCTTGTCTAGCACGTGCTTCAGTTGACCATGAATAATGTAAAGCAAACTGAAATATATAGAGTGATTAAAAATGGAGCACACGAGGAGGGAGACGTTAGCCTCGATGGGCAAGTGGTGGCCAAGAAGGATACTTTTCGGTATTTAGGGTCGATGCTACAAAAGGATGGAGACATTGATGAAGATGTTAGGCATAGAATTTCAGCCGGCTGGTTGAAATGGCGTCAAGCTTCTGGCGTTCTCTGTGACAAAAGGGTGCCTCAGAAGCTGAAAGGTAAGTTCTATAGGACGGCGATTCGTTCGGCGATGTTATACGGTGCTGAGTGTTGGCCTACAAAAAGGCGACATATCCAGCAATTGAGTGTAGCAGAGATGCGTATGTTGCGTTGGTGTTGTGGGCACACAAGGAGGGATAGAGTCCGGAACGACGATATTCGGGATAGGGTTGGGGTGGCACCAATTGAGGAGAAATTGATTCAACATCGGTTGAGATGGTTTGGACATGTCCAACGGAGGCCTCCTGAGGCGCCGGTGCGTAGTGGAGTTCTAAAGCGGGCCGATAATGTAAAGGGCGGTAGAGGTCGACCTAAACTAACTTAGGACGAGTCCGTTAAGAGAGATCTTAAGGAGTGGAATATCTCCAATGATTTAGCTATGGACAGAGCGCTTGGAGATTGGCAATCAACGTGCCTGAACCGTGACCTCTTTTTGTCTTGTGCCCTTTATGTCCCTTTATGTGTCTCCCTGTTTCTCATCTCTTTTGGGTTTCATCTCTAGCCTACCCCAACTTGCTTGGGACAAAATGCTATGTTGTTGTTGTTGTTGTTATTAAAAATGGAGCACATATAATCAAATAGAATTCCTTGTTCTGACATCAGGGAAGATTTTTACAACTTTACTCATTAGTAACTACTACTTAAAAGTTTAGAAGATTTGAAGATGCATTACCAATTAAAAGGGCATTTTAGACATCCTAGTCACATTTTGTTTTAGGAACATCAGAGTCACATTTCTTTTCTTGTGCAAAGCGATGATACTAAATGTTTAACCACCTTGTTACGGAACATTGTTTACTAACTTTACATGATAACTGTCTACCATGACTGCGTTCATGACCATTTAGATTTAGAGAAGGCTCAACAAATACAGAGCTGCACTAACAAGAAGCAAGGATACAGTTGGACCCACACAACAATAGCAATGGACCATTGAAAGCTCAAGGGCTAGAAGTACAAGGCAAGACGACTCACCTGACAGCTACATATATCAAATGGAGCATCCTCATATAAATATTCATCCAAACGAGCCTAAGGAAGAAAGAAAAGAAATTGATCAGTCATGTAAATTCATTCCTCATTTTCGTCTGAACAAGTAATGTATGGTGGGTTGTTTTTCTTTCATTTGGGCATTTAAGCTTCATATTTGACATGGTAATGTCTACAAGCACTATAATATGAGAAATACTTGGTATTTTTTGTGGTATAAGGGGTACAGCTGTACTCCCATGCACCTACAGTAGATCAGCCCCTGATAAGCATGTGATATTATCACAGGCAATACACTATGAGGTGCACTATATTCTGCTTAGTGATGTGAAGGGTAAGACAATATTATCATCTTTTCAATAGAGTATGAATAAGTCCAGGAGTGCTCTATGCAAGATGCCATGACATTCTGACATAATTACAGAAAATAACAACGGTTCGAAACAGCCTGTGGCTCTATGCCTGGTAACATGTTCATTCTATTAGTGGGTTTGCGAATGCAAAAGCAAACCATCAAGTTAGTCATGGCTAATCAAGTAGCTTGCATCTCTTTACCTCGTAGCAATCAGTACAAATAAGGCGTGCAGGGAAACTGAACTTTTTCCTTCTTTGTTGATCTGTATCACCGTTGTAGCGAGTCATGCAATCTTTTATCTGAAAGTAAGAAAGTGTAAGGCCATTATATGCCCATGCTCAAAAGTGATGCAGAAACACAAAATATATTGCACATCAGATGATATTACAACATAAAGTGTTCAATCGATTAGTTCATACTGAGAATTCAAAACAAGTTGTTATGTATTAGCTTCATCAAATCTTCTAAACTTTTTGTGTACTTGTACAAATGTACACATAGAATTAATGCCTCATGTGACAGGAAACTAACCGAGCCTTCAGCAATATCAACCCCAACATAGTAGCCAACCTTGGCTTTATCCCACTTTATCAAATCACCTCCCTGCATTACAAACAAATAAGCATAGCTTAATGGTTAATGCTCCTTCAAGCCCAGGAAGTAAGTAACCAATTGATCTTTCTACTATGCAAAGGAACCGTAACATGGCAGTAACCTTCCCGCAAGCAAGATCAAGAACGCAGTCGCCCGGGCGTGCATACAGCTGGATTAAAACACTCTTGATCTGCCCAAACACACAGATTGAACAGTTACCCGGTCAGCGTTGTCACTGGAAGGATGTATCAAACATCACGGGTTGCCCATTTTATCAAGAATCCAGGGATGGCCGGGTAGGCGTGGCAAACTGAATTGAGACCCACCCAGTTGTTGAGCTTCTTGAGGTGGATGATGGGGCTGTTCTCGCGTTCCTCGAGGGTCTGGTTGGACCGCGCGCTGTAGTGGTCGGCCACCCGCCGCGCGCTGCTCCGCTCCTCCGAGTACCCCTGCTGCGCGCCATACCCTCCGCCTGCCACCCAAGCCCCAAACCCTAGTTAGCTACCCAACCCGACCGCGGCAGCTAGCCTCGCCCCGACGCCGGCTGGTGAGCAAGAGAGGAAGGGGGCGAGGTGGAGAGGGAGTACCTGCGCCGTACTGGCGCTTGGGCGCGGAGGCGAAGGAGGAGGAGTGGTCGTCGCGAGGACGCTTATTCATGCCGCCGCCAACGGATGTTTTTTTTTTGAGAGAATTCCTCCTTTAGCCCTCTTAAAACTCAGCCTTCCTCCTCCTATGGCCCCGAAAATTTTGAACTTGTCTATTTGACCTTGAAACTATATTTCATTGCCTATTTGGCCTTTCCGTCAGTTCTGTCGAAAGGCTTCCGTTAACTCAACTGTGTAGCAATGCAAAAAGACTTAGTTGCCCTCCTCCTCCTTCTCTGTCCATGTCGAGCGCACGGTCTTTTGATCGCACGGACGGTGGCCCTCGCGCTGTGAAACCCTAGCCCACGCCAATGCACGACCTCGGCGGCCGAGATCCCGGCGAGCCGCCGCTGGTGGACGCCCAGGCGGCAGCGGGGCTTCCGCGCGCGCCCAGGCGGCGAGGCCAGCCACGAGCCCCAGGCGGCCGGTGTTCCCGCGCGCGCCCAGGCAGCGGGGCCAGCCGCTCGGCCGCAGGCGTCTGGTCTCGTTCCAAGGCAGCCGGGACAGCATCACACAGCAAGCTTCGCCCATGGATCATCCGATGCGGGCTCTGGGCTTCTGGCTCTGCAGCAACCGTCGCTTCCTCGAGGCGGGCGGCAGCCATGTCTATCAGTTTGAGCACAGCAGAGTAGCGCCGCCCCCTCGCCGGCCTCAGCAGCAGCGCAGCGCGTGGGCGCTGGCACGAACCCCTCGCCGGCGCCCACGCGGTGGCCGCGACGTGATACCAGTGAATGGCCGCGATTGGATCCCGCGGCGTAGTGGGCGCTGGAGTAGCGACGTACGGGTCTACAGGTGCTGGTGCCACCTCTTCTTGCTTCTTGGACGTATTGGTGTTGGTGGCCATCAGCGTGGAGTCGTAGCATGCGTCAGTGGGGCACGGTCGCACGGATGGGAAGTCGTAGGTGGTAGCCGGCCGCCGGCGTCATCTCACCATAGCGACGCAGCGTTCCAAAGCGTCGCCATCTGTCACGGAACCGCCCAAATTATAAGAACAAAAGTACAAAAACAATCGCCAGAGCAATTAAATTCCCGTACTTAAGCTCTTATAACTCCGGTAGTCCAATAAAATCACGAGGGATTTCAAACCAACCAACATATAAGCCAAGATCGTAGTGGTCCAACATAACAGGTCATATGTTACATCCATTTCATAAGTAATTCAACATATATCGGAGTTCGGTAGAGTTATTACAACTCAAGTTCAAAAGTAGCGGAAGCAAAGTAGTTTGAAAACTAATATCACCTTAATTTAAATACATGCCAGTACCAAGGTCAAATTCCAACAAAAGCATGAGAGACAAGGTAGCGCAGACGGATCATGCCCATGATCACACTCCGCCACTACAGTCGGAGTCTTCCAATTCTTGCAGTAGCTATGTTATATCACAACCTGCAACAAGTGGGAATAAACCCTGAGTACGAGAAGGTACTCAGCTAGACTTACCCGTCATAAACCAGAAATAATGACACCAAGGAGTATGCAAGGCTTTCTTTCAGTGGGCTAGCTTGACTTATTTGCGAAAAGCATAAGTTATCATGAATAAACTAATTTAAGTCCTTTTTCATCATATTTATTATAACCTATTCAATCTAGGTAAGCACCTATGCTAAAGCAATCACTTGATTAAGCATTAACATCAAAGGTTACCATTTCAGGTTCAGCATTTCCAACATCATCCACATAACCATCCGTGTTCCATCATCATTACTACGATGCAGTAACTCGAGTCAAGTGCTCACTATCCAGGAGCGATGGCGATTCGAATCGATTATTAACCAGCTGGTAGTTTATTCCTCACACAAACCTCACTCACCCGCTAAAGTGAGGTATTGGTCACCGAGTCAACCATTCAGGTAAAGTCGCGAGCTTGCCAGGAACCACATGTACCCGGGGGCCGTCCGACTGCTCTTTGGCCTTATCATCGCGCCCCCGTTTCCTGCCACTACTGCTCCGGTACAGTGCGTTGCGGGCAATCCACTCGGCCCGAATAATCTCTCAGCTTCGCGGTCGAAAGGTACCTTATTCGGCCAGCTAAATGTGAGGCATGCGTTCAACATGACCCGAGGCCCAACAACGGTCGGTCCTTAATCGACACAGGCGGAAACTACAAGCACCCCAGAACCCTGTCTGGTTGCCCCATACTTATTCCGCCCGGTCTCCAATTATTCGTCAACACTTGGTTATTTTCAGGATATCATCCATTCCATCGCTAAAATATTTCAGTAACCACCTATAATTGCCGGTGACAGAAAATCATCGATCGCTACCGGTCTAAGCAGGGCTAAGCAATATTTTCGGTCCTGAACCAAAATAGGATTCCAGGCATATTTACGGGACAAGGAAGGGATATATATGCAGCAAGTGTTTTCAATCAACTCCTATAACTTAATGCAACAATACATATATAACATAGATATACTCAATTGCTTTTGTGAAGTAGGAGGCTTAGAATGCTCCGGGGCTTGCCTGAGATCGAACACTTAGGTTAGTGTTGACAGATGACACTCGCTTGGCGAGCATCTCCCATCCCGGCACTTGTTTAGTCCTTCCATCTTCGGGATAGGTCCACCAAACACCGTCTTCAGGTTTGGCTTCAACATCTCATCCTTCACGTGGTGCATCTAGCGAACCTAAATGAGATGCAAGATGCATGCGTATGAATATGATGAATGGTAACACAAGATGCATCACATAATCATGCAAGTAAACACACGATTAAGACATAGACACCAAAAGCTATTTAACTAACCTCACACAACCAATTAAAGAGGGCAAGCGCATCAAGCATAACTCAGGTTTAACAAGATCACAAGTATCTTAACTTGACCATCATCAAGGGTATAAGCCACACTTAGCAACACATGGAGTAAACAACCATAACTAGCATCTGACAATTTCTGGACTGCAAACAACATCTACATGTTTGGATCATAACTGGAGTTATACAAATCCAATAGCCATGCAACAAGACATTATGGAAAGCTTATGAAATTGTCTATAATTCATCTTTAATCGTCTTAGCATGATTCTTAAGTTAACCAAGTCAAACATGCATAATTACAGAATCTGGTCCAGAGATTCCAGAGAACAACTAATTCTGGAACCCAACTTGAAACAGTCATTACTCACAAACTATAAGGCCAAATGCCACCAAAATTTAACACAAGCTAGATTAATGAGTTATCTACAACTTTGTTATAAGCATGTTTCTCAGCAAACATCATTTTCATGGTGCAATTACCAAAGTCCCAGAAACTGTCCAGAAAAGCATCAATTGCAAGAATAAATATTAACTTACATTCCAAACATACATTTGGCCACAACCAATGTAACCATCATAAAGTGCATGTTAAATGATAACAAAAAAGTATAGTGCTCATCATTAAATAATTTCTTTTAATGCATTTCTTAATTTATTTAAATAGCAAGGTGAAATAATAAACATATACCAAAAGTCCATAATAAAATCTATAAAAATTACAGTATCTCTTACATACACCTAATAGTCTACTGTACAAATTTCAAGTCATTTGGAAATGTATATCAACCTCTATGAAAAAGACAAATGGTTATTGCAAGAATTCATGTGAGAGCAAGATACACTAATAACTCACTCAAATGACAACCAAAATTCATGAAATTTTTACCACACATTAAACATCATATGAGTAGCATGCCACAAAAATTTCACTTCATTTGGAGCCCTATATCTACAGTTATGAAAATGAAAAATACATCTAGCATTAAAAACCTAGCTGTACAAATCCATTTTTACAGAGAAAACTTTAAACTAAAACATGCCATATTATAGATCTACTGCATATATAATTTCACAAGGATTCCAAAAAGTCCTCATTTGCTATTTTATGATTTTTCTACAATTTACTATGAATTTCCAAAGTTCTAGTCATTTTTCTGCAAAAGAAAATTACTAAACCGAAAAGGATAAACACTTTTGCATTGGTAACCCTGAACTTCCCGGAAAACAAAATCCAACGAATAGGTCCCTGTAGACACTGTTCATATGAGTCTGCAGTTCACAGGAAAGCCCTTCCCAATCTTCAAATTGTTGCCCGAGGTCCCCACCGTGAACTTGAAGCAGAGGACGCCGGGGATCGTCGATTCAGGCCGGAGGGGCGGCGTTGGTGGCGAGGGAAGTGCACGGGGGCAACAGCGGCCACGCTCGTATGTGTGGGCAGTGATAGCTCGGCCGGAGGAGGAGTGAGGAGGGCTGGCCGCGCGTGCATGCGGCTCCGCTGCACGCAGACCGGCGGCGGCGGTGCTGTGGGGCGCGACGAGCGGCGAGAATGAGCTGCGCGGAATCGGGTGGCCACAGCGCGACCACGGCTGGTCCCCGCTCACGCTGGGGCAGGGTGCAGCGGCCAAGCCACGCGTTCGCACTGCGGCGACCAGAGCAGGGGCCACGGCGGCTTCGCGGTGAGGCGTCCTGGCGGCAGGAGAGGTGAACGTCGGTGGCGAGCTCACGCCGGGGGTGGAGCCCAACAAGGCGAAGGCGAGGGTGGTGGCGGCTGGTACAGAGGCGATGCGCAGCAGTGGCAGCGAGCTCAGCTCGGGAACCGGCCATGGCGGCGCGCTCTGGCGCGAGTGGCAGAGCGAGGGCGAGGGAGAGGCGAAAGGGCGCCAGGAGGGGTGGAGAAGCGAGTGACGCGCTCTGGTACTTCATAAGGGCGCGAGGAAGGGCAGAGGCACGTGGCTACGGCGTCCAGCCATGGTGGGGCGCACTCTGGTGCATGGAATCCGCGTGGCAAAACGACGAACACGTGGTGTGCGCGAATCTACCCGACTTCGGATCCAATTTCGGCATCTTCTGTTTGGATTCGGATCTTGGCACCTGAAACAAAGTTGTTACCCTCATAAAGCTCTCCGACTTTCATTAAGGGCTATTGGCCATTAGAGCTCTGATTCAGCGGCTAAATAAGCTCAAACTAGACAATGTCAGCGTGTTAACAAAGATTAGGGAAGCTCAAAATTGCTGATCCAAATGAAGTCAAAATCATGCCAAATTTCTCTGAGCTCTTCTCCAACAGATACACTCCAACTTTTATTTTTGGCTCAACTCAAGTTGCTTAACGAAAACACGAGAACGCGACATGCCAACGTCGACGACGATGAATTCCAGACTTAGAAAAATTCTAAGTCTGAAAACATAAAACAGCCGCTGATTCATTCTTCGAGCCTCTGTTTGACTTATTTCCAAGTTGATCTAGCTCTTGGTCCAAAAACAAAGTTTGTTCTACATGATATGGACTACAACTTTCATTTAAGGTCCAACCTCAAAACTGGTATAGAACCTACTGTTCTACTTTGACCAAAGTAGGATCACGATGAAGCTCAAATTATCTTTTTTTGATCAATTGGAGCATTTTCTGGGCATTTGCTCAACACGAACCTTTCACGACTTTTGTTGTAGAGTCCATCTAGAGTCATTTGGGCAAGGTTACAAGGTTTGGTTGATGACCTATATTTCCATTCACTTATTAGTGCAATTCAAGCACTTAGTAAAACCATTCCAACGAGCATATAACTTATCATTTCATGTGACTTTTTGATTCCAAACGTCATGAAACTTTTCCAGTGACCAATATAAATAGGTACTAAGGTAAGACATATGAAGATATTACAATAACTCTACCCAAGCATATATCTTGAAAATGGCCTATGTATAAAGCAAGGGTGCAACATCCAAGTTTAGGTTGGGGCTTGCTTCCATAGGTTTGACCTTGACATCTTCATTACCACTTAATCTACCATGTTTGAGCTCAAACCCACTGCTTAACTGGTGGCAAACACCTCGGGTGTTACAGCCCTCCCCCCTTAAAAGAATCGCGTCCCGAGATTCGGTGCGAAGAACTTTCTAAGGGAAGAGAAATATGTTATCCAATTCCAACGTCTGCAAGTGCCTTGGGCTACTTAGCTTCAAGTAGGAGAGAGACTAATTGGGCAAGACACTTTCTGATACTCGCTTTACACAGAAACTTTTGTCTAAAGAATTTTCTTCACTGCCTTCCATGAAGCATTGTTACTTTGGGAGGAATCCAAGACAATACGGTACTTCGTTCACGGTGCACAGAGAGTACTACGAGCATGGGCTAATTACTCATAGCATTTACTTTTCTAGTAGCATAGCATGTACAACTTCCAATGAGGGTTGGATCCATATACGCGATAATCATTCTTTAAGGTTATCAGAAACCGTCTAACCAATAGACAAGGTCTATACCGGTCATAGATGACTCACTCATTCAGATGCCAACGGATGGAAAATTACATATTGTTCCACGTGTGCAGTTCTCTTTCTCTGATGCCAACACTGTATTATCTGAGTTTGTTGAGGGAACAGTGAAAGTGATAGATGACTCTGTCGGTTCTGGATTTCTGCCAAATGTCACCTAAAAAGATGCTCTTATACAAAGGCAACAGTGATCTGAGTTGAATCAGATACAATCTCTTGGGTAAAAACATATATAAAGTACCATAGGCACGTCAGCAGTAGAGAACATTTTCTGAATATTTTCTGGCATTTCATCCAATAGAACCTTGAACCAAAACTGTTCATGGTACTTAGGGGCACAATGATGCACATCAAAACTATGGACATGCTTTCTCTAGTTCTTCACATGGCTAATACAACATCTTGTACTATATACATGATTGTCCAAGATGGAATTGACTTGATAGCGCATTTGGAGAAGATGCAACACTTGAATTGATGACCGGCTTCATGGCCTCTTTGCTTACTATTGTTCATTGAGACATAACCATCATAGCTATCGAAGAATCGTTATGTGACTGGAGATTAACCTTCTTACTGGTAACTAATTAGTTGTCTCACAACACTTAAGTTCTAAATCTTCACTCTTGATCATAACAATAATTGCAGTCGAGGCACAAACAAGTGGTCGGCATCGAAGTCTACAGATAAGGAGTCACGCCAGATACGGTCGATTTAACTATATGACCATCCTCCACAAAAGGATCAAGACTTTGATAGTTAGGTCATATGCACCATGTGACGATCGGTTCTTTTCCAATGGATAACTTGTCCAATCATTTAGTGTTAGGTGCCCATTCGATTCAACAAGGATGACATACATTGCTCAATCGATGACCGACGTCGTACAAGGACACTTCGGAGAGTCACTTGTCTACCACCTCTTGCAGTCTGTTAATGTTTATGCCGGTGACTGATCTTCAAAGGTCATCTTCTTAGCAACTTCAAGGGATATCTACTACATAAGGTCTAAGATATGAATCTTCAGATAAGATATAGGGAGATAACCAAGGAAAACGGTCACGAGAATTAACACGTCGACTGTCGTTTTATAATGGATCATGACTAGCAACCCTGATACCAGCGCGTGCCGAGCAGCACAACCTTGCGTGCGCGCCCACAGGAGGCTCTCGGTTTCGTCGCGGCACCATAGAATGCTAATCGTAACACCATTATTAAACGCACAAACAAAGTGGAATATCAAGTGACACCGATTGGGTGGTAAGAACAAGCACCAGACAAGGGAGGAGTTGCAAGCAAGGGTAGTTACAAGGTTTAGAGCCAACAAGGAGGCGATCTGAAGATTAAAACACAGCGCAAGGGAACATAGCTTAATTGCTGAAGACAACTGAGCAAGGGTTCTCGGTCACGTTGGACAACAACATGAGATCAAGATTAACAACGTTGAGAGACGTTAGAAGTTGAGATGGACTTTAGCAGACTTCTAGAACAAAATGATACACCGATCAGAGATTGGGTTGATAAGATAGCCACTTGATTTCGCAAGCAAAGATTTCTAGATCAGACGACGAGAGATTAGTGTTGCTCGGATCTTTTGTAGGAGAGACAATCGGGAGGTCCAACATGGAATTGGATATGGTCTCCAAAACTTGGCAAGCAACCACTGTGGTCAAGATCGACGTTCGTTAGGACTTAACTTGGTTGGTCAATGGAACAAGTGCATTCTCCAAAAGGTAGCGGACGTCCAAGGCCTAAGCAAACATATAAGGGGACTACGCTAGGGCCTACGGTTCAAGCAAGGCATGGATACAAAAACATTCAAGGGCTAGCAACCACGTTTACAGCTCTGGCTCCTACGGAAGAATCTAATTAGAGACGACGACCATGCGATTACGTAACGTGAGCGTTGTTCTAGGATAAAGCATCTTCAACACCCACAATTAAGTACTTTCATAATTACATGGTTAAACATGTAATTATGCCAGTAACCACAGCTAACTCTCCCCTAGACCGATGGTTGAACGGTCATGCTCTCTCAACTCACACTTACCTTGGCGTAGGTGCGACGTTGCAAGAATGTAACTCTAGCGACATATATGGCTATTTCATATATGAAGGTAACCACTACCATTCGACCACAGGGTAACGGTGCGGTCAAGTTATCACTCATACATACCTTGGCTTGGGCGTAGATGCAAAAATTTAAAACCCCCCAAGTTAGTACTTAATTAAGCCACCTAAGGGTCCTTAATTGGGCATAAAGGAAATGACCACTGGCATACTTAGATTTAAAATTTAGATTTGAACAAACCTATATAAGTAGTAGCTATAAGTTGTTAAAAACATCATTTTGCAAACAAAAAAATTTTTGTTTTCAATACACATATGACATGTTTAGTGTTGAACCTTGCTCCGATACCAGCTGTCACGGAACCGCCCAAATTATAAGAACAAAAGTACAAAAACAATCGCCAGAGCAATTAAATTCCCGTACTTAAGCTCTTATAACTCCGGTAGTCCAATAAAATCACGAGGGATTTCAAACCAACCAACATATAAGCCAAGATCGTAGTGGTCCAACATAACAGGTCATATGTTACATCCATTTCATAAGTAATTCAACATATATCGGAGTTCGGTAGAGTTATTACAACTCAAGTTCAAAAGTAGCGGAAGCAAAGTAGTTTGAAAACTAATATCACCTTAATTTAAATACATGCCAGTACCAAGGTCAAATTCCAACAAAAGCATGAGAGACAAGGTAGCGCAGACGGATCATGCCCATGATCACACTCCGCCACTACAGTCGGAGTCTTCCAATTCTTGCAGTAGCTATGTTATATCACAACCTGCAACAAGTGGGAATAAACCCTGAGTACGAGAAGGTACTCAGCTAGACTTACCCGTCATAAACCAGAAATAATGACACCAAGGAGTATGCAAGGCTTTCTTTCAGTGGGCTAGCTTGACTTATTTGCGAAAAGCATAAGTTATCATGAATAAACTAATTTAAGTCCTTTTTCATCATATTTATTATAACCTATTCAATCTAGGTAAGCACCTATGCTAAAGCAATCACTTGATTAAGCATTAACATCAAAGGTTACCATTTCAGGTTCAGCATTTCCAACATCATCCACATAACCATCCGTGTTCCATCATCATTACTACGATGCAGTAACTCGAGTCAAGTGCTCACTATCCAGGAGCGATGGCGATTCGAATCGATTATTAACCAGCTGGTAGTTTATTCCTCACACAAACCTCACTCACCCGCTAAAGTGAGGTATTGGTCACCGAGTCAACCATTCAGGTAAAGTCGCGAGCTTGCCAGGAACCACATGTACCCGGGGGGCGTCCGACTGCTCTTTGGCCTTATCATCGCGCCCCCGTTTCCTGCCACTACTGCTCCGGTACAGTGCGTTGCGGGCAATCCACTCGGCCCGAATAATCTCTCAGCTTCGCGGTCGAAAGGTACCTTATTCGGCCAGCTAAATGTGAGGCATGCGTTCAACATGACCCGAGGCCCAACAACGGTCGGTCCTTAATCGACACAGGCGGAAACTACAAGCACCCCAGAACCCTGTCTGGTTGCCCCATACTTATTCCGCCCGGTCTCCAATTATTCGTCAACACTTGGTTATTTTCAGGATATCATCCATTCCATCGCTAAAATATTTCAGTAACCACCTATAATTGCCGGTGACAGAAAATCATCGATCGCTACCGGTCTAAGCAGGGCTAAGCAATATTTTCGGTCCTGAACCAAAATAGGATTCCAGGCATATTTACGGGACAAGGAAGGGATATATATGCAGCAAGTGTTTTCAATCAACTCCTATAACTTAATGCAACAATACATATATAACATAGATATACTCAATTGCTTTTGTGAAGTAGGAGGCTTAGAATGCTCCGGGGCTTGCCTGAGATCGAACACTTAGGTTAGTGTTGACAGATGACACTCGCTTGGCGAGCATCTCCCATCCCGGCACTTGTTTAGTCCTTCCATCTTCGGGATAGGTCCACCAAACACCGTCTTCAGGTTTGGCTTCAACATCTCATCCTTCACGTGGTGCATCTAGCGAACCTAAATGAGATGCAAGATGCATGCGTATGAATATGATGAATGGTAACACAAGATGCATCACATAATCATGCAAGTAAACACACGATTAAGACATAGACACCAAAAGCTATTTAACTAACCTCACACAACCAATTAAAGAGGGCAAGCGCATCAAGCATAACTCAGGTTTAACAAGATCACAAGTATCTTAACTTGACCATCATCAAGGGTATAAGCCACACTTAGCAACACATGGAGTAAACAACCATAACTAGCATCTGACAATTTCTGGACTGCAAACAACATCTACATGTTTGGATCATAACTGGAGTTATACAAATCCAATAGCCATGCAACAAGACATTATGGAAAGCTTATGAAATTGTCTATAATTCATCTTTAATCGTCTTAGCATGATTCTTAAGTTAACCAAGTCAAACATGCATAATTACAGAATCTGGTCCAGAGATTCCAGAGAACAACTAATTCTGGAACCCAACTTGAAACAGTCATTACTCACAAACTATAAGGCCAAATGCCACCAAAATTTAACACAAGCTAGATTAATGAGTTATCTACAACTTTGTTATAAGCATGTTTCTCAGCAAACATCATTTTCATGGTGCAATTACCAAAGTCCCAGAAACTGTCCAGAAAAGCATCAATTGCAAGAATAAATATTAACTTACATTCCAAACATACATTTGGCCACAACCAATGTAACCATCATAAAGTGCATGTTAAATGATAACAAAAAAGTATAGTGCTCATCATTAAATAATTTCTTTTAATGCATTTCTTAATTTATTTAAATAGCAAGGTGAAATAATAAACATATACCAAAAGTCCATAATAAAATCTATAAAAATTACAGTATCTCTTACATACACCTAATAGTCTACTGTACAAATTTCAAGTCATTTGGAAATGTATATCAACCTCTATGAAAAAGACAAATGGTTATTGCAAGAATTCATGTGAGAGCAAGATACACTAATAACTCACTCAAATGACAACCAAAATTCATGAAATTTTTACCACACATTAAACATCATATGAGTAGCATGCCACAAAAATTTCACTTCATTTGGAGCCCTATATCTACAGTTATGAAAATGAAAAATACATCTAGCATTAAAAACCTAGCTGTACAAATCCATTTTTACAGAGAAAACTTTAAACTAAAACATGCCATATTATAGATCTACTGCATATATAATTTCACAAGGATTCCAAAAAGTCCTCATTTGCTATTTTATGATTTTTCTACAATTTACTATGAATTTCCAAAGTTCTAGTCATTTTTCTGCAAAAGAAAATTACTAAACCGAAAAGGATAAACACTTTTGCATTGGTAACCCTGAACTTCCCGGAAAACAAAATCCAACGAATAGGTCCCTGCAGACACTGTTCATATGAGTCTGCAGTTCACAGGAAAGCCCTTCCCAATCTTCAAATTGTTGCCCGAGGTCCCCACCGTGAACTTGAAGCAGAGGACGCCGGGGATCGTCGATTCAGGCCGGAGGGGCGGCGTTGGTGGCGAGGGAAGTGCACGGGGGCAACAGCGGCCACGCTCGTATGTGTGGGCAGTGATAGCTCGGCCGGAGGAGGAGTGAGGAGGGCTGGCCGCGCGTGCATGCGGCTCCGCTGCACGCAGACCGGCGGCGGCGGTGCTGTGGGGCGCGACGAGCGGCGAGAATGAGCTGCGCGGAATCGGGTGGCCACAGCGCGACCACGGCTGGTCCCCGCTCACGCTGGGGCAGGGTGCAGCGGCCAAGCCACGCGTTCGCACTGCGGCGACCAGAGCAGGGGCCACGGCGGCTTCGCGGTGAGGCGTCCTGGCGGCAGGAGAGGTGAACGTCGGTGGCGAGCTCACGCCGGGGGTGGAGCCCAACAAGGCGAAGGCGAGGGTGGTGGCGGCTGGTACAGAGGCGATGCGCAGCAGTGGCAGCGAGCTCAGCTCGGGAACCGGCCATGGCGGCGCGCTCTGGCGCGAGTGGCAGAGCGAGGGCGAGGGAGAGGCGAAAGGGCGCCAGGAGGGGTGGAGAAGCGAGTGACGCGCTCTGGTACTTCATAAGGGCGCGAGGAAGGGCAGAGGCACGTGGCTACGGCGTCCAGCCATGGTGGGGCGCACTCTGGTGCATGGAATCCGCGTGGCAAAACGACGAACACGTGGTGTGCGCGAATCTACCCGACTTCGGATCCAATTTCGGCATCTTCTGTTTGGATTCGGATCTTGGCACCTGAAACAAAGTTGTTACCCTCATAAAGCTCTCCGACTTTCATTAAGGGCTATTGGCCATTAGAGCTCTGATTCAGCGGCTAAATAAGCTCAAACTAGACAATGTCAGCGTGTTAACAAAGATTAGGGAAGCTCAAAATTGCTGATCCAAATGAAGTCAAAATCATGCCAAATTTCTCTGAGCTCTTCTCCAACAGATACACTCCAACTTTTATTTTTGGCTCAACTCAAGTTGCTTAACGAAAACACGAGAACGCGACATGCCAACGTCGACGACGATGAATTCCAGACTTAGAAAAATGCTAAGTCTGAAAACATAAAACAGCCGCTGATTCATTCTTCGAGCCTCTGTTTGACTTATTTCCAAGTTGATCTAGCTCTTGGTCCAAAAACAAAGTTTGTTCTACATGATATGGACTACAACTTTCATTTAAGGTCCAACCTCAAAACTGGTATAGAACCTACTGTTCTACTTTGACCAAAGTAGGATCACGATGAAGCTCAAATTATCTTTTTTTGATCAATTGGAGCATTTTCTGGGCATTTGCTCAACACGAACCTTTCACGACTTTTGTTGTAGAGTCCATCTAGAGTCATTTGGGCAAGGTTACAAGGTTTGGTTGATGACCTATATTTCCATTCACTTATTAGTGCAATTCAAGCACTTAGTAAAACCATTCCAACGAGCATATAACTTATCATTTCATGTGACTTTTTGATTCCAAACGTCATGAAACTTTTCCAGTGACCAATATAAATAGGTACTAAGGTAAGACATATGAAGATATTACAATAACTCTACCCAAGCATATATCTTGAAAATGGCCTATGTATAAAGCAAGGGTGCAACATCCAAGTTTAGGTTGGGGCTTGCTTCCATAGGTTTGACCTTGACATCTTCATTACCACTTAATCTACCATGTTTGAGCTCAAACCCACTGCTTAACTGGTGGCAAACACCTCGGGTGTTACACCATCCATGCGGGTGTGGCTCCAGACCTCGCGTATACGCAGGTGGGATGCAGGTAAGCAGGCTTTGCAGGTTCAACCCGTTAAGTCCAACAGGCTTTGTGGTCATCATTGTTTCAGCCTGCTAAGCAAGTGCAGACGTCCGCACGGACCCGCGAGGATAGTTTTGGCAGGCGGGCCTAGCAGGTAGCAGGTATGCCTGCGCCCCTTTGCATCCCTACCTACGGCCAGACCGCCCGTCGTGTTGTCTGGCGTCCAGAGTGGTTAGCTTGATGACATGAGCATGCGGTCAAGCCTACGCGTTATACGGCTGTTTTCCTTCAGGAAAATAAACCTAGAACTACCGGCCGTATTCTTTCAAGAAAATAAATAAATAAACCTAAAACTACTGCGTCATCGTTCGCGACGCCGGCCATGCGAGCCATTTGGCCGCGGGGACGCAGACCGTGCTCGCCGCAACCACGAGAGAAGATAATAGGTTTTTGGAATTCAATTTTGGAGGACCGTTGGAGTTGTAGTTTTGTTATCTCCCAACATGTTTTGAGAAGTTTGAAAAACCAGTTTTTTGGTAGTATTTTTTAAAAAATTAAGTTGGAGACGCTCTTACATGGATTTTTGCATATGTTGATTTATATTGCGCAAAATGGCCCCCCTATATCTATCTTGATGCTAGCTCCGCCACTGGTGGCCATGAACACAGATCAACCTTATTTATGTGAAACAAGTCAAAATAATGCTACAAATGAAACATACACAAACTACAAGCACCTATAAAAATACAATACAAAATTTGAACTCTGTTACATAACTTTCACGTCCAGGGGCAAAATGGACTTTTCATCTCCCACTTAACACCGGTACATGCTTGAATTGACAGAAAGGCCAAATAGGTAATGAAATCTAGTTTCGAGGTGAAAGTTCAAAATTTTCAGGGTCGTAGAAGGAAGGCTGAGTTTTACGAGGGCCATATAAGGAATTTTCTCTTTTTTCTGGCGATTCACAATTCTACTGCACGTCCTAGTGCTTTCCTCACCACGGATCTTTGTGCGGCCTGGAGGAAAAACCGAATCTGGGGTTAGGAGAGAAAATTGCTTTGTGTATTGGGCTAGAGAGGAGTAGAGATGGCAACGGGTACCCGAAACCCGAGTACCCGACGGGTATTACCCGATAAAGAGGCGGGTATGGAATAAATTTTCTACCCGTGGGTATGTTATTGGACAAAATCCTATACCCATCGGGTATGCGGGTATGGGTGCGGGTGTATACTACCCATACCCGCATACCCGCGGGTAAGACATACCCGCAAAAATAACTAGCCAACCTCAGATATTTTAGCGCATATAAGTCATGAATTTGGCCCATTGAGACATCCACTATATTTCTAGTAGATTATCTTTGTTGTAATGATGCTAATAATATTTGTTAGCATGTTTGTAACTTGTTGGAAGCTTAGAATTATTTATTTTTGCATGTGACTATTTGATATTTTTAGGTAATTTCGGGTATGTTATCGGGTACGGGTTACCCGTCGGGTGAGAATTACCCGGCGGGTACGGGTATGGAACTATTTTTTTACCCGCATGCGGGTACGGGTAACCCGACGGGTAAAATTTTGCGGGTACGGGTACGGGTGAGCACTACCCGTCGGGTATGTAGCCGTTGCCATCTTGAGAGAGGAGTCTAAGACCGACTGCAGCGGTGACGGTAAAAGGTCCGGTATACAATATAGCGGAGCAAAAATGGTGCAGCGTGGTCCTTTAAACGATACTGTAATCTACCCGATAGCTCTACGCACGGTAAATTTGACGCATGTACGGAACCTCCGCTATGCCTCGTCACAGGGCCAGGCTTGTCCTGCACGCAGAGAGAGGGAGGAGGGAAAAGGTAGATGCAGGGTGGGTCCCACCACTTCAACTTGCAAAAAAATGTTATAACTCACAAACCAATTAACCAAATTAAATTCCGATTGCATCGTTAAATTTGTTTCAATAAATTCTTCAAAACAAAATCTCACATGAATATATTTAGATAAAGTGACAAGTGGGTCCCACAGTGGATAGAGGATGATATAGAGGATGAATGAGTGCGGGAGAATTAGGTATAGAGGAGAGAATATTGATGACTAGGATGAATATAGAGGTTCATGAGTGCGGATAGTCTAACAGAGCTCCCCGGCGATGAGGCGGCTTAAGGTCGTCGGCGAAGACAATCGCGCGCGGGGGAGGGGTGCGGGCGAGCAGATGAGGCCGCTCGAGTCTTCGAGCGGAGGCGGCGGCGGGCCGGCGGTATGTAGTCCGGGGGATCAGCGGTGAATCGACTGTTATTTTTCCTTAGGCGAGTCTCAAATGGATTTCATCGTATTTTTATGGGCATTAATTATACTGATGTGACACTATATTAATAAAGAGAGATGATAAAAGTTTCATAGGAGTAGAGAGAGTTTCATGGGGATGAGAGATGATAAGAGTTTTATGGGGACGAAACTCTTCTGCACTGTTTCCAAAATCTGGATGTGTTGAAAACGATGACGTGAAATCCCACTGAGACTGGCCTTAACAACACGCTCCCTCTCGTCTTTCTTTCGCTGAAAGCAATTCACGGCTGCATTGACCACGTCTAGCCAAAACACCATAAGCCAGATCACTTAGGGCCCGCTTGGTTGAGGCCATTTCTGGCCCGGAACGTATCCGGGTGATGCATGGTTGTACAAAAAAAACTGTTGTGTTTCTGGCCGGATCCGTTCCAGGACTTGGATACGTGAAAACTGAACGTGCCCTTAAGGTTACATTTGGTAGGAACATGGATTCTTTCTAAAAGCATTTTACATCTAGATTTTCTCTAAAATTGTTTTTTTGCCAAATCAAAATCACTTCATAAAATCATTTGGCTAGTTTGGTAGTTCTTGAAATTAGAACTAGAATAAAGAGAAACCAATTCTTGGCTAAAAAGAATGGGATACAAGTGATTCTTCCTAGAATATTTCTCTCTTTAAGAGAAGCGGCTTCTAGATAGACGTGTAGCCATGAGCCCATGATGGCTATCACCGAGGTCATTTTGATGTCAATCGTAGTCGTTATGAAACCAACACTGCCAAGGGGTGCTCAAATGTTGGCGAAGCCATACGAAGGTAGGAGGCTCTCATTTTGAAGCTTAAGCCAAATGTCTATCCCGCACCTTTGTCCTCGCTGGTGCAAACCACTTGCTAGACCACCTTTCATTGTCGTCCCTCGCAGGTATCTTCACGTTGTCTAGAGGAAAGCATGACACCTACACTGCAATGCATCAATAGTACATTGGGGCACTAAGATGGAGGGCATGGTATAGGAGGTAGTGCTTGCCAAGATGGATTTTAACGAGCTGCTTCTAGCCGGTTGAGGAGCCTCTGCCGCTATCTTGTGGTAGAGTGATTTCCTCCGTGGGTTATCACTTTATCAGTCACGGGGTGCAGCTTGTGGAAACCTAGCATACGAAGATAACAACAAGGGGAACAACGTTTGAATGACACATGCTCATAGGGACAAACATGCGATGTGGAGCCCTATTGTTGTTAAGAACATGCCCAACATTTGCTCGCGCTCTTTCCGGATGGCCTTAATAACTATTAGTGTGCCATCGTGCCATCCGCATAATGTAAAACTTTACAGGAACGGCTCGTTGATGATGAGCGGGTCTTGGAGGTTGTCTTCGAAAGCCACCTTCTAGATAAGCTATACAGAAAAGGTTTTTTTGTGTGGCATTGTATCCACATGCACGGGACGCCATTCAACTTGATCACAGTTTGACTAGAGTATAGAGTTGTGCAATCCCAATTCACTACCTCCACTTATCGACTTTTGACTCTAAGATTTTGTCTAGACCTGCCCACCCAACCAAATTGAAAGGCCCTCCTGAAATCCAATTTCAAAATGGCAGCCGATAGTAGCATTTTGTGAGAGTGACGGACAAGTTCAGCCACATAGATGAAGTTTTCAAAGATACTACCTTCGTCCCCAAAAGAATGCAGCATAGTAGTGTCACGTTTTTAGTACATTCAGTTTGACCAATTATAGATAAAAAAAAGTATCAATGTTTATGATACCACATAAATATCATCAGATTAATTACGAAATATATTTTTATAATAAATTAATTTAAAAACATAACTGTGAATATTATTCACTAAAAACTTGGTTAAATATAAACTATTTTTGGTGACACGTAACCCATAGTTTTTTTTTCAGGTCGGAGATAGCACCTCGAAGCCAGTTTGGTCAAGTTGAACCAGAATCGACGCGAGGATCTTCGTACAGAGATTTGTTGAGCAATTATGGGGAGAAACGGACCTGAAGTCCCTTGGGTGGTCTGGGTTTGGCTTATGCCATATTTCCATGTTCGGACTTTGAACGACCGTAACAGCTGGCATTTCTATACGTCTTGTTGATTACATGGACAAACTAATTATCCAATAATTCCTAAAAAAGCTAATCATCCAATAGTGTATACCAACTAATAGGGATGCAGGCGAGTTTGTCTGCGAACCCGCAAATGATTTTAATTTTGTGGTACCAGCCGATTTTTTCACGCACAAAAAAAAACTATGGATCTGCATAAGCTGAAACCTCACTATCCACACACAAAAAAATGCCCGTTCTGATAAACGAGCTGCAAGAAAGCAGAGAAATCGATCGTGGTGGCTCGCTCTCGACCGGTGGTACATATGTCAAACGATTTGTCATGGGAAGCAAATATTCAAACACGCGCCCATTAACAACGGTTCTTACATGAAACAGCAGAAATCAAGTAAACCAGTTCACTCAAGAGCAAGCACCAAGCAGCCGAGCACATCCAGTCAGTCAACAACACAGAGTGAGCCACACCAAACCTCCTAGCCAAGAACCGAGAAACAACCACTACTACTAGACAGGCAAACGAAATACTACTGCCTCCCCAATTTTAATGGAAGGCAGGCAAACGAAATACTACTAGTCGCTAGCTTTAACAGATCATGGCCGCCGCCGCTGCCGCAGCTGTGCTCACGCGGCATAGACGACGAGCTTCATGCCGAGGTTGCAGTGGCCGAACCGGGTGCAGATGAAGAAGTTGTCCCCCCTGGCGAGCGTGATGCTGTCGGCGCCGGACGTGTAGGTCCGCGACCCCGGCGGCGTCGTGCAGCCGTTGTACCCGTCCTCGTCCACGGCCACCACGTTGTGGATCCAGGGGATGTACCTGAACACTGCAGCCACACACACACACACAAAGCATGGCCATTTTCAGTGCCCAGCAGCCGGCCAAATGCAGCGCTGCGCACCTGAGCTGAGCATGCATTGCAGAACGCTGGTTTTGCTCGAGACGTACCGAGAGTGTCTCCGGCGCGGAAGTGCTTGCCGTTGGGCCAGCTGGGGCTGCTGAAGGACCAGCCGTTGCTGTCCCCGACGTAGTAGGTGGTGCCTGCGTCGGCGATGACGACGCAGCAGCAGCAGGCAACGGCGAACGCCATGGCGCCGATGGCTCGCCCCGCGCTTGCACCGCCTCTTCCCTGAGCCATCTCGGTATCTCACGGACGCACTCGTCGTCTCGCTGCACTAGCCAGGACGGGAGAAATTCCAGCGCCTGCTGATGGCTCAATGGGCCGGGCAATGGCAGTGTCAGTGTGGAACTAGGCCTCGTTTGGCCTCGTTTAGTTCGGTGAATTGGGGACAGAAACATTGTATCAGAATTCCTGTAGCATTTCGTTTGTATTTGGTAAAAATTATCTAAATTTTGACTAACTAGGCTTAAAATGTTCATCTCGCAAAGTACAACAAAACTGTGCAATTAGTTTTTGATTTCATCAACATTTAGTACTCCATGCATTTGCCGATATTTTGATGTGACAGGGAATCTTCTTTTTGCATAGTGAAATTTGGGGAGAATCGGGGAAACTACACAAGAGCCAAATCGGGTGTTCCCGATTTACTGTGCTACACTGTAGCACTTTTGTTTTTATTTGGTAATAATTGTCCAAACATTGATTAATTAGGCTCAAAATATTCGTCTCGTAAAGTACAACAAAACTGTGCAATTAGTTTTTGATTTCATCTACATTTAGTACTCCATGCATGTGCCAATATTTTGATGTGATGGAGAATCTTCTTTTTGCATAGTGAAATTTGAGGTGAATTTGGTGGAACTAAGGCCTCGTTTAGTTCAGTGAATTGGGGAGAAAAACACTGTATCAGAATTCCTGTATCATTTCGTTTGTATTTGGTAAAAATTATCTAAATTTTGACTAACTAGGATTAAAATGTTCGTCTCGCAAAGTACAACAAAACTATGCAATTAGTTTTTTATTTCATCAATATTTAGTACTCCATGCATTTGCCGACATTTTAATGTGACGGGGAATCTTCTTTTTACATATGGAATTTGGAGGAGAATTGAGGAACTAAACAAGCGGTAAAACAAGGCTAGTGAAATGCAGATCGACTGGCAAGGAGAGTCAAGAGTGCAGTGCGCTTGGCACTCCTAGCTGGCAGCTGGATGGTTGCTCGGGGTCGGGGAGCACAGTGTCCGAGGAAATCAATACCGCGCAGAGCGGCAGAGGTGACGTCGTGACGAGCAGAGCGCGAGGGACCAGCGTGAGACTGTGCTGCTTCAATGCTGCATAGGACGCCAGTCCGTGATCACATGACGGGCCAGTAGGCCAGACGAGAGCAGGCCAAGGCAACAGATTCTACTGGCCCTGATGCCAATTTTTCCCCAAATTCTACTATGGCCTCGTTTAGATGCTGAAAAAATTTCAGCCCGATGAATAGTACCACTTTCGTCTTATTTGACAAATATTGTCCAATCGTGGACCAACTAGGCTCAAAAGATTCATCTCGTGATTTCCAACTAAACTGTGTAATTAGTTATTTTTTTATCTACATTTAATACTCCATGCAAGCGGCTAAAAATTGATGTGATGGAGAGAGAGTGAAAAAACTTGGAATTTTGATGTCATCTAAACAAGGCCTATGTAAAAAGAAGATTCCTCATCACATTAAAATACCGGCACATGTATAGAGTACTAAATGTAGATAAAATCAAAAACTAATTGCACAGTTTAGTTGTACTTTGCGAGACGAATCTTTTGAGCCTAACTAGTCAATGTTTGGACAAAAAATTACAAATACAAACAAAATGCTACAGTGTCTGGCCCTGCACTGTGCAGATTTTGGTGCTGCCAATTTGGCCCAACTAAACACGGCCTAGGACAATGGCCTTGTTCAGTTCCCGAATCTGGGAACCCGATTCGGGCACTGTACCCGTGTCGGAACACTGTAGCAACTTTTGTTTTTTAGTGTAAAAAAATATTCAAAAATTGATTAATTAGACTCAAAATGTTCGTCTCGCAAAGTACAATAAAACTGTGCAATTAGTTTTTGATTTTATCTACATTTAGTACTCCATGCATTTGCCGACATTTTGATGTGATGGAGAATCTTCTTTTTGCATAGTGCAATTTGGGGTGGAATTGGGAACTAAACAAGGTCAATATCAATCAATAATAATATTCACAGAACTAAACATTTATCAACAAGAAAATCACAGAAGTACAGAACTTCATGAAGAAGGTCGAAGGCTCGGCCTTCTTCAATGCTCACCAGTCACCACGCATTCACAGAAGTGCATGATCTTGTTAGCGTGTGGCTCGCCTCTGTCTATGGTGACTGGTGAGGCGAACTCCCTGTCTCACAGAAGCAAGGAGAAACCTTGTCAGCGCTTGCCATCCACCCAACCAACCGCTCACTTCGCTTTGATTTCTAGGCCTTGTTTAGATGACATCAAAATTCCAAGTTTTTTCACTCTCTCTCCATCACATCAATTTTTAGCCGCTTGCATGGAGTATTAAATGTAGATAAAAAAATAACTAATTACACAGTTTAGTTGGAAATCACGAGATGAATCTTTTGAGCCTAGTTGGTCCACGATTGGACAATATTTGTCAAATAAGACGAAAGTGGTACTATTCATCGGGCTGAAATTTTTTCAGCATCTAAACGAGGCCCTACTCGAGCAAAGTTGAGGCGAGCGCTTGCCTAGGGACGAAATCAGTCTGAAATCAGTACGATGGTAGTGAAGGCCCAAAATTCAGCTGTGGCAACTGGCAAGCAATACTACGCCGGCTGCTATGAGTAGCAGAGTAGGACATCACTTGGCAGACCATCGCTGTAGACTGTACAGTAGCAGGTTAGCAGTGGGCAGTGGCCCATCCCATGGTATGGTACCCTGCTGTAGAGCTGGTGCTGTATCTTCCTCTTCTCGCTGAGAAAAAAGGGCCCAGCAGTAAATAGATGGTCCATGGACACACACCTGCCTTCAGAAATCATGTTTCTTGGTCCTCTGATTATTTTCTCGTACTCGCTCAGAGCCTCAGATCAACGCGCTGGCAAAGGAACAAAGATTCAGCTATTGGCCTCGGCAAAGTTCAGCTCTTGTCTCTTGTATGTCATGATGAAACGAGGGGATGCAGGGGGCAGAGCCGCAGAGGTGGTGTTTGTGCACGTTTCGCCTCGGCAGGGTCCCCCCACTCCCAAGTCCCAAGAGGCCTGGTGTGCAGCAGCTTCCAGTTGGGCTGTTCTGCACCTCTTGCTTGCAGCGGAGGAAACCAGAAGCGGGAGGTAACGATGGGCCGCCGGCCCGACTGGCCGCCTGCGTTTACATTACAGCATTCCTCATCGCGAGAGAACGCGTGGGCCGAAATGAAGAAATGGGCCCAAACAAGAACCTACTGACAGACGCATACACATCGACTGAATGCAAGGATGCAGCTGAAACCAACGAAGCTGTATATGCCTTCTTATTCGGCTGCATAGATCAACACACACGCCAGTACATTGCTCTGTGCCTTCTCCTTGTCTACATATAGTGCCAATCCGACAACACCTTACAACTAACGCGCACGTCGTACATGCGTACGTACGCGATATTATTGAACAACAATGCAACGAGCTACGCGCTTTACTTTGGAGAAGAAAATACTAGAGCTAGATAGCCGGCCGATCACGCGGCGGTGACGGCGACCTTCATGCCGGCCTGGCAGTGGCCGGGGAAGCTTGCAGATGAAGTAGTTGGCGCCGCGCTTCAGCGTGACGCGGTCGTTGCCGGTGGTGAGCGCCCTGACGCCCCTCGGCGCGCTGCACGAGTTGTACCCCGCCGCGCTCACGGGCACCACGTTGTGCGCCTTGGGGTTGTACTTGAACACTGCATGCATCAAGGACGCGTGCATATATTTCAGCGAGGGATTCATTCATACGCGGACGTAAAGAGCTAGCTAGCTAGTAGTAGCACACTGACCGAGCACGTCGCCGGCGCGGAAGCGTTTTCCCTTGGGCCAGTTTGCGGTGTTGAAGCTCCACCCGCCGCGGTCGCCGACCGTGTACACCGCTGACTCGGCGGACTCGCCGTGGAGGAGCACGCAGAGGAGGACCAGCGCCAGCACGGCGGCGCCGCTGCTGCCACGAGACTACCCATTCTTATATGCGGCTCTCAACAACACGACGAGCTCAGGAAAAGGGAAGTGCTCGAGCGAAGGCGAGTGATGAGTGTGAGTTGAGATGGAGTTCTCGGTGCACCCGGGGGCTCGTTTTGTAGGCAAACCCCTAACCCAATACGAGTTATCAGTCGAACTTGTTGTGGCTACCGTACGCGTTGCTATTACACGGTCACATGGTCTACGCTGCCAAGCATGTGAATTCAGTGCGTGGCGAACTTTCTTCAGGACCAGCGGCGGTGGCAATGGGAGATCGAGAAGTGGCGCACCAGGACCCCCATGGCGAGCTGCTGTGCGAGCCTAGGGCCCAGTTTAGTTACCAATTTTTTTGGCAAAATGCAACTGTAGCATTTTCGTTGTTATTTGACAATTAGTGTCCAATCATGGTCTAATTAGGCTTAAAAGATTCGTCTCGTCCATTTCGTCTAAACTGTGTAATTAGTTTTATTTTTTTATCTATATTTAATGCTTCATACATGCGTCCAAAGATTCGATGTGACGGAGAATCTACTGTTCTTTTGCAAAATTTTCTAGATCTAAACTGGGCCTAGGTGTGGAAGCTCGCACTACCAGTCGCAGACGAGTTATTTCGTGGCGGTACCCTTTCTAGAAAGAATTTACTACTCCAACTACGCGAGGAATGGCCAGACGCCAGAACTTTTGGACCAGGAGGACTGGAGGAGACCTGACCGGCGGTGCGGGGCGTATGTGCGAACTGTGAAGCGAGTCAGCGGCGAGCGGAGAGCGACGAGTGGGCACCGCCGAGACCCCGAGATGGGAACACCAGCTGTGGATGCGGGGGCAAGAGGCCGCGCCGCGGGGCTGCTCTCGGAGGCCGGCGTTTGGTGTGTGCCCATTTCGGAGTCGGTTTATCGGCCACTGAGGGACCGGTTCAAAGTGCGTGCAGCGCCAACCCGGCCGCCAACTGGGTCAAAGCTTGGCGAAGCAACACAAACGCATATGAATTGTTCGTTGATACTAAGTTCCTCTTGATTAGCTAGAGATAAAAAAAAGTTGAAACATAAAAAAAACTCTAGTTGGTTCAAACATTCTGGTTTATAGTCTAATTTTAACTCTCTAACCACCTAGTTAATAAAAAGCTACTCACTATGCCCACGAATCACGAATGTAAGCATTTTTAGGATTCTTATGACATACAGTAAGGAGAAAGGGAAATTATTAATAAAAAGCTACTCACTATGCCCACGAATCACGAATGTAAGCATTTTTAGGGTTCTTATGACATACAGTAAGGAGAAAGGGAAATTATTGTGATGCCCGTCAATCAGTCACTGAGATTAATCGATACAATTAATAACTGCCTTTTCTATTTAGTCCAGTCTTAGTGAGAGTTTCATGGTTTGTTGCCCATGCAACTTTGCCTCGCTAGCATCAATCTAGGCCCTCAATTTTGTGTGCCTAGCGGTCTAGATTGGTTGCCAACAACCAAACAACCCCCAAAACTGTCATGTGTTGGAACCATTAAATTCATTCGATCCCATAAAACTTTTATCATTTCTTTCTTTATTTATTTATAATATTGCCGTGTCAACTTGTTTAGGGGGTGTTTGGCACAGCTTCTCTTGAGGGGGCTACTTCAGAATTGTGGCTCCTCCAAAACGACTCCGAATCATCTGCTTTTTACAGAAAATGACTCCTCCCGAAAATGTTTGGCAGGGGCTCCTCCGCAGGAGCCAGAACTGAAGCCGGGAAGGAGCCCTGCCAAACAGACCCTTAATACCAAAAAAAAACTCACAAAAACACATTGAGACCGGAGTGCTAATTAAATTTTAAACACCAATATTACATTGGGAGGCGCTAATCAAAATGGTAAGGGGTAATGACATTAGATTAATGATGATGAAGCAAGAGGAGTGGATTATGTCAGAAATGATTGTATTTTCCGATAATATGAACGCTAAAAATCCTTATGTTAGGGCATGGAGGGAGTATTAGCCGGCTCCCGCTATTTCAGCTAACAGGAAGTTTAGTTGGTCCAAGCTCTACACGATCCAAACAAGTTGGTTTTGGGCTTGTTTGGATCCCCGGAAGGTTTTTAAGCTGCAATGGTAACCATAGGAGTTTTATAAGGTGCGTGTTTGGATAATTATAAGTGTACTATTGGCTAAGTTGTTTAGATCAACTATAGCTTCTATTTGCTAGCTCAAAAGCCGTGACAATTCCAAACTCCCTTGGACCACTATCTTAGCCCATTTTATTTAGTTTCCACTTGAAATTGGTTTAGTTTATGCACTAGTGCATCATTTGAATTTTATCTTACCATCACTCTGTTGTTCTTCCACCTGTATACACGATTAGAATATAGTAGAGGGATACCCCGTACGTTGTTACGTGACTTTCTTATAAATAAAACCGTTGCACGTATGAGTTAAACTACGTATTCTTACATCCATTCTTATCAAAATTGGACAAGGGAATGAAAGAATATAATAAAAAACTAGTGAAATTAAATTGAATTATATGATGATAGAACGGCAAAAAACAAATAGCAATATATATGGATGTATTCTGCATTTCTTATATATTGAATGTAGAAATTGCGTTCAGTGGAGATGGCGTGGATAGATTGCAATAAGAGGTTGAAAGTTAGTGGGATGACATGACTATTAATGAAAAATGATGCTGATAGTTAGTGAGAAACGATGCGATTAAAATAGGACTTGTGAATTAGTTTTATAAGAGATATAGGTCTATCTTGATAGATTTTACATTTAATTGGATTCTACTATCTAACCTTTTGCCATTCTCTTCGGTCATTTTATTTGTCTGACTGAGGTTGTCTCTCATGATTCAGCATCACTGCCCTTTGTGACATCTTTAGCGTCATCCTCGCTCCCATCTCTGGAGTCCTATATTTTTCTTATTCTTTTCTAGCTCAAACAAGCATGACTAGCATATATCACGCACATCAATTGAATACAGGATATACAGAGCACACAAACAAACGCCGTATGCCTTTATTGTTCTTCACATCAACACACAAATACACACATCAGTAGTACATCACTCGATCTGACCTTTCTCTATAGTGCCAGTCTCCAAACACCTAACACCTCCTAACACGCAGGTTAAGTACGCGACGACACAACACGGCATGGTATTATTGAACAACAGAGCAGCACCGTCTAATTAGCTACGTGCTTTACTTGAGAGGAAATTAATAGTAAGCTAGCCGCCGATCGAGCCCGTGTCCGTGCGCGCGGCTGTCGCCGCCGGCTGATCTGAGATCGGCCGGTCGTGCCTCACGCTCACGCGGCGGTGACGGCGATCTTCATGCCGCCCTGGCAGTGGCCTGGGTAGCTGCAGATGAAGTAGTTGGCGCCGCGCTTCAGCGTGACGCGGTCGTTCCCGGTGGTGAGCGCCCTGACGCCCTTGGGCGCGCTGCACGACCTGTACCCCGCCGCGCTCACGGGCACCACGTTGTGCGCCTTGGCGTTGTACCTGAACACTGCATGAACGCGTGGACACCATTAGACCTGAACCACTAGACCGAGAACGTCGCCGATGACATGAATAGAGAGCCAGCTAGTAGCACTGACCGAGCACGTCGCCGGCGCGGAAGCGCTTGCCCTTGGGCCAGTTGGCGGTGTTGAAGCTCCACCCGCCGCGGTCGCCGACGGTGTACACCGCCGACTCGGCGAACTCGCCGTGGAGGAGCACGCAGAGGAGGACCAGAGCCAGCACGGCCGCGCTGCTGCCACGAGCACTGCCCCTTCCCTGAGCCATGGCGCTCTACGATGTCTCTCTCACACACACAAGGGGAAAGGAGGCTAGCTAGCACTGGCCTTGGAGCGAAGTGATGAGAGCGAGTGAGTTGAGCTGTAGTGCTCAGTGTACCAAGAACCCCTTTTTATAGGCAACCCAGGCTGCCCGAAACCCCGAGTGACGCGCCAATGATCAAACTCGTGGGATCGTGGCAAGTGTATAGTGACCACGACACGGCCAAATGGCCACGGGGCAAACGCTTACGCCGTGTGAACTACGCTGAACGCAACCGAATACTGATGTTCTGCTAGCTAGCCCGTGCGTAAGGGCTCCGGAGCCACCGGCGGTGTCCAGGGGAAGTGGCGCCCCACACCGAGCTGCAAGGAAGCAAGCCATAGCCAGACACCCACTGACCCACAAGGACGGGAGGACGGGAGTGGGGAGCCACAGCCTTGGAACCGTCCGAGATGGGAAAAGAGGAAACCCTTTGCCCGGCAAAGGGTCAGGGCGCTCACCACGGGGAAAAACAAAGTGGTGAAATTACTGAAGAACGTGGACTGCAATAAACGCAACAAGAACAAGTTTTTCCACGTTCACCAACTGTCTGTCTTTGAAGACATGCCCATTCCAGAAAATTTATTACATATTCTTTATACTTGTGGCCAGCCGGAGGAGTGCACGTAGCGTAGGACTTGTGGTATGTATCTCCTCTGAGGGCAAATACTACCTTCGTCTAAAAAGAACGACACTCTAATTTATAAGTTAAACTATTTTAAATTTTAAACTACTTAAGTTCGGTCAATGTTGTAGAGAACATCATAAACATTTACGACGCCAGATACATATCTCATGATAAATCTGATGATGATTATTTAGTGTCTCTATGACATGGCTTCTCCAACGGCTTTTGCACCTATTTATCCATAAGCCATGCCAAACACATGATCCTCCACCGTCTTCTAAAGGAAAAATGCATGAAAGCAAAAGTTGTTTTGCAAAGGAGAAACTAAGATGAAGACCCTAATTTTCAAAAAAAAAAAAAAAAAAGATGAAGCCCTCATCCCCTGACTTTCCTAGGATCTTCCATAATCTCACATTTACAAAAATGAAAGTACTCATCAACTTCATAAGAATTACATGCAAATTACCACTGGAGCCCTCTCTCAAACCCAATACCCAATGCCATAAAGTACCCCTACGGCTCGAACCCGAGCACTCTCGTTCCTCCCTCCCTCCCTCCCCCTCCTCTCTCTCTGTGTGTGGCAGCAAACAAGGTCAATAAATCCGGTTGTGGCGACTCACGCGAGAAAGGAGGCTGGGCAACTTAGGATGGCCGGACCAGGACACGCCATTTTAGATCATACGGCCGATGCACCCCGTGGTGCCACACTAGCTAACGCAAGGTAGAGAGGAACATATATAACATACTTTATAGTTATTGAATTATGTAGGAGTTATTTTGAATTATTTTTTTATAATGAGAGATGTGGACAATTTAGATACAAATTTAGAGGGTATTTAAAATTATATTTTGTAATGCCATAAGGGGTAGTTTATATATAACTTTAGGGATTATTTCATGCATTTTACATAATGGTGGAGGTGGCTAATTTTTTAGAAAACAGAATAGATCAATTGGTTATTATTGGTGATTTCAAATACGTTTTTAGTTATTGCAATAATTTTTAGAGGTTTTTTTGGTGCTACGTCTAGTAACAATTAACAAAGAGGCCGTTAGAAACACCTCTAAATAGTAAGATTAAGATTAAAATTAAAATGGCTGGAGTATGTACACTGCCAAGCTGACCGAAGAAAGCAGGTCAACTCGAGCCCCGAAGTCTAATCTTTGGAGGTGCTGCAATAATCTTCCGAATCGCACTGAAGACAAACGGTTGCCGGTTGGGCGCGCTTCCATTGTGCTGCTTGTCAGGCGACTGGTCCAACCTTGACAAAAGTTTGGCTACCTGGAAAAAAAAACAGATAGAAAACTTGGCCATGTTCAAACTTTGGGAGTCCTATCTCCTGCTATTATGCGCGAGAACCGAACTACTTCATTTTCAAAAAGAACCCAACTTGCATTGGCTATATTTCCGTATAGAGAGCTGATTGCCTGATAGTGAGAACAAGACAAGACGCGGAGTCGTGTGATCGGTCATCGCGGTGAGACGTACACGGTCGGCTCGGGCGGAAACGAAAATCGTACAAGTGTGTCCGGCACCGGCCTACCCGGCTACCAATTTCAAAGACAGGCGTATTATGAGTGTGTTTGAATTGAATCTCTCTCTACTTTCTGCTATTAGTGCCAAATTTGGGTTGACCAATGTGTTAGAGAGGCTTCCACTTGTGGACTTGTACGTACTTACGGCTCAAGCTGATGGATCCAAAAATTTCACCAGCGAGTGTTTTGGAATTCAAACTCGTCGACACTGAAGAAAATGCACTGCACATCAGCATGTCGTCTGCCTGATAAATCATCAGTATTGTACATCAAATCAGGTAGGCAGGCAGGACATGCCCCCGTCTGCATGCCCACTACCCAAATGTATTCCAGATGTATGGCTATAAGACTGCCAGCAGTGGAGTCCGGTAAACGTTCCGGCAGGTTGCTTTTACCGGATGAAGCACCGCAGCGGAAACTGTAAATGCATTCTCTATCATACAGGAGAAGCTCTGGTCCGGTATTTACAGCGCTCAACAGTTCGTCCGGTACGGGACGTGGCCCTGCCACGCTGCATGCACGCAATGCGCAACCGAGAGAGGGAGAGGAGAGAAAAAAGAATCTAATAAGTGGGCCCACTATTTTATCTAGCTAAAAAATATTATAACTCATAAACCAAAAACTCAAATTAAATTCCGATTACACCATTGAATTCGTTTCAATAAATTCTTCAAAACAAGATCTCACATGGATATATTTAGATACAATTTATTTATAAACATGTGGGCCCCACTGTTGGTAGTTGATATAAAGTATGAGATATAGAGGATGGATGAGTGCGGGAAAAACTGATATAGAGGAGAGAATCTCGATGATCAGGACGAAATATTCTTTTTAGAGGATGAATATAGAGGATAAAGAGTGCGGACAGCCTAATGCTACACATTTTATTTATTTGTGAGTTGAACTCATTATTACAGCTCCAATTTACTTTGTGTATGCTCGTATATATATGAGAGGCTGCACCCGTGGACCTATAGACTCCTAAAGCAATAAGGCCGGTACTCATTAGCGTCACTGACTCTATGATCCTTATGTAGCCAGTACAGGTTTGGATAAGCCCATGAGGGCATTCCTCGTTTTGTAAAACGACATATAGCCCCCGGCGGCCCTATTTCCTACTACGCCTGCTGACCTGCTCCCAGCTGCAAACCAAGCGGCTCAATTCCTCGAGCCCAACCCCAACTTACTCACGTCTTACTTGACCTCTGTGCCTCATGCGCTCTAGCTAAGCTGTGATTCGACGGGGCTCACCTACCACCGCACATCCAGCAGCAACGCGATGTGTAGACGCTTCCTGACGTGCCGGCGTGGGCGTACGTGCCCATGGTGATCGAGATGTGCCGCGCCCGCACTAGCTAGCCTTTGCATAGAACGAGCTCGCCACGCCCGCGCTGCCGGCGCCGAACACGTTGAGGCTCGACGACGCCAATGTGCATGGGACGCCGAAACGTCAAGACCACCTCACCGAACACCACGTGATCTCCGGAGAAAGTACATGCTGTCCACACTTTGACCCGTGGCTGTTTGTGCCCCCGCGCACTAAAATGCACTGATACCCGGAAGAGGAACTCCGGGTGGCTGTCGTCGTCGTCAGCTTTGCCCAGAGGAAACGGAGAAAAGGCGCGGGCGTAGTTAAAGCCTGCGCATTGTTAATTTCGTGCGTGCACTGCAGCGCAACGGCAACGCCGCGCGCCCAGACATGTGGCGTGCACGTTGGGTTGCGATGGCGCCCAGACATGTCGCATCGCACGGATGAGAACCGGCAAGAGAGGAGAGGACTAGACCGGATGTCCGGCCGGATTGATGAAGATCAAATCATCTCTTACTGGCCGGATTGACGATGAAGATCAAATCATTTCTTACTGCCGACCAAGTTAATATTACCCTTTGAACGAACGTTAGCTAATGTGATGTGATGGGGTTTTACCCAATCGTCATTACAGAAAAAAAAAAAGAATGAGCGAAGAAAGTGCAGGCCTGGATTTTTAGGCTTTCAGCCCCAGACGCAGGCACTTTGGTGGACTGTCTTCCGATGGTTTCTCTTGTAATGAATCCCTTGGCCCAACGCAGGCACTGGTTTGGTCACAAAGAGCCCAGAAGAAATTCCGGAAAGCGAACGATCACGCTAATTTAGCCCATTTTAAACCGTAACGAACAACCCAATGAATCCTTCTCAAAAAAAAAACATGAATCCATCCCTTCTCGAGTTTTCGTCACCTACTTCTACTTGATTTTTGCCGACCGGGCCGAGGGCCGCAGAGCCGAATTCAGCCCATAGGGGCGGAGAGACCCCTTCGATGCTCGTAAATTCCATTCTCGAATCTCGATGCCAATTCTGTTTTCATCTTAGAATGAAACATTTCAGTACGCGTCTATACCGATGTACCATTTCAAATTTTGTTATAAATGAAAATTATAGTCACATATGAATTTAGTCATAATCATTTTAAAATATATATAGAATTATGTTTAATAACATATAATTTAGAAAGTTCATATAATTACACATCAAATGAGAAATTACTTTTTTTTAGCCGACACCAGATTGACCCGTATCGGTCCAAGTGCTGTGATTTGGTCTGTAAAAGGGTAATTTTAATGGTCCCAAATAGCTAGTTTAGGAAGAATTCTATTGGCTATCAGGAGATAGAATAAATAGCTAGCGACTGTCAAATAGCTAGTCTAGCACGATTTCTCAGAAACAATTCTATCACAGCTCACATAACTCCCCATTGCAGTGTTCTTTTTTTATTATTATTTCAAAGCCCCATCTAGCTGGCTATTTTCCTAATGGTCCCAAATAGCTAGTCTAGGAAGAATTCTATTGGCTATCAGGAGAGAGAATAAATAGCTAGCGACTGCCAAATAACTAGTCTAGCACGATATCTCAGAAACAATTCTATCATATCTCACATAACTCCATATTGCAGTGTTCTTTTTTATTATTTCAAAGCCTCATCTAGCTAGCTATTTGTAAACTGCTATTGAGGACGCCTTTAGAGCCTCAAACTGACAGAAGGGCCAAAAAAGCAAATGAATTTAGTTTTGGAGTTAAATAGAAAAGTTCAAAACAAAAAGACCAACAAAGGAAAGATAACTTTTTTTAGACTAAGGAACTAATTTTGTCGTAAAAAAGTGGAACGGCCTGGTCGATGTCCCTGCTTAGCGATGGCCTAGACTACGAAACATCTGGGTGCGCACGCTTGTCTTATCTCATGGGCTACAAAACTAAAAAAAAGGATTGGCTAGCATCCAAACATTTGGACGGACGCTGGCGCTAGCTGTCCGCCCCCAAACGATAACATCAAACGCGTCTGGAGCACTAAGACACACACACATAACAATAACACACGCGAGCCATCAGGCATAACATTGTCCGACATGACACGACACCCATGTGACTCGACAGGACTCAAAACGCTCGTGTATGCATGCACCTCCTGCCCGCCCCCACAATGTTGATGCGCCTGGCCACACGCTGCTGCCGCCATGCCTGTCGGGCTGGCCTTAATGCTGCTGCGGTACGCATGCGGCTACTGCTACACATGCACGTGGGGGCTGCTGCGATCATTTCGCTTCCCGCACGCACGTGGGGACCGTTGTGCCCGAGGAGGCCACCTGCTCCGCCTGCGCCCACTTCCTACGCATCCTCATAGAACACTTGCAACATGTAGCATCTGCTACAACATATGTTTGAAAATCGATGAAACATTTAGAACATACACTTGCAACATATGTGTATGGCCACTACAACATATGCAATATTCAGATAAAACATTTGCAACACACGTTTGAAACAACTGAAACATTTGAAAACATACACTTGCAACATACGTGTATTGCCACTGCAACATATGCAACATCCAGATAAAACATTTGCAACATACGTTTGAAACAGTTGAAACATACGCTTGCAGCGTACGTGTATAGCCAGTGCAACATATGCAACATCTAGATAAACCACTTGCAACATACATTTGAAGACAGTTGAAACATTTGAAACGTACATTTACAACATACATATATAGACATTGCAACATATGCAACATCAGATCTACTTTTGCAACATTCAAATAAAACATATGCAACCTACCTTTGAAACGCATGAAACATACGGTTATGCGTGCTCATCTACTTACTGTCGCCCAATAGAGACTCATTGACGCAGAGCTCGACACTGGTGCGAAGCTCAATGCCACGGGGCGGAGGTTGCCCACGGTCCATGGACGGGAGGCGCAAAGGTACGTGGCGTAAGCGGCACGCGGCGCGAGGCACGAGGCATGGGGCAGGCGGGTCCGTCTCGTCCGGACGCTCGGTAGAGAGCATTACCGAAAAAGAGGATAACATTGGCTGGGCTACATGAGAAATAAATGCACCACAGCTCGCGACGAATCTTGCCGCACCAGATTGGAGTAATAACCAATATAAACAGGAGGAGGGAGGGGGGGGGGGGGGTGGGGGGATAAAAGGAGTATAAGCAAGTTGATGATCACAGGTAGCTGAATGCATTGTTGGATGCAGCTCTAATAAGGCCACTCAGGCACTCACCAAAAGGAGCAGAAAGATTGTGCCCCAAAGAAATGATGTGGAGAAAAAAAAAGAGATTGCATTGTCTCTTCGTGAACCCATGCAATTTATTTATTATTATGAATATTATTATACTATACTTTGCATGAACAATCTATGAACTTCCTACTTCTTTCCTCATGAAAGTAATCAACTTTCCGGTTTGATTTTCCCTTTAATTCTACCATGTCGTCTATCTTTGCAGTGGGTCTCTTAGACTACCCGCAGCCGGTACTCTAAAACGATACTCTAAAGCTTTAGAGTATGAATATAGAGTAAAAACTACTGCACTGGATACTCTAAAATGATACTCTATCCTTTCTCTCACTCTATATTTAGAGTAGTACAGTGCTTACTCTATACTCTATAGTGACGGGCCCCACTAGCTAAACAAAAGGAAAAATGCTATAACTCACAAACCAAAAATCTAAATTAAATTTCAATTGCACCATTAAATTCGTCTCCATAAATCCTTCAAAACTAGATCACACATGGATATATTTAGATAAAGTGACAAGTGAGTCCCACAGTAAATAGAGTGGATAGAGGATGATATAGAGGATGGATGGGTACGGGTAGGGATGAAAACGGATCGAATACGGACGGATATAACTGATATCGTATTTGTTTTTATATTTATGTCCGGATTCGGATTCGAATACGGATAGTATAAAAAATGCCGGATAGGATATGATTGGATATCGACATCATAAATATGTGATTTAAATATTCGGATACGAATACGGTATCGGATGTTAAATATCCGGACTCGGATACGGACGGATTAAAACCCCTCTAAACGGATTCGGTCTTGAATACGGTCGGAAAATATCCGTACCGTTTTCATCCCTAGGTACGGGAGAATTGAGTATAGAGGAGAGAATCTTACTGACTAGGACGCATAGAGAATGAATATAGAGGTCCACGAGTGCGGGTAGTCTTAGTGTCGCTTAGGCCAGTTTCGTATTGGCTCGCATGGCCGACAGTAGCAGTATTATTTAATATTTATGCTAGTTTATTAGGCGTATCTTTGACCGAACCGAAGGCACACGGATTAGCGGTGCCAATTTCTACTCAACAACGATCAATTCGCCCATTAGCTGGCAGCAACTGATTCTCAGGAGACGTCCAAAGGCACAAAAGGTACGCCGAGCTCTGACCGCTATGACCTATCACTGGTTTGCCAGTTGCCACTTTGCCCGTTCCCGCAGGTAGCTTGCGAGCGCGAATGCATGCACCGCGGCCCGCAGGAATGCAGGAGAGGCTGCTTGCAGCGGTGATCGTCATCGACCGCCAATTCTAAAGTGTAGGCTGACCCGCGTAACACTCGTTTCGTGCCCTAGATCACGCAGCTAGCCGCGCTGGATGTACACAGCTACACGCAGCTGACGTACAGTAACTCGCAAGCGCCGCGTTCTGGAACAGGCGACCCGTTGAGGTTGAGCTATGAATCACAGAGTCTACGCAAGTCTTGTCTTGCGCTGACTCTGGACCTTACCAAACGGCGAACGATCAGGGTCCGGACAACCAGAAAAACAGCGGAAGAAACAACGCACACGATTTGTCAGTGGTTTCCTGCCACTGGGCTCGGGGTTTGAACTTAATTTGAACCGATTGATGTTTACGCGGAGAAGTCTTATTTGAACCGAGAGTCTAAGTTACCTCCCGAAAATACAAAATCAGACATTTGGCACCCTTAATTTCGAAAACCCGTTATTTTTTCTTCGTTCTAATTCAACTTTGGTTTTGACGACTGACGTGGCGTTTAGGTGGCCATGGGTCCTCTTGTCAGTCACGTGTTTTCGCATGTTCTGTTTGAATTATCTGGTCTAAAGTTGAGGACCAAAACTTTAGATCATTTTATTAGCTCACTTTTGTAGTCTAAAGTTTTTATGAAGTTGTCTAAATTTTAGACAGCACTATAGACATCCTATTTGGAGCCTCAAAGGCTAAAATAGTCTAAAGTTTAGCCCCTGGATTTTAGACCATAAGATCCAAATAGGACTTCCCTATCTTACACATACATTTGGGAACTTTTTCAAACAAGTCGCATGCACTAGAATTGTCCATAAGAACACCATTGACAACCTATATGGTGTTGAGCCAAGGCGCGTAGGTTCTACTCCTAGTGCTTCGACCTACTACTAGGGATGGCACTGGATACGAAATATGGTCTAAAGTTGCACACACAAGAGCCAAGAGCCAAACACAAGAACGCCGAAGAGGGGGCAATTGAGCGCTTCGACCTACTCCACCACCATCGCCTCTCGCGCCTTGGCAAGGGCAATCGAGCGGCCAAGCACAAGAGCGGTGAAGAGGCTAGGGGGCAACAACAGTTGAGTAGGTTGAGCAAGCTAGCGATAGCGTGGCGATGGACGGTCAGAGTGAGCGTGGACGGGAAAGGCACCACCTGAGGAAAAATTGGTCGCAGTGGGAAAACACGAGCCAAACCTCGCGGTATATGGTTCTCCCCTTCCACTCGACGCGACTAAGGGGTAAAAGAAAACAACGATACTGGCTTTCCTCTCTCAACGTCCATGCAGCTAGACTAGATTGAGCATCGAGGAATCAACGTCATTGATGTGATGCCGGCATATCTTGTTGGAGCATCCCCTCCCATTCCAAACATCGATATTTTGCCACGGTGTGGCTAGTCTCATACTCTCAGGTCAGTCTCAATGGAGTTTCATCAGAGTTTCATGGACATTAAATACGCTGATGTGACACCGTATTAATGAAGTGAGAGATGATAAGAGTTTTATGAGAGTAGAGAGAGTTTCATAGGGATAAAACTCTTCTGCACTGTTTCCAAAATATATATGTGTTAGAAACTGGATCATGAAACCTCCATTCAGACTGGCCTCGTGATATGGTTTTACGGTTTTACCGTTTAGGAGGAAACACGGACTCCTAAGAAGGTATAAATAATACCTTTTCCTATCTACGCTGAAGTGATTGTGGCTAATCGCTGAATCAGCACCCCATGGGGTGCGCGGTTTCGGGCCAGGACCAGGAGTGGTGCAAGCGCGAGCCTGCCACTGCCAGTGCCAGGTCGGCAACTCGGCGCGCGTGGTCGTCCAGGGACGAGCACGAGACGAGCTGGCCTCTACTCGGAATCTCATCAGATGCCCAAATCATTTGACGCGTCCAGCCTTGAACGCCGTTTTCCAAGGTCGCGCCGCCGGAAGCGTAGCAGAACCTTCCTGGGAAATGCCTGGTGGAGGCTGGGCCATTCTTGTACCGACGTAGGGCCGGTTGGGTTGGAGGTGTTAAAGTTTAACGAACACTGTAACATTTTCGTCTTATTTAATAATTTTTTTTTTCAATTTTAGATTAATTAGGCTTAATAGATTCGTATCATAAATTACTCCTAATTTATACCGACATACATACATACAATTAGTTTACATTTAGTACTCTATACATTTACCGCAATATTGATGTGTTAGGAGTTAAACTTTAACATTCATGAACCAAACAGGACCTTTCTGCCTTGGGTGCTCTCGTCTCTGACGTACGTACTAGTATCAATCAATCCCTGGCAAAACGTTAATTCACCACTCCAAGTCGCATTCACCGTTTAATTAAGTTGTTTCATTTTTCTTTGGAAGGTGACTTGAAGCAGCTCCTGTTCATTTGGCTGAAATTTAGCTTATGCTGTATGAGAGGAAAACACTGTTGATTCGCTGAAAAATACTGTTAAAGTAGTGCAACAGAACATCTATACATCTAATGCATGTTTTCGTTGTTCGTTTGTGTCCACATACAAGGTCAGGGTTGAAGTTCCTATCTTTGTCTATTATTATTACTCCTAGACAACAAATTGGGGAATGGCTTGGCTGACCGAGAGGTCAGTGCAGGCTCAGTACCTTCCCCTGCGGTGGTTAGAGGGTGTTTGGGACTGCTCCGCTCTTATTTTTTAAATTTGACTCTACCTCTGTGTTACCAAACATTTCTAGCTCAAAAGCTCCGCTCTAAAAAAAAGTGGAATTGGACACCAACTCCACGTCAGAGGGTACTCCGGGTTTTGAACTTCTATACTTTCTCACAGAGTTCAAGAGTACTCCGGGTTTTGAACTTATACTTTCTCACGGAGTTCAAGAAAGTTACCAGCATTTGCCACTCATTAATGCACAGCTCAGTCTGACTCCGGTGCGCTCTCCTGGCGCTACCACCCGTGCATGCCCGCATGGTGCCCCTTGGCATCGCCCACTTCCGTGGCGCTGGATCCCCATAGCTTATCTAGTCATCTTAGCTTTTTTATTAGATTATTTGAATAAGGTAAGCATCTATAATCGGAAGCAAAAAATGACATTGGTCCAAATGAGGAGCGTGCCGTTTTGATATATTTAAAAATATGCAAAGGAGGCCTTAATAATTATTTTGACTAAATTATTTGCAACTATAATATTTTGCATCATATTCAACTGTTAAAGAACAATCATTCACACACACACACACACACACACACACACACACACACACACACACACACACACACACACACATATATATATACACTAGCCAGTTCTCCCGCGCTTCGCGCGGGAATCAGAATACTAATCTAATCTATGATAACACGCAAAGAGGTATAAGAACCACAGGTTACCTATTTTCGATGTATGTATTAAAGAGAACCGAAATTGATTAGGCTATTTCGTGGTTTCCATGTCAGTTAGTTATAGGAAGCGTAAAGTTTAGTTTGACAGAAAAAACTGAGGAAACTAAATATGAGAAATAGTTCAGTCTGCACAGTTGCTGCTTCGTGCTTATGTAATTCAGCAAATTTTGGTCGTCCAGCTTCGATGTTTTTACTGGAATAGAAGTAAAGAGCAAAGACATGAGACTTGATTAATGTCATTTCAAATATAAGCAACTTGGTAATGTTATATAAGGGAAATACATAAGTAGAAACCTGCATGGTTCTGTAGTATAATTTGTCAATGAATGGATGAGTTTACATGCAGAGTCAATAAATGTATGGTTTGAAATAGTGTAGCTGAAGTAGATAGGAACAGATGGATATCTTGTAGCAGCATGTTAGGGATACAATGTAATTAGCAGTTGGGCACATGGTGCACTGAATGCAATAAAGTTTTGTTGAATCAGTTTTTCTGATAGCTGTAGAAAGCATAAGGAAAATTGTAACACCTAGGAGGAAGTATGTTTTGCAGATATACACTCCATACATACTTGCTTCAATCGCACATGTTGTTGTATATGACCCAATTATCACGTTTGGCCTACGCCTGCGAACCGTGGAAGATGTAACACATGTTTCAGGTGGTGGGGGCTCTGCAAAAATTGAAGTTGTAGAGATGCATGAGGCTGACCGCATAAATTAGGAGGCATGTGTAGCGGAAGAACATTCGTTGTGTAACAAAAGGGATGTAAATACCATAAGGAGAGGTGATATTGACAGATGCTGCATCCCCTTCAGGAGGGTTCATAGGAGGATGTCTGCGGGGCTGACGTTGCCGCACCTCCGATCGCGACATTGTAGTTCAACGGGGCGAGCTGCTGTCCATTGATCGCATCTGTATCTATGGGGACCAAGCTGCAGCAGGCACGCTAAATCAGTAAGGAGGTACCACTGAATTGAGGTAGCGGTGCATATGGAGGCCGGTAGATTAGGAGTAAAGGCGTTACCTGTTGATGAGGGCCAAGAACAATAGCAGGCCGCCATGACGGCGTTGCCGCGGGGTTGTGCGGCGGTGCGATGCGCGGGAGCTGGAGCAGAAGTCGCGAGCGGGATGTAGGAAGTCCTTGATTCTGGCACGGCGCCGTCGCGGAGGGGCCCAAGGCAGGAGGCTCAGCACGGCAGATACGGCGGCGGCGGCGGCGGCGGCGTGATGTGTGGTGGCAATGAAGGAGAGAGAGGCGTCGCGAACTGCGCTTGATTGAGGGGCAGGCGGTGTGCTGTCGGGATTTCGTGGTAACGCCGGGGGGATGTGCTGCGCCGGAGTCGTGAGGAGGTTGGTGGTGTTGGCGACGGAGGGGTTTGCGGCGGCGTGATGCAGGACGGCCTCGGTGCCGTCGGTTGTTGTGGTTTTCTTTTTTGTTTATTATTTTTTCTTCCCTTTCCTTTATCGATGTGCTGGGCCGCTGAGGTTGCATTGGGCCATTTCTGGAAACTTCAGGCAGGTTTCAATGGGTCGATTTTTTTTTTGGCTGTGACGTGCGAGCCCTGGAAACTTCAGGCAGGGGTTAATGGATGGGGTACGTGGCGAATGGTGGAATAGCTACTGTTAATGTACAGTGGGGTATAGAGGAGGGCGCACTGTTAAAGTACAGTTGTTTTCACCGCACTTAAAGAATCTTTATATATATATATATATATATATATATATATATATATATATATATATATATATATATATATATATATATATATATATATATATATATATATATATATATATATATATATATATATACCCACACACTTACAAATCAAAACATATGTCACACATCATCTAAGGGCATAGTAGGCCATTCAAGAATTTTTTTTTTGGAGCCAGAGCTAGGTTGTGTGTTAAACAGTACCACCTGCTATACAAACTCTACAATAGAGCTACTCTATGGTAGAGTTAGTGGAGCAGAGCCACAAAAACGGGAGCGGAGCAGTCCCAAATACTCTATCTGAGTTTGAGTCCCATAGGACTCACTCTTTATTTGTAGCTTCGGCCGCAGCGACCAGGGAAAAAAAACTCTCTTATCTGTCCCGCGTCCAAAGCACAGGTCTATGACCAGCTCATTTCACGGAGTTGTGGTGCCGCTGTGTATAGGTGGGGTAGGGATTCGGGGGTTTTCTCGATCTACGTGAGAAGATGTTCTTCTTAAGCCGAAATACCAGGATGTTGTCTAGCCACCACGGATCGAGTTCTTAACAACAAATTGGACGCAATCATAGGTGGTACGGTGATTTCGGGCATATTTGGTTACTTTGATTTTCGCCTTGCCAAGCACGAGTAATGGGTGAGTCTAGGCGTTTGGTTCTTTGCCCTAAGTGCCTAGGGGCCTGTACAAGCAAGGGTAATGGGCGACTCTTGCTCGTGCGAGAGAGCGAAATTTCAAAAATAGTGTCACGGACGTGACTAGAACTAAATGTGTCCTTACTTGAGAATGTCTTCCGCCATTCAAGAAACCCAAGAAATGACACAGACGTTCCAGCAGGGATTTACATCTTTCATTAGGTCAGGTTGGTAGATGGCCTATTCACAGTTCGTGAGTTCCTCCGTCCTGGAGTATCATATATATACTCCAAGAGACCGAGATAGTCGATGGAGATTGTAGGACATGTTTTAGTTAACAAATTAATCTCCTTTTTTACGTTAAAAAAATAGTGTATAAGACAATAAAAACCAGTGACGGATCTAGGATTTTAGGTCAGGTATGCCGTAAAAAAATTTATGTACAATTTGGTAAAACCATTTAGCAATTTGGTAACATTTGAATATTTTTAATGTAATTCGGTGCGCACTAAACTACGAGATAAGCCTTAAGTTCAATGTTAAGTTAAAGATGTCCACAAAAACAATATAAATAATTCAAAGGATTGGTGAGCTGTTCGACTGATGATTTTTACAACTGATAAGCCAGCTGATGCTGTTTCGTTGTGAAAGAAGAATACTATACAATGCCTGATAAGTTCAAGCGAACACGGCCGTGTGGTCAGTATGGGGCGACTGCCGAGTTGACTAGGTTCCATAGCGGCGTGTGGCCCATTGGCCATGTCCATGCGCCTACCTCTATCTCTTGTGCGGCCGTGCGGTCAGTTGATCCCTCCACGACGCGGTGTGGAGTGTGGACGATGAGGCGAGGACTGCTGGAAGCAGGCCCGGCCCTGGGGGCGGGCGAGCGGGGCGGCCGCCCCGGGCCCCCGAGCCGTCAGGGGCCCCGAGCAGAGGAGGAGCCACCACTAGGTGCCTGTGGCCGAGCACCTCTTCCCCACCTCCAGAGCTGGCGTCTGGCGAGGGCGCGAGGTCGAGGAAGCGAGGATGAAGACGACGGCGGCGCTGCTTGTTCGAGACGAGACAGACATGGGCGATGGGGAGCGTCATGGGCCTAATACTGGGCCGCGGCTGTTTGCAATATCCTACAGCCCGACACACCCAGCGTGGCAGCGTCCCAGCCCAGCGGTCTTAGGCACCGCTAACCTCGCTGCTCGCGCTCGCGGCCTCCGGCCTGAATCCCAGCGTGGCCACGACACATATTCCTTCATTTGTTACTTACTCATTATTACTTACTAAATCTATTTTAATCCCAGCCGCTCCATGGAGCCATTCGGTTATCTTGATAGTTACTTCTCTAGATTATCTCTTAAAAATAATCACCAAGTAATAAGCATTGTTAGCTCAGCCTGATGCGTTGCTCGTATGTATGAACCCCCAACAACTGTACGTATATACCAGTTTGGTTCCCACGTTTTGCCAAGCTTTTTTGTAAAGGAGAAATAGAAACATGTGTGTTCTGAAGCAACCGCTACTGGTTGATGTGTCTCATTTCGAAGAAAAAAGGTTGCTGCTAATCAGTATATGACAAGATAATCATGATAGCAAGGTCTTACGGTAGATAATAATTTGGACATAAGTGAGGCATGTGACGACATAACTTTTTTTTTTGGAAAGTGTACAATGCAAGAAGAATAGGTAATGCATGTTAGCTGACTATTCTTAGCTTATCATCCAAAACTAATACAAGTGATAACATATACATATGTTCTAAGGGGCCTCAATTTTTAGTCTTGCCCTGGGCCCCTAAGATCTCAGGGCCGGCCCTGGCTGGAAGCTAGATCGATCAGCGGATTAGGGCATCAGGACGATCAGGCGGCGCAGTGACGTGTTTTGGCTGTGTGGGCGTATGGATGACAAGACCAAGGGGCTCGAAAAGCTGAGATGGCTAGGCGTGAACGTGAATGTGGCCGCATGGCTTCGTGAGCCGCCTGGGCCTCCCATCACGTGGTCATGGTCTTCCACTCGAGGCACGCGGAGCGTTGCGTGCAAGACTGCGGCAGGTGGGCGTTCAGGTAGTTTTTTTTTCTTTTTTTAAAAAAATATGTATATATAGCGTAATGTTTCCTGGGCTCACAGAGTGTTGCAAGACCAAGTGTGGTCAAGCGTGTGTGCTTCAACTAAAAGGTATAAAGCAAATCTCCTTCTACGTTAAAAAACAGTGTAAGGCTTTCATAAAAAAAAGTGTAAGGCACTAAAAAGTATAAAAACATTATATTCGGTCTCGACTCTGGAGTGTTGCTCGACTAAGCGTCTGGTTAAGCGTGTGTGCTTCGACAATTTGTTGTGAACACTCTATCTTAATGCAATGAATGAAGCCTAGTTCGTTTTTGAGGAAAAGAAAATCATATCTAGAGTAATAAATCGACACTCGGAAATGACAAAATGGCCGTAGAAAAGGGGAAGGCGCGTTTGACATAGTAAGCGGGCCTCCGGTCGCGACCAGGACGAACCACACGTCACTCTATCATGACAGCATCGATGGCGACAGAACGAGCCACAGTCCTGTAGACCAGGCCGTACGAAATGGAGGTTACATACGGACGCACAGCTGCGCAAACGAGGTTTTCTAGGAGTAGACACTCTCCCTCAACCACAGAGTCCACACGATCGCACGAGCCCGGCACGGCACGGATATTTGGCTTGACTGTTCCCTCCACGTCCCCGGCTCACGGTGCCGCAAGTTTCCAACCGCAGCCGCGCCGCTGCACCATGGTTTTCGACCCCAGGTGTGTTCACATCGTGAAAAGTAAGCGAAAAGTTACTGTAGCATGTTTCGTTGTTATTTGGTAAAATTTATCTAATCATGGACTAACTAGGCTTAAAAGATTCGTCTCGACATTTACAGACAAACTATGCAATTAGTTATCTTTTTTACCTACATTTAATACTTCATACATGCGTCAAAAGATTCGATATAATGGGTGAAAGAGAAAATATTTTAGGTTCGCATGGCAACTAACAGGCCCCCCCCCCCCCCCCCCCCCCCCCCCCCCCCCTCAAAGTCTCCCCCCAGGCACCCACCCCGTGAAACCACCGAGCTTGCCCAGTCAAAACGAATCGAAGACGAAGAAAACCGACGCCACTCGCCGACGTGGCGATCAGCACTGCCGACGCCGTAGCCACCAGTGCGTCCACCTCCCGGTCCGGTGCTCCCAGCAGCAGGACAGCCCGTCCCGGTCGGGCGGGCAGAACCCGCGTGCCGCGCGGCTTGGTCTGGCCGGCCGGACCGCGCGCTGGCTGGTTGAACCCGTCACACGGCCACGACCTCACGCACGCGACAGCTCAGCGGCGGCTCGGCCCACCACGCGTCCGCGGTCCTCTTCAGACGTTTAAAAGCCCGTCGCCCTCGCTCGCCTTCGCCACAAAAGCAAACCCACCACCACAAGGAAGGGAAGCGTATCACCCACCAGTCACCACCCTCGGATCCTTCGCCTTAATTGCCCGCGTCTGCCATCTCACGGTCTCCAAAAATTTCCCATTTCACACCCCGCGCCGCCACCCGGGGTATAAAACACCAGGGCGAAACCGCGCCACGACTCGATCGGCACTCGGCAGGCAGCCAGGGCTCGGGAGAGCGGTTGCTAGCTACGAGCTCGGTGCCGGCGGCAGTGCGAGGCGATGGGGAGGAGGCTGGACGTCCTGCTGGGGCGGACGACGAAGCAGACGGCGCGGCTCAAGTCGCTGCTGGGGCTGGCGGTGACGCGCCTCGGCGTGGTGCGGGGCCACCGCCAGGTGCGGTGCGGGCAGGCGCGCGGGGACGTGGAGCAGCTGCTCCGCCTCGGCCACACGGACCGCGCGCTGGCCCGCGCCGAGCACGTCGTCCGGGAGCAGAACGCGCTCGACGTCCTCGCCGAGCTCGAGGCCTACTGCACCCTCATCGTCGAGAGGGCCGCGCTCGTCGACGCGCACAGGGAGTGCCCCGAGGAGCTGCGGGAGGCGGCGGCCGGGCTGGTCTACGCCGCCGCCAGGTGCGGGGACCTCCCGGAGCTGCAGGAGGTACGGGGCATCCTCGCCGCCAAGTTCGGCAGGGAGTTCGTCTCCGCGGCGTCCAACCTCCGCAGCGGATGCGGGATCAACGCCAAGGTGAGGGCCGGCGGCGGCGACCTGCGCACTCTGGCTGGCCGACTTCTCAACCTTCGGATTCTGACTAGACTTGTTTTCTGAACAGATCGTGCAGAAGCTATCCACCAAGCAGCCGAGCCTAGAGAGCCGGCAGTTGGTGCTACAGGAGATCGCCGCCGAGAAAGGGATCGCCGTGCGCATCTACGAGCTGGGACGTTCCAACCACAACCACAGAAAGACAAAGCACGACGATGACGAGAGGATCCGCAGGACGCCACCAGTTGATGACCGGGACGAAGACATTTCCGGCGACTCGGCGCAGAGGTACAAGGACGTGGAAGCGGCAGCTCAGGCCGCGTTCGAGTCGGCCGCCTCGGCAGCAGCCGCCGCGAAGGCCGCCATGGAGCTCTCGCGGGGGGAGCCCAGGGGGCCCGGTGACAGGAGGAGGATGCAGATGGATCCTGAGATCGAGAAACAAGATGAGGTGCTTGATGATGGGAAGAAATCTGAGAAGATTGGGCATGACCGGAGTTACAGTTCAGAGGTTGAGATCATGCCGGAGGACGAGGCAAATCATGGCAACGTTGCAGTGACCGAACTGAAACAGCGGGAGCCTGCTAGGGGAAAGCCGGCGTCGGTCAGAACAAAGTGGGGATTTTAGCGGCATCCAGATGGCAACAGAGGAGATGGTTTTCTTGATTTTGTCGATATATATTGGAAGTTAATTTTTCACTCTACATGCATGTAGTTAGATCTTATGGTATACTATGCTCATACCATATAGGAGTATGTAGTTAATGATGGTGAAAAAAGGGGAAAAATACACGAGATTTGATTTGTTTCCAATTGTTTGCACACTACATAATGCCTATACTAAAACGGTATGTTGGTAAGAAACGTTACTTGTAGTGCATGTTTTCTCGACAATGATATATAGCGGGCGTCCGGATGGGGACGGACGTGACGCACCCAAGCCATGCCGAACCTGATCCACCCATCCCGCATGCCGTCTCCCGCACTCATCGTTATCCTTTCCTCGCTCACTCCTGCAGTGCTTCTCCCATTCTACTGCCGCCCCGCTGGGACGGACGCCGCGCGGCCAACTCGCTGCCTTCCCACGCCGCCCGCCGGCGCTCCCTCCCTCCTTTCACCCCCCTCCCGCGACCTCCATTGCTACCCCGCGCCTCTAGCGACCCGGCTCCCGCTCCCCCATCGAAGACGAGGACGACGGCGGCGGCTCCGACGAGGTAGGTCAGTGCTTCTCTGGATCTGAGCCCTCCTCCTCCTCTGGATCTGAGTCCTCCTCCTCCTTCTCCTCCTCTAGATCTGAGGGACACGACAGTGACTAGGGTTCCAGCAAGCTTTGGGTCCTATTCCCTCCTCCCTCTAGCGAACTGTCACAGAACCTCCTAATTATGATGGCCCACATGTACCTGTCATCGTCATAATGACCTCTGACAACCGTACTTATGTTCCTCATAACTTAAAAGGTCTGCTTTCCTCCGAACATGATCTAATCACAGGAGTATTGCAATATTACAATAATTTATTCAAAATACCATTACAGTAAAATAGCGGAAGTCTTACAATAACTTAAGTTTACAAACCACAGTTTCCAAACTTCAAACCTTATGTAACATTATTACAAACCGGTAGTAGAGAAGTATCAGTAGTAACTTTATTACAATCACACAAACGAAGTGTCTTGCCCAGAGGCCACTCAGTCTACTCGTCGTCACTTTCTTCAGCCACAACGGTCATGCAACAAGGCTCAAAGCAGACTTATTCATGAACCGCACCTGCAACAAAGGGTTTAACAAACCCTGAGTACAAGAGTACTCAACAAGACTTATCCGACTAGGAAAAGACTCTAAGGGCATGCTAGCTTTAGGGAATCAAGGTACGGGTATTCAAGAATCAAAATCTCTTTTGCATAAAAGCTTATTAAAGTAGGTCCTTACCTTCATTATTTTACTTTTATCATTGATGGTTCATTAACCAATTCTAAGTGATCCTGATCTAGATCAAAGTAATTCTTATCAAGACCTTTCTCATTCTTTCTTTCAATTCCAGTTCTTAACTACGATGTTGGTGCAAGGCCATGACTCCTTTCTCGTGGAGCAACGACGATTCGAACCGCTTCATTTACCCAGCTGGGGATTCCTAACCACACGACATATGTAGAACTGAATCTTGCATATATCAACTCTTATCCGAGTAACCCAAAACCAGAACGTGTCCATCGCCACCCGAGAGCACAGTACTCCTCCAATCCAGCCCTTGGCCACGAGGGTACATACTACTCTCGCCATCTCTCCACTCCTAGTGCGAGGTTAGACGTTCTCGTAATGGAATAGTTGAAGTAAGGCTTACCCGACATAGGTACATGGCTAGTACTAATAAAAACTCCATGACGCGAGGGCCAACAACGTACGGTCCTTAACTGATAAGGCAGAAACATTACATTGAGACTCCTTTCCCAATGCAAGTTAGCAGTGGCCAAACCACCCGCCCGATCTTACAAGTTTATTCTCATATTTCAATATTTATCAAGTATACCATCATGGCCAGGTAAACATTCATTTAAAAAGCTTAACTCATAAGCATAGCGAAGCATACTACGCATTTTCAGTAAAACAAGTATCACGGGTGATATTACAATAATCAAGGATGACAATGCAGCAATTGGGTTATCACTCAACTCCTAATTACTTAATGCAGTAAACCCTATTATAAATAATAAAGATTTATAAAACTCAAGGTAGGGTTCAAATGCACCGGGGCTTGCCTTGCTCTGACGTGATGACTGACTCGGACTCGAAGACTCAGACTTCCGGTCCGGAACCCATCGACAACAACTCTTCTCCGAAGACTTGCTCGCCAACTTCGACTTCCTCGAAAGCGGGAACTACACGAGTATATAACATGTCTCAACATGATGCGGTGATAAACATGATGCTTGATGATGATATACCATGGTTTACGACTTGAGTACAACTTTCCTTCGCGGTACAGTCGTAAAACAGTAAAACCTACTAACTAATAGCGATAATTTAAGCGATACTAGCGTTTCTTACCAAACATGTTACAAACGAGCTCAATCATGAAATTAAGGTGCCAAGGATCACCAAGAATTAGTGACCCAAGGTCATCACTAAATCAAAAAGACATACAACACTTAAAGTTAACAATTTAACAATTATTTAAACATTTAATTAATTAGGGCATAATTAATGATAAATCAAACTTCATCTAATTGAGCTTAAACTTTTTCTAAGGATTAATCATGGCCTAAAACAGTGTCAGAATAAATTTTATGATTTTTGGATTAATAATTTAATTACTAAAATTCATGGAAGTTGCATTTAATATTTAATTGAACTAATTAAATAACTTGCAAAAAGTAATCAAATTTAGCATTTAATATTTTTCCTAAGTAGTTTACATCTTAAAAAGCTTACACAAAGATTTTCACTATTTTTGGAGCTCTACAGAATTTTTAAGGAAATAAACAAATACTATTACTATTCACATTTTTGAAAAAGAAAAACAAAAACTCAACTCGGGCTGACTCCTCCTTCCTTCCTCCGGCTCGGCCCAACCGAACCGCCTGCCCGCAACGCGCCCGCGCCCGCGTGCGCTCGTGCCCGTGCGGCCCAGCAACGCGGCCCATCCGCGCCGCCTGCTCGCGCGCGCGCTCTCTCTCTCGCTGACACGCGGTCCCCACTTGTCATCGCCTTCATCCGCTCTCTCGCTCTCTCCCGCGCTCTCGGCCATGCCCGCGCGGTGGCCGGCCGGAGATCACGACGTCGGTCGACCAATTAACTCGACTAAATTGATCTACACAACCCTGCGAATCCACTACGCCCTTCTACAGCTAAACTCGAGCTCCGGTGACCCCTCACCGACGACGATGGTGGACCACGGTCGACGGTGAGCCGCGAAAACGCGTCCCCAAAGGAGTAGCGGCTAAAATAATACGAGGAAAACGTTCAGGGGCTCACAACGGTCACGGTGGTGCTCTTGGTGACGACGGCGGCGAGCTGGAGTGGCCTGGCCACGTGGGGGCGGTGGTGGCGGGGCTCCGAACGGACACGGGGAAGAAAAGGGTGGCGCGACGATTTGGGCGAAATTGGGCTAGCTCAGGCAGACCAACAGACACGCGAGAGCGAGGCGAGCTTGCTGGTGCGATTTGCGTGGCCGGAGGCGGCTCGACGGTGGCAGCGGCGAGCGGCGGAGGCAAAAATAGAGAAGAAAAACGGCTCACGGTGAACTCGGCATATTTATAGGCACGGCCACGGTGACGGTTGTAACACTACGGTGTTACACAAGCATTTGCATTGCAAATCATGAGCATAACATGTCATGGCATTCATAATCATATGTGCTTAGGGTGTACCTTTAGTAAAATAAAAGTGTGGAAACTAGTATTGCATAACATGTTGTGATAATGTGCTAATGACATTCATCAAATTTGTGCAACTATAAATTTCATATCACTTAGAATTATAAGGAAAATTTTTGGAGCCACTAAATCACTCAAAGTTTTGTCAAAGATTTGTTTTAAAAATGTTATTTAAAAATATTCAAAAATCCTCCCTAAATTAGCTTTTATTCTAAAAATCAAAATCTATAAGAATTTTGAGGTTGACCCCTTAATCAAAGTTGTAGAGAATTAAATTCTAAGCAACTTTTATTTTTGGGTCATTTCCAGAAAAAGTCCTTTTCTTGCTCAAAATGAGATTTGAAAACTATTATTTGAAATTATTTGAAAATATGAAAATAGAAATTCAATTTCTAACCTAAACGGGCCGCCGCCTCGTTTTCGGCCTGCTGCTGGAAGCGGCCTAGCTCCGCCCCCGCACGCGCGCGCCGCAGCCGCCGCCTCGGCCTAGCCCACGCTGCGCGGCTTCCTCCTCCCTCCCGCTCGCGCGCGCTCGCTGAAGCCCGCGGAAGACTGCGCTCGCCGCGTGGCGGCCGCATGCCGGCGACGCCCTCCGCGTGGGCGCCCGTGGCCCCGCGCACTCCGTCTCAAATCACCGCATGCGCTCGGCCTCCTTTCAACTCGCTCACTCGCTCACTCTCTTTCTCCTTCCTCCGGAAAAACCCGAGCGGGCAAACTGCTCGCCGCAGCGAGCTCCGCCTCCGCCGCCGTGTTCCGGCGACGCCAGTCCACCGCAGCTCGATTGCTCGTGCACGGAGCTCCGCCACCCTCTTCCCTCCTCCAAATGAGCACCACCATCCCCTTGCTCGCTCCGGTAGGGCACAATTTCTCCGCCCCGCTGCGCCATCGCGAACGGAGCCGCCGCGCTCGCGCTCCGGCCACCATCGCCTCCGCTCCTCCCCATCTCTCTCGAACTACACGATGATGTTCACTGTGTCCCCACGATGGTGTTGCGCGCCTCACCTTGTTCGCTCGAGCCCGGAGACAGTCGCTGGCCATCGGCGGCCGTCGCACCGCCGCGGTGGCGAGCACCCGCGCGGCCACGCGCGCTGCCCCGCTCGCCTGCGAGTGCGGCGAGTGGCTGGGCCGGCCGGTCTCAACGGGACACGGCCCGTTTTCATTACCCCCACGCGCGCGCGTCTCTGGGCTGAGCAGGCCGAGCCGTCTGCCCCTTCTGATGTCGGCCCGTTTCAAAATAAAGATTCAGTTTTTATTTTCTCAATTGGAAATAAAGTGCTTAGCAATTATTTGGGTGACTAAATGTGCTCCAAAAATTGTGAAATAAATTTCTATGGATTCATTGGAACCAGATCTATGATATAAAAATATTGCATGTCAAATTTGAAATACTCTTCTATAGGATTTTATTTAATCATGTATATTGCTGATAAATTGAAAAATGTGTAGAAAAATCTATATGTTTCATAAAAATATGATTCCCAAGTTTGTTAATCTTCTTGTGTCATGTACTTCCTAGGAAAAATATGTTTCCTGCATGTGCTGTGGAAAACTTTGGAGGAGTAGTTCAAGTACCTTTAATGGCTGATTTTTGTTATTTTTGCTAGAGAGCAAACTTTGTATAAAACATACATGTGATATTTTTTGTACAGTCATAGTATGCTATGAAGAACTTAGGAAAAATATTAATTCTATTGTTTGACACTTTTCATAGTACAAAGTAATTTCATGCTCATTTTTATGCTATAGCTTGTCATTTTTGTATAGGATAGTTTACTTATCCAAATGCCATGAAATTTTTATGGTAGTCGGTTTAGGGTAGTATTATGCTACTGTAATTTTCTTAGATTTTTAGGAGCATCAAAAATATATGTTTCTATTCAAACCTATTATTATTTAGGGTTTAAGCAAGTGTTGCTTTAAGTGTGATTAAGAAATTAGTAAAGCTTTGGTGTATCTTTGAAGCATTTCATAAGATAGGTTAACTTAGCATATTAGTAGTAGAAGAGAATGCAGTAGATGACATGTGCTTGTAGTATATAGTTTCTTGGATGATGTTGACTACCTTGCATTTCAACATATCCATTGCATTCATCTCCTTCGATGCACGTTGCATAATCACTTACGCGCATTGCATCATACAGGATCACAAACTGAGAACCCAGTCATCATCCCCGAGGAGCCAGAGGAGCAGCTCGAGGTGCAGCAACAGGAGGTGACCGAAGCCGAAGAGGAGGTCGGTGAAGATCTCCCAGAGTGCCCCGACCACCGTCCGAGCTCTTTTGAGAGAGGCAAGCCCCGGAGCATTTCTCTCCCGGTTTGCAAATAATTTATTATTAACTTTACTTAATTTGATGCATTACGTTTAGGAGTTGTTTGCAAACGTTGCTGCATTACACCTTGTTTCACCTTGCTTTACCCGATCCTTGTTACCTTGGTGTCCGCGGTCAATAATTGCTTAGTTTGCTTAGACCGGTAGAAGTCGGGTGATTGCCTGTCATCCGCGAGCTCTAGGAGATTACTTGGATCTATGTGAAAATATGTCATACGAAAATAACTAAGTGTCGAAATGAATTTGAGACCGGGCGGAAACTTGCAGGGTTTCGGACTGTAGTGTTTTCCGTCTGTGTCGATTAAGGACCGACCGTTGTTGGGCCTCGAGTCATGTTGAACGCATGCCTCGCATTTAGCTGGCCGAATAATGCACCTTTCGACCGTGAAGCTGGGAGATTATTCGGGCCGAGTGGATTGCCCGCAACGCACTGTACCGGAGCAGTAGTGGCAGGATACGGGGGCGCGATGATAAGGCCAAAGAGCAGTCGGACGGCCCCTGGGTACACGTGGTTCCTGGCAAGCTCGCGACTTTACCTGAATGGTTGACTCGGTGACCAATACCTCACTTTAGCGGGTGAGTGAGGTTTGTGTGAGGAATAAATTACCAGCTGGTTAATAATCGATTCGAATCGCCATCGTTCACTGGATAGTGAACACTTGACTTGAGCTACTTCATCGTAGTAATCTTGATGAATCACTTGGATAGTTATGTGGAAGATGACATGATAACTATTGTTAATGATCAATGGTAATCCTTACTTGCTTAATTATAGGTTACTCTAGCACCAGTGCAAACATAGTTGACAGGGTAATAAAGAGTTAATTACTGCATGCTTTTGGAAAGGAATTGTTAAGTTAAAAATGCTTTTCTTGCAAATGAGTCAGCTATCCCACCAGAAAGCCTATCATGATTCCTTGGTGTCTTTTATTTATGGTTTATGTCGGGTAAGTCTAGCTGAGTACCTTCTCGTACTCAGGGCTTTGTTCTCAATTGTTGCAGATGGGTAGATGTATTACGGCTACTGTATCAACTGCCTCTATCCTGCGATGGGCGAAGCTTAGGACCATGGGCAATGGTCATTCGCTACTTCTCGTCTGATGCTTTTGCTGGAGATGATCGCAAGCTGGCACTTTATTTTAAAATGTTGTGTGTGTGCGTAATTTGAACTACCGCTTCCGCTACTTTTATTCGAACCTGGTTTGTAATAACTATGTTTAAACTCCAATGTATTTTATGCCGCGAACATTTATGTAACTTATGATGGTGACCGCTAAACTTAATACGATCTTGGCTGTTATGTGAAATGGTTTGAAATCCGTTGAGATTTCATGGACTACCGGGTTATACGGGCTTAAGTTTGTTAAATTGTCCTCCCGTTGGATGATTTTCCTACTTAATCTCGTATAATTGGGCGGTTCTGTTACAGCTAGCATCGGAGCATGGTTTACCGTGATTACTGTTCATAAGTGTATTTAAAATAAAATTATGTTTAAAAAGTGTGATTTTAAAACTAAAGGTGTGCTAGTGGTCATATCCTGTATGCCCAGTTAAGGACTCTAGGTGGCTATTTAAGTACTAACTTGGGGGTTCTTGCACCATATTTCTCTTTCATTGCTCATACGGCGTGCTATTGTTTGAGTGCCACTTAATTGAGTGGTAATGTATGGATCAGTCACCTCTACGCTTTGGTAAGTGTGAGCTGTGAGAGCATGATCGGATACACCACCGATCTAGGGAGAGTGCTTATATGATACTAGAATAATTACATGTTTTACACATGTTTTTATGAAAGTATCGCATGTGTAGGTGTTCTGTCCGTTGAGGCGATGCCGTCAATAGGACGATGTGTTTGGGTAGATACTACCGTTGTACACGCATCTAGGGATTCGTGTAGAGCGTGTAGGTAGATTTACTGCTTTCATGCATTCATGGGGAATGGGCTGAAATGAATTTTCTGCAGGTACATAACAGCGTTTATCGTGTAGATCGAATTAGTTACATATATGAGAGATCGTTTGTATGCCACCGAATTCATCATTAGATGTCTTTATTTTCTAAGTTTGTGAGAACGTAAGACTCGCGCATACATCATATTGCCTGTGCATTTCATTCATAACATGCATTCCTCCCCTTATAAAAGGATTATCCCAGTTTGATAAAAGTAACATCAACTTAAAATATGTTCTCACCGGGTAATTTAAAACTTGTGCTACAGATGGTCCGCACGAAGCAAACTGCCCGTAAGTCCACTGGCGGAAGAGCACCCCGTCACCAGATGGCCCCACGGGAGCGCCGCAGCACGGACACTTTTCTAAGCGAGTTTGGCATGCCCACCTTGCTTTGGAGAGTGCTCCATGATGTGGGGTACCCAGAGGGTCAAGAGCCGGTGTACTTCTGGAGTGAGAGCCAGTTAGCTGAGGATAGACTTGCGGTAGTGGAAATCACCGTCCCTGCTCTTGGTGATGCGTCAGAATGGGATGGTTGGCATTTGGAGTTTGAAGGACGCACTCCAGTTGAAGGTGCAGAGGGTGCAGCCTTTCGCGTCATCCGAGACATAATGAGCAGGTTTCCTAATGAGTTGGCAGCAGCTTTGGCTGGTACTTTCCCGAGAGATGATCCTCGTGATGCCATTTGGGTGCAACCGCAAGGAAGTGCCCTGGTTAGAGGCCCAAGTGAAGGACGGGCTAGCGACAACCACACAATGAGTGCCATGTATGCAGCCATCAGAGCATACTAGGGTCTTGAGAGTACCTATTGGACATTGACTGGTCTGCGTGGTGATGACCGGCTTGAAGCAAGGAAGCAGAAGAAGAAGCAAGCACGTGCTATAGCTAGCTTGCAGGAGCAGTTAGCCGACATGAGCTTGCAGCGAGATCGGGCTCTCGAGAGAGGTGAGAGTGCTATGCAGCGGGTGCAGACGTTGACTCAGGCCAACAGAAATGTAGACCGCATGATGGGACAGCTAGTGCAGGAAAGGAATGAAGCCTGGAACGAGAGGGACCTTCTGAGGCAGAGGGTCGAGGAGCTAGAAGGGTATAATGCCAACTTGCATGAAGAGTTTTATGCCCTCTATAACGGGATGGGCCCGTATGCTCCTCCGGACGCCGCCTAGATGGACGTCGACGACGACGCCGCTACTGAGGATAGCGATGGTGACGCCTCCGACCTCGACGACGGCCCCGAGGAGTAGGCTAGTTGCCTTACGTTAGTAGCTAGGTTCTATCGTGATGGCCTTCTTTTGGTTTCTATGTATCGTGTTGTATCCTGTTTGATCTTGAGACTGGCGATCTTTTGGATCTTGGTTGTGTATGCGATGCTCAAACGCATAAAAGTCCATTGTATGTATGCTGGCAACGTGGTTGTATGGAACGCGATGTTGCATTCGAAGTAATTTGATTAGTGATGTTGTTTTAATTGGAATGTGATTATTGTGCCTCTGTTTTATTGCATGACTTGTTCTCTCCAATAAATTCAGTATGGCATGATTGTTTATTCGAATACAATTACTACCACTTCGCTCAATTATTACTTGTTGCTGAAATATGCAGATGACAAACACTCGCCGTGCCACGTATGAGGCCGCTGAAACTGGTGGCAACGGTGCAGAGGCTGGTGGGGGTGGTGCAAACAACGTCAACCACCAGGAGCCACAGCCAGAGCCACAATTGCCCCCTCCTCCACCGCTCACTGCAGAGGTATTCTTCGCACAGTTCCTTGGGAGTCAGCGCAACGCCAAGCAGTCATAGAGGAATATGGAAGATTTTCTGTGTACCATCGCTGAAAATGTTCAGAGAGGAAATAATCAAGGTGGTGGCCATGGGGTGAACCAGTATAGCAATTTCAAGGATTTCATGGATACTAGGCCACCTATTTTTAAGGAAGCAGCAGAGCCACTCGACGCTGAAGAATGGATCAACACTATGGAAGATAAGTTCCATGTGTTGAGGCTGACAGAAGTTCTGAAAACAGAATATGCTGCACATCAGCTACAGGGACCGGCAGGGATGTGGTGGAAGCATCACCGCACCACATTTCCTCCCAATGCCCAGATTACTTGGAGAGAATTCACTGAAGCCTTTAGAGGAGTTTATATTCCCCCAAGGTTGGTTGAGATGAAGCTCGGAGAGTTCTTGGCCTTAAATCAGGGTACCAAGACTGTGACCCAGTATCTGCATGCCTTTAACAACTTGTGCCGCTATGCTCCAGACATGGTCGACACAGATGCAAAGAGAATTGCTAGTTTTAAGAGAGGGTTAAGTCCGAAGATGATGAAGCATGTGGGTACCAATACCCGCGCCAGGTTCAATGACTTTGTCAGTGATTGTTTGAAACAAGAAAAGAACAACAATGCCTACACTGCATCCAAGAATCGCAAGAAGGTGTTTGAGTCAGGACCATCCCAGTCCAGAGTTGTCACTGCAAATCATCTTTCTTATCGTCCGTCCGCACCTGGTGCAAGGTTCAGGCCGCCACAGCATAAAACCCAGAACTACAAGGGACCACAGAAGCCGTACAAGATGGCAGTGCCACCAGCAAAGATCACCGCAGCTGCAGAACAGAGCAACTCCAAGGGAGCTATAGGATCTGCTGGTACAGTGAAGGGGCCCTGCTACAATTGTGGTCAGCCAGGCCACTTTTCAAAGTTCTGCTCTTATCCGCCTAAAAAGAAGCAACAGACTTACACTGTCCGTGTACACCATACCACCGTTGATGAGATTCCTGAGGGAGAGCCTGTAACTACCGGTAAGTTTCTTGTTAACCATCACCCTGCAATTGTTCTATTTGATTCTGGATCCTCGCATTCTTTTATGAGTCAAGCATTTGCACGGAAGCATGAACAACTATGCACAGAATTGAGTTATGGTTATCGCATAAGTTCAGCAGGGGCTGATGTGTTAACCAATAAGATGGTTAGAGGGGCAACCCTTGAGTTAGGTAGTCGGAAGTTTTGAGTGAACCTGGTAGTTATGCCTGGGCTAGTTTTGGATGTAATAATAGAAATGAACTGGATGAAGAACTGGGGGGCAGTCATAGATACAAGCAGTCGGTTGCTTACCCTTAAGGATCCCCAGGCAGAGGGTACTTTCCTGGTACCATTGCCTAGAAGAACAGACCTTGTGAGTGTGACCTGTGCCATGGAAGTTGTCCCTATCCACCAGATCCCGGTAGTGTGTGAGTTCTCGGATGTGTTTTCAGACGAGTTACCTGGCCTTCCTCTAGATAGAGATATTGAGTTTGGAATCGAGTTGATCCCCGGGACAGCTCCTATTTCGAGGAGACCCTATCGGATGCCTCCGGATGAGTTAGCTGAGCTGAAGAAGCAACTGGAAGAACTGTTAAAGAAGGGGTTTATCCGACCGAGTAAGTCTGAATGGGGATGTCCTGCCTTGTTCGTGAAGAAAAAAAAGAGGGTACTCTGAGAATGTGTGTGGATTATCGACCTCTTAATGCTGTAACTATCAAGAATAAATATCCTTTGCCTCATATCGATGTTTTGTTTGATCAGTTGGCTAAAGCTAGAGTGTTCTCCAAGATAGACCTAAGATCAGGGTATCATCAGATAAAGATCAGGTCACAAGATGTCCCGAAAACCGCCTTTTCTACCAGATACGGGTTATACGAGTATCTTGTTATGTCTTTTGGCTTAACAAATGCTCCTGCACATTTTATGTATCTGATGAATACGGTTTTCATGCCAGAGTTGGATAAGTTTGTAGTTGTCTTCATTGATGACATTCTAGTATACTCTGAGAATGAGAAAGATCATGAAGAGCATCTGAGAATTGTCTTGACCAGACTGAGAGATCATAAGTTGTATGCTAAGTTCAGCAAATGTGAATTTTGGTTGAAGAAAGTTCCTTTCCTTGGTCATATTCTATCTGAGAATGGAGTTTCGGTAGATCCGAGCAAAGTGCAAGAGGTTTTGGATTGGAAAATTCCAACCACAGTGTCAGAAGTCAGGAGTTTCCTAGGGTTAGCTGGTTACTATCGTCGCTTTATCCCAGACTTCTCGAAGATTGCCAAGCCGAAGACAAGTCTGTTATAGAAAGATCACAAGTTTGTGTGGACAGAGGAGTGTGAGACAACTTTCCACACCTTGCGGAAACTGTTGACCACTGCTCCAGTTCTTGCATAGCCAGACATCGAGAAACCTTTTGATGTGTTCTGTGACGCATCAAAAACAGGATTAGGCTGTGTTCTGATGCAAGAAGGAAGAGTCATTGCTTATGTCTCCTGTCAGTTGAGAAAACATGAAATTAATTATCCGACACATGATCTTGAGCTTACCGCCGTAGTGCATGCCTTAAAGATTTGGAGACACTATTTACTTGGTAATGTGTGTAATATTTTCACCGATCATAGGAGTCTCAAGTACATTTTCACCCAACCAGAATTGAACATGAGACAGCGAAGATGGTTAGAACTAATTAAAGATTACAACTTGAATATACAGTATCACCCTGGGAAAGCCAATGTGGTAGCTGATGCTTTGAGTAGAAAGTCACATTGTCTGAATATGCAACCCTTACTCGAAGATGGTTTTAATCTAATGCACCCTGCCGTGTTACATAGTATTCAGATCAGTTGCACCTTGGAGAGTAAGATAATAGAAGGTCAGAAAGCAGACAAAGGGATATTCCACATCAAAAAAAAATTAAAGAAGAACCCTCAAAACACTTCAGAGTGGACGAGCAGGACGTGTTGTGGTTCGACAACCGTCTTGTTGTTCCAAAGGATAGAGAGCTTAAGAATAAAATTATGGATGAAGCTCATCTCTCTAAGTTGTCCATTCATCCTGGCAGTAGTAAAATGTATCAAGAACTAAGACATCGCTATTGGTGGACAAAGATGAAAAAGGAAATTGCAGCTTATGTAGCCAGATGTGACACATGCTGTAGAGTGAAAGCTATTCACATGAAACCTACCGGGTTGTTACAACCTTTGTCAGTACCTGGTTGGAAGTGGGATGATATAAGTATGGATTTCATCACAGGTTTGCCCACTACTCAGAAAGGTCATGATTCGATTTGGGTAATCGTGGATCGTCTTACCAAGATAGCCCACTTTTTACCTGTCAAGACAGATTATAGACCACCTCAATATGCTGAGAAGTATATTGCGGAGATTGTGAGATTGCATGGCATACCAAAGACTATAGTGTCTGACAGAGGGTCACAGTTCACTGCTCACTTTTGGGAGCATTTGCACAAAGGTTTGGGAACTAGTCTGATTCCTAGCACTGCCTATCATCCTCAAACAGATGGTCAGACTGAAAGAGTTAATGTTATTTTAGAAGATATGTTAAGAGCTTGTGTGTTATCTTCTAGAGGTTCATGGGAGTCGTGGTTACCTTTAGCAGAATTCGTGTATAATAATAGTTATCAAGAAAGTATCAAGATGGCACCTTTTGAGGCTCTGTATGGCCGAAAGTGTAGAACACCTTTAAACTGGATTGAGCCAGGGGAAAGAAGGTATTATGGTATTGACTTCGTGGAAGAAGCCGAAAAGAAAGTTCATATCATTCAGCAAAATATGAGAGCAGCTCAGTCACGTCAGAAAAGTTATGCGGGTAAGAGAAGGAGACCACTTGTATTTGAAGTTGGTGACTATGTTTATCTAAAAGTCACGCCAATGAAGAAGAAGCGGTTTAGAATACGCAAAAAGCTTGCCGCCAGATTTGTAGGACCCTACAAAATCTTGGAAAGGAAGGGTCGAGTGGCTTACAAATTGGAATTACCAGAATCAGTGGGTGCTATATTCCCAGTTTTTCACGTATCACATCTCAAGAAATGTTTGCGCGTTCTAGAGAAAATAATTGAACCTCGAGGCATAAAACTTAAGTCAGATCTAGTGTATCGTGAGCAGCCAGTTCGAGTTTTGGATTCCAAAGAAAGGGCTACTCGAAACAGTGTGGTGAAAATATATAAGATACAATGGAGTCATCATGATGAAGGGGATGCATCTTGGGAAACGGGTGAATATCTACAAAAAGCATACGAAGATTTTTATAATAAATGGTTCGTAACCCAAATCTCGGGATGAGATTTTTATAAGGGGGGAGGGTTGTAACACTCCGGTGTTACGCAAGCATTTGCATTGCAAATCATGAGCATAACATGTCATGGCATTCATAATCATATGTGCTTAGGGTGTACCTTTAGTAAAATAAAAGTGTGGAAACTAGTATTGCATAACATGTTGTGATAATGTGCTAATGACATTCATCAAATTTGTGCAACTATAAATTTCATATCACTTAGAATTATAAGGAAAATTTTTGGAGCCACTAAATCACTCAAAGTTTTGTCAAAGATTTGTTTTAAAAATGTTATTTGAAAATATTCAAAAATCCTCCCTAAATTAGCTTTTATTCTAAAAATCAAAATCTATAAGAATTTTGAGGTTGGCCCCTTAATCAAAGTTGTAGAGAATTAAATTCTAAGCAACTTTTATTTTTGGGTCATTTCTAGAAAAAGTCCTTTTCTTACTCAAAATGAGATTTGAAAACTATTATTTGAAATTATTTGAAAATATGAAAATGGAAATTCAATTTCTAACCTAAGCGGGTCGCCGCCTTGTTTTCGGCCTGCTGCTGGAAGCGGCCCAGCTCTGCCCCCGCACGCGCGCGCCGCAGCCGCCGTCTCGGCCCAGCCCACGCCGCGCGGCTTCCTCCTCCCTCCCGCTTGCGCGCGCTCGCTGGCGCCCGCGGCAGACTGCGCTCGCCGCGTGGCGGCCGCATGCCGGCGACGCCCTCCGCGTGGCCGCCCGTGGCCCCGCGCACTCCGCCTCAAATCACCGCATGCGCTCGGCCTCCTTTCCACTCGCTCACTCGCTCACTCCCTTTCTCCTTCCTCCGGAAAAACCCGAGCGGGCAAACTGCTCGCCGCAGCGAGCTCCGCCTCCGTCGCCGTGTTCCGGCGACGCCAGTCCACCGCAGCTCGATTGCTCGTGCACGGAGCTCCGTCACCCTCTTCCCTCCTCCGAACGAGCGCCACCATCCCCTTGCTCGCTCCGGTAGGGCACAATTTCTCCGCCCCGCTGCGCCACCACGAATGGAGCCGCCGCGCTCGCGCTCCGGCCACCGTCGCCTCTGCTCCTCCCCATCTCTCTCGAACTACACGTTGATGTTCACCGTGTCCCCACGATGGTGTTGCGCGCCTCGCCTTGTTCGCTCGAGCCCGGAGACAGCCGATGGCCGTCGGCGGCCGTCGCACCGCCGCGGTGGCGAGCACCCGCGCGGCCGCGCGCGCTGCCCCGCTCGCCTGCGAGTGCGGCGAGTGGCTGGGCCGGCCGGTCTCAACGGGACACGGCCCGTTTTCGTTACCCCCGCGCGCGGGCATCTCTGGGCTGAGCAGGCCGGGCCGTCTGCCCCTTCTGATGTCGGCCCGTTTCAAAATAAAGATTCAGTTTTTATTTTCTCAATTGGAAATAAAGTGCTTAGCAATTATTTGGGTGATTAAATGTGCTCCAAAAATTGTGAAATAAATTTCTATGGATTCATTGGAACCAGATCTATGATATAAAAATATTGCATGTCAAATTTGAAATACTTTTCTATAGGATTTTATTTAATCATGTATATTGCTGATAAATTGAAAAATATGTAGAAAAATCTATAGGTTTCATAAAAATATGATTCCCAAGTTTGTTAATCTTCTTGTGTCATGTACTTCCTAGGAAAAATATGTTTCGTGCATGTGATGTTATTTTTGCTAGAGAGCAAACTTTGTATAAAACATGTATGTGATAATTTTTGTACAGTCATAGTATGCTATGAAGAACCTAGGAAAAATATTAATTCTGTTGTTTGACACTTTTCATAGTACAAAGTAATTTCATGCTCATTTTTATGCTATAGCTTGTCATTTTTGTATAGGATAGTTTACTTATCCAAATGCCATGAAATTTTTATGGTAGTCGGTTTAGTGTAGTATTATGCTACTGTAATTTTCTCAGATTTTTAGGAGCATCAGAAATATATGTTGCTATTCAAACCTATTATTATTTAGGGTTTAAGCAAGTGTTGCTTTAAGTGTGATTAAGAAATTAGTAAAGCTTTGGTGTATCTTTGAAGCATTTCATAAGATAGGTTAACTTAGCATATTAGTAGTAGAAGAGAATGCAGTAGATGACATGTGCTTGTAGTATATAGTTTCTTGGATGATGTTGACTACCTTGCATTTCAACATATCCATTGCATTCATCTCCTTCGATGCACGTTACATAATCACTTACGCGCATTGCATCATATAGGATCGCAAACCGAGAACCCAGTCGTCATCCCCGAGGAGCCAGAGGAGCAGCTCGAGGTGCAGCAGGAGGAGGTGACCGAAGCCGAAGAGGAGGTCGGTGAAGATCTCCTAGAGTGCCCCGACCACCGTCCGAGCTCTTTTGAGAGAGGCAAGCCCCGGAGCATTTCTCTCCCGGTTTGCAAATAATTTATTATTAACTTTACTTAATTTGATGCATTACGTTTAGGAGTTGTTTGCAAACGTTGCTGCATTACACCTTGTTTCACCTTGCTTTACCCGATCCTTGTTACCTTGGTGTCCGCGGTCAATAATTGCTTAGTTTGCTTAGACCGGTAGAAGTCGGGTGATTGCCTGTCATCCGCGAGCTCTAGGAGATTACTTGGATCTATGTGAAAGTATGTCATACGAAAATAACTAAGTGTCGAAATGAATTTGAGACCGGGCGGAAACTTGCAGGGTTTCGGACTGTAGTGTTTTCCGTCTGTGTCGATTAAGGACCGACCGTTGTTGGGCCTCGAGTCATGTTGAACGCATGCCTCGCATTTAGCTGGCCGAATAATGCACCTTTCGATCGCGAAGCTGGGAGCATTAACCGGGAAGTTTCACATGCATCTCAGATAAACAATTTGAAGTTTCATTGTCTGAGCCATTTGAATGGCATTCAATAGTGTGCATGTTGGGACCAGGCACAGAGCCAGGGGTGGGGCTGGGGGGCTCCAGCCTCCCCTACCGCTCGCGAGCAAGCGAAGCCCCCTAGAACCGCCACCTGAAATTTTAGCCATAGATGTACAGGTAGGAGAGGCTGAGATTTGCTGGACCTCTTTTTTTGCTAATTGAGCTAGATCTATAGAGGTACAGGATTATCCAGGCAAGACCTAATCTAAAGTCCAATAAGTGAAAGAAACTCTGTCCCAAGTTCCCAATCCACCATGCCCGTCCCTAACCCATCGAGCGGTAGCTTCAGGCGTGGGCGCGCGACTCCTACAACGACGCGACCACGCAAGGTCTCAGGCGAGTGGGGAGCTACCGAGCGGCTAGGCAGTGCTAGGCGCGGTGGGCGGGCAGGCGCTGGCGGCCGGCGCTCGGCGGGCACGCCAACGCCATTGTTCAGCCCCTCCTAAATTTTTTCCTGGCTTCGTCCCTGGTTGTGACGATGTGACTTCTGAGGTTCTACAAAATTACTTTGGCTCTCAACCGCCGAAGCTTTTTACAACCATTGATTAACAGAGAGAAACTCAAAGTACTCTATTAGAGCGCAAACCAAAAAAAGCTAAATCAACAAGTTCTTTTTCTGAAATTATCAAACTAAAACATTGGTTTTTAATATCTCTAAATCTTTTAACAAAATCAAGGACAGACTTGTCACGCCCTTGCTTAACCGATATCAAATTAGACAATGTAAGCTTACTGGTTCCATTGTAAAAGTGTTCATGAAACTTTTCTTCTAGTTATGGCCAAGAACCAATAGAGCAAGATTGTAGTGAAGAATACCGCGAAAAAATGGTACCAATAAGAGAGAACAAAAAGTTACGAATCCTCATACGTTCCATGATACCAGCTTCACCCAATTGAGCAGTAAACATGTTAATATGCTCCTTTGTGGTTTTATTATCTTTACCCCTGAATTTATAAAAGTCTGGCACTTTCCAACCATCGGGAGCAGTAATATAATCAAAATATGGGATATGGCTTAGTATAGCTGTCGGTTGCTTTAAAACACACGTCCAGACTTTTTTTTTCTAAATCTTTATTCAGATTTTCTTTAAAGCGGCTTAAAGCTTAGTCCCATGGTTTAGGTGGACTTGGCAACACCGTATAATGAGCAAAAGAGACACGAGATGTTGCTGAATTGCTATTGGCTCGTGTGGTAGAAACCAATGACTGCGCAAAGTAGTACAAACCTCCTTGAATTGCCCTATCAGTTTCAGGCGCCGAATAGGCAATTTGGGAAACGTATCTAATCATGTTCAAATATAACAAAAGTTGTTGATAATTCTGGCAAGAGAATCTGCCGAGGCATTTTTTTGGGCGGTTAATTTTGGCTCGCAGAATGAAGCAGCAAAAAGGTGACCTGATCAAAACTAATGCATCCAATCATATTCAAACGAAACAAAAATTGCACAATTCTGGTAAATATGCTTGTTAACGCGCTAAATTCCACTGCAGTAAACCATACCATGGAAAAGCGTAATACCTGTCCCTAAAGCATTTGTCATGCAACTTTTTTTTTCTTCACATGAAAGACTTCTTTTGTAAACATGAACTAATGAATGACAGACTTCTTCGTAAATACTAAATACACATATAGCGACCATTCCTAGTTTGTGGCCAAGTTTGCCATTTGACATTAGATAATGATACCCTTTCTTTCTGGACAGGTCGAACGCGCCCGCTCCGCGCCTCGCGTCGCGCTCCCCACGCCTCGTGCCTTGCGCCAAAGGACGGGACCGACGTGCCTACCCTGCACCTTGTGCCTCACGTCGTGCGCCTCGTGTCTCCCGCCATGCCGCGATCCATTCGCTCACGATCCATCCACCTGTCGATCATGGGCGACCTTGAGCTCTACGTCTGCGTCGAGCTCCGCATGAATGAGCCTCCATTGTGGTGTAGCAAGTAGATGAGCACATGTCGCAATAGTATGTTTCATGTCTTTCAGATGTACGTTGTATATGTTTCATGTGGATGTTGCAAAAGTAGATTTGGTGTTGCATATGTTGCAATAACTATACACATATGTTGCAAGTGTATGTTTCAAATGTTTCAGTTGTTTTAAACATATATTGCAAGTGTTTTATCTAGATGTTGCATATGTTGCACTAGCTATACACGTATGTTACAAGTGTATATTTTCAAATGTTATAGCTATTTCAGACGTATGTTACAAGTGTTTTATCTGGATGTTACAAATGCTGCAGTACCCATACACATACGTTGCAAGCATATGTTGTAAATGTTTCATCTATTTCGGACGTATGTTGCAACAAATGCTTTATGTTGCAAGTGTTTCATCAGCAGGCGCAGCTAGGGGGCGCAGGTAGAGGTGGTCCCCTCGGGCGTAGCGGTCCCCGCGTGCACGCGGGAAGCCAAGCCAGCGCGGAGTACAAAGCTGTATCCATGGGCATGGCAGTGGGCGTAGAGCACGAAGCTGTATCCATGAGCGTGGCAGCAGGCGTGGAGCACGAAGCTGCATCCATGCTCATCTCTCTCTCCTTATTCCAGCTGGATGTGGTCGGTCAGCAGTAGTATCACGCGCCAGCAGGAGTGCGCTACCTGCTGCTCCTGATGGCAGCGGCGCGCGATGATTTCCCCCAGGAGCGTGCACAGTCAAATCGGGACCCAACGGCAGAGGCATGAGGAAGGAGCATGCGCGGGCGCTGTGCAGGAATGCCGCACACGAGGTGCTCAGCAGACACGGGGCGTCCGGACGTGCTATTGGCGCCGGACGTCCGGACGCTAGATGTCCCGTTTGACATTAGATTAACTGATTAAATACCCAAAATGTTCTTACGATGGTATAAGCAAAATAAAATAAAAAGAAAGAAAAACGCCTGAGTCAGGACAAATAGCCTCAGGCATATGCGCTTCATGCATGAAGCGACATGTTTATCTCAGGGTCAAGGGACATCAAGGAAGGGTCCTGTGCAATCGCTTCGTTTTTTCATTCAGATGGTTAGGATGGGTTAACAAATGACTTCACATAAGCAGCCAACCGGAAATGCTATAAAACAATTACAAGGAAATAAAGACGGTTAATACACTAGAACACAGAGCACGAATACCATAATGATTTTTTAGTTTTACTTAAAAGTTCCAAATAGTGATTGCAAAGTTGTTAAACTTGATGCTGCGACATTCCAGAAAACAGTGCATTCTTCTAAAAGTTAATGCATGGTAAATTAAGGTCCCTTCAGCTGAGAAGCACGAACAGCAACACCAAAGCCATAGCTTAGTCAGACGGCAGCATCACTTGAACGGTCTGCGCTCCTGAACTGCAAGAAAAGCATATAAGCATATAAGAATCTTTTTTAACGAGAGATGACAATATAAGCGCATATACACGTACAAAAAAAAAAACTTCAGCAAACATCATCGATGTTACTTAAATTCAGCCACAACCAAGTTTCCTAATTATTGTCATTAAGGTCCGAAACACTTGCTATAAATATCATGCGACCACCAAGTCAAGAAAATTACCTAATATTCTGACCAGTACAGCATTAGAGTAGGAAGCTAAAGGACGTGCAGTGTAGGTCAGTAGGTGTGCGAGGATGAGCATCTCAGGTGCTCCAAAGCACCTAGAGTGCCCCGGTGCTCCCGACCACAAGACACACCATCAAATATGTACGAAAAATTCCAATAAAAAATATGAATATGAATAGATCACACAATCATCTATGTATATATATGAAATTTGAGTTTGAACAAAATCTATGTAAGGAGAAAAAAAAAGAAATCAGGATATGAATAATTACGAGTTGTGGATCCTCCACTAACAGTTTTGACCCACAACCATTCATATCCTGATTTCTCTCTTTTTTTTGTTTCTCCTTACACAGGATTTTGTTCAAGCTCAAATTTCATATATACATAGATTGTGTGATCTATTTATTCATATTTTTGTTATAATTTTTCGTACATATTTTATGGTGTATCTTGTGGTCGAGAACACCAGAACACTCTAGGTGCTAGGAGCACCTGAGATGCTCTCGTGCGAGGATGCATTAGAAATAGCCTCCATACGAAACTCTGGAGCTCCGCCCGATTTATGCATAGCTCTACATAATTTCCACATGCACAGTCTAAAAAATGAACACACAAAACAGTATCCAAGACGTACGTCACCAAAATTCCTGGTTGTTTGAGGCCTCTTTGAATCATTCCGTGCATGAGCAGCACATCGGTGAGACTCCTGAGACTATAACAGAACCGACCAATTATACGAAATTGAAAATCATCCGTCAGAACAGACGATTTAGCAAATTTAAGCCTGTATAATCCGGTAGTCCATGAAATCACGAAGGATTTCAAACCAACTCGCATATCAGTCAAGATCCATATCAGTTAAGATCGTAATAAGTTTAGCGGTCATCATCACATATTACTTAAAACTTCGCATCACAGATACATCGGAGTTTAAACATAGTTATTACAAACCGAGTTTGAATAGAAAGTAGCGGAAGCAATTAGTTCAAATCCACACACACTCACACGGAGTTTGAAGTAAAGTGTCAGCTGATGATCATCTCCAACAAAAGCATTAGGTGAGACGTAAGAAATGACCATTACCCATAGCCCTAAGCATCACCCATCACAGGATAAAGACAGTTGATACAGTAGCCATAATACATCTGCCCATCTACAACAAGTGAGAACAAAACCCTAAGTACGAGAAGGTACTCAGCTAGACTTACCCGACATAACAAAAATAAAGTGACACCAAGGATTATGAAGGGCTTTATAGTGGTGTAGCTGACCTATTTGTAAGAAGACATTTTTAGCATTTCAAGAACCTTTTTCAAAAGCATTGGGTCTGTTCATCCGGCTTATAATCCATACTTTTCAGCTTGTTTTTTCAGCCAGAACAATATTTTTTTCTCACAACAAATCAGCCAACAGTGTTTTTCAGTCGGCTTATCAGCACAGCTGAACGGGGCCATTATATCAAATTAATCATTATTAACCTATCGGCTACATTTGCACCTATACTAGAGCAAGCATGTGATTAAGCAATTAATGATAACCAATGATCATTAACACTTCCATAATGTCATATCCACGCACATTCTCAATGTGCCCTCTTTTTTCTTCTTCACAGATAAGGCGGGACATCCCCATTCATACTTGTTTGGTCGGGTAAATCCCTTTTTCAATAACTCCTCTAGTTGCTTCTTCAACTCAACTAACTCATCTGGAGGCATCCGAGAGGGTCTCTTTGAAATCGGAGCTATTCCTGGAACTAACTCAATTCCAAACTCGATATCCCTATCTGGCGGAAGACCGGGTAACTCATCTAGGAACACATCCGAAAACTGACACACTACCGGAATCTGGTGAATATGAGTAACTTCTGTAGCACAGGTCACACTTATAAGGTCCGTTCTCCGAGGCAATGGTACTTGGAAAGTACCCTCACCCTGGGGATCCTTAAGGGTAAGCACTCGACTCCTCGTATCTGTATCTGCTCCCCAATCCTTCATCCAATTTATCCCTATAATGACATCTAAAACAAACCCAGGCATAACTATTAAGTTCACTCTAAACTTTCTGTTACTCAAATCAAGGGTTGCCCCTCGAACCATCTGATTGGTCAAAACATCAGCCCCTGCAGAACTTATACGGTAACCATAACCCAATTCTGTGCATATTTATTCATATTTCCGTGCAAATGATTGACTCATAAAAGAATGTGATGATCCAGAATCAAATAGAACAACTGCAGGGTGTTGGTTGATAGGAAACTTACCAGCGATTACGAGCTCTCCCTCAGGAATCTCATCAACAGTCGTGCTATGCACCCGAGCAGGATAGGTCTGTTGCTTCTTCCTGGTCGGATAAGGACAGAACCTTGAGAAGTGGCCTGGTTGATCATAATTGTAGCAGGGTCCCCTCACCGTACCAGCAGATCCCATAGCTCCCTTGGAGCTGCCCTGTCCCACAGTTGCGGCTGTCATGGCTGGCTGTACTGCCATCTTATAAGGCTTTTTGCTGGCCCCTGTAGTTCTGAGCTTTCTGCTTTGGTGGTCGGAACCTAGCGTCAGGTGCAGATGGGAGATAGGGAGGACGACCTCCCGCAGGTGCTCTTGCTTGGGATGGACCACCCTTTAGCGCTCTCTTGCGACTTTTGGCTGCGGTACTGGCGTTGTTGTTCTTTTCCTGCTTCAGACAATCACTGATAAAGTCATTGAACCTGGCGCGGGTATTGGTGCCCACATGCTTTGTTATCTTTGGATTCAGTCCTCTCTTGAAACTGGCAATTCTCTTAGCATCTGTGCCAACCATGTTAGGAGCATAATGACACAAGTTGTTGAAAGCATGCAAATACTGCGTCACGATTTTGGTGCCTTGATTCAATGCTAAGAACTCTCCCAACTTCATCTCTGTCAGCCCTGGTGGGATATAAACTCCACAAAAGGCCTCAATGAACTCTCTTCATGAAATTTGAGCATTCAGAGGAAATGTGGTGTGATGATGCTTCCACCACATTTCCGCTGGTCCTTGTAACTGATGTGCAGCATATTCAGTTTTCAGTACCTTAGTTAGCCGCAGCACACGAAATTTATCTTTCATGGTGTTGATCTATTCTTCAGCATCAAGTGGTTCTGCCACTTCCTTGAATATTGGCGGCCTAGTGTCCATAAAATCCTTAAAGTTGCTATACTGATTCACCCCATTGCCACCACCCTTGTTGTTACCGCGTTGAACATTGTTGACAATAGTATGCAGAAAATCCTCCATGTTTTTCTGAGATTGTTCCGTGTTATGCTGACTCCCGAGCAACTGTGCAAAGAACACCTCTGGAGTGAGCGGGGGAGGAGGTGGCAAATGCAGTTCATGGTGGGGCTCATTGTTGTTGATGTTGTTTCCACCACTACCATCTGCCCCAGCACCGTTACCACCTGTCTCAGCGGCCTCATAAGTGGTACGACGAGTATTTGTCATTTGCATATTTCAGCAACAAGTAATTATTGAGCGAAGCTATAATAATTGTGAGTGAATGAAAAATTATGTCATACTGAATTCACTAGAGAGAATAAATTCATACACTAAAACAGAGGCACAATAATCGCATCCCAATTAAAACAACATCACTAATTAAATTACTTCAAAGCAAACATCGCAACCATTCCATCAAAATTGCCAGCATACATACACTGAACTTTTATGCGTTTAGATATCGCATTACTAACCAAGTACCAACATCATGCCAAGTCTCAGAAGTTCGAAACAAGATACATCAAGTTACATGTCGATAAAAGAAAGGTCATCGCGACAGGACCTAAACACTAGCGCAAGATAACTAGCCTACTCCTCAGGGCCATCGTCGGGGTCGGAGACGTCACCATCACCCCCAGGTGAAGCCGCAGGCTCATCGTCGTCGTCGTCGATGTCCATGTCAGCAGCGTCTGGAGGAGCATATAGGCCAACCCCATTGTAGAGCACATGAAACTCCTCGTGCAAGTTGATGTTGTACTCTTCTAGCTCATCGACCCTCTGTCTCGGAAGGTCCCTCTCGTCCCAGGCTTCATTCCTCTCCTGAACCAACTACTCAATCATGCGGTCTGCATTGTTGTTAGCCTGAGTCAACGTATGCACCCACTGCATAGCACTATCACATCTCTATAGCCTGGTCCCGCTGCAAACTCATATCAGCCAACTGCTCCTGCAAACTCGATGTAGCACGTGCCTGCTTCTTCTTCTGCTTTCTTGCCTTGAGCTTATCATCACTACGCAAGCCAGTCAAAGTCCAGTAGGTGCACTCAAGACCCTGATACGCTCTGATAGCTGCAAACATAGCAATCATAGCATGGTTGTCACTAGTCTGTCCTTCATCTGGACCTCTGACCAATACACTTCCCTGAGGCTAGACCCAAATAGCATCACGCGGATCATCCCTAGGAAAAGTACCAGCTAGAGCTGCTGCAAGCTCATTGGGAAATTGCTCATGATGTCCCTAATGACACGGAAAGCCGCTCCCTCTGCACCCTCAACAGGAGTGCGACCCTCAAACTCCAAGTGCCAACCATCCCACTCCGGAGCATCACCAAGAGCAGGAACTGTGATCTCCACCACTGCAATCACATCCTCTGTCAACTGACTCTCATTCCAAGAGTACACCGGCTCTTGACTCTTTGGGTACCCCACATCATGGAGCACTCTCCAAAGCAAGGTCGGCATGCCAAACTTGCTCAGGAGGTGGTCGTGGTGCGGTGCTCCCTCGGGACCAACTGGTGTCGAGGTGCTCTTCCTCCGGTGGACTTACGAGCAGTCTGCTTCGTGCGGGCCATCTGTAGCAAAAGTTTGTATTACCCCGTGAGAACATATTTTAGGTGATACAAATTTTTATCAAAATGAGATAATCAATTTATAAGGGGAGGAATGAATGACATGAATGAAATACACAAGCAATATGATGTATGTACGTGCCGTACGTTCTCACAAACTTATGAAATAATAAATTCTAGCGATAAATTCGGTGACATACAAACGATCTCTCATATATGTAACTAATACGTTCTACACGATAACATTGTTATGTACCTGCACAAGATTCATTTCAGCCCAATTCCCAATAAGTGCATGAAAACAATAAATTTATCTACACGCTCTACACGCATCCCCGGATACGCGTACAACGGTAGCAACTACCCGAACCATCGTCTTATTGACGGCATCGCCTCAACGGACGGAACACCCCACACATGAGATACCTTTGTGGAATATGCGTAGAACATATAAATACTCCAACATCATATAAGCATTCTTCCTAGATCGGCGGTGTATCCGATCATGCTCTCACAACTCACACTTACCGAGGCGTAGAGACAATTGAACCATACACTACCACTCAAGCGAATGACACTCATACAATAGCACGCCCTATGAGCAACGAAATAGAAATATGATGCAAAAACCCCAAGTCGGTACTTAAATAAGCCACCTAGAGTCCTTAACTGGGCATAAAGGATATGACCACTAGCACACTCTTTAGTTTTGAAATCACGTTTTTCAAACACCTTTTTGTTTTAAATACACTTGTGAACAGCAACACGCTAAACCATGCTCCGATGCCAGCTGTAACAGAACCGACTAATTATACAAAATTAAGTAAGAAAATCACCCGCCAGAGTAGACGATTTAGCAAACTTAAGCCAGTATAACCCGGTAGTCCGTGAAATCATGAAGGATTTCAAACCAACTCGCATACCAGCCAAGATCATAATAAGTTTAGCGGTCACCATCACATATTGCATAAAAGTTCGCATCACAGATACATCGGAGTTTAAATATAGTTATTACAAACCGAGTTTGAATAGAAAGTAGCGGAAGCAATTAGTTCAAATCCACACGCACTCACACGGAGTTCGAAGTAAAGTGTCAGCTGATGATCATCTCCAACAAAAGCATTAGGTGAGACGTAAGGAATGACCATAGCCCATGGTCCTAAGCATCACCCATCGCAGGATAAAAGACATTTGATACAATAGCCGTAATAGATCTGCCCATCTGAACAAGTGGGAACAAAACCCTGAGTACGAGAAGGTACTCAGCTAGACTTAACCGACATAACCAAAAATAAAGTGACACCAAGGATTATGAAGGGCTTTATAGTGGTGTAGCTGACCCATTTGCAAAAAGTTATTTTTAGCATTTCAAGAACCTTTTCTAAAAGAATTATGTCAAGTTAATCATTATTAACCTATCGGCTACATTTGCACCTATACTAGAACAAGCATGTGATTAAGCAATTAATGATAACCAATGATCATTAGCACTTCCATAATGTCATATTCATTATAACTATCCAAGTGTTCCATCAACATTACTACGATGAAGTAACTCAAGTCAAGTGTTCACTCTCTAGTGAACGATGGCGATTTGAATCGATTATTAACCAGCTGGTAATTTATTCCTCACATAAATCTCACTCACCCGCTAAAGTAAGATATGGGTCACCGAGTCAACTATCTAGATAAAATCTCGAGTTCGCCAGGAACCACATGTACCCAGGGGCCGACCAACTGCCTTTCGGTCTTATCATCGTGCCCCCATGTCCTACCACACCTTCTCTGGTACAATGCGCTGTGAGCAATCCACTCGGCCCGAATAATCTCCTAGCTTCATGGTTGAAAGGTACGATATTCAGCCAGCTAAATATGAGGCATGCGTTCAACATGACCCGAGGCCCAACAACGGTCGGTCCTTAATCGACACAGACAGAAATCACTACAGTCCAAAACCCTATAAGTTTCCATCCGGTCTCAACTTCAAATTAACACTTAGTTATCCCATGATAACATAATTATCCAAGCAAATCCAGGTAACCACCTATAGCTCGCAGGTGATAGGAAATCACCCGACTTCTACCGGTCTAAGTTAGCTAAGCATTGACTCGACTGCGGATACCAGGGTAACAAGGATATAGTATAACAAAAGTAAACAAGGTATAATGCAGCAACGGTTGCAAACAACTCCTAAATGTAATGCATCAATTAAAGTAAAATATTAATTAAATATTTACAAACCGGGGGAAAATGTTCCGGTGCTTGCCTATCTCGAAGGAACTCAGACGGTGATCGGGGCACTCCGGAAGCTCCTCAACGTTCTCCTCGTCGGCCTCGGGCACCTCCTGTGGCTGCACCTCGAGCTACTCCTCCGGCTCCTCGGGTACGACGACTGGATTCTCTGTTTGCGATCTTGTATGATGCAGGTGCGTAAGTGCTCATGCAAAAAGGTGCATCGGATGAAAATGCATACAACGAATATGCTTGCATGCAACGTAGATGAACATGATTTGCTTTATTGGGTAGAGTATAAGTAAAATTATTATACAAGGTAGTCAACATCATCCAAGAACATGTACAATAAGTACATGTCATCTACTGCATTCTCTTCTACTACTAATTACCTTATAGCCATACACGAGTACTGCTACACTAATACTACAACCACTATACTAACATGCTAAGTCACAACATCAAATTAAAATGCTTCAAAGATACACCAAAGATTCACTAATTCTCTAATCATGCATAAAGCAAGATTTAATTAAACCCTAATTAACACTAGGTTTAAATAGCAACATCTATTTTAGTAGCACAGAAAGATCTTAGAAAATTACCATAGCATAGTACTACTCTAAGTAGGCTACCAAAAAATTTTCATGGTATTTGGATAAGCAAAATAGCCTACACAAAAATAACAAGCTATGACATAAATATGAGCATGAAAATACTTTGTATTATGAAAAGTATCAAACAACAGATTTAGTATTTTTCCTAGGTTCTACACAGTAAATAATCACTGTAAAAAATTATCACATGCATGTTTTATACAAATTTTTCTCTCTAACAAAAATAACAAAAATCAGCCATAAATAGCACTTGAACTAGACATCACTATTTTCCTATAGAACATGTATGACATATATTTTTCATGTAAAGTAAATCACAAAAGAAGATGAACAAAACTAGAACCATATTTTTCTGAGCTTCCTATGATTTATTATGCATTTCTTAAGAAAATAGCAATTTTAAGAATTAATTAGAGCTCCACATAAAAGTATCACCAATTCAACATGCAATATTTTTAAACCATAGATCTACTCCTAAGAAGTCCACCAAAATTTGTTTCATAATTTTGGAGCCATAAATCTCAAGATATGTTTTTTGGAATCATTTTCAAATTTTCTGGAAATCAATTTCATAAATCCTTTTTCTGAAACCGGCTGAAAAATGCTAGAGCCACCCAGGGCTGTGTACACGCGCGCGCACACTGAGACAGACAGGCAGGCCCTGACGGGTCAACCGACCCCACTGGTCAGTCAAACCTGAGCAGAGCTCGCGATTAACTAACAGGATCTCGCCGTCGACGAGGTTGCCGGCGACGAGGTCACCACCACCGTGACCACCGTGCCAAGGCGAACATGCTAGTGTAAGCGGCGAGACCGGAGAAGCTCGCAATCGAGCTCACCGCCGGCCATGGCGGCTCGGTGGCTCGGCTCATCGGCGAGAGCGTGTCTCCGGCCATGGTGTGGCGCGGGGAGCGGCGTCCGAGCACCGGGAGACCGGGAGGGCTCGAATGCGTGCGAGAACGGGACGAGAGGGGGAGCGGAAGAGCGAGGTCCACGGAGCGGAGCCCTCCGGTGAGGAGCGCTCAACTCCGGTGAGCTATTTCAGCGCGGTGGAGGCTTACCAAGGCGAACGGAGGCAAGCACCAGCTGCGCAAGGATGAGGCGTTATCGGAGCGAAGGTGTATTGGTCGCTGGTGGGCTGGCGTGGCCGGAACACGCGTCTCCGGTGAGCTCAGCGCGGCGCTGCTGCGGCTGCGGGCGCGCGAGAGGCAGGGAGGGGACAAAGCGAATGCGGGGTGGAGTGAGGTAGGTGGGGCGCTGCGGTCGGCTTGAAGACGGGTGAGCGCGCGCGAGAGAGGGGCCACCGGGCGCCACCCAGCTGGTGTCGCCGACATGCGGCCGCCATGCGGCGCCGAACGCCTGAGCACGGTCTGAGCGGGCGCATCCACGCGCTGGAGAGGGAGACGTGGCGTGGCGTGGGGCCTGGGCCATGGAGGAGCGCGGCCGCGGGGGGTAAGAAAGGCCGGACCGGCTTCGGCCAGCGGGCGAAATGGGAGGCGCGCGGCCCAGTAAGGTGAAAAGAGTGTTTTTCAATTTCTATTTTCAAATAAATTTCAAATAACAGCTTCAAACCAAATTTTGAGCAAGAAAATGATATTTTCTGAAATTGGCCCAAAAATAAAAGTTTCTTAGAATTTAATCCTCTACAACTTTGATTTAGAGACCAACTAAAAATTCTACATAGATTTTTAACTGGAATGTAAAAGCTAAATATGAAGGGTTGTAAGGTCCAAATAGGCTAGAGGGGGGTGAATAGCCTAATTAAAACTTCTACAAGATTTACTTAACCACAAGTGTTAGTACAAAAGGTGGCGAAGCAAAATGCACTAGCTCTAGCTAATTAAGCAAGCCACCTACACAAGTCTAGTACAAGGCTATCCACTAAATACAACAACTATAAGCTAGAAACAAGGAGTAACGCGAGAGAAGAGCTTTGAGTGATTATACCGCCGTGTAGATATGAGAAGAATCAATCAATCACATAAGAGAAATCCTCGGGAAGAGAACGACACAAGAATTTATCCTGAGGTTCACTTGATACCCGACAAGCTACTCCCCGTTGTGGCGATACACCCACTTGTCGGTTCGCGAGCTAATCGACTATCAAGAGTCGAGCCCTCGACGGGCGCCGCACAACCGCACACAAGATGGGGATCCTCCAAGCTACGAGCTCCACTAGAGTATCCAATTTGTGAACTCCCACGGGGAAGGATCAAGAACCCCTTACAACACTTGGTGAGGGCTCCAACAATCTCCAATTACGAGCTCAATCACCTCCGCTGCTCCAAGTCATCTACCGCGTCGGGAAACACGGAAGAGTAATAAGAAATCCGCAGCAACTCGAAGATCAAGTACCTCTAGAATGCAACTCTCAAGTAATGCACTTGAATCTCACTCAATCTCACTCAAGATGTGCAACCAAGCAAAGAGATGAGTGGAGGAGTTGTTCTTTAGCTCAAAGGATGTCTCAAGGTTAGCAAGAATGCAAGAGATTCCCCCAAACCCTGGCCAACTTCTATTTATAGCGAAGGGGTATGCAGATAGCCGTTACCGGACGACGCAGTGAAAAACGTGACGACCGACGCACCGGTCAGGGTGACCGGACGCGTCCAGTCACTACAGGACAAATAGTAACGTGCGACTCGGTGAGAGCTGTTGCCATGACCGGACTTGCTTCACCGTTTGACCGGACGCGCTGCACCTAGCGTCCGATCGGAGTCTAGAGAGCTCCTCGTGCGATCGGACGCGTCTGATCGTATGTGACCGGACGCGCCGCGCGTCTGATCAGCTCCTCGCCACGCTCTGCTCCTCTGGGTGCCCGACCGGACGCTCTGATTCTGTGAGGGACCGGACGCGCCGGTTGCGCGCCTTTCCTTTGCGCCCAGGTGAACTGACCGGACACACTGGTCAGGCCAGACCAGCGTCCGTTCACAAACCCTAGTGCTCGCACCGCGTTGAACTGACCGGACACGTCCGGTCAAACTGGGACCGCGTCCGATTTAGCATCCGGTTGGAGTTTTTCAGAGAGAAACACTCCGGACTTCCGTCACCTTTTCTTGCCTCCGGCGCAATGGAAAATAGGTATTTCATTTCCTCGAAAATGTCTGAATCCAAACCCCTCTCTACCGCTCAAACTCCACTGCATTCGCAAATGTGCTAACACCACCAAGTGTACACCACCATGTGCATGTGTGTTAGCATTTCACAAATAATTTTCAAGGCGTTATGTTAGCTCTCTACTAGATCCTAATGCATATGCTCAAGACATTGATCTAGTGACACTTGATTCCCGAGCTAACCGTGATTGCCCCTCTTGATAGTCGGCTATGTATCCTAAACCCGGTCAATCACTTCTCTACTCATCTTAGACCGGCAAAAGGAAAACCCTATGGTTATACCTTTGCCTCGCGCTCTTAGATCCTTCTCCTCCACTTGATCATCAAGTCCATCATTTTATGTGCATATTTCATGATCTTGCTCATCATTTCATGCACCAAATCATGTGGTCTTGTGGCCATCTCTCCATGCCATTTCCACCTCCATCACATGTTGCTTATGCCTTGCCTAATCACACTTGATCACATAACATTAGCAACTTTGGTGTCACTCAATTTCCAAAACCAAACTTGGGCTTTCAAGGGTTTTTGACCATTTTTGGGAATATTTTTAAAAGCAAAATTTGACAAAACTTTGAATACCAAAGTTGCTCCAAATTGCATGATTAATGTTCCTAAATGATTTACATTTATAACCAAACATGTTTTATTGGCCTAGCAAGCATAATCAGGGCAAAAGTATATCTAAACAAGCATATGCAACATTCATGTTTCAAAGTGATGTTTCACATGTTTCAACTCAATGCTATACTTTATTTTACATGTGATTATGAATGCAAAATGATGCTCATGTGTATGATTTACAATGCTAAATGCATGCGTAACACCGGGGTGTTACAGAGACCTCCAGTGCATCATGGCTGTTAAAAACAAAACAAAAAAAAATCTTAGGCCAAAATAACTTGATAGCGACATTTGTAGTAGCCTGCCAGATAATTGTGAACCGTCAATCTGAATGTTTTTTACCATATATTACTTTATAGAAGGTAATAATAAATCTATATTTAATTGTTCTTAATTTTGGAAGAAAAGGAAGTGTCCAACTATGTTGTCTACTTCTTTTTGGAAAGTTTTGTACTGATATATTTTTCAACGTGATGGAAGTTAGCAATGATTTTTTTAAACGTAACAGAACATGATATACACAAAGTTGTGTATGACATCATGATTCAATGTGTGACTTTTTTATAATGTGATCAAAGACAAATGTGTGTTCTTTGCATTGGTCTAATTTTTTTTTCAAACAAAATAATACTAAATACGAGGTGTACGTGTGACAACTTTTATTACGTGAGCTAAGTTTTTTCTTTGCATGGTCTAAATTTTTCAAACAAAATAATACCAAAATAATACCGCATGCATGGAGGGCTGCACACGTGATGGAACAAACAAGGGCCATGCGCTCACTCATGTCTTTCCCTTGATTTGAGGATTTCAGATCTTTTTTTCCTTTTCTTAAATTAACTTATATTAATTTTAAAATCTAAAAATTCAATGGCTCAGATTTGTTTGAGATATTACCTCATAGCAAGTAATGGGTGTACCGTGGCATTGCCCCACATTTAAACAATAACAATTTCAGGGGGCCAAAGGAACAAGCAAGGTCTTCCCCCCTAAGGTTATCTCCAACAACATCACCCAAAATACCAGACCTATTCGTCATTTGGGTAGCGCTACAAGTAAAGGGTTCAATACCTATTCGGCATCTTCTCCAACAACAGGACCCAAAAGAGAGTCATTTCTGCAAATGAGTTTCCAGGAGAGAGGATGCTCATATTTGGGTTGTGCCTCTCAGGCAACCCAAAATAGGTCTCCCGTATATGCACTCTGTTGGAGGCTGAGTTTAGGTCTCTTGCTACCCATTTTGGGTTTGGGTTCCTATATGGGTTCCTTGTTGGAGACAGTCTAACCAATGGAATTAATCAGAACTGCAATGATGCTGCTAAATTTGGACCGTATAAAACAAGCAAGGTCTTCCCCCTAACCAATGGAATTAATCGAACTGCAATGATGCTGCTAAATTTGGACCGTATAAAACAGTGTAAATTACCTTGTTTGGTTGCATATTCAAGTTGATGTCCTTGTTTGCTGAAGGGGTCTGGTTTGGCTTTAACAGTCAGTGCAGCCTCCAGTGGAAAACTGCGGAGAAACAAAACTATCAGCTATCACAAACTGCAGCTTGTTTTCACCTACAGAAATCATAATATTTTACCTTCTTTGGACACCATTTGCCTACCAGCTTGCAAAGCTTTATCTGAAAATAATGTGAGTTTTCCGGTCATCATGCAAATACAAAACAATACAAAATTCATGTGGTTTTACGTACTAATGGAACTCCGCAACACATTTGGGGGCGTTCTAGTTATGCTAGCTTGCAAATCATGGAAGATCCAATCTAACTAGCATGGGTGTCTCCAACTTCACACTGAAGAGCATGCAAGTTTTCCAGTAATCACACAAACATGAATTCCAAGAGATTCTGCCAAGCAATGGAACAGTGTAACAGATTTTGCGCTGTTCTATCTATGCAAGCTTGCACGCATGGAAGAGCCAAAGAAATTATTATGCACTTGGGCGTTTTATGCTACCAAATCATAATATCGATTAGCACAATAAATGTGCAGACACAGGTGCAACAAAACAAGATAAAAAAGAGCATTACTCCTCAAAACAGGACATGGGGAAATATACACTAAGACACCATGGACATGTCAAAGAACACAAATTAAAAGCACGAACAACTGGCGAAGTAGCTTCACATACCAAGTAGTGAAATCAGAATCTCCCCATCACCCCGTTTTGATCCTGCTGTTGGAAAGCTCATTCATTAATCAGCGTGTCTGTATGTTATGAATCAAGGGCTAAACATGTTCTTAAGATCATGTGTATTGTGCTAAAAAGGATGGGACTATCTAGAGATATCCAGTAACATTGCAATTTGCAATACCTGAATCAGCATGAGTTTCTGGCTGACTTGAAGAAGGCAGCCTGCACAAACAAACATGTGTGAGTGTAAAATAAGCGGGAAAAAAAACAGCAAGAGTTTCAATTAATACGCATGTTGTACCTCTTCTTCAGCTGAAGATAGAACTGGGCAAGTTCTGTTGATTGTTTCTGGCCTAAGTTCTTCACTTGACGCCTTTGACGAAAGCTAGCAAGATTAGATCACATAGCCCGCAAGTCAGACGGTTAATACTGGAAAGTGCAAGTGACACCAGGCTGGAAGAAGCTTGCGACCGTGTGATGTGCATATATATATATATATGTGTACCTGGACCTAAAGGGCATTACGTCGTACAGGTCGTTCTGGCCACGCGGGTAACGCATCCTGTCCTTGAGCTCGGTTGTCTTGTTGGCCATCTCCTCGACCATCTCTGCTGCCTTGTTCCTGACCAGTTGCCAATCCAGGGAGTTCCTGCAGCAGGAGTAACACCAGGAAGTAAGCATGCGCCACATCGGTGGACTGATCAGTCGAACAAATGTGTAGGTACCTGAGACCTCGAACAAATGTGTAGGTACCTGAGGTGCTGTGCGCGCAGGAAGAGGACATCGGCAACGATGGTGGCGAAGAAGGGGTACTTGTCGTCTTGTCGAGCACAGGATGCCTGTAGATCCTTCTGAACCAGTCGCAGACGATGCCTGCCACCATGATGTTGCCGTCCGCGAAGCCACTCATGGCCATGAGGTGTTCGAGGAAGAGGGAAGAAAGAAAGTCGGCCTCCTTGCTCGACTGCGTGATGGGAGCGAAGTTCCGGACGTAGTGGAATGCCTCCCGCCACTGTCCTGCCACGACCTTCTCCACCAAATCCTCCGTGTGGAAGATCACAAGCATCTTCTCTTTAGCCCTGCGATGTTAATCGACAAGAGGAACAATCAATCACACGAACGACGGCATGGACGAGAAGTCGGGCGAAGAAAAGAGGGTTTTCACGGGACATACACATCGTAGGTCTGATCGCACCAATACTCCCGGAGGTAGGCGAGAAGGCGGCGGAGACGGAGGCGCTCCCTGCAAGGATAATCCAGGGAGAACAGCAGGTCGCGCTTGCGCTTGCCCTTGCCGGAGATCGCCACCGCACCGCCGCCCTCGCCGGAGAGCGCCTCCGCCGCACGGCCGCCCTCTCCGGAGACCGTCTCCGCCGCGAGGACGCCCTCGCCGGAGACCGCCTCCGCCGCAAGGACGCTCTTGCCGGAGGCGGCCACCGCCGCTCGCTCACCCTCGACTGAGACGGCCACCTCCGTTCGCTCGCCTTCGCAGGAGACCTCCACCGCAGGACAACCCTCGCCGGAGCTCGTCATCGCTCTCAGTCTCAGGAAGATGTTGATTCACGCAACTCAAATCAGGCCCCGGCACAATCTGCGTTTCGTGCGGGGGATTGATGCGGAGGAGGGTTTCGGAGAGGTGGCCGGGCGAGGAGGGACGGGATCAGCATATTTGGAGGAGGAATCAGGACGGTGGGCGAATGGTAAATATGTAAATATTCCGAGGGCGGGGGCATTTACATATTTACTATTATTACGGATGACATCTTATACTGTCACTGACACATGAGTCACTGACATGGTATTTTTAATACCACTCATATCATAATGATGGTAAATATGTAAATATTCCGAGGGCGAGGGGCGAGGCGAGTGTGAGTGCGAGGGCGGGAAGAAAATTGTGTGGACCATGGGTCCAAAGCCCCCGTAAGGGCGCTCCTATCATGGATGGCTGCCGTGTGGCGCCTCAGAAAATCAGACGGGACAGGAGGTGCCGAACTGGGAGAAGACTCGAAACCGACTCTGTGGGAAGTGGGAACGCATGCATGTGGCTGGAGCCGAGCGAAGTTCGAAAAAAAGAAAAAAAAAAGATGGTGCCAAGAAACGAAGTGATGCACAGCACAACACAGCTCCGATGATCACAAATCCCCTTCAGGGTGTGTTCACTTCGCGAAAAGTAGGTGTACTGTAGCATCTTTCGTTGTTATTTGATAAAATTTGTCCAATCATGGACTAACTAGGCTCAAAAGATTCGTCCCGACATTTACAGACAAACTATGCAATTAGTTATCTTTTTTACCTACATTTAATGCTCCATGCATACGTCGAAAGATTTGATGTGATGGGTGGAAGAGGAAATATTTTGGGTTGGGATGGGGAAGTGAACAAGGCCATTTGGATCCATGCAAGATGCAACAAGCTCGTGCAATTGTGAATTTGTGATCAAGCCCTTGTTTAGTTACCCAACTCGGGGGTGGCCAATTCTGCACAGTGCCACCCCGAGCACTGTAGCACTTTTGTTTTTTAGTGCAAAAAATTATACAAAAATTGATTAATTAGACTCAAAATGTTCTTCTCGCAAAGTACAACAAAACTGTGCAATTAGTTTATGATTTCATCTACATTTAGTACTCCATGCATTTACCGACATTTTGATGTGATGGGGAATCTCCTTTTTGCATAGTGAAATTTGGGGTGAATTCTGAAATCTAAACAAGGCCCAAGAGCTTGTGCGATAAGAAATTGAAGGGACATAAAAAGTTTGGCACAAATTTCGAAATTACAGACAGATGATGGCACCCACCTCTAGTTAGATGTGAATAGTGCAACAACGTAAGGAATTAATTGACCCAGCATGTGATAATTTTCAGAGTAATTAGTGCAATCACATAAAAGGAATGTAATTAGCGGAGCATCTCCAACGGTTTGTCATCCGGCTTTCCTATCCTTATTTTTTTAGCAAAATGAGAAAAAAAAACTCTCTCCAATAATTTGACATCCTCTTTCTCATCTTTCCCAACATCACAAAAATCTCTCCCGAGCGCACGGGTCCGCGCCGCCGGCTTCTTCCCGCGCGCGAAGGGCTTCCCGTGTATTTCATTGGTGATTCAGAGAAGCAGCATCTGCCGTGTAGTCTGCATGGTCGGCAAAAAGACCTGCTGCTCGCTGCCTGTGCTTGTGTGCTAGTACCTGATAGGACATGGTCCTGCTGCTGTTGGCCGGCAGATGCTGCTGATCTGCTTCCTGCTCCCTGCATGCTTTTGTGTGTGCATGGCCTTGGCTTGCTGGCGAGCAGCGTCCGGCGAGCAGGAAACGGCGACGACGCGTCGAGCCGCGACCTGGCGACGACGCGAAAGGAAAACCGCGACCTAGTGACGGCGCGCAAAGAAAAAACGCGGGGAAAAAACGTGTGGGTTCACAATTTTAGTTTTTTGAAGTGAATTATGGAGAACTATTGGAGATAGACTCTTTTTTCCTTACCTATACTAATTTGAGAGTTGTCAAACTCCTCCAGTCTCAAGAAACAAAATTTGCCAAAATGTTAAAGATGTTCAGCAACCGTGGAAGGTACTATAGCTCAAGGCTGGAGAGTGAAAGGCCCTCACCCATCAGAGGCAACTCAGGCAAGTATAGTGCAAGGCCATCAGATGTGAAGACAGTGCAAGGCCACGGCGCGAGAAACGATCACCCATGAGATGACTTTGCTTGTAATTGTAGCAGGTCCAGGTGCATAGAATGGCATGTACATAGCGAAGATAGAATATTTCAGAATGCACTTCTCCTTTAGAATGAGGGCATATTTTGGTGGGCATAGCAAAAAAAAAATCAACAGTACAATATATAGGAGTATACAGAACTATAGATACAATGAAGAGAATGCAGGATTTGCTGTTACCCAACAGTTACAAAGCTTATATTAAACTCACTGCTGCCAGGGTAAACTAACTCGCTATGGTCTGAACCTACCGACTAGAATACTCATAAGCCAATAAATATTAACAGAAGACAAGATTAGCTATCCGGAACATCTCAGCTGCAGAAACCGTAAGAACCAGTAGAACCACGAATGCATAGCTGGTGAAAGTGTGAAACGGTTCTAGCCTACTCTCAACTTGAGATGCTCTCATGCTACATCATCAGCGGGAAATTTTTCGCCTTTTATTGAGACTCGCTAGCATGTCAGAGTAAGACTGCAGGTTAACATCAACATCTTCGTCGTACTCGAGACCAAGTTCTTCCTGCAGTACATATTGTTCATCAGCATCATATGGTCGTCACAAATAGAAAACAATAGAAAATGTAAATGAAAAGAAACTGTGATAGCTAAAAGAACTAGTATCAGTTAAAGTCTACCATCGATGTGGTAAATGCTTGATCAAAGCATATACTAGGTCTTAAGTGCAGTCAAAGGCATTTGTGTGTGTGTGTGTGTGTGTGTGTGTGTGTGTTGGGGTGCGGTGGGGAGGGGATGCAGCAAAAACCTTAAATTCCTTCTGATCCTTTGGGCTATTCTCAGTAATATTATCCCAAAGCTCCTTGAACATCCTCTTCCGCTTTTTCCATTGGTTAACTTTCTCAGCAAAGGAATTCTCAATGATCTTCCTGTCTTCAGGTTTCACCAAGGTAACACCACTCCGCAATTTATTTAGTTTCTCTTCCATTTCCTGGACCTGAACAAATATGGGTCCTGCAATTAATACTAGTCCAAAGGAACACAGACACATAATAATGTGCTTAGAAGGAAACAAATTTTAAACAGATGAGTCTGCTGATATTGAAAACATAGAAGAGAACATTTTTTATGCACCTACTTCACTTTGTAATTTAGTCTCCTTTGACGTAATCTCTGCCAGCGTCAAGTTTGACTGCAGACCTCGTACCTCTGTAGAAGATTTATATTTAGATGTTTTTGAAATATGATCTTGTTTACTGCATGTGGTGCGCCACTAGCAAGACCATGGTACCAGTTTGAAGTTTGGAACTCACCAGATTCAACCTCACTAATTGCTTTCTTTTGATCCGCAAGTTCTTCCTGTAACTTGGCATTTCTTTTCTTCATCTCCTCAAGTTCTTCACTATTTGGAATTTCAAATTGATCTTGCCGAGCAATGTAAATTTTCTGCTTGCCATACTCCTTGAAGGAAATCTGTCCACTGTCAGCCAATGCATCCAGTGCCTTTTGTACTGCAGTCTTCTTAAGATTAAACTTCTGTAGTGCGTCAGCTGCATTCTGTGAATTCAATGGCCTGTTTTGCTGCAGAGTCATTGTATAGTCAACTATATGGTGATCAGAACTTAGAAGAACAAAATACTCGAAGCTGAGCAAACAGTGTGGTACTCCCTCCATTCCAAAATGTAATATATTAGTTTTGCACAAGTCAAACTTCTCTAGCTTTGATCTGATTTATTGAAACCGTATTAACCTCTACAGAAACAAACAACTGCAATATCAAGCATTTCTTGGTGGATTTAATGAAGCTAATTTGATGTTGTAGATATTGGTGCATTTTTCTATAAACTTGGTCAAAGTTTGATAAGTTTGACATAGGATAAAATTAAAACATTTCATATTTTGGAATAGCAGGAGTAATTTTTTTTTTATCCAGCATAAAATTGAAGAATTGCGTACAAAACCCTTTCTGAATAACCTCATTTCATAGCAACAGTCACATACACTATTTAGATACATCAGTATACTGAGTTGATTTCACCTAAATTAGGCAACAGCAGTATCTGAAGGAAAAAGACAGTATACTTCCGCCCCATCTTATTGGAATTCAGAAGGAGACTGCACTTAGTTAACTGGGAAATTCATGTCCTAGAAACATAAATAAAACTCTTAAAGGGGAAAAAACAACCTGCTAATATCTCTGGCATGGAAGCAAAAATAACCTACACTGAACAGCAAAAGCCAAAACTGATCTGCAAAAGCATTGTACTTTTTGCATTTGTAAGCTCTTGTGCATCATAAACTCTAAGCTCAGAGTGTACAGTTGAAATAGAGCCTGGTTAATTATCTTACACAAAGAGCATACTCAAACCATAGTTAAAGTAGAACCGAGAGCAGTCAACATTCAAACTGAAATTGATCTAAACTTTTGTTCTATTCTAGGGATTAGCTTAAAATTCATATTCTGGCCACAGAATGGATTACACAATACCAAGTTATCTAGCTACATTTCAGCAGGTGATTGCATGTAGGTGCTAAAATGGAGGACGACAGCAATTACGATCATTCAGAATAATGATCAGCGGCAAGGTGATGCCAGTTGCAACTAACATACACCGATTAATCAGAATGGTGACCAGGGTTTTCATATGATACTAAGGGTGTCTAGTTCCCCATTTCACCCAAAAAATTTTGGGTTTTGGCCCATCATTTTGCAGAATGGAACTAAACACCATGCAAAATTTTTGGCAAAAAGGTATCCATTCTCCATTTTGGATTTTGGCCTCAAGAGGCCAAAAAAAAAAAGCCAAAAAGCCTTCACCCACCCCATGAAAAATTTGGCATTTTGGATGGAACTAAACACACCCATGAAAATTTTGGCATTTTGCATTTCATCATTCCAAAGTAGTTGGCATTTTGCATTTTGCATTCCATGGGGAACTAAACACAGCCTAATTAACTCCACCTGAACCTACAGAAAGACAGTATGGACGATAACCAGTATTCATCAAACAGCATGATGCCATCAAGCACAATCAATACACCTTGCCTATTAATCCAGACAATTTTGTCGCATCCATACAATCCTAACGATTTCTGAATAATTCTATACAGCTCAAGACTTCATAAGTACCACACGGAGGGAGAATCGAATCCTAATCGCGGAAGCAGAAGCAGAAGCAGGGGTTTAGGGTTTAGGGTAGGGTTCAGGGGAGAGAGACACTGCACCTCATTGACGAAACCCAGGACGATTCCTGCAAAAAAGAAAGAAGAAACGGCACCGTAAAAAAGAAAGAAGAAGAAGAAAAAAGGGGACTATATACCATTTCGGTTGGGAGGGGTAGGAGTGAATACCTTCAACGCTATCGGATTTAGGCGGCATGCCTCCTCAACCGCCCGCCACGCCGGCGCGGCTTTGCTTGCTGCTGCTCGGCCTTGGCGATTTGAACGAGACGAAGGGGAAAAGTGGTGGCGAAGGCGAGCGCCGGTAGGTAGATGGATTGTTAGGGAAGCGAGAGGGGGCAGCTGTCTTGGCCCGTGGGCTTGGCGTGGCCTCTCTCTGTGCGAGTCACTGTCTCACTGACAACGCGGGACCTCCTTGGTTGGTGACGCGGGAGATTTCCCGCCCAAAACACTACACCCGAAAACCCGTGGCGTAGCCGCGTAGGTGCACACGACCCTCCTGTGCTAGACGCCTGGGCTGAAATTTTTTTATTTTTAACCTCTTTCTAAAACAAATTCTATATCTAACCCGTTGCTTTTTTATTTTAAAATTAACCCGTTTGGCCACATCTAAGTCCTTAGTGCGGCCAAAACACGCTGCCGCGCCACATGCATCGGCGCGACACGATCTCCCGCGTGGAAATCCTCCGCGTCACGCCGGTTGGCGTGGCAGCACTGTAGCACCACGCCAACCAGACTGGCGCGGCAAGATGTTTTTTAATCTAAAAGTCATTAAGATACTCAAAAAAATTAAACAAAGTTTTAGCAGTATATTAATCATGTGCAAGTGATTTTCGCCTTAGAAAAATCGTATCTTTCCTACATGGTGTCCAATGGAGATATTTTTTATATGGAAGTTATAGTTCTCAATGGTATCTACAAATTTATAGTTTTGAGTTTTTTCTTTTGAGATCATTAAGATGTCTAAAAAATAATATAAAGTTTCAGCAGCATATTAATCGCGTACAAGCTTTTTTCGCTTTAGAAAAATCATATTTTTTTGTATGGTGGTAAATGCAGATACCTTTATGTAAAAGTTGTATCTTTTCATGAGATTTATAACTTTGTAGTTCTAAGTTGTTTCATTTGAGGTCATTATCTTTTTTGTACGGCGGCGAATTAAGTTTTTCCATTTGACTTTCTTCCGCCAGGTAGCAACCATTGGGAGTCTTGTCTTCGATGGGGTTTCTGGTTTCTCTCTACACTGCAGTTGTATAGGATAGAGGCAACCTTAGCTGGAGAACCTTCGCCACGGTTGTTACTTGTCCGGGGTCTTCCGCTGAAAGCCGCTGAAGGTCCCTCTTGACAGCCGAGGGTTCACTGGGGCGGGTTGCCAAAGGTGCTCCTCCCAACACACACTATTACTATCTTAGTTATACTTTTATCCTCGCTTTGCATAAAAGGTTAATCCAAAGATGATGAAAAAAAGTTACTAACAATAGCCATCGTTAATTGTAAATTTGACGAGGTCTAATAAACTTCGAATCTTTTTGTTCCTATCAGCGTATCTATGGCTTGTTTGGCTCGTTGCCATAACTTGCTGCAACGTAGTTGCGGCATGCACAACACGTTTGGCTCCTGTCCTACTCGGGGCATGCCAAAGAAAACACGGTATGCTCTAGTGTATTTGTGCCAAAGCTAGCTAAATGTATGGAGGGGAATTTGAGCGCCGCACTTTAGGCGCAACTTCCACTGAGAAGAAAATTCATTAATAATTTGAATAAGTTAGTTAATCAAATGTATAAAAGGTTTCATCGATGTCTGATGCTACTTCCACCTCTGCTGGCCTTTTTTGTGGAAGTGGCCAGCTTGGAATTTTATTTCGGAGATACTAGGGCCCGGACGTTTGGACGCACGCCCATGCCTAGCCGCCATCTTTGTTTCACGTGTGCCCACATGTACGCGAGAAACGCCGCATCTCCATCCCCGGTATAAGTTGTAGATCCCATCAAGAGTTACCATTTTATGTAGAAAGTATCTCCATGTGACACCATATAAGAAAGATATATTTTTTCTAAGGCGACAAGCACTTGTACACGATTAATATACTACTGAAATTTTTATTTAATTTTTTTGAGCATCTTAATGACCTTAAATTAAAAACCTCAAAACTAGAAGGTTGTAGATCTCGTCGAGAGCTACAATGTTCATATAGATAGTATCTTCATTTGACACCATATATGAGAGATACGATTTTTCCAAGGCAATAAGCACTTATACATGATTAATATACTGTTGAAACACTGTTTAATTTTTTTGAGCATCTTAACGATCTCAAATTAAAAAAACTCAAAACTTAAAAGTTGTAGATCTCGTCGATTGCTACAATTTTCGTATAGAAGTATATTCATGTGACTCCATATAAGAGAGATACGATATTTCTAAGGCGACAAGCACCTGTACGCAATTAATATACTGCTGAATTTTTGTTTAATTTTTTTAGCATCTTAATGAACTCAAATTAAAAAAATCAAAACTAAAAAGTTGTAGATCTCATCGAGAGCTACAATTTTGATATAAGAATCATCTTTATCCGAGATCATATGAAAAAGATACAATAATTTTGATATAAAAATCATCTTTATCTGAGATCATATGAAAAAGATATAATTTTTTTAAGGTTCCACCTTGCTGCACCAGTTGGGTTGGCGTGGGCTACAGTGCTGTCGCGCTAAGGGGGGTGGCGTGGCAAGGATTTCTACGTGAAAATCGTTGTTCGGCGTGACGGATCGTGTAGCGCCGATGCATGTGGCGCGGCAGCGTGTTTTGGCCGCGCCACGGACTTTGGCGCGGGCAAACGGGTTAGATTTGAAAATAAAAACACACCAGTGATAGATTTGAAATTTGTTTTTAGAAAAGGTTAAAAAAATTCTTAGGCTGAAGGCTGCTAGCTGATGAGTGATGAAGCCCATGGAAGCCCATCGATGTGGAGAATTTGAACCCAGGGAGAGCCCGTTCCTTGCCCATTTGACGTTAGTATGTAGGGGGTCTGTCATGTGTGGCCGTGTTTGCTACGAGCCAAACGAAAAGTATAATCCCATTATTTTATGTAGCACTGAACTTAAACTCTTTTTTGAATTATATAAGTACAGACGCAGAGGCTCAACACGCACGCACACTCACCCCTATAAACTCACGTACGCAAACTCTACCTCTATAAACACCTCCGAAAGACTATGCCGGCACATGTCGAGACTGACGAAGTCACTGCAGGCGCCTCTAATGCGGAAGCGGAACAATAATGCTACCGTAATGCTCTGAACGGGCATTCGTCCGCCTGGACACTCCGTTGCTAGGCCACAACGCCAGCCTAACAACCCACGCTCCTTCGTTTCTCAAAAAAAAACTACTTATCCACTTATTCATATCCATTCGTTCCTCTTCCTATCGCTCTTATCTACTCGCCCGCCTCTGAGCACACGACCGCTAGCCCTCCGAGGCGCACGCTTGGGCACTGGCCTTGCCAGGCACGACGCGCGGCCGCCTCCAAGTCATGACGCTCGGCTACCGGCCCTGCCAGGCGCAGTGCGCTACTGCCCTCTCCAAGTCACGCGGCCGCGGCCTCCCCGCTGCTTGTGCGGCCGATGCCTCCCTTCCGCGATGTGGAGCCACTGTCTCCGGTGAACACCACACACTGACGAGCCTCCATTCTGCCAAACAGCACAGAGATATTGTGTTGAAAGCATATGTAGCAAGAGTATGTTTCAATTGTTTCAGACGTATGTTGCAAGTGTTTCATATGGATGTTGCAAAAATAGATCGTGATGTTGCACATGTTGCAATGGCTGTACACGTATGTTGCAAGCGTTCGTTCCAAATGTTTTATCTGCTTTTTTAGACGTATGTTACAAGTGTGCTTATTTGGATATTGCATATGTTTCACACATATGTTACAATAGTATGTTCAAATATTTTAGTTGGTTGTCTTATGTTGCAATAAGTGTTTTCATGTTGCAAGTTACAGTTGTTTTATCTGGATGTTGCATATGTTTCACACACATATTGCAAGTGTATGTTCCAAATGTTTCATCTGCTTTAGACTTATATTGAATTCAAGTGTTTTCATATTGCAAATGTTTCGTGTTTTAGAGGTATGTTTATAGAGTCATGGGGGCATGGACCGGGGGCTGGGGAAGGGCCACGCGACGTGCCTAGGGTCCTACGAACGGGGCGTGCTCGTCCTTATCCCAACTCACAGGTCCTGCCCGCACGGAGAGAGACGGGGGTTAGGCCCGCGCGGAGAGAGAAAAGAGGGGTCAGGGGGAAGAAGCGGCGGGCACGAGACGGGGGTGAGATGGACGAGGGTGCGGTACGCGTGCATGGCGGGATGAGACAGACGGGGAAGGACTGTAGCGATATGGTGAGAGTGCGACGCGTTTCTACTGGGCCGTTCTGTACCGTCTGATGGAATCCTATCCCATCGGACGTCCGGACGCCAGCAATTCCCATAATGCTATGCTCAACTAAACTTTATATATGAACACTTTACATTTGAACTCGAACTCTAGTGCAGGACAACATGTTTGCTCATAACTGGCAACTGCGCTCAACTATGACGTAGTAGACCTTTCGAAAAAATATAACATATCAGAATTAGAAGTAAGCAGAGCGCCAGCCACCACAGCTCACCACACTTTGTCACGAATAGCTCAAAATGCTAGGTAAATATTTTTACAAGCAGGCAAACCGAGGAGATTCAAATTTTGTGTAAACAAATCATAAATATGATTAGTTTTTTTTTTCTCGAATTCGAATTCAGATGCAAACATCATAGATATCTACTTTGAGTATCCAGATACAATTCGGGTATTGAACGGTCAAATTCGGATACGGATTATCAATTTACTACATGTATCTCTTCAGTCAGATAGTCGGTCAAAAGTTATCCGTACCATTTAAACAACTTTATCCATTAAATTAAAATCTTTGGGACAAAAAGATCCATGGTAGATGTAGAGCTCACCACAAAACTCTCATGCTCTCATCCATAACAAACACTAGTGCAACTTTATTCATGACCATACTTCATTATTGTTGCCAATTATTCATGGTCAAATTTGTTTCGTCGGCTTTTCAAATCAAATCTTATAGAAAGAAAACAACCAATCAACACCGGACCAATAGATTTGGAAATAGGTTATATTAATTATTATACTAGCCCGGGGGCCGCGGCGGAAAAGCTCTACAAGCCAAAACTCTGATAGGAAGAAATGCTGTCGCCTCGTGTATAGATATCAGAGTACACAAAAGTGTCAGCCTAAGTGATGCCGGAACAGAGAGGCCATCTCAATCTTCAGGGAACTTGAGCTTGTCACATGATGATAATAAAACTATGTTTATATGAAATTAAGATTGCCGACGGAAGGTTTACTTACGGCAGCAAGAGCAGCTTCAGCACCCTTGTTTCCAGCCTTGCCACCAGCACGGTTTAGAACATGCAGTATTCGATTTCTCAGCAGGAGTTCGATAAGAAGCAAAACAGTGCACATGTTTTAAAAAGTAGTCAGATAATCAACAAAAAAGGGTCACACTATTGACATGAAACTTTCTCATCACAAGGGAATACTTGAGTGAAACCTCTCCTTTGCTAATGTGACCAATCTGGATTAAAGATGTCACTACTTTGTACAGGTCATGGAAATGTAATGATAGCGCCTGTAGCATGCACAAATAGTGGGCACTCAAAATAAAGTTAGCATATGGCTTGGGAACTTGAATAAAAGCATTTTGGCCAGCAACAAAAATGACTCTTGGCCAGTTTACAGGTTTCTACTGGTCAGAATCTTTCAAAGTAGAAAATATTCAAAAGGCATCAAATGAACATAACAGAGCTCAAACAGGAATTATTTTTTCAAAATACAACTTAGAACTACCCCCAGAAACTGATCAGTTTCTACACATATGGGATGTGGGCCAGAAATCCAGTAACAATCGAGAACTACCACCTGCTTTGGATTCCAAACATGATCTGGTGGCATGTAAAAACTGATAAGATGTATACATGTAGTCATGTACATAATCAAATCATGAAGTACCTGATCCATGTCTTCACACGTTAGAACACCAAATATACAAGGAACACTTGCATCACCATTAAAAGCCAAAATAATCTGAATGTCTGATTATTAACTGAATTAACCACCGTAAAGAAAAAACAAGCCGAGCACACTGCACAGTTTCACTTGTTGCGAATTACTTTTATAGCATCAGCTATACAGCTATGAGCTATCTCATATAATCATATAACCAAAACCATCCAGTCCCACACTAGTTGCTCACATTAACTATTGTAGATATCTGTAAGCTGTACCTGCCTCGAGTCACTTGACATGCAAAATTTTAGTCTACCCCAACTTGCTTTGCTTGGGACTTTTTTTGTACTTATATATGCATATTCGCCGAGAAACAATTAAACATATAAAAAAGTCTCAATACCTGCAGGAACATGTTTAAGAGCACAATATTTCAACTTGCAGCTAGACAACCTCTTTAGTACCAAAAAGCTAGAAGAAAAATATACTTAGAATTACCCCAGATGAGACAGGAAGCTCTCTACTGCATGACACATGAGGGGGAGAACTGAAGACAACATACCAGCAGATAATCTAGCATTGAGTACACCTGATGCAGCTGAGTTTGCAACAGCATCATAGTGGGTTGTGTCACCTCTAATCTGCAAACCAATTTTTAGGAACACTCCCAAAATTAAAAAGAACCAGCTACTGCTAAATGCTATCAATGAGCTTCCAAAATATAGGTTCAATTTGATAGTACCACACGAGCATCATGATGAGCTTGCAAAATATAGGTTCAATTTGTTATTGTTACCTAGACCTATGCTATTTGATACAACCATTCAAAGATGTTATAAACTTCATATGGATAAGACATGTTAAGAACGAGATATACCCAGAAGCCATGTACTATCAAATGGTTTCACAAGTAAAAAACAGATTGAAACATTAAATGGCTTCTACAGTTCCTTTTTTTCCCTCAGTTCTAATTGACAGGTGGATGTAACATTTCATAGCTCAATGTAAAATTAAAGAAGGATCAGTTCCAAAAAGATGTTCAGAGGGTAGTTTACAAAAGCACAGGTCTATTAATCTTCTTTGTAAGTCCTCATGTGCACAATTCATGGGGACGCATAATGTAAAATGTGAGAGGATATATCTAAACTGTTATAGTATTAGGAAAATAACCCTTAAAGGGACAATACTCAATGCTACTTACTCAACATGCTAAATCAACATCAAATGAGAAGTAGAAAGCGATAAAAATTCAAATGTGTAATGTGGAAATGACATGAAACTAATCAAGCAATCAACTCACCACAGCTCCAATGCACAGAATCGCATCAAATTTTCCCAAGCTTTTGTGCTGTTATAGGAACTTCAAAGCTTCCAGGAACACTAACAACCTAAAGAAGAATTTGAATCTGAGTAAAATTGCGTTTTCTAGAAGTTTCTGAAACATTTTAGAAGTGTATAGAACTGTGTAGCTCGTCACTGACGTTGTTTGAAGTCAATGTCTGAAGAAGATGAAGAGTAAAATTCTACATGGTGTATTTTTCTGTATGTTTTTTGTAACAAAGATTTTATATGGTAGCAGCTTTCCTATTCAAGTGCATATTATGCTACAGATTTTAAGACATTCAATAATTCAAGGTATTTAATACTACTAGTGATTACCTACATTAAATATACAATGCTACATGGCATTCATCAAATGTACATAAGAACAATTCGGAGACAAAATCATGAAATGAACTAGCTATCCATCACTCATTATCATAGCGGCAATAAGCATTGAGGATGGTAGTAAGGAAATAACTAAAGATATTTATTGGCCCTGACAAACTACATTTCCTACTATTCTAGAATATTTAGTATGCACAATTAAATAAACAAAGGACAAGGCTTTAGAAGTTAAATAGTCAACCCTATTAAGTACATTAACCATTCAAAGATAGTTCTTTGTATGGGTCGTGGGTCCTTAATGAAAAAACCATCAGGATGGAGCGTAAATATACAAGTATACTCAATAGGCCTACTAGTTTTCACAGTTGTGATAAAGCAATAAGGATCAACATTACTTGTAAGAAATTCCTTAACATCAGTACGACACTGGACAACTTCAACCAACCAGAAGAGAGAAGCTACATACTGTTATATTTTCTTCTTCAATAGAGTATCGCTCGAAAGTTTCAAGGGCACCCTGCAGTAACAAGTTTGTCACAACCTCATTGAACCGTGCCACAACCTACAATTAAATAAGGAACCAAACAGTCATTGGATTGTGCATTCAAAGGTAAAAGGTGTGAAAGTCCAGGAAAGCACTATTTTTTCAAAGAAAAGCATATCAGTAAGTTATGGCTTTTGTTCACTAATCTATATCAAAGGAATATGTGCTTCTCGATTAAGTAGTGCTCAACTAACCACCCAAACCTGAGCCCCTCGCTGCTGGTCAAAGATCCCATCAACTTCTGGTGCCCCGCGGCGACAACCACGTCAGAGCGCCGCGACAATCCAGTGCATGAGGTTAGTGCGGCTGACCATGCTGCACGAAGCAAAAACAAGAGGAATAAATCAAGACAAGTAGAGCAGTGATGGTTAAGAAATTGAGGCAAGAACATAGTCACATAAAACGGGTTCACCACCTTCGACCCTCGACCCGGGTTCATCGACCCCGACCCGGGTTCACGGGTTCATTTTCGACCCGAAGTGTAAAAATCTCTCGCAAGTAGCGTACCACGTACCGCGACCCCGTACCTCGACCCAGAAACTTTGTGACTATGGGCAAGAATGGACGCGTACGACGAGAGGGGAAAGAGATGGTGGCGGGTGCAAGCCTCAGGGGCATGCTAGGCAACCGCATGCAAGCGGAGTTCGCGGCCACAGAGGATGTCACGGGAGCAGTTGCCATCACTGGCATGTGGGTTCCGACGGCTGCTCTACTGAACTACTGTGGTGCAGGTGGATATGTCAGCGATGTTTCCCAGCCTGAGAAAAACAAGATAGCCAGCAGGAGTCACATCTCACGGTTCGTTCCAGCTTTTCAGGTTGCACACGAGGTACCAATTGACCAAAATACGGGGAAAAACAAAAAACTTCAAAACTTAAGAATTCATTTGGAACACAGGAATTTTGTTTTAGAAATATTGTATCAAACTATTCCTGTAAATGTCCGCATTCCTAATAGGAATTTAGTTTTTGGTCTGAGAGTTTCAGAAACATTGTGCATTCTGTTTTCGGATTCATGACAGTGAAGCTTTAAACCCATATTCTTGGACAATTTCACCTTTTGCGATTTAATTGCTCTAATGATCGATGAAAGGTGTATTCTGAAGCAGGGGCGGATCCAGTAAAGGGTCACATGTACACCCAATATTTTTTGCAAAAACATCGAACTATCGAAGTTAGGAGGCTTGTCAATCAAACAGCTAAATAGCTTTAGGTTAGTGTTTCGGTGCTCAGCTTCGCACAGCATGAAGGGAAGAGAAGGGGTGGGAATACCTGGTGGGTGCTCGTCGCCGGCGAAGAGACCAAGGAAAGCCTCAGCACCTGGCTTAGGGCGGCGGCGGCCAACCAGTCGTCGGAGAGCGAGAGACAGAACGCACGCTGAGGAATACAGCGGACGGAAGTGGGGCTGCAGCGGAGGGGGTGTTGGGCGGCGGAAGGGGATGCAGCGACGGCCGGGCAGTCGGGGTTGTTGGGCAGCGAGAGCGCATCCGCACGGGCCTTCTTCTTGGCCGTTTTTTTCCACACATTTCTTTAGAAATTTCTTTATTCTTTATTCTAAAGAAGAATTTCTTTATTCTTGATTCTAAAAAAAATATTTATTCTTAATTATTTTCTTTCCCTGCCTTTTTATATTTACCAGTAAATATGTCCGTGCGTTGCAACGGGATCCAATACGTAGTGAGTTGTAGCATGGGTCGTGAGTTTGAGTCAAAAATTAAATTAACTTAGTGGTAAAATCTTTGTTCCCAAAGATTAAAATGGATGTGATCTCTTATTTATTATATTTATTAGAACAAAAAACCAGATTGATAAAACAATGAAAACAAGATCAGAAAAGTAGAGTAGTGTCAAAAGCATCCACGAGAAAAAAAAACCAAGCATACTTGAAGTCAAGTAGAAAACAGTCATGACAAATATTAGAATGTACTCTAGAAAATAGTCATGGAAAAAAACAGAACATATTCAGAGCCAAGTGAAAAGCGTCCAAACGAACGTAAAGCAATACGTACTCGGAGCAAGTAAAAACGAACAAACAAAAAAAAGGTGAAAAAAAGAACAAAAAAGAAATTAAATAAAGAAATTCTACCTTTCTTTCTTCTTTATTAGATTTCTATTCTTTTTTGCATTTGGATTAAGATTCCTATTCCAGTTACTCAGAGTTGGAGAAATCTGATTGGATTAATCATATTATTATATTTTTTCTATTTGGATTAAGATTCCTATTCACCCATCGGAGAAATCTAATTGGATTAGATTCATATTTATATAAAGAGAAGTGCTATTGGCGGTTTTCCACATTCACAAAGTTAGTTAAGAGATGGCCGGACCAAAAATTAGGTGGAAAGAAATTTTATCTCTTTACTGTTAGGTACAGATATAGATTCTTCTTAATTTCATACCTATCCTCTTCATGGGACATTTTCAATGGCTAGTACATTGGTTTTAAATGACAGAAATAATAATGATATTTATGGGTATATAGTACATTGTAAATAAAATGAGCAAATGGAACTTTTTATATTTTATTAAGGTTGAACATTTTCTATTGAACCTATAAGCCATTTTCATAAGAACATACAACAATTTCACAAACCAAAAACATTTTTTTGTGTGAATCTATAACTGATTTTTTTTCTAAAATAAGAACAATTTTCTCTTTGTGACAATTTCTCAAGTGAACATAAAAATTTGTGCTACATGCCAGACGATTTAGAAGTTACAAGCCATTCTGAAACGATAGTTGGGTGAGCAAATGCAGTTATAAGTCATCCAAACTGGGTCTCTGCAACTGAACCGAGGGCTCACTGGGCAGCAAAATGATTTGGAGCTCCGGCCACCCGACCGGCTCTAGCTCTTCCATGCACAGTAGAGCCAGAACTGGACAAAGCCGTGCTAAAGTACTAGGTTCATCCTAAATTATAAGACGTTTGACTTTTTTTACACCAAAATTGACCACTCGTCTTATTCAAATTTTTTTTTGCAAAATATCACTTCTTTTATCGTGGCTTGCTTTATTAATAAAAGTTCTTCAAGAATGACTTAAATTTGACTAGTTTACACAAATTTTTTAAATAAGACGAGTGGTCAAACTCGATGTCAAAAAAGTCAAACGTCTTATAATTTGGGATGGAGGGAGTACCATACTCTTAACAGTTGGTCCTGAATGCATTCTGAATTTCTGATGGACCAGGGATGCTCTTAGAACTATTGATAATGCCACATGTTCCTTTGAATTATGGATTGTGCCAATACAGAATGTAATTTGTGAAAATCATTTGAATTATACATTTCCCTTGTACTATGTGCCAGAAAAGTCATCATAGGGGCAGGATGGATGCAAAATACAGGAAAGACAGCACTGCTTGCTCTCTTCCTTTCCCCTTACTTTTGAGGTATAAAATACAGTTGAATCCCATGACCACTAGCCATCTATATTTGATTCGAAGGGAAAATTCAGTACACAATAGTTACCAGCCAATTTTCTTAGCATCACAAATGTCAACCAAACCTTTGACATGTCTTACTGTTACTGCCTATTGCAAACGCAAAGCCCAGGTTATAGCTTGAATAGAGAGACAAGTCTTCTCCCCCGTGCCTCCTACTCAAGAGCTGGTGCTACCTCAAGTTGGATTGCCTTCAAACACATCAGCGCTTGATGATTCTGACTCCTCAGGGAACTCCTGTGATTGGGATTCCTTTTAAGCATGCGCATGAGTCTCTCTGAAATCTGTTGCCCCATCGTCGTAGGTAGCCACAGCGACACCACAAGCAATGAGCTTTGGCTGCGGTTAATTTTACCTGGCGTCGCGGAGGTTGGCCACGCATGCCAGTGGGCCATTGTCCTGACAACGACAACTTGCAGAAGGCAACTCTTGGCGGACATGAGCTCGACAAGTGGTTTTGTGTGGTATCAGGGGACTATTTTGGCCTGGTGTGGCAGCATGATGCAGTGACCCGAGGTGTTTTGGTGTTTGGCGAGCTGGCAGCGGCTGTGAGCCTGGCGCCATAGTGATGAATCACGCTTGCCAGTGACTCGTTCTGTGTGGCTGCGACAACTCGCTGGTGGCGGCTCACTTCGGTTAGAAACTTACTATGGGCTGTGGTTTGGGATGTGGGCTTTGGGAGAAATCCTTGCTCGGCTTGCCGATGCTATAATGGCGATGCTTGCGGGCACGGTATACCTTGTTGGAGGCATTGTCATGTGTCCTTATCCTTTCTTGCCTCTACCTTGGATTTTTTCCTGGTTATAAAACTAGTGCCAATATTTTGGTTAGCATTGACGGTATTTGTAGATGTCGTTTTCCTACATGGAGGCATGGCTTTTGAAATCCCCTAGTAGTTGCTGCTGCATTGGGCTGGGTGGTTTGTGGTTTCGTGGGCAGTTTTGTTTGTGGTGGTCTTTCTTTGCTATCTGTGTGTTGGTTCTCCATGGTGTTGATGCGAAGAGTTTTGTTTTTACATTTGTACGTACTTATTTACTCCTTCTTTTATGGTGGTCTGTCTTTGCTATCTGTGTGTTGGTTCTCCATGGTGTTAATGCGAAGAGTTTTGTTTTTACATTTGTATGTACTTATTTACTCCTTCTTTATTAATATATACCGGCACATGCTAGTCGAGGAATTGCGTCAGTAAATTGTCCTTTTTTTCTGGAAATCACTGGTAGTTTCTGTGACAATCAAGTTCAGGCTTCAGCAGGGATGTATAGCTGCTGCTAATTACGAAAAAACAGGATCGTTTAATCCGACACAGTGAACAAATTGCTCCCCCGGCCCATCAGTTTGTTGTCCGTGGCCCAAATTTCCTGACTCCATTAGCCCAATTCTGTAGCAAAACCAGGCTGAAGTGTTGATGCGTACTAGCCCGGTAGGGCAGTAGGCCTCGTCCGCCCCGTCGGTTAGCGGCTAGCGCACCAGCGTGGGACTCACGACCCCGAACGTTCTGGCCAGATCGAAGTACCTGATCGCACCGCGATCCTGCTACGTGGCGACGCAGCATTGGGTACCTCACGTGGACCGTCTTTTACGGTGCCCTATGAGGTGGAGGTCCGGCACGGGCCAGAACACTCTGGCGACAACCACGCTCATCGCGGCGACGGCCAGAACCTATAAATGATTGCTGAGCCTCCCGTTGGAGGATCACAGATGAATCAATCGACCAAAGCACAGCTCGTAAGTGACAAGACGAATTGAACATCCATCCGATCGAGAGAGCTCATCCGGCGATGAGGACGAAGGCCACTATTCTAGCGCTCGTTCTGCTCTCTCTTCTTTGCTCAGGGTACTTGTGCGGGGTGGCTGATGGCGCGGAGGCACGGAAGGGGAAGAAGGGGAAGGCGGCGTCGGGGCCAGTGATCGGCATCGACCTGGGCACCACGTACTCGTGCGTCGGGGTGTACCGGAACGGGCACGTGGACATCGTCGCCAACGACCAGGGCAACCGGATCACGCCGTCGTGGGTGGCATTCACCGACGACGAGCGCCTCGTCGGCGAGGCCGCCAAGAACCAGGCGCCGCTCAACCCGCAGCGCACCATCTTCGACATCAAGCGCCTCATCGGCCGGAAGTTCGACGACGAGGAGGTGCAGCGGGACGTCAAGTACCTCCCCTACAAGGTGGTGAACAAGGGAGGCAAGCCGTACGTGGAGGTGCCGATGAAGGGCGGCGAGAGGAAGACGTTCAGCCCCGAGGAGATCAGCGCCATGATCCTGTCCAAGATGCGGGAGACGGCCGAGTCGTACCTCGGCCAGCGCGTCATCGACGCCGTCGTCACCGTGCCGGCCTACTTCAACGACGCGCAGCGGCAGGCGACCAAGGACGCCGGCACCATCGCGGGGCTCAACGTGCCGCGGATCATCAACGAGCCCACGGCGGCGGCCATCGCGTACGGGCTGGACAAGAAGGGCGCGGAGATGAACGTGCTCGTGTACGACCTCGGCGGCGGCACCTTCGACGTCAGCGTGCTCAGCCTCGACCACGGCGTCTTCGAGGTGCTCGCCACCAGCGGCGACACGCACCTCGGCGGCGAGGACTTCGACCAGCGCGTCATGGACCACTTCATCCGCCTCATCAAGCGGAAGCACGGCAAGGACATCAGCAAGGACGGCCGCGCGCTGGGGAAGCTGCGGCGCGAGTGCGAGCGTGCCAAGCGCGCGCTCAGCAACCAGCACCAGGTGCGCGTCGAGATCGAGTCCCTGTTCGACGGCGTCGACTTCTCGGAACAGCTGACGAGGGCCAAGTTCGAGGAGCTCAACATGGACCTGTTCAAGAAGACGCTGGGCCCCGTCAAGAAGGCCATCGCCGACGCCAAGCTCAAGAAGTCCAACATCGACGAGATTGTACTCGTAGGCGGCAGCACCAGGATCCCCAAGGTGCAGGAGCTCCTTACGGAGATGTTCGACGGCAAGGAGCCCAACAAGGGGATCAACCCCGACGAGGCCGTGGCCTATGGAGCCGCCGTCCAGGGCAGCATCATCAGCGGCGAGGGCGGCGCCGAGACCAAAGGTAATAATAATGCTTTTCACTTGCTTGTGTGTAATCAATTTGTGGGTGATGTTATGCTTCGACGCTGAGAAGCCATTCTCTCGTTCTTGATTGATGGCCAGACATCTTGCTGCTCGACGTGACGCCGCTGACGCTGGGGATCGAGACGGCCGGCGGCGTGATGACGAAGCTGATCCCGCGGAACACGAGGATCCCGGTGAAGAAGTCGCAGGTGTTCACGACCTACGAGGACCACCAGACGACCGTCTCGATCAAGGTGTTCGAGGGCGAGCGGAGCCTGACCAAGGACTGCCGCGAGCTGGGGCGGTTCGACCTGACGGGCATCCCGCCGGCGCCCCGCGGCGTGCCGCAGATCGAGGTGGCCTTCGAGGTGGACGAGAACGGCATCCTCCACGTGACCGCGGCGGACAAGGCCGGCGGGCGGTCCAAGTCGATCACCATCACCAACGACAAGGGCCGGCTCAGCCAGGAGGAGATCGACCGGATGGTGCGCGAGGCCGAGGAGTTCGCGGAGGAGGACCGCCGCGTTCGGGAGCGCGTCGACGCGCGGAACCGTCTGGAGAACTACGTGTACCGCGTCCGCGCCACGGTGCGGGACGGCGGCAGCATGGCGGGGAAGATCGGCGAGGAGGACAGGGAGCGGATGGAGGCCGCCCTCGCGGAGGCGCTGGAGTGGCTGGAGGAGCAGGACGGCGCCGCGGGTCGGACGGCGGAGAAGGAGGACTACGAGGAGAAGCTCAGGGAGGTGGAGGAGGTGTGCGGCCCAATCATCAAGCAGGTGTACGAGAAGTCGTCCGGGTCGGCCGGCGCCGCGGACGAGGATGACGTGAACGAGCTGTAGTGTGTTCGCGTTCGCGAGGTGCTCCATGTAGAGCATTCCGGCTGGCGCTCACGTAGAGTTTTCTGGGTGTTCCGAGGGAATCAATGATGCGTTGTAAATAACTTCTCGCCGTAAGTAAAGTACTAGTAAATTTCATTTCCATTTTTCAGGTAGTACATGAATCAAATGGTACGTACACTAGGCATTAGCGCACTAGTACACTAGAAATCTATAGAATGGCACTTGCAACCGACCTTGGATCTATATAATATTTGATCCGTGTATGTAGACGAGATGGATTGCGTGCGTCCATCTACCTGGAAGGCTGGAACACGCCAAAAAAAAAATCAGCGAGAAAAAAACTGTGGTCTACGCGCCAGTCTACCGTTATATAGCTCAGCCGTGCTCCCCCTGCCATGCCACGGGGAGTGGGCTCGGCGCGGCGAACTCAGCGGCCTCCGAGCCGAACACGTAGCGCGCCCACTCCCCGGCCTGCGCGTCCACCTGCGCCTCGACCCCGCGCATGCCCCCATCCGCCCACGCCGACGCGATCACCGCGGCGACGAGCGCCACGACGAGCAGAGGCGCCAGCAGGGTCACCAGCTGCGCCGCGTCCTCCACCGTGATCACCGCGTACGCAGCCATTGGTCGTCACCCGTCAACAGGAGGGCCTGATGCATGGGTACGCGTCTCTCTGGTGCCGGTGAATGACAAGCGGGCAGCAAGAATATGTAGAGGACTGACGGTAGCTTTTCTCGTGCGCAACCACCAGCGCCATGGATCGTGTGAGCGAGCTCTGCAAAGCGGCCGCCAGGCCGGCGCCTCGTACTCTTTTTGTCTCGGATCATGAAAAGTTATTGCATTCATGAACAGCAGCGTGTAATGACTAACGCGTACATTCTCACTTTTTAACGATGATTCCCCGTCTGCCTGGGAATTCCGTTCCGGCAATGGCTCTTTTTGTGTGCTCCGGTGCTCGTCCCGTGGGTACTGGGTTGGTTGGGCCTTCAGCGGTTGAGCCAACTCAGCCAAGCTTTTAGCTCTGTATACAGCAGTGCCACCCCTTTGGGTAACTTTTGGGTGCTCACTAGCTGTTGAGATATACAAAGATGATGTGCAATAAAGCACAAAGTACATGCCAGACGATTCAGAAGTTACAGGCCATTCTATAGCGATAGTTGGGTGAACAAATGCCGTTATAGGTAAAAGATCATCCAAACTGAATCTGATAATGCATTCTGAGAGTTTGAAACTGAACTGAGCTCCAGCCAGTCCCTAGAACTTAGAAAAAAGAGAGAGAGAATCTGATAATGCCACATGTTCCTTTGAATTATGGATTGTGCCGGTACAGAATGTCAATTTGTGAAATTTATTTGAATTATACATTTCCCTTGGACTATGTGCCAGAAAAGCCATCGTGGAGGCAGGATGAAGATGAATGCAAAATACAGGGAAGACAGCAATGCTTGCTCTCTTTCGTTTCCCCCTACTTTTGGGTATAAAGTACAGTTGAATCCTATCACCACTAGCCATCTATATTTGATTCTAAGGGAAAATTCAGTACACAACATTAACCAGCCAATTTTCTTAGCATCAAGATTTCAACCAAGCCTTTTACATGTCTTATTGCCTATTGCATACGCAAAGCCCTACAGGCTATAGCTTGAATAGAGAGACAAGTCTTCTCCCCGTGCCTCCTACTCAAGAGCTGGTGCTACCTCAGTTGGATTGCCTTGAAACACATCAGCGCTTGATGATTCTGACTCCTCCGGGAACTCCTGTGATTGGGATTCCTTATAAGCAGGCGTGTCTCTGAAATCTGTTGCCCCATCGTTGTAGGTAGCCACAGCGACACCACAAGCAATGAGCTGCACAAGCAAGCAACATTAATCGGCAAGTGAGAACTCGCAAAAGGTGTGAATATTAGTCAAGGAATTGTGTCTGTAAAGTGTAAATTGTTCAGTTTGTTTTGGAAATCACTGGCAGTTTCCATGACAATCAAGTTCAGGCTTCAGCTAGGATGTATGGCTGCAGCTAATTACCAAAAATCAGGATTGTCTCATTGAATGCACAACTTCATGAATGTTTTCGGTAACACATTCTTTCCCCAGCCTATAGCCACCGGAAAGGAACTCATTTAGTCAGGGTACTGCAAATACTCAGGAGTGGACAGCTGGTGAAACGAAAGAATAGTTGTCTGGCACTTCAAAGGGATTCTGTTGTGCGTGAAGTTACACACCAAGCTGAAGACAAACGCACACTATTATACTGCAATACTCAATTTTCTAGTCAAAAGTACTCCGCTAACGTTTAAAACTTTAGAATGCAATTGGCTCATGGTGTCTAATTATTATAGTTTCTATATGCAGGGCAGTTCTACGTAGAGATAATGGAAGTCATGGACGTGTCCAATTAGCGCGATATCTTGCGGGGAAAAAGATTTATGCTTCCACTACTGAACACCCAGCTAGTGGTGCAGGATAATGGAGAGAAGGAGGCACTCACGCCGAAGACGACGCCGAACGCCCACATGTACTGCACGAAGAAGCCGAGGGCCTCCCACTGAGGTCCCTCCCAGAAGTCGGGCGTCTCCGGGTCCGGCAGCTGCGGCATGGGCTCCGTCGACACCTCGAACCCCAGCGGCTCCCCCTTCCCACTCCGCCTCCCCCGCCTCCGTCGCGTCCTCGTCCACGTCGGGCGCCGCGACCCCGCCGCGGCGCTTCTTGCCTCCGCGTTCCTCGAGGCGCCGCTGCGTGCGGGACGAGACCCCCGCCGCGGCGCGCGAGGGCCACGTGCAGCGCGGCGCGACCGCCTCCAGGGAGGAGAGGAAGCGGGGCGACGCGGCGGCGGATGGCGGCCGCGCCGAACGGCGTGGGGGAGGCGAGGAGAGACATTAGAGGCTGAGGCTGCGGGGCAGCGAGGCACTGTGAATGTGTGAGGTCACGTGGAGAAGCTGCAGCGTGGAGGCGGGGAGCTCCTGGCTGTGAGGGGTGGGGAGAGAGATAAGATATTTTCTCCTTTTTGTTCTTGGTATATATAATTTGGGTTTTTTCTTGCATTTCCATGTATATACTAAAATGGAGTTGATTTCTTGTTTTTTTTCAGTAAAAAGGGGATCTCATCTCTTTCTTGTCAAGAACTTTGAGTCATGCGAATCACCCCATGAAAGAAATAGAAATAAGTATCTTCTTCCTCCTATAAACTACGTGCGAAGGTATACAAGGCGTACTTGGTTTGTTTGCCCGTTACTACTCATGCTGAGCTAAAAATGTTGAGCAGCTAACTTGTTAGGTTGTTGTATCTGTGCGAGCAAGATTATCCTTGCTAAAGCAGGAGAGCCAAATTGTTAGCTATGTAATATACAACCACGTGCGAGTTTGTTCTGGGGATGTTTTTCGGAGATTACTGTGGATGTGTAACGCAACTCTTTTTCCTCTGCTTAATAAAATACGTGCCTTGTTTGTTCTCGAAAAAAAATGGCTCACCTGACCAGGCAAAACAAAGCTTGCACATGTACGGTGCCGGAGCGTGCAAATAGATCAAAGGGGCTAATTAGTAGTTGATTCGGGTTGGTATTGCTGCCTCCCATTTGCTCTAGCAGTGTTGGCTGCTATCATTGATCTCTCTCAGGACACGAACAAACATAATCTGCATTCTATCTTCTAGTTTTGCAATGGGAGAAAACTTATGCATCCCAATGCCCATGCAGATAAGGCCTTGTTTGGTTCATGAATGTTAAAGTTTAACTTCCATCACATCAATGTTGCGGCAAATACATGGAGTACTAAATGTAGACTAATTGCATGCATGTCGGCACAGATTAGAAGTAATTTACGAGACGAATCTATTAAGCCTAATTAGTCCAAAATTAGAAACTTTTTATCAAATAAAACGAAAGTGCTACAGTGTTTGTTAACCTTTAACACCTCTAACCAAACAGGCCCTAAGGCTAGGCGAGCAGGCAAATCTACCGAGCACACACAAAACATTTTTTTTCGCGAACATGCATTGCATGTATATCATTAAGAAGAAGATTAGAGTTTGTTACAAGGTGACACCGAGATCGGCCTAGAAAGCGAGAGGCACGCTATCTCCGATCCTGTTGACGCCTGAACAAGGTGGCCAAAGTGAAGCGAAACGAACGAACGAAATGTGACGCTACATTGCTGGAACTTTTGCTACTGAGGTCAAGAATGCAGTCAAGCACTAGGTCCAGCCCAGAGTGCCGCGAGATGTGAGAACCCGGCTAGCGACCAGCGTTCTGCTTCTTCGCCGATGTCAACGACGAGCACCGCGCCAGCACGCAACCGCCCTTGGAAGACTCTGTTGTTCCTCTCTTTCCAGATGCACCAGGCCACCAGAATGACAAGCGAGTCAAAGCCCCGACGTAGGATGGATGGCAAGAGCAGCCTGCTGTGTAGCCACCAGTCGAGGTACCCAATGCCAGGCTGCGGCGCAAGCTGATGGAGGCCGATCGGGTGTAGGGTCCTGTACCATACCTCTCTTGCATAGATGCACTCACGGCTAGATGCATTGCAGTCTCAGGTTCCTGGTCGCAGAGGTTACATGCATCCTCATCCTGAAGTCCATGGCGTTTGCGACGCGCCGCCGTCCACAGGCGCTCGTGTAGTAAGAGCCAGAAAAAGAATTTGCACTTGGCTAGCGCTCTTGTCTTTCACAGCTCGGTAGCTCCACGCAACGACGACATGCCGTTAAAGAAAGCACGGTACATGGATGACACGGAGTAGGAGCCATCCGCGGTCCAACGCCAGACGAATCTGTCAACAACTGTGTCATCATTCCCTAGACCCCCAATCTATACGCAGTTGGACTGGCTGCTGTTATTTGGGCCATCTGGCGTACAAGAAATGCAGTATGTTTTGATAAAAAAAGGGTGAAATCTCCTACTGAGATTGTTTGTTTGATCTGCTCCTTTCTAACATATTGGGCAAGTTTACTCACTGAGGGTCTGAAGGAACAAGTGATCCAGTGTGCCAAGGTGGTTAAGTCGACGGCTCTTTACTTCCACAAGCAAGACCTTTAGACGCATACGCAGGAGGGGCATCAACTGGTGCCATTTGCTGGATAGAAGTCCCAAGTTGTGATCAGTGCTGTGCATCTGTTCTGTTATTGAAAGTGAAAGGCGTTAGTGAAGATGGCGGTTCTCTTCTTCCACATGCTGGATATGCAGTGAAGTACTCAAGATGAAAAGCAGCTGGTCGCTTATGCTGGTTAAGCTAGAGTTGTATCTGTCGCAGCTTTTGTGCTGCTGTGGGTGAAACTCCCGTGTTTGGAACCCCAGTTAATCTCATAGGGTATCTTTTGAACTGATAGTTTGTTGCCTTGTTACTGGTAGTAGCGGTAGTTTGTGTCCATGCTTATGTACCCTCTGTGATCATTTGCATGGATAAGTTTTGCAGTGGTGGTTATGTGTTACGGTCACTAAACTGATACTATTTGTAATTTCGTTGCCATGGTAATGAAATTCGGTTTTACCGGTGTGGAAAAAAAAACTGTGTCATCGAAGACCATGTCCTGTACCTTTGCCCAGACAAGCACGTAGTCGCAGAGGACACACGCGGTCGGCGCGCCCTGGATGTCCCTCACCCAGCTCCTGCCCGAGACAGCATCGCGGACGGACTTGCCGCGTCTACGTGTGGCGATAGCTCCAAACAAATGTGGGGCGAAGCGACAGATTGGGCCCTCGGGCAACCAGGAGTCGGTCCAGAATTTGGCCGAACATCTGTCGCCGATGGCCACCATAACCGAAGCCTGGAACATGGCGTGAATAGCACGCTCCGTCCTGCGTGGTAGGCTGCACCAGTGCAGGTCTGGTCTGGTACGACGCAATCATTCTCAACGTAGTCGTAAAGCAAAGCCTGCAATCTTCAGGTTGGGAAAACCCAGGCCGCCATAGCATAGGGGGGCTTGCACCGTCCTCCAGGCCACCCGGCATCTCCCTCCAGCCACCGTCTCTGTGCCCGCCCATAGGAAGGCACGACAGAGCTTGTCAATCTGCCTTAGTGCCCATCTAGATAGACCGGATGCAATGGAGATGTGTATCGGAATGGCGGATAGAGTGACCTTAGTCAGTGTAGCACGTCCTGCATGGTTCAGCAAACCAGCTTTCCACGTCGTTATGCGGGCAGCGGGCAGCTATTTTGTCAATCAATGACTGCTCCTCTGCGCACGTCGGCTTCAACAAGGTGAGCGGAATGCCGAGGTATGTGCATGGGAACGACACAATGTGACCCGGGAAGGCTTCCAGAACAGTTGCGACGTCCTCATCCGTGCACCGGATGGGTGAGATGGAGCACTTCTCGGTGTTGGTGACTAGCCCGGTAGCATCGGCGAAGAGACAGAGGATCTCCCAGATGCACCGCAAAGTCTAGCGACGGGCGACAAGAAGATGACAAGGTCGTTTGCGTACAAAGACGCCCTGTTGCGTATCCTGGGGGTGGGGAGCGGTTGGAGCACGCCACGTGCGTCGGCCGCTGAGATCATGGCGTTGACAACTTCCATGACGAGCACGAACAGCATGGGAGAGAGCGGGTCGCCCTGCCTGAGTCCGCACGCGTGCCAGATCTTTCTCCCAGGCCGCCCATTCACAATTACTCTTGTGGATGCAGTGGAGAGAAACATAGCAATCCATTCCCTCCAACTAAGCGGGAAGCCCATGTATGTGAGCAACTGGAGGAGGAACTCCCACGAAACTGAGTCGAAGGCCTTCGCAATGTCGATCTTTACCAGCACCGCGGAGCAGTGGCTACTGTACAGCCACCGACACGCAAGCTGTACCGCCATGAAATTGTCATGGATGGATCTGCCACGAATGAACGCGCTCTGGTTCTGTTGGACGAGCTGCGCTAGGTGCGGCGCTAACCGGGAGGCTAGCAGCTTGGCAACCAACTTGCCAATGCTGTGCATGAGGCTGATGGGGCGGTAGTCCTTCAATCGCGACGGCGAGGATGTCTTTCGGAGCAGCACCATGTTTGCCGTGTTCAACAGATGGAAGCTGCGACGGTCGAGGGCCCAGAAAGAGTTGAAAACAGCAACGACGTCATCCTTGATGGTCTGCCAGGTCGCCTTGTAGAAGCGTCCGGTGAAGCCACCAGGCCCTGGGGCGCGGTCATTCGGAATGGTCTTGATGACGGCCCACACTTCCTCGACAGTGAACTGTGCTGCCAAGGCCTCCAAGTCGAGCTGCGGCAACCCCGCCTGTGCCAAGTTAATGTTTCTTGCACGCACAAAACATTGGAAATATTAAATTATCTAAATTTATAGATATTATATAGTTTTTTCAAAAGAATAAAACTTGGTACACATATACTTCATGTTAGATATAAATCCATGAGCCCATGAGAAACGAAAGTTGATCCCATTTCTCCGACTGTGGGTGCTTTAAACACCGTGCGCCCAGGCCTACGTTGTTGCCTGGAAAATAAACACATCCGGGTGCAGTCCAGCCACGTTGGGTGCACAGCTAGATTGTGGCCCACAATCAGGCAAACAAACACGCCCGTAGAGAAGTTAAAATCTGGTCGGGTAGCTAGTTCCAGACTTCCAGTTAAAATAATTTACTTTGGCTTTGAGGAGATAGGGAAGGTGAGGAAGCTAGTAGAAGCCACTTATTTTTAGCTTCTCCATGATGCTTGATTTGCGATTTTGTTTTATTGCTAATTCATAATATCATTGGTGTCTTGAAGCTTATATGTCATCAAATTCGTGTGAAAATTGTCACTGTTACTACTACAGCAAATATACTCCATACGTTCTAAATTACAAGTCGCTTTGACTTTTTTTTTTTGGGTACATAGAATTTGTTATGTATCTAGACATTTATTATATCTAGATGCATAACAAAACGGATATACCGAAAAAATCAAAACGACTTATAATTTTGAACGGATGGAGTGAAGATAAGATTTCGTTGCCTCTGCGCTCGAGTGAGCAACAGAGTAAGGCCCTGTAACACGTGGGCGTGGGCTGTTAGTGGCTTGATCTCTTAGCGATCACACGGGTCTAGCCAAGATTTATTTATGATTAGATGTGTTATTATTTCGTTCTCCAACGAAGCAGCCTAGCACAATTGCACAAATGAACAACCAACTACAAAAGGCACCAGGTGTAGGTGCAAATTTCCATAGAGGATAGCAAGTGGAAAAATAATCAGTTTTAGCACAAATCGAGTTAGAGAGAAGTTGTTCGTAAAGCCTTGAGCCCAAATCTGTTCATGCCTCTCCTCGTCGCATGCCGTGGCAAAGCGCAAAACATTCTAAAATCCGTCCTTACGAGGGCTTGCAATTACAATGCACCGCTCTTTCTCTCCGGGGTTTTGTGTAAACAAGCACCCATCTTTCTCTCTGAGGCTCTTTCTCTCCGGAGCTTTGTGGAAACAAACACCCCTCTTTCTCTCCGGGACTTCCGGCCCACTACGACCTGTCCTCTCCTCCTCATCTTCCTCCCCCGCCGCCCCATCAGCCACCGCCCCGGCCGGCGACTGCTACCGCCGCGCTGCCCGCCCACGAGACTCGACATCCCTACATAGCATGATCATGTCGAAGAGTTTAGCGCAGGTTCTTGACGAGGAATACCATAGCTGCTGAATCTTCATTATTGTTTCTGCACGCTTTGGCCCATTGGGCTATATAGATAGACAACACAGTCACATTGGCGCGAGCGAGTGGGGCGCAGAAGCACGCGCCAGAGTTTTAGCATACACACAAAACACGATTATTTGAGCATTGAACAACAGCCAGATGTTCACAAGGAAATCACTGAAAAAGCCTCTGTAAATGTATACCATGACCGCGCTAAATGTTTACCATGACTGATGTTCAACAAAACATTCATTTTTTTAATTAAAAGACATACGGCAACTGCTTGGATTTGCATGTGCAGGTTTAACTGCAATGTCTGGAGGCCGAGCACCTTTCTTGTAAGTCTAAAGATATTTCATCTGACTGCTTTCATGAGGAACCACATTCTGAGAACACACGTCGAAAAGGAATGAAATGTAATGCAGTTCAGAGGCGTTTCTATACAACAGGGTGAAGCACCTCCCCGCATACTTTGTAACTTAAAGCTTTCTGTAAAACTTAAGGTTACCCAAAAAAGTCACAACTGACACATGCAATCCTCATTGTTGTTGCAAACTCTACGATGAAAATATAGCAAGGGATTCACAGAATCACAGTTGAGATTACACATTAATTTTTTTTTGAAAGACCCGGAACATAGCCGGCATATATTAATAAAGAGATAAGAGAATTACATGCGCAAGTAGCGCCAACAACTTCCCAGGTTTGACAGACTGTCAAGCTGGACGAAGAGAACTAAATGGACTACTCACATTCTAGGGGTACAACAAGAAGCCATAACAACTTGGCCTCCAAAAGCAACCGATGTGCATCTTCTAACTCCCTAAGCCGACTTTGAACCATTTTCTTTCGACACCCAGAACAGTTGTGCCTACAACTTGCTTGCAAGAAGCTCCATCCGATTCTCCAAGACAAATTCTTAGGCACCATCTTGCACTCTCCAACACTAACAAACTGGATATAGCAACTCACTGACCCCCAACTGACACATGTGCAACCCATTGGAACAACAGCATGACCGACCGTTGCTTGAAAAATCATACCATGTATGAGCACCATCATGGGACCTCTATCTCGTCCGCCCCTGACTCCACTGCCATTGCAGCTAGGGCCTTGGAGAGCTCCTTGTTGTCCATCTTCACCGCAGCCGTATTGCCTTGAGCGCCTCCTCTGGGAGGTCCTGTCCAAACATGTCAACGTGTTGTGTGATTGCTGCATCTGGCGCCGGCGACTCGCCATTGATAAAGGCCAGCTCACGCATAAGCTTGAGCTGGGCGCGTTGTGCCACAGGCACAAGGGAAGGACCTGACGCAGGCTAGAGCGAGTGGGAGCTGGTGTCCTTTGGCGTCCTTTCGACCTGCTGGCCTGCTTCTGAACAACCGGAGGTGAGCCCGGCCTCGGTAGCAGCGGCTCAGGGACCTTCCTGGACATCTGCCTGCAGAAGGAGGCGCAACCATCGATGTCCTCTGTCTCAGTGCAGCCATCGGTGTCCTCTGCCCCCCCGCAAATCAGCATTCTCATCGATAATATTTTCTGTAGCCGCACTCACCATCACAACCAGGTCAACAACGGCGGAGTCCGAGCTAACACTCCGGCCCGTGGAGGGGCCTAGGGGCGCTGCATTAATCTCCCTATTATTGACTTCGTCGGAGGCCTGTTCAGCAGAGTGGCCGTCCTCGCCGCCATCATCTGGGCAGGAACAGGGGCTGACCGCCGGCAAAACCGCACGACAATTGGCCTCCAGCATGGCCTCCAGCATCATCGGGTCATGGTTTCCGAAGAAGTGACTAGCTGAAGTAGTCGTCGTCCTGTGGGGGTCAGCCAAAGGATCATAACTCACCGGCCTAGCTGGATGGAGCTCCAGTGGCGCACCCGTCATATTTTGGCGCATCAGTGACCACGAGCGACGCCGTTCCCACTCCTCAGCAGCGTGGGGAAGGTAGTCTCTCCTCCTCTGCCCCCGTGTCGGAGAGCGGTTGATGGGGCGACCCCGGTCCATGGGCTCGTGTCCTCCATCCCAGCGTGACACTCTGGCGCCACCCTGAACTCCACCACGAAGACCCCCGCCTTGTGGCTGGTCACTATGATGGTGTGGCGGAGAACATGCAGCTGGTGGCTCAGCGCATAGGCAACCTCTGGGGGTACTCGGGCAGTACACCTCCTGTGTTGCAGAAGCGACAGTGGTAACAACCTTGGCTAGTGGCGGAGATGTGGGGCTAGGGGTGGCATGGTTGTGGTGATGGAGCGGCGGGAAGGCGATTTTGCTGTGGATGCTTTCATGGGGGAAAGTGAGTTTGGATCGGAGGCTTGCTGAGATGGGTTGCCGGCGTCGAGACGGGCATGAGCGTGCAAGATGGTTAACACCCCTGCACCTTAGGCAGCGGACAGGATCTCGACATTGGGCAACTTGGTGATCCGAGCTGAGACACCGGAAGCAAAGACCGGCGAGCCTCTTTTTAAAGGCCTCCCGATCCATCGAAGCAGCTCCTGGAGTGCCATCTCTCGCCACTGTCTTCGTCTTCCCCAAAGTCGCCGTCTGCGCAGTTGCATCCTTCCTCCACCAGTATCTTTTCTTTGCTTCTTGCCATTTTGGTGAAAGCTGCTCCTCCTGGCACGCCATAACTTGGGAGGACTCACCCTTCTCCCAGCAGCTAGCTCGGCAGCGCCACATCTTTCCACGGTGGTCTGAAGGCTCGGCAGTCGGCACGCCCACGCGCTCCGCCCGGATAATAATGGATTTGAGCCTAGGCAGTTGTGGTTCACCGGACGGCGTAGTTGAGGTCGGCCTTGGAGAGGAGGGTACTCCAGTCGAGGCGTCGACCCGTCCCTCTCCAGCGGAACCGCTGGACCTCGGTGAGGCGGCCGCGGCGTCCATGTCCGCGTTAGATCTCGGGGTAGGGTCCTCGGCTTGCCCAGGCATCAGATCCATATCTTCACTGAACAAGGGAGCCGCTTCAATGTCTTCTGCCTCCTCTACATCACCCCAATCAAGCAGCTCCTCCTCCTCGATGTCCTCGATCTCCACGCTCGCCGCAGCAGGGGAGGCGGCCTCCAAGGGTGCCACCGGATCTGACGCGAGCTTATGGGTTGGGCTGCTGGTGTTGGACGTCGGCGCCGGGATGGTCGCCGCCGTGGGGGTTGAGGCCGGGGGAGGCTGGGGCGCCCCCGCCGGGTGGCTGGTGGAGGGGATGCGCTCGTTCGAACGCTGAGTCTCCAAACGTGGTGGTCGGCTCTCAAGATCGCCATGGATCGACAGATCCGGCGACGGGGAGCTAGGATCTATGGTTGGAGGGAGGTGGGGGTGGAGGATGGCTGATGGGCTCGGTGGTGGTGGCGGCGCCGTCGCCTAGGAGAGTGGGCGGGTCGGGAGCCATCTGCCTGTACGTCAGGTCCTATTACACATTAAATTAAAACATAGAAAAGCAGCACATTAATAATACTTGAGTTTAAACATATAGTTCACAATTGAGATTACACACTGAATTAAAAAAGCAACGCATTAACAACTAAGTGACCACACAGAAAAGCAACACACATCAGCACCGGATCCACGAAAAACACAGTGAGATTACACCAAACTAAAACATAGAAGCAGAAGTCACACCTGAATGAAAACATAGGAACTCATTTATCTCATGATTTTAGCATTTCACAGCCAAAATGCCACTGGACCCTGACGGATGGAACCAATTCTTGCTTCATGAGGCAGGCTGTAGCAACGAACCTTGCAGTGTCTAAGCTTGAGGTCTCGTTTTGTGTCATAACTGAGGGAGAAGGTCTTCAAACGATACATAAAGTGACTGCCTTGGGGCCCGCCTCCCATAAAATCCAATTCATCAGCCCCCGGCGGCACCCTGGGCTCATCCTGATCAGTCGTTGTGTTATCAGTGCAGACACACTCCACGAGGCAGAATTTGCCCTGGCGCATGTGAACAAGGGTGGCACTTACATGCTGCCCCTCAGCTGGGTCCTTGTTGTACACCTTGTCCTTGGTGCACTTGATATCAGGGGAAGGGTGCCGCAATGTTCTGCCAGTGTCGCCAATAGTCGAGGTGCTGGCCATGGTGCAACAGTAGAGGTACCCAAGGGTCTCCTGGTCTTTGGAGAGACCGACAAAGCCCTCCAGGGAGGGGTCATAGTGTCCATGGCCGGTGAAGGGGAACACCCAATGACCGCATAGTTTCCACACTTGCTCCTTGGTGTCGAAGATGAAGGTGACGCCACTCGCCCACTCCTGGTACTGACGAGGATGCATCCATCGGGTTGCACGCTGTAGGAGGAGACATGTGAAACCGAGAATGGAGGATGAGTGGCTCGCCCCCACATCCACAGTCCACTGGGTTCACTGGGACTGGGTTCCGGCTTCTGGAGGATTTCAAATGTGCCAAAATCCAGAGCGAATAGCTTATCATCACTGACGGGGATGTAGAGTGGAAAAAGCGGACCATTTGGTAGAGTTTCAAAGGAGATGGTCTGATCCTGGACGTCGATAGTTGGGACTCCGCCTAACATATCACCAGACGCGCTTGGATACAGCGCCATGATCTTGGTGCCAAAGGCTGACGTGAAGAACCTGGGAAACCCATGCGGCGCCCGGATGGGCATGAAAACTGGCAAGGACTTTAAGCCGGACTGCTCAGAGTCTTCTCCTGAATCGGACGATTGCTCAGAGCGTTTGTCTGAGCGGCGCGACAAGCTCACCTTCCGGATGGAGTATCTAGAGTTCCAGTCATCAAACACAAGGTAAAGGTGCTGCTCACGCTGCTCCGGCATCCTCGTACTCGTAGATCTGGTTCCTGTGATTCGAATTCGAAGAAGAATCGAATGTCAAATACTAGAAATCAACCAGGCCCGATCGTCCGTCCTACTGCAACTCAACCCGACAAATCAAAGTATCCAAATCTTAATCGAGGGCAACAGCGATTCGAATTCGAAGAAGAATCCGATTGTCAAATAGAAAATCAATCAGGCCAATCGTCCTACCTACTGCAACTCAACCCAACAAGTCCAAGTATCCAAATCTTAATCGAGGGCAACAGAGGAGAAGAAGGAGACGAATGGCGCGGCAGTGGCGCCGCGGTCGTGGTGGCGCCGCGGGCTCCCAAGGTGCGGCGACAGCGCGGGTAACCACGGCCACGGCGGTGGCGTGAGTGGCCGCGGTCGTGGTGGCTTTGCAGGCTTCCAATGGTACGGCGACAGCACGGGCGACCACGGAATCGCACGAATGCACACGCACCTATACAAGTCGAAGATGGTGCAGCGGTTGAGGTCGAGGCTGAGGCTGAGGCGGAGGAGGGGAAGGAGGCGAAGGGATTGGTATTATAAAGAGAGGAAGGGAACCCTTGGAAGTTTCCTGTGTACTTACTGTGTTATACGATTAAAACTAGGGAAAATTTGAAGACTGCCAGTGCCATTATAATACCTACAAGATCTCGTAGTAGTTAGGATGTTCCTGACATATCTCCAATTTAGTAAAATTATAATGGCAGTCTTCAAATTTTCCCTTTTTCTTATGAACCCAATTTTGAGTCTGACAGACAGACTTGTCACGAATTCGCTGGGATTCGGACAGGATAACTAGACGGATTTAGGGTGGGAGCAGCAAAGAGGATTGGCGGAAGCAAGAACAGAGAGTTTCGGCAGAGACAGAGTCGTATTCAGATTCAGAGTCAAGAGTTTACAATCGATTCTGTATATCTCTACTGCAAGGCGCCTTTTATACGCTAGCAGCGAACCGACCAAGTTGCCCGCCGTTACCCAACAACCGACGGAACGAAACGGACTCCAACTACCAATTCCCGCGTCCGCTTACCCCTTCCTGTCAGATGACGCCGTTGCCGTCTTCTGTATTGTCGGACGCCCAACAGTGGCGCGCTGCTTCTTTTTACCTTCTTATTAGCAATGCTTCTGACATTATTACTGAACAGCAATCCACCTTTGCAATGCTTGTTCAGGTCGATGCCATGCTTGACAAGACAATCTGCGCGCTGTGCGAACGTGTTCATAGGATCATCAGGTTCCACCTTCACGGAGGACATCTTCTGGCTGCGAAGGGGCTGGGGTTCAGCGTCCCACTGCGACGAGTGTACCTCTGCCAGGGTGAGCTGCCCAACTACATAGCACATAGCAGAGCAAGACTGAGAAAGCAACATCGTAGGAGGAAGGATCGATAGTTGTATTTTTCCCCGTCATGTTGTTAAGTTCTGTAAATTGGGGGCGTGTACATCTAGTGTGATTCCTGATAGAGTGCTCTCTGATTCGGGAGACGTCCATTGATTTGTTCGGTGTTATATCGTTCTTACACGGTTGGGTACTACAAAAGGGCTTTGGGAGTTTTTTGTTGTGTTCTGTGCAGTGTTTAGCCATTGAGATGATGCTGGTGCAGCGCTCTGGATCAGTGCTACTTCTTCTAGGTGAAAACCTTTTTTGTTTTAGGCGCCTAGGAGGTGAAGAAGCTGGAGCCAATGCAAAGCCTTTTCAACTCATCTTTCCGTTTCTTCATAAATTCATTGTCACATCGTAAAATCGCTAATATGACACTATTTAATGAAGATGAGGCCTTGTTTAGTTTCTTCCCTAAAACTTTACCCTATCACATCAGATATTTGGACATATGTATGAAGTATTAATGTAGACTAAAAAAATAACTAATTGCATAGATTGTGTGTATTTTGCGAGACGAATTTTTTAAGCATAATTAGTCCGTGATTAGACAATATCGTGTTACAGTAGACATGTGCTAATAACGGATTAATTAGTCTTAATAAATTCGTCTCAATGTTCACAGGTGAGTTCTGTAATTAGTTTTTTTATTAGTGTCCAAACACCCCTTCCAATATCCCATGAAACATCTGATGTGATGTTCCAAAACTTTATACCCCTGAAACTAAACAAGCCCTGAATGAAACTCCTATTGTGTTCGTCTCAAAAAACTCCTATTGTGTAGAACTAACCCTAAATACCCTGCATAGTTAATGAGAATGAAACTCCTATTGTGTAGAAGTAGAACTTAGCATATTCATGACCCTAACAACTGACTGTATATCTGATACAGAAACATGTGTAGAACTAAGCATATTCATGACCCTAACAACTGACTGTATATCTGATACAGAAACAATATTAAAGGCCCCCTGTACATTTCAGAACTCAAATCTCTTGCAGCATTTCGAATTCTAAGTATAACTAGACAACCAAAACACCGAGATCAGCTGGATTAGGGAGAGAACTCTTGCATGTCTGAATAGTCGATTGCATTATCCATCAATTTCTATATGGACAGTCGGCAAGAATATCAATGGCCGTGCTAGAATTATCATGCAGTTGTACAACACATGCACGAGACCGTGCGTGCAACGATGGAAGAAAAGAGAGCATCCATCCACCACCCAACAAGGCTGAATAAATAACTATGAACAGAATAAACCGATGGTACCAGCAACAGCTTGTGAACAAGCTACAGACTTGATCTTCAGTCCAGTTCAGATCAGTTCACCAATCTAGGCTAATGTTCCTCGAGAGGAAAAGGTTATCGATGTACTCTATGATAGGACTAGAAGCATCAATGTATCTCCTCATCTCCTTCTGCACCGAGAAATCTGCGTCAACAATCAACAAAGGACACTGTCAACACTTGATCAACCCCTGGAGAAATCAAGGCATTTTCTTTCTCGAGACCGAAATTCGAAGGTTGGTGAACTTGTAAATGCTTTAAAGCATGATGGGTGTTCATGTTTGCTTACCAGTTTCGTTCAGCCGCACTATCAACTGTTCCCTGGTTGGAAGGGTGTACATGCCAGCACCAACAGCTTTCCTGATCGCCCAGCTATGAAACGGCGCACAGACCTGCCCGTAAGCTGTCGTAGCAGCATCATACAATGAACCCCTGAAAAACCAAGTGCCAAAGAATCAGAGCGACCTGTCAGTGTATATATATATATATATATATATATATATATATATATATATATATATATATATATATATATATATATATATATATATATATATATATAAAACAAAACAACTACCCGTCAATCATAGCACTTGATAGTTATACATGCAATAGCTTACGGCCGGGCATCAGTTGGCAATTGGTAAATACTATATTTATCCGTAACAACTAACAACCAGTTCTGAATCATGCAGTTGTCATCACACAAAAGGACACATCAGAAGTTGTACACAGGACAAACAGACGCCTTGAGATTTTCAGTCAAAGCGGCCCGTCCGGCCTGAAATGTTCAGAGTTTCGTGATGAGATGTTTGCGTTTGGTTGAATGTAAGGAGACGTACTCGGTGGCGAGGAATTGCTCGAAGAGGGCCTTGATGAGGCCGAGGCCGAGGCGGACCCTGCGCAGGTTCCGGGAGTGGCTTCCCTGCTTCTTCACGCAGTCATTCTGGATGTCCTTGTCGAGGATGTCGCTCAGCGTGCGGTACGACTTGCCGGCGCCGATGAGATCGTTCACCTGGAAGGGATGGATGGGTGATATGTATGAGTATTCAGTATCCACACGGCGAAGCGCCGATACGTTCCTTTGCCGGGAGTACGCGTGAGCAATTTTGACTGGTATTAATAACGCCGACCACTGAAATTTCGAAAGAGTCTGCACGCAATCGACTGCAAGTCAAATAAACGCGGCAACGTTCTTTCCTGGAATTTCCTTGAAGGAAAAGAATGCAAAATTTTGATTCTTTTTGCGGTGAAAGAAGGAAAAGATAGAATAATCCAATCTATTTTTTTTCGGTCAACGTCGGTGGACGCTGCAAGATCCGATGAAAGTCAAAAACAGCATATGGAGCCATGTTATCTCGTCAACCGCGTGAAATCTCGGATCCCTGTCACGGAGATCGCAACAACGGTACAAGCGAAGCAAACGATCCCGGTAGGGGCGAAAAAAAAGAGGGGGGAAATTTACGAAGAACGATCGCGAAGGGGATCGATCGGCGGGACGGGATCGTCGGGCGCTCACCTTGGTGACGTACTCGATCTCGGCGAACCTGAAGGCCATCCCGAGGCTGCTGAAGAGCACGGAGACGAGGGCGCAGGTGTCGCTGAAGGGCGCGACGCGGAGCTCCCCGCTGTCGGCCTCCATCCCGCGCGCCAGCTCCTCGAACGCCTCCGCCACCGCCGTTAGCGGCGTCTCCATCCCCTGGCGCGCCGCCACGACGGCCGCCGCCCCTTCGCACAGCTGCTCCGACGGCGCCTGCGCCGACGACGACCACGCCATCTGCCTGAACCCGAGCATCCTGTCCCGTCCTCTCCCTGCCTCCTCCCTCTCTCTCCCCCCCGGAAACGCGTGACCGTTGGCGGGCGCAACGGAGGGAGGCGAAGGACGCGCGGCGAGGTGTGCGAACGCCCCACCTCCGCGCGCGGCTTGCTGGGCTGTGTGGGGGGAGGGGGGAGGGTGGAAGGCTGGCTGCCTATGTATAGGAGGCGGCCGGAACGGAATTCTGCCGTGGGAGAGGAGGAGGATTCGAGGGGCAACCGGTTTGGCGAATCGGATCCGGCTTTATATAGCCATCTCGCCTCGTGGGGAATTGTCGAATCGAGAAGACGATGGAAAAGGAGGTGCCGAGCGGACAGTGACTGAGAGTAAGGACGTGGCAGGCGCTGGGAGGGTCGCAAAAATACATCTTTTTTCCCATTTCCATTTTCATGAGATGTTATATTCCCGGGGTGCAACAGTAAGAAAGAATGCTACCACAGTGCCATGTTTTAGTAAATTTGACCACTTATAGATAAAAAATATCAATAACTATGATATCAAGTAAATACCATTACATTAGTTCTTTCAAAAAAGAACCATTACATTAACTACAAAATGTATTTTCATAATAAATTGATTTGGAGTCATAGATGTGAATATCATTTACTCGAAATTTGGTCAAATGTGAACCATTTTTCACTAGCATGCAACTCATAGTTGCATTCTTTTCTAGACGGAGGGAGTAATATTCTAATTTTGGAATGAACTTCATGGGCTACAGTAATTTAACATAGATATAGTTTCAAAAAAAACATAGATATCACGAAAGCCACACTGCAACTATTTATGAATCACCTTTTTTGAATTGTTTTCATTTGAGTTTCATCCAAGAAAAAACGTCTCCCAATAATTTAGTATTAGGAGCCGTTTTTCAGTTGAAAAAAAGAGAGCTAGAGCCGTTTTGAGGAGTCAACCATTTAACTCCTTCAAAACGGCACCGACTCTGAGAAAGCCTTTGGGGATGAGCCCTCCCAAATACACCATAGGATTAAAAAATTCGGTATACAAATCGTTCATTAAACAAACCATAATGCTTTATTTACGGGACATGCTTCACGTACCATTGCAACTGAAACTGGATGATTTTGTCCCATCGATTCTGCGATTCATAAACTGAGCCACCGTTCAAGTGGTTTTTAGCCATCTGATCTCCTAGTTGTTGTAAAGGAGTTCTACGAATGAATTAACGCACTGTGTATATTGATTCAATTTCATCCAAAAAGCAAGTGAATGGCCATTTTTGCTTCGAATAAGCTCCCGGGCACTCGTTTCCCTTATCATTATGCGTTTGTGCTCTGTGTTAGTTATGCCAACGGAGCGTGTGCCCAATTGAGCACGCACGGAGCTGTTCCCACGTCAGACGACTGTGCGAGCTGCATGCACATGCACCGGTGGACAGTCTGGACTCTGAAGTCTGAACCTACCACCCCAAACGTATGAAGATGAAGGAATCAGCAGTTCAGCGCCACCACATCCTGAAAGCGATCACTGTCGTCTTAAAGAAATAAGACACCAATATATGCTCTGTTCATCCAGCTTATAATCTATACTTTCTAGCTTGTTTTTTCAGTCAGAATAGTATTTTTCTCTCACAACAAATCAGCTAACGGTGTTTTCAGCCGGCTTATCAGTGGGTCATAATCTCCCATCATCATTATTCATTACAACTAAGGGCGTGTTTAGTTCGGGGGCGGTAAAGTTTTAGGGTACTGTAGTACATGTATAACTATAGCAATTAGTGTCCAATCAAAAACTAATTATGTTTAAAAGATTCGTCTCGTAAAATACATGCAAATTGTACAATTAATTATTTTTTATCTATATTTAATGTTTCATACATGTCTTCAAATATTCGATGGGATAAAGTGTAAAGTTTTTAAGGCGGGAATTAAACACCCGATCGAATTATACTCTTGTTCAGCAACGAGTGATGGAAGGCAACCCAGCCAACCTGGCCGGCAACCTCTGCCGCCATCGCCACCTCGCCGTCTGCGCATGCGCCCGGCCCCGGCCCCGCGCCGGCGGTCGACCGCGCAGGCCGCAGGCCCCGCGACAACTCGAAAGCCCAGCCGCCAGAGCTGGTGGCACACACAGCCGGAGATTAGCTGCACATGCTGCGCATTATTGGGGAAGGGGGCATTCCTTCTTGTCCAGGCTGCTCAGCTGTTGCACCCCAGAATATTCATAGGATTTTCTCCCGTTTTAGACTACCCTTCTAAAATGATACTTTAATACTCTAGAGTATGAATATAGAGTAAAAACTGCTGCACTGGGTATTCTAAAATGATACTCTATCCTTTCTCTCACTCTATATTTAGAGTGATACAGTGCTTACTCTATACTCTAGAATGACGGGGCCCACTAGCTAAACAAAGGAAAAAAATGTTATAACTCACAAACCAAAAATCTAAATTAAATTTTGATTGCACCATTAAATTCGTCTCAATAAATCATTCAAAACTAGATCACACATGGATATATTTAGATAAAGTGACAAGTGGGTCCCACAGTGGATAGAGTGGATAGATGATGATATAGATGATGAATGGATGCGGGAGAATTGAGTATAGAGGAGAGAATCTCGCTGACTAGGACGTATAGAGGATGAATATAGTGTGGGTAGTCTTATGCCTTTCATTCCTCTCTATGGGCCCTCCTACCCTAGAGACGCATGGAAGCATGGAGCTGAATCTGCAAGCTCTCAAGACCAAAAGGATAACGCAAAAGGGCCTCCGAAATTTCAGTCCAAACAAGGAAGCGACACGGCGTGTCAGAAGCTATAGTTTCAAGTTTCAACTCAAAGATCCAGAAAAAAGTTGTGCCGTGCGGTGCTCTTTCTTTCTGGAAACACCGAAAATACTCCCCCTGTCCCAATTTTAGTATTTGCCATTTTCGATTTTTTGCCACAAGTTTAACTCGATTTGTAGGAAATACGTGCAACATTTGTACCTCCAAATAATTTTTATTAAAAAACTAGATTGAAAGATATTTCCAATGATACCAATTATGTATCATAAATATTAATATTTTCTAATATTTATTTTATCAAAGTTGTTTCTTGGAAAGCGAAAGCGACAGATATTTTAGAATGAGGTGAGTAAAGAAGAAAAAAAACGTGCCCTCTAGATGTGCTATATATAGTATGCTGAAAACATTGCCTGACAGTTTTGTTGGGCCACTTATTATTTTGCTATTGGGCTTCACGGCCTAACAATTGGCCATCGCATCTGAGACACTGAGCTGACGCTGTGAGGAAAATCCTGAAAATGTCATTTCTTCGCCCTACCAGCACGATATATAGTCTAAAGCAGAGGTCACATAAATTCATTGACGAGTACTTTGATTTTGATATAAATTGAAATTTATTTTTAAATAAAAGAGGGTATATTAAAATCTGGGTAGAACCAACCCTTTAAATTAGAAATACCAACTGACAAGCAAATTTCATAGGAATTATTATTTCTAAGTTCTGCGCTCATCTTCTAGTCTCCTGTCTACATCGCATCGCTCCAAATGGACGATGCAAGGTAGCACATTCAAGTTGGGATCGACTCCAACCAGGGCTTCATTTAGATCCACCCAACTAACTTATTTGCGTTATGTTAGCTAGAAAAAAAAAATCAGCTAATAGCTAATATTAATTGGATGACAGGTAAGATATTAGCTGATTTATTAGTTGAGGATCTAAACAATACCCGTAAGGTAATTTTTAGCACCTAATCGTTAGCCCGAAGGTTCCAAACAAAATCCTAGATCTGCCAAACAAACAACCTCGAACAAAATATAATATATGTGGTAGGCAGAAAGGGTGTATTTTTACATCATTTCATCATTACAAAACTTTGCTTTTTAAACCTTCGACAACCAAATAGGAAAAAGACATGTCTTACGTTTAATAAATATAACACTCTGTCATTTATATCTATATAAATGTACCAATATGGCACAAGATCATCATGAGGATTTAATTCTTCACACGAGGATGAGGATGAAACTTAATTAGGACAAAAGCCATCCCATGAACTTTGGAGGGGAGGAGGGTTGGGATGGAAAGCTATACCCAAACAGGGTATTCCTCCTTGTCATCAATAGATGGCAATACCTTTAACTCTACTCATCGTTGGCTATTAGAGTCCACATCGTATTGCCATCGTATCCGTTGTTGGTTGATACAAGGTAGGAACAAGTGGGTGAGGCCTTTAAGTCAAACTTAATTTCAAAGGGCTATAGGGATATAGAGGAACACAGCTTGTGCCCCAGACATTGGCTTCCAGAGGACAAACTTTTGATACCCTCCCTTGCATTGATCAATCCACCTAGGTTTTATGGAGTTGGTAGTGGTCCATTCCTAGGTGCTCACCAATAACACCCTCCTACCGAGTTAGCCTTTGCCTAAGATTATATAGACAAAGGAAGATGAAAACTTTCGTACCCCAAACTCAACAGTCAACACTCTAATGACATCCATACACCACCACTTTTTGTTTTTATGGCGGACGAGGTTGAGGTAGACACTACTCTTTGTGACGGCAGCTGTGGAGGGGGATGATTCCCGCCTTTCAACTACGGGGGTGTAATAATTGAAATTAAGGGTCTGTTTGGATGGCGTCTACGGATCTTAACAACTTGTGCGCCACGGTTTTGGCGAGCTTTGGTATAAAAAATAACTTGCATGGCGTTCGCGAAATGCGGCGGCGTCTTAACTTTGGCAACGAACCAAACACTTAACAAATCTGTGACATCAGATGCATGGCAGACTGTGGCACGGTTTGATAACGAATCAAACACGCCCTTAGCATTTGATGTTATCCATATTTATTGTTTGTAAAATTAGCATTTGCTCTTGAATGTGTAATAAGGTAGCGCATTAGATTGCAGCTATTGGGTGTGAAAGTCCTAGCGAAACTAAAACCACAAAAGAACCGGGATGATGTTCGATGTCCAGCGATTTAGCTGAGACCCATGAGTAAATGGAAAGCATCACCACTTTAAAGAAAGGCAAAACCAAATACTGTGATGTGTTCTCCTGTCAGTAACGTTTTGGTGCTAAATCAAATGGAATGCTCGCATTTTCTTCCAACTGTATCTACCACGGAAACAGCAAATAATAACACCTTTGGGCGTCCCAAATCCTGCGGCATCGCCATGTCTGCCGCTCCACGAGACACACAAACCCATCGCTGCGACCCGCGACAACTACACGAAACCCACTTCTGATTTCTGATATATACCGGCTCCACCCGGCGCGTCGTCGCCGTCCGTCCCACCACCGGATCCCGCCCGCCCTGCCAGATCCAGGTGTCCAGATCCCCGAAGGGCGAAGGCCTGAACCCCTGCGCATACCCCCATGGAGCCCTCGCCGGCGCAAGCGGGCGCGTCGGACCGCGACCGCTCGCCGCCTCCGCCTCCGCCTCCGCCGTCCCAGTCGTCGACCGCAGCGACGATCTCATCGCCGCTCGGCGTCGTCTGCAGTTTCTGGAAAGGTGCGCCTCTGTCCTTGCTTGACCTTTTGGTTCAACTCGTCGAGTAAGCGGTGTAGGTTCGAGTTGGTGAGCTCCGGGGATCAGTTGAATGGGATGTTTCGAACTTGTCTCTAATTACGATGTTTAGATCGTACTCATTACCCTGAAGCGCCGACATGCATTTGCCATTTCCATAGCCATCTGCTAGCATTTGCTCCGTCCACTTTGTCAAATTGCTTGGAGTCTTAATCTGAATCTTCTCTGAGAACGTATAACTTTGTTTGACCACATTACTCAGCAATCACAAGTATGCAAAAGCAGTTTGAGTGCAAAAAATGCTAGTCTTCGTACTTGGCATGATATTCCTGGAAACCATTCACTATCCTAGTGATATGCTTGTTAGGGATTTATGTAGTTGTACCATTAGAGTTTGCAGCATAGCAACTATCAAAGTGTAAGGAGCTAGATATTAAGAACAGGCATCCTGAGCTTCTGGTACTTCCAGTGCTAATTGAGGTTTCCATGTTGTAATTTATTTAACCACGCTGAGGTAACTCTGACTGTGATGTGACTTAGACTGCAATGCTATCAATGGTGGAAATTCTAACTCTGGCATCTTGTGCACTCTAGATTTTGATTTGGAGAAGGAAAGAAGCGGTTTGGATGAGCAAGGTTTAAAGATTGCGGAGAATCAAGAAACTAGTCAGAAGAACAGGCGTAAGCTTGCTGAGAACACGCGGGATTTCAAAAAGGCATCTTCAGATGAGAAGCTCAGTTTATTCAATTCTTTGCTGAAGAGTTATCAAGAGGAAGTTGATAACCTCACAAAGAGAGCAAAGTTCGGAGAAAATGCATTTCTCAACATCTATCAGAAGCTCTATGAAGCTCCTGATCCATATCCAGCTCTTGCTTCAATGGCTGTATGTTCTTTCAATTTTTTCTTCTGTTCTATAATTGCATCCTTCTAATTTAATTCTCTTATACTCCCAATCACAAATGTACTGTAAGAAGTTTGGAGAAGTCCTTACTCTTTCAAGGCTGAAAGATTGCACATCATCATGAAGCAACAGATGTCATCTTATTATAATTTACCTAACATATAAGTTACTTTATATGATCAAAATTCTTGCATAGCACCTATTTTGTACCAAATCACCCAGTTGTATTACCACCCTCGGAAAAATGTAAGGTAATTTTCTGCAATAAATGATGCAAATTTAACATTGAGAATAAGCTATCAAAATGTAAAAAAAATATGATAGTAGTTTGCGAAAAAGATGACTTGGTGTGGTTTCATCTGGTAACATATGAATTTTCAACTTCACTTTTTTGCTTGATCTTGAATCAGTTTCTCTAAAAAGAGGCTTCTCTGAATATGATAGGTGGGTTTGATAATCAATTCTAGTGTTAATGATCTATTGCATGCAGGATCAAGACCAGAAATTATCTGAACTGGAGACTGAAAACCGTAAGATGAAACTAGAGCTTGAAGAATACCGTGCTGAAGCTGCGCACTTGAAGAACCAGCAGGCAACAATTAGGCGACTTGAAGAGCGTAATCGCCAACTGGAACAGCAGGTCTGTTCTGTACTTCTGTCACCATTCAGTTATATGCTCTACTATCAATTTATCATACATGTCTTTGTTTTTTTACTTCTATATGACATTGGTCTTATAAATATGGGTTTCTTCTTGTCCTGTTTCTTTGTCAATCATAAGAATTTACTTTATCAATAGAATAATTCTAATTAAAATACTAGATTTCTCCCCATCTTAATGTGTTAGTAATTTTTTTTGAGCATCACATTATTATCTACATTTTAGTTTGTAGAAATATGTTTCTATGTGAGTGTTGTCTAAATGGTGTATAGAGGGTAGAAGATTCCTTTATCTACCAGTAGCAGATGTAGTCAGGGGTTCAAACTTTTATAAAAAAAATACTTTACACTGTTCCAGATAAATTATAATAACCAATTTGATTTCTCGAGCTTTGTACCTTTTCGCTTAATTAAAGTTTCTATCATTTTAGATGGAGGAGAAAGTAAGGGAGATGGTTGAAATGAAGCAGCGAAGCATGGCTGAGGATAGCCAGAAAACTCTAGAAGCTCTGAAAGATAGGTATGCAAAATCAGCTGTAATACTCCCTTTGGTTCAAAATAGGTATTGTTTTAGAGTTGGCCACAAGAACTAAGAAGTTCAATCTTCAATGATACGACCATTTTACTCATTTTATCCTTACCTAGGTGTGTGTGTCTGGTCCGTGCATGACTGCTTACGTGCAACAGCACCGGAAACGAGACATGCATGGGAATAAATTAGTTAAATTATGAAATTAAGTAGGGTTAGGATTGGGAAAAATGGCTAAATTTGCCTAGAAATTGTAGAATGACATGTATTTTGAAGGTAGTAGAAGAGGCTGCTATGAAAACAAATCACTCTTATCACCTGAACTGCCATATAGAATTCTTGCCTGACATCAAAGGCTAATTCATGTACCTGTATATTTTGACCTTTGCCTTGTCATACTTGTAGGGAACGGTCATTGCAGGACCAACTAAGGCAAGCTACAGAAAGTGTAAAGAATATGCAAAAGCTACATGAATCAGCGCAAAGCCAATTGTTTGAGCTTCGCACTCAATCAGGTCTATTTCCAAGCAGTGTGATCATGGTCATCTTTGTGACATATTTGAAAGTTTATAGTGAGTTGAAGAATCTCATTTTTTCCCCAGAGGAGGATCGAGCTGCAAAGGAGGCTGAAGTCAGCCTTCTGATGGATGAAGTTGAAAGGGCTCAAGCACGATTAGTCAGTCTTGAGAGGGAAAAGGTAGCCTTGCGATTTGCAATTCCAGTTTAATGCTTTTGAGTTCTGACTGCATAACTTGTCCAACATGTTACAATAATTGTTACCATCAGTCATGTTTGAATGGTTTAACGTACGGACTGGTATCAGTTATTTTTTTGGTAGCCATTTCTGTCCTTTAATGTTTCCAGTTTCTGTTGTAGTTTGCCTATCAGAATCCTGTATAAAATCTATGTTTCAGTGGCATCCAGCAAGAGGAGGTTTTTCCCACATACTCATTGTTGGTATGAGGCGAAGACACTTTTGGAATATGATTTGAACTTGGACTAAACTGTACCAAATCTTTCCTGATGATTTGCATCCTTAAGAGTCAGGGCCAAATTAATGAAACTTGGATTCAACCATTCAGGGACTAAATAGTGTTACATTATATCAAAAGTCTAGTGTCAAGCACTAACCATATATATTTTTTTCTGAAAAATAATGCTATGTAGTGGTACCTGTGTTAACGTTTCACCTTTTCCTATTTATTATGCGAACTTTGATTCCTAAATGCCAGCATCAAATTGTGGATAACTTCAAATGTGTAAAACTATTGCTTGCTCAGTGCATGGCCCAAGATACCTTCTTTTTCACTTCTTTTTTACTTGACTGCAGGGGGATCTACGTTCACAGTTGCAGACAACTAACGAGGATGCAAGCAAAAGTAGGTCAGTTTGTTTCCCCTGACAATTCATCCTGTGTACGATATACAGAATTGCAGTAGTGCATTAGTGCTGCACTTTTTAGCAGTGGACTTCAATGGCTATTAAAAAAATAAATTGAACTTGTGAACTACATAATTCTGCAGCGACTATTTGGAATCAAGTGATATACTTGAGAGTTCCTTGAACGCCAAGGAGAAGATTATCTCAGAGTTGAATGCAGAACTTCGCAACATTGAAAATACTTTATCAAGTGAGAGAGAAATGCATGTGAACGAGCTTAAGAAGTTGACGACTTTACTCACTGAACAGGTACTAATTTGTTAAGTGGTCTTTTTGGATCAACTCAGTATTCTTGTTACTGATTAGCAAATATCAATCTAAAGATAATCTGTTTAATTTGCATGTATCTTCACGTAGTGTTCTGGAAGGGGGGCTACTCTGATAACCATATTTAGAAAACTTCCCTGTTTTTTTCCTTGAACATGCAGGAGAACTGTGTGCCATTACAGTTAGAAGAGAGTTTGTTACATCTAGTTAGTTCTTTAGATTATATTCACGCTTTTTACACATTGAACACCACCACAGCCTATCCATCGAGATGCTAATAGCTCTAGCAACATTTGAAACTTCCCTGTTTGATCTTTCCTTCATCTGTGAAGGTCACAAAGCCTTTATAGACGTTCTTACAATGATAATAACCTGTTTAATTACTCATCCTGTGTAATCCATTGTCCAAAAGCAGTTCATGACATGCTAATATTTTTTCTTCCATCACTGTTCACTGGGCATTCTTCATTCACCTCATGTTTTATGGGTGATTTGGATAAACATGAGTAAACCCTTCAGGTTTGCATCTTGTGTTAGAAACAAGGATAGAATCACCCTAGTGAGAAAAAATATGACGCATATTTTATTGCTTCTATTAGTATTTTTTAAATATGTGAACTGGGTTGTCATGCTATTTCCTGAAACTGTTTATCTCTATGCAACTGCCTCACCTTCTATTTGTAATTTTATTAATTGATTTCCTATTTGTAGGAAAGTGCTCTTATGGAGTTGAAGAAAGAACTCCAGGAAAGACCTACACAAAAACTAGTAGATGATCTCAAGAAAAAGGTTCAGATTTTGCAGGTATTACAACAAAAATATCCTTGCTTACTGCAACTGGAACAATACTCACTTTTTTGGAGACCACCAATCCACCATGGTGTTAAACACTAACTCAACTAATTTCTAAATTCTTAACTGCAAGTCTGCAACTATATCCTAGAAAAGGAGGTTCTCAATGCACATGCATTCTTTCAATCGAATCTAAATAATACATTAGGTCAGCTTCCTGTGTTACATTCTACGAGTAGATGACCCTAAAATGATATATTTAGGGTCCATTGTGAAGCCTTGTCGGTGGTGATCCTAAAAATGATTTATTTGCCATATGGTTAGGGTTGTACCTTTTGCCATTATTACATGTGATTTCATCTTTCTTTTGATTCTTTGGTCCTCCATCCTCCTGACACCAGTATTTCTTCCAACAGGCTGTTGGTTACAACTCCATTGAAGCTGAAGACTGGGAGCTAGCTACCAATGGTGAAGAAATGAGCAAGTTGGAAGCATTGCTTCTCGACAAGAACCGTAAAATGGAGCATGAACTAACACAACTGAAGGTACCTCTAGTTTGGATGCTGGAAGCTGCGCTTTAGTCAATTCTCTCTAAGGACATTAGTTTTTCATATGTATGCAAGGTTACAATGTATTTGTTATGTTTACCTGTTGAACTGGCTGATTTGCTTGTATTTTAAAGGTTAAAATATCAGAGAAGACAAGTCATCTTGAGGAAGCTGAAAAAAGGATTGCTGAACTAACTTCAAAGGTTGAAGAGCAGCAAAAGCTGATCTTGAAACTTGAGGATGACATACTAAAGGTTGGTTTGCATGCTCCTTTGATAATTCACCTGATACCAGTAGCTTCCTACAGTTATTATTCATAAAATCTGTAGTGGGTATATGTATTGTGCATTTAGCATGCATGAGACTTCAGCGCTGCAATCTGAATACTATCACTGTGTTGTTATAACTACATAATTCTGTGTTTCGGAATTCCTATGTAAGAAATCAAAAGGCTTCTATATTATTGCTCTACTTTTCAGAAGGGCATAGAACTGATATTCTTCATCTATGCAGGGCTACAGTTCAACTGATAGGAGGGGCTCACTCTTGAATGACTGGGATCTTCAAGAAATCGGCTCAAGTGAAGCATCCGAGGTAATTTCTAGTTTAGTTTCGCTAATCACACCCTATCTTGCTGTAGTTTTGCATTAACTTTTGCTTATTTTAAGATATGCTGTGACTGTGAAGTTTGTTCTAGAATACTTGTTTTACAATCATTTTCTGTATTAATGGTTGTACTTACCTTTGGTTCTTTACTAGTAATATATGAGATGTCTGTGTCCAGAATTCACCATTCTAGACATTAATTAATGCGAACATGTGATTATGCCAAGAATTTTGCTTATGTTGTGCTTTTTGTACATGTACTTTTGGCACTATAGTTGGCTATAAATGTATGTACTTGCTTCGAATTTTCATCTATCTACCATTATGATTTCAGTTTCTTAAGAGGATACATTGAAGTACTAAATTTAAGATAGATTATTATAATCTGACCCTATCTACCCTCTGTGTGTATAATGGGATGGTCACTTTTCTCAGATTTATGTGTGCCTTTTATTTGCAGGGCTCTGATCCAAGGCATGCATCAGCAGATCAAGATCAAAGTTCGATGCTCAAGGTCATTTGCAATCAGAGGGATCGTTTCCGTGCGCGTCTGCGTGAAACTGAGGAGGTATATTTGATGAATTTGTAGAAACTGGCAGCGTCATCTTATTGTTTCAAGTGAAATTTGTTGTCTAGTCCTAAGACCAATCTACACTATGGCTTTTCTTATTATTGAGGAAAACTGAGAGCCACTGTATGTTTTACACTATTGGTGATCGGGGTTAAATCTTTGGAGTAATATTCATAGGAGTGAATATTGAGGTGGCATGGGGATTTGCCTGGATCATATGCATTGGCTCTGGCTTTGTCATGCTTCTCTTTAGATTTTCTTTTATCACGTGATGTCTCTTGTCTACGTGAAACATGAAGGTGTGTCACTGATCAATTGCCATTTTTGAGGATCATAGGAACTGAGGAGACTAAAAGAGAAGTATGAGATGCTGACTGTTGAATTGGAAAAAACTAAAGCTGATAATGTGCAACTGTATGGAAAGATTCGATATGTCCAGGACTATAGCCATGACAAGATTGTTTCCAGGGGACCAAAAAAGGTTTATCACAAATCTTTTTGATGTAAATTTGCCTTCTTTGCATTTTATTGCATTTGACCTTCGTTGTGTTATTGTAGTATGCAGAAGATCTTGAAAGTGGTTCTTCTGATGTTGAAGCAAAGTACAAGAAAATGTATGAGGATGACATAAATCCGTTTGCTGCTTTTTCAAAGAAGGTATCACTCACTTTATTGATAGATAACACATCATTATAACTCTTGTTCTGTATGGTATTGCATATAGTTTATTTATATTTTCCTTTCTGTACCCAGGAAAAGGATCAACGATATAAGGAACTTGGTTTAAGAGACAAAATCACGCTTAGTAGTGGCCGTTTTCTCCTTGGTAACAAGTATGATACTATCTTCCTTTGAGTTACTCATTTCCCCCCTTTTTTTATTTATTTTATTCTGAATGCTGATGTTTGATAATAACTGGTAGATTATTGTAGAAAAATCAAGTTAGAGATGTGTTCATTTGTTCATTTGTTTTTTATACTAGAAATTGGAACTGATTAATATGGCTCTACCTTTTTGAAATCATGCTATGCTCATCACAGGCGTGCTTAAATTTCATACATGGTCAATATGCTTCATGGCATGAGAAACTTGTTTGAAGCTGAAACATATATATAATTTTTTCATGATACATGATCATATATGTTTATTCGCATGGCACCATAATTTATTTATTTTTGTCATGGAGTGGAATGGAACGAGGGATTAACATTGCCATTTATTTATTGCCACTCAGATACGCACGGACGTTTATATTCTTCTACAGCATCGGATTGCATCTCCTTGTATTTACATTGCTGTACAGAATGTCAGCTTTGAGCTATCTCAAGTAAGTGTGCAGTGCTATAGCAATTTAAGTTTTTTTTTTGGCAAACAAATTTCAAATGAGTTCCTGAGCATGACTGACATGAATTATTTACACAGCACGACAACTCAGCATGACGAGATCATTCTGGATGCTGGCAATCAGACGCTATCGCACATGCTTTAGGTCAAGGTTAAGTTCCATATGACAGTAGAAAAAGAGGCCCTCTGGGTTTTGATCTATATGATCTTTGCATAGGATCATGACTGAGATTTCTATTGACTTGTTTACTCTGTTCCCTTAAGCGCCTGGATATGTTTCTGTAGATAAAAAAAAAGATTCCAGTTTTGGGGGCAGGCGTGGGCGGGGCATGGGCTTTGAACTCTATATAATACTGTTGTATTACTAATTTACCATTTTGTTGGTAAATGAAAGCACACTTGTCACAAAGGTATGCCATATACCATCATAATATTTATAGAGTGAAATGTGCCGCGAGTCTCTAAACTTTTCCTGTATATCTGGCTCTATAAACTCTCAAAATGTTTATTTGGGTTTCTTTTTACGGAAATGCTTGATTAGGGCGTCCGGACGGTTCTCTTTCTGTCGGATGCCGCATCTACTGTTAGCGCCGCAGACCGAAACGAGTTGGCGCGCCGCTTCGGGCTTCTTCGCATAGGCCTACACGGTGACTCCTCCATTGCAAGACTCGCTTGCTACGCCGTTGCATCCCTATGTTACCATCAGCACCTCCCTTCTTTCCCTGCTCGCTCCCTATGTCGTTGCATCCACCCACATGCCTTCCTCGTCGTCGTGCTTTGCTCCCAAGTGATCCCCATCAACCTTCGTTTCCTCCCATGCAAGGTGTTCGTATGTATGGATGAGTCTGCACCCTGTGACTCCCCACTCTGCCTCGTCCGTCGTGGCTTCAACGTGTCGTTCCCACCCCCGCCCTCTGCGACACCGAACTCTGCGTCGGCGGCGAGCACACCAGTGACCTTTACGCACCGCCCACCCGTCCTCTGTGCCACCACTGCCCGTGCCTCCCCCACCACGTCCTCTGTATGCTGCCGCCTAGCTCCGCGTTGCCGGCGAGCACACCGGTGACCTCCACGCACCGACGAGCCTCCATTTGCCGAAGCAGCAAGGAAATGTTTGCGCTGAAAACGCGTGTTGCAACTATATGTTCCAAGTGTTTTAGATGTATGTTGCAAGTGTTTAGTACCGGTGTTGCAAAAGTAGATCGTGATGTTGCAAAAGTAGATCGGGATGTTTCACATGTTGCAATGGCTATGCACGTATGTTTCAAGTGTATGTTCCAAATGTTTCATGTGTATCAGACATATGTTGCAAGTGTTTTCATCTAGATGTTGTAAAAGTAGATCTAGATGTTGCGTATATATTCATGTTTTTAAGTGTTTAAGATGTTTCATACGTCTGTTGCAAGTGTTTCATCTGGATGTTGCAATGGTTTTCAAGTGTTTTTCAGGTGTTTTTGCAAGTGTTTCGGACACATATTTTAAGTGTTTCATCTGTTTTCTTTTGTATGTTGCAATTGTTGCATTTAGATGCTTCAAAAGTACGCAGGTGTTGCACATGGGATGGGCGTGGAAAGCGGCTGGCGACGCGGACGACGTTCGAGGTGGCGCGGGCGACATCTGGGGCGGCGTGAGCGACTTCTGGGGCGGTGCGGGCCCACTGCTGTGGCGCCTGCTCGCAAGCTTGACACGCTAGGTGCTTACTCGCTCAGTGAGCGGGTACCGTCCGACGCTAGCACCCTGGATCGGACGTCCGGGCGCTAGCAAGTCCGTTCTTTTTATCCTTTCAAGTTTTTTTATTTGAAGTGTGTTTAGATCCATGATTGGACCTAGAGTAAACTTAAAGTGAACATGAACCTATCTAACTTTTCAAGTAGTTTATTCCAAGTGTGTGTTTAAATCCATGATTGGACCTAGGGTGAACTTAAAAGGAACTTGAACCTAGATGAGAATGTAGAGAGAATTTAGTGGTTAGGGTGCATTTCACTCATTGTTTTAGAGTAAGTATCATGAACTACTCCAATATACCATAATAAAAGAAACGGAGTACTATGAGCGTCCAATACAGTATAAAAAGGAAATCCTTATTCCTATTTAAGGTGAAACAATGACCGAGCACGAGCAAGAGATCCAGTTCCGTTACGTGGTTGTTCACTGATCATGTGATTGACCCTGTGGCCCTCAGAAGCGGTAGCAGCGGCGACCGAACAGGCCTGCAAAGCGGCGAGCCGGAGTATTTTACTCGTACCAGCAGACCTCCAGAAAGAGACGAGATCGTCGCTTCGCTGCGGCCGGAAGCGGAAGGCAGTAAGGCACCAAACGCGGGGTAGCCATCAACGACTGGCTGCCGAATAGCCGCAGCCCGCAGCCCGGCGAGAGGCTCTCGCCGGCACGGAGGTGGGCCCCCGGTGGTACAGGGAGGTGGGGGCCACGGCGCCACGCGGGGAGAACCACCGGTCGTGGCATGATCGTCGCCTACGGGCCACATGCGTCCCATGGGATCGATGCGGCCACGTCGCCGCGGAGGAGCGGAGGGGGGCGTCGCCGTGGGACCCCCGAGTCGCCGTCGGCGTGATCTGGCGTGCCTATCTATCCATCAGAGTAGCAGCGTGCCGCGAGGAAAAAATGGAGCAGGAGCCGAAGAAGGCCCACTGCTCCATTAGCATGGACACGTTGGCAGCAAGTATACTTGACATGAGGACAAAACATTTAGACGTTGTTTGATGCATATGGTTAATTACTAGTTAGGCTAAAATTAGCACACCTATTAGTCTTTCTGTTTGGATGCACTAAAGCTAGTAATTTGGACTAATGTTTAGCTAGATATCAATTAGCTCTTGATTCAAACATGCCCTTATTTACCTTGATGTCATTACTAGTTGTTTGAAAATAAGATAAAATAAAATAATATTCAGGAATGACATTCTGCTATACAACAAGTTTAACTAGCTTTTCGTGCACTGGCACGTGAGTTTTGAGAAGAGGCTTTCTAGTCTAAAACCAAATAAAGCGAACAACGCTTTACGAACGTATACTGGCAAGTTGCAACTCGCGTTGCTATACTCCAAATGTTTCATAGTTGCATTTATACATGTAGGAGAATAAATTCCTTTCTCCGGAGAATTTACAGAGAATAAATTCAACCATTCAAAAATAAATGGCCCGCCGGCCGAGCGTAGGAATTATCGACAACAAAAAGGGGGCTGTCAATCTCATATATATACAACCTTTGTCGGTTTTTGCGAGTATTTGTGTGCGCGAGAGCAAAGCTCTCTTGATGGGGACTACATACTACTACCAATTGGGTCGACATGCTATCAACACCATTACACTAACCTTTATCTAAAAACACCAACCGGTGAGAAGTTCTTCAGCCAAAGTGGGAACTATCATATTTCGCAAAAGAAAGGGGAAAATATGTGTGATATTAAATATCAAGTGCAAGATCATGCAAACAATAATAATGTTCCGTTTGCCTCTTTGAAAAAAAAACTATTTGCTTTAACCTTTTTGCTGGTGCGGTCGGAGGTTGGGGGTGGGGGTGGGGGTGGGGGTGGGGTGTGTGGTGTGTGTGTGTTTGGGGGGGGGGGGGGGATGTGGGGTGGGTCCTGCTACTTTTTTTTGAAAGATCTTATGTTCCTTTTGCTATCATTGAATACCATACACACTTATGAAAGAATATGCATGTATTATTGTGATTTTATACTTAAATTGTGACTAAATTGTTAGAAAACAAACTATCACAATAGAGCAAATAGTGCATGTTTTTTTTGAGACTGCAAATAGTGCATGCTAAGTAGGGCACATGTGCAGGAATAATAAATTGTTAACAATATCTAATGTACGGCTCAGGTCTGTTTGACCTAGCTCTGGCTCTAAAGTAGTAAGATTCATAGAGGATTTGGAGTTTGATTTTATGCATGTGTAAGAAAATAATTTAAAATACTAACAAAATCATCACTTAATCGAATATCTTCATAGTACATTAGTACTCATAGCTCTGGCACCAAGAATTTCAAGTAATGGGCTAGCTGAGTTGCATGAAATAGCAGAGTACATTGTATATCTATTAGTAGTTTTTAGGAGAGTACATTCAAAGCAATTTAGAATATAAGAGAGCATTGCTATCGCAGATTACCTAAAACTTATCTCAAATTTCTTTAGGGATAGGGAAGGATAGAGGTTATCTCCTTTTATTTAGGAGAAAGAATGCTTTTTAAGGAGATCTCTTAAAATGTTAAAAGTATAGGAAATGAGATAGAAGATCCGCTGCAACACTTCCATCTCCTAAAAACGCTACTTTCGAAGTATAGGAGATTGAATACGATATCCGGTGGAGATGCTAGCTCTTGCTATGCGTAAGGTAGGATCTTGGGTCCAAAACCAATTGAGAGTAATGTTTCAATAGCTCATAATTTTGTACTTCAAAACAATTCAGATTAACAATTTTGCTCCAAATTTGTACGTGTTGCTCTACCACTTATAATAGTCACCTGGGTTGGTTTTGTTCTAGCTTTGTCCTGATTAAAATTTAAAGGTGGAACCTCAACACGGCTTTTAAACACAAAACGTGCAACTGAGAGGATGAAGTACTACGTATACACACAGCTTTTCCTTGCCATCCAGCTGCTGGTGGTACGTGGTACCACTACATGAAACTGGCTCTTTGCCGACTGCAATTTTCTTTGCCAACTGTTTTTTCTCGACACTCGGCAAAGAGGTCCCTTTGCCAACTAGAATTTTCTGCAGTCGGCAAAATAGGATTTGCCGACTGCCTGGCTTTGCCGACTGCCAGGCAGTTGGCAAAGAATTGCAGTCGGCAAAGGCAGGCCATGGTTGACGCCATCCACACCGTCACCTTTGCCGACTGCCACTCCGTCAGCAGTCGGCAAAGGCGCAGGCTTTGCCAACTGCCATCCTCCCTGGCAGTCGGCAAAGAATTTTTATTTTTTTTCGATTTTTGATCCCAGTTTTTTTGTGTTGCCTTGCTACAGTAAGTACATGATATATTCCAAGTTTGGGATCATTTTGATTTATTTTGCTATATTCCGTAGATTTTTTCTGTTTCTTTGATTTTTTCCGGCAGCTCCAGATTTGAACTGTAGGTACATGAAATAATGAAATCCGGCGATTCAGAAAATGATATTCATGATGTTTGGAGCATGTTGAGGCCGTGTGCGGGGCCTCGCGTGAAATTTCGACCGTGTTGGTGTCGGAACACGCCGAGCCACGCGCGTGAAAAGTGTTTTAAAATTTTTATAAAATCAAAACGGAGTCCGAAAATGACAAAACTTGACGACGTGTCTTGTCATCGCATGCGGAGGCTGTGGTAAAAATTTGAGAAAGTTTCGAGCAAGTGGCGACGTCGGGTGGCTAAAACCTGGACATCTCCACATGTGCCCTCCCCCTCCCCCGCGCCCTCCCCTCCCTCTCTCCCTCCCCGGCGGCCGCGCGCGCCCTCCCCGGCGACGGCGCACCCCCTCCCAGGCGGCGTGGCGCCCCCCCCCGCGCTGGTCCCTCCCCGGCGGCGCGGCCTTCCCCGGCGGCGCCCCCCTCCCCCGCGCTCCCCCCCGCGCTGGGCCACCCCCGCGGCACGTCCCCCCGCGCTGGCCCCCCGCGCTGGGCCCTCCCGGCGCCGGCCGCCCTGCCCAGGCCCCTCACCGACGTTGCCCCGCGCCCGATCTGGCCCCGGCCAGGCGCGCCGCCGCGTGCAGCTCCGGCGTCGGCCCCGCAGCGGCCGCGGCCTCGCCCCGACCCGCCCCGGCGCCGTCGCTGCCCCGCCCCGATCCGGCGTGCCCCGCTCCGTCCGCCGTCCGCCGTCCGCGCGCCGTTCGCCGTCCGCTGGCCCTGCGTCGCCGTCCTCGCCGCGCCGTCCTCGTCTCGCCTCGCCGTCCTCGCGCGCGCCTCTGCTCCACGCGCCGGTGACGCCGTCAGTGACGACGAGGTAGTAGTACTACTACTAGTAGTAGTTTACTTTGTTAATACCTGCTTATATTCTTCTGCATGGATTGGAAATATATTTGTGGTTGTCGGCCATCGTGCCTGACATGTATATGTGTTTGTTGGCCATCGTGCCGTCTTTTCTTGTAGGTTTGGTAACCTTGCCGTACAGGGGAGGTGCTGCCGAAATTTTTCGTTCTCACTAATTGTTTTTCTTTTTCAGGAGGGCTCCCATTGGAGGCTAGCCGGAGGAGCACGACTCGGCACTGCCCCGCTAGCCTTTCTTCACCGGCACCTGCGGTATGACCCCTCTTTCCGCCACATGTAGTTGTAGGTCGCGTTACCCAGTTAGGCGTCTCCCGTCCGAAACGGATACGGTTGGAAGTATGCGTTCTTCGCATATGTATAACCGTATCCGTTTCGGATTGTCAACGTTATTTGGACATCCCGAGGATGCACAGACGAGGTTAGCTCCCATGTTCCGCTCCCGTCCGAGTCGGAGTTTCGGCAGGACCTTCCCGTTGTTCTCTGGATACACACTCTCCCCGCGGGGACGTGTATCGGGAGAACAGCGGGGAGGTGCTGCCGAAATTCCGTCTCGGACGGGAGCGGAGCATGGAAGCTAACCTCGTCTGTGCATGCTCGGGTGGGATTAGGACCTATCCTTCACCTATTAGATGGTAGGAGCGCGTTGTAGATGCACTTGCTGGTTTTATCACATGTTAACATTGCCGCATGACAGAGCATGGGTGACCGTGAGTGGATGTACTCGGGCTTCGCAAGTAAGAGCCACGAATGGATCAGGGGGACGACTGAGTTCCTGGAGCATGCATTTGGCCCAGCTGCTAAAGGGTCGATTCGGATGCCGTGTCCCTGCAGCGAGTGCATGAACAAGAAGAAGAAAGTAAAGGCTCAGGTGTTGAGAGATCTGTTCAAGCACGGGTTCGTTCCAAACTATACCCGTTGGCGCCACCATGGTGAATACCATCCTATTAGGGACGAGGTGGTGCGACCCGTCCTCGAGGAGTATGATGGCGATGCCGGGATGGCAGACATGATGGCAGACTTCCACGAAGCACGGTTTGGCGAAGGAATGGATGTGGAGGAAGATCCGGAGGAAACCGCGAAGGCCTTCTACGACATGATGGAGTCAGCACAGAAGCCCCTTCACGAGAAGACAAAGCTTACGCAACTGGATGCCGTCTCACGCCTGATAGGGTTGAAGTCGCAACTGGGCATTAGTCGAGACGGCTTCGATCTCGTGTTGAGCATTGTTGGGGGACTGCTTCCGGTAGATCATGTCCTGCCGACGAACACCTACGCTACACAGAAGCTCCTTCGTGCACTTAAGATGCCGTATGAGGGGATCCATGCTTGTCCGAAGGGGTGCGTCCTATTCAGGGGAGACCTCGAGGAAGCAAAAACCTGTCCGAAGTGCGATGCCTCTAGGTTCGTGTTGGTAGAAGGCTCTGATGGCAGCATGAAATAGTCTAAGGTCCCCGAGAAGGTCGTACGACACCTTCCTTTCCTACCGAGGCTGCAACGGCTGTATATGATGGAGGAGTCCGCGAAACAGATGACGTGGCACAAGAATGGCAAAAGATACTATCCTGACAAGATGGTACACCCGGCGGACGGTGATGCATGGAAGCACTTCGATAACATGAATCCTGTCAAGGCTATGGAGGCTCGGAATGTACGCGTAGCGCTGGCAACAGATGGGTTCAACCCGTTTGGAATGATGGCGGCCCCGTACACTTGCTGGCCCGTGTTTGTGATCCCCCTCAATCTCCCCCCCGGCGTCATGTTTGAACCTAAGAACGTGCTCTTGACGCTGATAATACCTGGACACCCGGGCGACAATATGGGTGTGTTCATGCAGCCGGTGTGGGATGAATTGGAACTTGCTTGGGAAGAGGGGGGTACTCATGTACGACCGGGCTACGAAGAGGAATTTCAGAATGCATGTGTGGTACCAGTATTCAATGCATGACTTCCTGGCGTATGGCTTATTCAGCGGGTGGTGTGTTCACGGGAAGTTCCCTTGCCCGACATGCAAGGCAGATGTGATGTTCACCTGGCTTGCCCGACATGCAGGACTTCTTCACGTGCGAGGAGGGTAAAGCGGCCCAGGCGGCACGAGTGCAGGAGGCGGTATGCAAAGATCGTCTCAAGGACCTGTACCATGAGGCGCGCATACATGCCATCCGCGACTTCCACGCCAACGTGCTTGGAGAGAACATCAAGAAGCCCCAAATCCGCCAGAGAATGAACTCGAGGGAGGCCGACCTCACCCAAGCGCAATACGAGCAGGTAATTAAGTATGACAACATTCGTTTAGATTCCTTCAGTGAAACATTACACTAATCTTCTCGCATGTCAAATACTTTATGTCATGCAGGTGTGTCCGTCGTGGTGCGACAACCACAGGGAATGCTGGACGGAGATTGTGCGCATGTGGCGCACGGATGAGGCGTACACGAGGCGCGCCGACCGTCAGGGCCGCCGCGCGCAGATGCGAGGGGTGTCACACCACCAAGGGAATCAGCCCCTCCCCCAGTTCGCGACAAGATGGGTATGCGTCCGTTCATGTCTTAATCCTTGCGCTCAATTGTCAATACTTGTAACCATGTTTGTGTTTTCAATACAGACGCAGACGCACGGTGGGCAGGAAATCAACGAGTACACCGCGTACCTCCTCTCTCACAAGGGCAAGGCGACGGATCTGAACAACGTCTACAACCCGGAGGACGGGCCCGATGCGTACACCAACCCCACCGCCTACGAGAAGGACACCGAGTACACCGTCGCGGCTCGCTAGCGCTACGAGGAGACGTTCGACCCCACCGCCGAGCCCCTGGACACAGACCTCTTGCAGAGGTTGGGACCAGGGAAGCAGCATGGCCGCTACTACATGGCCCACAGCGCCCTCGACCCGTCCCAGGTTCCTACGCTGACCCAGGTTCGATCCACGCCCACGAGCTCCAGCGACATCCCCGTAGCGCCCCGGCGGCAGTCAGCGTCACAGGTAAGTGTCGTTTTGTTCGTCGTTCACTCGTTTCGCACCTGTACATACAATCAACACTGCGGATGTAATATTGCAGGCCCAGATGGAGGCCAAGATGGAGGAGAGGATCGCCACGTTGCACGCGCAGATGATGGCGCAACAGATGGCTTACCAGCAAAGCCTGCAGCAGCACTACAACACTCAGATGCAGAACATGGCCAGCTTCTTCCAGTCCATGTAGACGCCCGGGGCGTCTACACCGCCTCCTCTTCCAATGTTTGCTCCACCGTCTCCTCCTCCAGAGTTTTTTCCTGTGCCTGCTCCTGTCGCTCCTGGAGGGACCCCGATGAGTATATTGACTCTTGCTTTAACTTGTGCGTCCATGCTGCAGATACTAATGACATCACTTGGCGTTTAACTTGTGCAGGTACAGTCGGCGGGTTCGAACCCGTCTCCTGGAGGTCCCGGCCATCAGATGATATCGTATCCACCACCTGCACCCTATCCACCGTATCCACCTCCGCGTGACCCTCCTCCGACGTACTCGTGGCCGCCGGTGCGCGGAGGGTGGCAGTACGCGCAGGCGCCTCAGTTTGGTCTAAGGGGGTTTCCGTGGGCAAACCCTGGGGGCTCTGGGGGCGGAGCGGACAACGAGACCGGGGACGGCGCGACGAGCTAGGTACTTGTCGATTCTATTATCATGTATCCACCGTATTGTCGAAGTTGTTGTCATGTATTTCTTTTCTTCGTTATGGACCTAGACTTGTTATGTTGAACTTCGTGTGATGGACGTCGACTTGTGGTGTTCGACGTGTTGGACTTCATGTGATGGTTGTAATGCACTTGTGTGGTTGTTATTGAGACATATATGTGAGATATATGTGATGTTGTGCGTTATTGTGATATATGTGGTGATGTTGGCGACAAATGTGATGAAATTGTGATATAAATGGTGGTACCGGTGCTTCTGGTGAAATTGGATTATAATTTGTGATTTTGCAGGGTTTTGATGCGAGAAAACAGAAAACAAAAGCAAAAAAAAATCCAGCTTTGCCGACTGTTTACAGTCGGCAAAGCTGGGCAAAAAAAACCCAAGACAGAGTCTTTGCCGACTGCAATGGGAGGCAGTCGGCAAAGAGGTCAAATCTTTACCGACTGCAACTCCGAAAGCAGTCGGCAAAGAACATTCCAAAAAAAAATATTTTCTTTCTTTGCCGACTGCCGAGCTGGCGGCCAGTCGGCAAACAATTTTTTAAAAAAATTCTTTGCCGACTGCCGAGGAACCAGCAGTCGACAAAGCCTGTCGTCAGGGTTGACGGCGCCACGTGGCTATGCCGACTGCTGGCGTGGCAGTTGGCAAAGGATTTGCCGACTGTGTGCCACGTTGCAGTCGGCAAATCCGCCTTTGCCGACCCAGGCTTTGCCGACTGCTCTTTGCCGACTGCCACGTGGCTTTGCGGTCGGCAAAGCCTTTGCCGACTAGGTTTATGCCTTTGCCGACCGAGGCAAGCAGTCGGCAAAGAGGCGTTTTCCTGTAGTGTACTAGCTCAGTAGAATTACCATTTTAAAATTTATACACATTTAGTTACTGGATAATTAAACATGTGTGTCACATAAGGTGATTTGGTCAGTTACAAAGTCGTTACTCAAAATTGTATGTAATTGTGGTTCTAACGTTTTGTCCTAATTTTGGAGGTATATCGTTCTGTAATTGGCATATGATTCACATATGTTGGCAGCTAATTCAAGAGGTACTGTACGTTCATGAGGGCGAACAACAGCTAAGAAAATTCAACCTGTGCACATGATTGATTGTACACGATCAAGCTGCTGAGTGCTGAGTCACCCAATAGGCCAATATCCCATGCATGCATTCTGAACCTCATCGCGTGCGGCGTGCCCGTAGAGGCATCATCCATACCTCATGGGCCCCGCCGGAAATCCAACCCGTGACAGGCAGACCAATAGAATTCCAGCCCAGCGGATTCCCCGTGCCGCGCCAGCCAATCGGCTTCGAGATAAGCATTCTTCCTGGGCCCACCTCACGCGCTGCTCGCTCCTCCTCGCTCCACGCAGCCCAAAAGCGCATTCAAGCGCCCCACGTGCCCGCTACGCGATCACGATGGTGGACGCCAACCGTCGCTGACCTGTGGGTCCGGGTTCTCGCGACAGAGTTCGCAATTTTTATAAAGGAAAGGGCTTCCGAGCTCGCCCCCACACTGTTCCCGGTTTTGTTAAGCTCGCGCTTAACCTAACCGCCGGGAGCAGAAATTGTTCGACGAAATGACGAGCGCCGGGGCGGCGGCAGGCGCCGCTCTAGGCGCGCGCACGGCGCGGTCCTGCGACGGCTGCATGCGGCGGCGGGCGCGCTGGCACTGCCCCGCCGACGACGCCTTCCTGTGCCAGACCTGCGACGTCTCCGTCCACTCGGCGAACCCGCTGGCGCGCCGCCACCACCGCGTCCGCCTCCCCTCGGCGTCCTGCTCCTTCCCACCGTGCGACCCCGACGCGCCCACGTGGCTCCACGGCCTCAAGCGACGGCCGCGCACGCCGCGGTCCAAGCCGGGGGGGAGGCAAGCACGAGGCGACGACGCCCAACTCTATCGCCTTGGCCGCGTCGACAGCGGTCCCCGACCTCGAGGCGGAGGAGTCTGGCTCCGGCATCGTGGGCGATAACGACGACGAACACGGGTTCCAGGACGACGACGAGGACCTTCTGTACCGCGTGCCGGTGTTCGACCCTATGCTCGCCGAGTTCTACAACCCCGTGGCCGACGAGGGGGAGCAGAAGCCGCTCGCAGAGTTCTACAACCCCGTGGCCGACGATGGGGAGCAGAAGCCGGCTTGCCTGATGCCGCCTCTCGTGGAAACATCGCTGGAGTTCGCCTACGGCGGCTCGGCGGAGGCGGACGGGCTCTCGGCCGGGTTCGACGTCCCGGACATGGAGCTCGCTAGCTTCGCGGCGGACATGGAGAGCCTCCTCATGGGAGTCAACGACGGGTTTGATGATCTGGGTTTCTTGGACGAAGAGAAGCCTCAGGTGAACGCGGACGCGGACTTGGTGGCCATGGCGGCGCCGGCGCTTGAACGAGAGGACAAGAAAAGGAAGCGGCCGGAGATGATACTCAAGCTCAACTACGAGGGCGTCATCGCCTCGTGGGTCCGTGACGGCGGATCCCCGTGGTTCCACGGCGAGCGTCCTCACCTCGATCCTTACGAGTTATGGTCTGACTTCCCGGTAAGCACTACACGGTTCAAGCATGAGATCTACATATTTCTTACATTCCCATGCACTGTCTTGTGATAAATAACTGATCGGTTTCCTTTTACCATATGGATGCGTGCAGGCCGGAAGCAGGGGACTCTTCGGCGGCGCCGTGACCGCGGTGACCGGCGGCGAGCGTGAGGCACGGGTGTCGCGGTACAGGGAGAAGCGGCGGACGCGGCTGTTCGCCAAGAAGATCCGGTACGAGGTGCGCAAGGTTAACGCCGAGAAGCGGCCGCGGATGAAGGGCCGGTTCGTGAAGCGCACCACGCTTCCGCCGCTGCCGAGGCCGCCGCCGCCGCCGCCGCCGCCGCCGCCGCAGCAGCAGCAGCAGCAGAAGCAGCTGGCACGCGCACTGCCACACGTGGGCATGGTGCTCGCGCCTCCTCCGGTAGCGAACGGGCGCTTCCATCAGTTTTGAGACCACGCATGCAAAGCATGAAGCAACGTATGTGCATGATACATCGATGCATCTAGCATGTTCTTTCTACATACTCTACTTTAAATTGGGGATGAACGTACGTACCTAGCGTTAGTTTTTGATCAGATATCCGTGCGTGCGAATTAGGGCTCCCCAAAAGATGCTCCCTACTTACGACTGAAATATGTGTATGTACATGTGCAGAATTTTATGTGCAAAGTAGTTAAGGAAGAGTATACTTATAGCTAGGTTGGTTGTTTTTCTTTTTCTAGTTTTTGTAGAGAAGGATCCACTAATTACAAAGGGTGTAGATTTAGATGCCGCCATGCATCGATTGGAAACACTGGAGTACTACATGTGTAAAGGTCTGGAACCACTACGGCAGACAGTGCCTTTGCCTAGCGCCTGGGTCTTTGCCGAGCGCTATTTATCGGGCGCTCGGCAAAGGCCACCTTTGCCTAGCGCCGGGCTCTCGGCAAAGAATACGCTCGGCAATGACTCCTTTGCCTAGCGCCATGCCCTCGGCAAAGAGAAACACTCGGCAAAGAATGTCTTTGCCAAGCGCCAGGCGCTCGACAAAGGATAGCACTCGGCAAAGACCCAGGCATGAAATATCATATGTGAGATGTCTAGGTTTCTAACTAACTTACGTGACAACGTGCACGAAACTTTACCAAATTTTGACCATAGCCTCCACATGTGCTCCAAAGACGTTTCGCTAAGTTTCGTGATTTTTGAACTTTGTTTGCTTTTTTTTAATTTAATAGCACTTCACGCGCAACTTGGTCGCCGTGTTCCGTGCGCTAGATGTTCGATATTTCATGCGTGCTCCAGGATACGGCCTTAACATACGCTAAGTAATGCGAATATTAATTTTCGAACCGTCCAATTCGGAGATTCGATGCACCTACAGTTCAAACACGCGTTTATCGGAGAAATTCAATTAAATCAAATAAACTAACGATAAATAGTAAAAATATTTAAAAAAGTACCAAAACTTAACATATACTTTTAAATAATATGTAATGCATGACAAAAAGTCTGAAACAAAAAAACCAAAAAAAAAAGAAAATTCTTTGCCGAGCGCCAAATGTCAGCGCTCGGCAAAGAGGTGCCTTTGCCGAGCGCAAAGTTTAGCACTCGGCAAAGAGCCACCTTTGCCGAGCGCCTTACGCAGGGCGCTCGGCAAAGGCACCTCTTTGTCGAGCGCTGACATTTGGCGCTCGGCAAAGATTTTTTTTTCTTTCAAACATTTTTTTGCATGAATGACACATTATTTAAAAAAACAAATTAAAAAACAAATTCAAAAAAACGGAAAAGTCTTTGCTGAGCGCCTCCGATCTGACGCTCGGCAAAGGAGTGTACAGTACTTAAACGAATAAAAAAAAACAAATTCACAAAAACAAATTAAAAAAAAAACGAAAAATTCTTTGCCTAGCGCCCGCGATCTGGCGCTCGGCAAAGGCACCTCTTTGCCGAGCGCCAGATCGCGGGCGCTAGGCAAAGGGCGTCTCCTTATTTACATGAGCCGGCCAAAATTGAAAAAAAAAGAAAAAATCACTTCGTGCGTAGCAGTCGCGCCCGTCCGCCGCCGCGCCCGGCCGGCGCCCGCCCCCCGTGCCGCTGCAGCGCCGTGCGCCCTGCCGCCGCCGCCGCCGCGCCGCGTGCCCGCGCCCGGCCGGCCCGCGCCCCCGCCCCCCGCGCCGCGTCAAGCGCCGCGCCGTGCGCCCCAGCCGCCGCCGCGCCGTGCGCCCGCGCCCGGCCGGCCCCCGCCCCCGCCCCCGCCCCCGCGCCGCGTCAAGCGCCGCGCCGTGCGCCCGGCCGCCGCCGCGCTCGGCCGCCGCCGCTGCTGCGCCGCGTGCCGCGCCCGGCCGGCCCCCCGCCCCCGCCCCCCGCGCCGCGTGCCGCGCCCGGCCAGCCCCGCCCCCCGCGCATCGTGCCGCGCCCGGCCAACCGCCACCGCCGCCCCGCGCCGCGGCCGGCCACCTTCGCCGCGCCCGGCCAACCGCCCCCGCCCCGGCCCCGGCTCGCGCCCGCGCCGGCCTCGCGCACCCCGACCGCGACCCCGCGTCGGCCGCCACAGGTACGTCTAGTTTGACGTAGTAGGAGTAGTAGGCGTAGTAGTAGTGGTAGTTGGAGTAGTAGGAGTAGGAGTAGTAGTAGGCGAAGTCGTGGTAGGCAATGTGGTAGTAGTAGGATTAGTAGTAGGTGTAGACGTGTAGTAGTAGTTTGGAGTAGTAGTAGTAGTAATTGTAGGTGTAGTAGGTAGTAGTAGTAGAAGGGTTAGGACTAGGAGTAGTAGACGTAGTAGTAGTGGTAGTGTGAGTAGTGGTAGTACTAGTAGTGGTTATACTAATAGTGTTAATACTTGCATATATTCTTCTGCATGGATTGGAAATACATATGTGCTAGTCGGCCATCGTGCCGGTGATGTATTTGTAGTTGTCGGTCATCGTGCCATCTTTTTTTGCAGGTTTGGTAACCTCCCCATACAGGGGAGGTGCTGCCGAAATTTTTCGTTCTCACTAATTGGTTTTTTTCAGGAGGGCTCCCGTTGGAGGATAGCTGAAGGAGCACGACTCGGCACTGCCCCGCTAGCCTGTCTTCACCGGCACCTACGGTATGACCCCTCTTTCCATCACATGTGGACGTAGGTCGCGTTACCCAGTTAGGCGTCTCCCGTCCGAAACGGATACGGTTGGAAGTATGCGATCTTTGCATATGTATAACCATATCTGTTTCGGATTGTCCACTTTTTTTGTACAGCCCGCGGATGCATAGACGAGGTTAGTTTCTATGGTCTGCTCTGATCCGAGACAGGGTTTTGGCCTCACCTTCGTGTTGTTCTCCGGATACACACTACAGGTTAGTTTTGGTTTACTCGTCGTGCATTACACGAGGATTTCCTTGTCGCTTCACTAACATTACCTTTGCAACAATGTATAGGCTCAGGTGGAAACTTCGAACAAGAGGGCCGACGAGCTGGAGGCGGTTGTGGCTTCAGAGCGGGCGGCGCGACTGGCAAGTGACCAGAGGATGTCGGACGTGCTGGCGTTTCTGCAGAGTTCTCTGGGTGTTACTTTGCCACCCAGCTTGATGGGTCCACCTCAGCCTCCTCCCGTCGTTCCTCCCTTCGTTGCTCTCAACACTACTCCGGTGAGTAATATATATCATACATGCATGTTATTTAGCTATTTAACTTTGTCTCATGCAATCGCTGCTCCTGTGTGTAGCCTCAGTCGGCGGGTTCGAACCACGTGCCGAACGAGCATGGGGGACCGTCGCCGTCGTCACATGGGTGGCCCGGGTACCAACCTCCACCGCCGCCTCAGTGAGTAACGTCGAAGTTGTTGTCACGTATTCCTTCTCTTGGTGATGGACCTGGACTTGTTGTGTTGAACTTCATGTCATGGACTTGGACTTGTTGGGTTGAACTTCATGAACATCAAGTTGTTGTAATGGACTTTATCGCCGAATAAGTGATGCTATTATGAGATATATGTGCTATTGTGATGTATATGGTGACGGTGGTGACAGAAGCGATGAAATTGTGATATAAATGGTGTTATTTGTGTTATATCCATTTGATGTATATATATATATATATATATATATATATATATATATATATATATATATATATATATATATATATATATATATATATATATATATATATATATGATATGTTGTGTTTGCAGCGATAGAAAGTAAAAAATAAAAAAAAATCTGGGTTCCAGATTTGCCTAGCGCAGCGCTAGGCAAAGAGCCTTTGACGAGCGCTTTTTGGCGTGGCGCTCGGCAAAGCTGCCATATTTAGCTATGTAAAACGGTAGTTTACCCAACTTTGCCGAGCGCCAAGCTGAAGGCGTTAGGCAAAGATTTTTTTTAAAAAAAATGGTTTCTCTTTGCCGAGCGCCAGGCGGGAGGCGCTAGGCAAAGAATTTTTTTTTTAAAAAAATCAGTGTGGTCTTTGCCGAGCGCCAGGCTAGAAGCGCTAGGCAAAGAATTTTTTTTTAAAAAAATTCAGTTTGCTCTTTGCCGAGCGCCAGACTGGAGGCGCTAGGCAAAGATTTTTTAAAAAAAATCGGTGTGGTCTTTGCCGAGCGCCAGACTGGAAGCGCTAGGCAAAGAATTTTTTTAAAATAAAATTGTTTCTCTTTGCCGAGCGCCAGGTGGGAGGCGCTAGGCAAAGAATTTTTTTAAAAAAATCAGTGTGCTCTTTGCCGAGCGCCAGGCTAGAAGCGCTAGGCAAAGAATTTTTTTTAAAAAAAATCAATTTGCTCTTTGCCGAGCTCCAGGCTGGAGGCGCTAGGCAAAGATTTTTTTTAAAAAAAAATCAGTTTGCACTTTGCCGAGCGTCTTATTGGAGGCGTTCGGCAAAGAAAACGTCACGCCGTGACTACCGCCGTGACCGTCGCTTTTCTTTGCCGAGTGCCGCCTAGGCGCTCGGCAAAGGCTTCGCCGAGCGCCCGATAAAAAACGCTCGGCAGAGGAGGCTTTGCCGAGCATTTCGTTGCCGGGACCCCTTTGCCGAGCGTTGCGCTCGGCAAAGCCTTTGCCGAGCGCAATTCGACCTTTGCCGAGCGTCTAAAGCGCTAGGCAAAGCCGCAGTCTGCAGTAGTGAACTCTGAGCTTATGTAGTTTTTATTATGGTTATGTTGTTTTTATTATGGTTTCTTAGTAATTGACATACCATTTTGATGCCGCCATCTTTGGTGACCATGATCGTGGGGCGTGGGCACAATGGCCTAATAGGTCCTATGTTGGTTGTACCGAGATAACACATTGTTTGTACGACTTTGCTCTCTGCTGTGTTATGTGATTGAGATCCTTTAGTATATTTGATGTGGCTATGGGCTTCTCCTACATACAAACCTTCTTTGGGACTCACCGTGACATTCTGCCTGCTAAGCATGCCAATCATTCGACTCCCCCGATAATAAGCAAGCGTTGCCTTACCGTGTTTCAATTAAGATTACATACCCAACATATTTGTTTGACTTTTCTTTGTTTCATGGCAAAATGACTGTTTTATTTAGAGTCCATGCAACCTTCGCTTTGGGTATTATGTCATGCCCCAACATCGTGAACTTACCAAGGGTTAACTGGACCGTGGACTCGACATTGTTCGGAGGGAACTAAAACTGTGGCAGGACAGTCCAGAAATCAACGTTGATTTACTTGCGGCTGGCACATATCATCACATCAATATAAATACTCATCGCGGTGCACATTGCTTAATTCATCTAACAGTTAGTGCACAAAATCAGAGGACAGAAATCTGCAGTAGCATAGCAAGTAGCCCATCTGGATCTGGTCAAATATCTTCTACCAGCCGAGGCCCTTGGCCCTGAGCAATTACACTGTTCAGGAGAGGTCATTATCCGGCATGCATCTTATAGGCATTTCCACACAACACACGCCCAACAACATGCCGTCTAGCAATGAACAAAGTCTTCTAAAAAAAAGTACTCATCTCGTAACGTGTAAAAACTTGCATGATAAAAATACGAATCATACATGTCTAGTAAAAGAAAATACATTCTGCAACAGCAATACAAAATCTTGATCTACTTACTCTAGCTACTTTCTAGGCAGTCTAACAGTGCGAGAAAAAAAAATTGCCTCTGTGCAACAAACATCCTACGTTAATCACGTGAATTCCATCCTTACCCAACGACACAACTCAAAAAATAAATTCTACATAAAAAGATAGTGGCTACATACAATTGATGTACACGAACACCATTTACAAAACGAGAAACAAACTATTTCTCAATACCCTGCTGCAAGTACTGAATCAAGTCATACCCTGCGGTAGTCCATTTGTTGTAAGCATCAGCACATGTTCGTACCATGAAGTTAGCAGCCTCACGTTCATTCATCTCTGGATGAAACCGCCTCCGAAGATTATTGATAGGATCTCCCCTGCTAAAGCAAGGAAGGCCACTGTCAACCATCAGGTTGACTGTACTTAAAATCCCATTCATATGCCTCCTTGCTGCTAGGTATCCTTTGACACACAATCTGAAAGCGAAATACTCAAATCAGAACTACTGTACATATCACACAAAAAAACAACACAAACTGGTGGTGGGAATATATCTCAGTCAACTAATCTTAACCAAATTTCATCAGAAACATAGAGTCAGAACGAAAACAAACTACATCAATTGGTTCCTATCATGAATGCATGAATGTTTGCTCAGTTCTTCAGTATGATATCCACCCACAATCATGTTTAATCATTTTAATTTTTTCCAGAGGTCAATAGCTCTCCTTAGCTGATTACAGTCAAGACCTGCTAATCAGCAGTTTTGGGTTCACAATCACCTGCAAAAGTTGGTACTTTCATGCCCAATATTGATCAGTATTTACTTACCCAAACATTTTCTCTACCTCCCTTTGCTGTGCTCTCACACATCTGATACTAAAACTGAATGGTGGCAAAAGTGTATACAAGTGCATTTATTACTAAGCATACCAGTAACTTCATTAAGTGTGCAATTTATGCCTACCTGAGAAATTGGTTCCATGTATCACTCTTCATAGTTCCAGATGGATCCAGCAATTGAGTCATCTCGTGGCTTAGCTTGAAATGTGCACTCTCAAATCCCATGTTACCTCCAGGTGAAATCTCCAAAATAAAACCAAAATCAATATGAACTAATCTCCCATGGCTGCATAAACAAGGTGATGGTTAAGTTGCTTATTCTAGATTCAACCATTCATTTTTAAAAACTTAGTGTGTCATACCTATCAAAGAGAAGATTGCCATTATGCCGATCCTTCGGTTGAAGGAGTAAGCTAGCAACAGCATATCCAGCACTACTGATCATAAACATTTCTCGAGCAGTTTCAAAAGAAGGTGAACCTACAGGACCATAATCTTGCTGAAATATCTCTAATAAACCACCATCAGTTGTTTCACCCATTTGATTTCTACTCCGAGTATCTGGGACCACCTGCAGCCACCTAGGATTAATAGTGGAAACCAAGAAACTAGCCAATACCATTAGGTATAAAAGGAATATTCTAACATATCAACAAAAACAACGCACGCTAGCACATAATGAATTACTACTGATGCAATGATATGCAAGTCTCCAGTGTATACGAGAGAAAAAAAATATTAGCGATGCAAACAGGAACTCTACTGACTGAACACAGCTAAAGCAAAAACATTGAGAAACATGCAGTAACTCTTCCATGACTATAAAAACTAATACTTAAAAGTACTGAGATCGACCACAACACAAATAAAATCAGTACATTTGGCATCCTACCATACATCTCAATTATTCACCAATATCAAAGGCTAAACTTGAATCTCAGAGATCAAGTAATGCTCAAAACTTTGTATTTTTTAATGGAACATAAATGTTATTGCTGAGGAGTAATTTATAGCTTGGTTTGGTTGGTAGAGCCTCCAGCCGAGAGGCAACCCATCTGGGCTCAAACCCAGGTCCTCACAAGTCATGTGAGTACCTCCCTAAAGGAGGTCTTCTCCACCTGGTTAAGTTTTTTTAATGTCATCACAGAAAAAGGTAGAAGTATCATGTAGTATAGTTTACTTATCAATTTAGTTAGCACTTGAAGGGAATTTTTCTGCTCAAAGTTACTAAAACTTTCATCTCTTGGGCCCTTGCACCAAATCTTCAAGATTTGCCAGTGCACACCTCACATTTGAGTGGAAACAAAAGGCAATTACACACATGATTGTTGCTTGGTGATTCCATAGGCCATTCAGGTTAAAAAAAAAGTTGCGAAGACATGTTCACCTCAATTATGCCTCGGCCTGGTCCAGTAGGCAAAACACCATACGGAAAAAGATACAGGTTTAATCCGACAGCTTGAAATACATCCCTTAATAGAGCAATCACTTGCAGCGCCAGCACATCTTGTCTACAGTCATCACCAACCTGTCATATCAAAGAAACCAGCTAGTGTTCAGCACGGTGGGTGAGTTACCACTAATCTAGCTTGAAGAAATACGACTGCTACACTACAATTTGGATAGAGTAAAATCATGAATGCACAACACTTTTTTATAGGCTTAACGTTTGGTGCCTTCATATGGTCAAATGTGTCAGTAATTTTTCTAGTAAACTACAAAGTTGGTAAGCGTATAGTTCTTTAATAGTATACTTAATATTAATTAATAATATCAATACTTTAAGAACTCCGCCTATGTTGACTGGAAGACTTTCTTAAGTCGTTTCAACATAGCCGGTCCCAAGCCCGGGTAAAGGAGGAGGGTGTGTTAAGGTCTGGCGAACCAACAGTAAAAAAACAGCCACTCTCATGGATTTGAAACCCACAAGAGATTCGTTGGGGCGTAACCCTCTTAGCGACGCGCTACATCGGAACCCGGGTGTGGGTGTTAAATGGGCAAGGGCCGGGTCGTCATCCCCTTAGTGGCGCGTCGTATCGTGACCCGGGTACGATGAAAAATGAGTAAGGGTCGGGCCGTCGCAACCTTAGTGGCGCGCTACATCTACGCCCGGGTGTAGTGAAAAATGAGGAAGGGTCTTCGCACTTCCCTCGACGGGTGCGAAGGGTAAGGAAGCTAGCCGAGCCAACTAGGATTCGTCTAGGTAGCTGGAACGTAGGGTCCCTAACGGGTAAGCTAAGAGAGCTAGTCGATGCAGCAATTAGAAGGCGTGTAAATATTCTATGCATTCAGAAGACTAAATGGAAGGGCCAGAAGGCGAAGGAGGTGAAGGATACTGGCTTCAAACTTTGGTACACGGGGACAACATCGGGTAGGAATGGTATAGGCATCTTGATCGATAGGAGCCTTAAGGATGGAGTCGTTGATGTTAGGAGGCAAGGCGACCGGATTATCTTGGTCAAGCTGGTAGTTGGAGATTCGGCTTTGAATGTGATCAGTGCCTATGCCCTTCTGAAAGCCCAAGTTTGGTTTTGGTAATTAATGACACCAAGTTGCTAATGTCATGTGTTAAGTGTTTTGAGTTAGGCATAAGCAACACATGTGATGAAGGTGTATGTGGCAAGGAGTGGTGGCCACAAGATCACAAAGAGATGATGCATGGACATGAAATGATGATCATGGTGGAGATGCACATAAAAGGAAGGACATGATGATCAAGTGAAAGAGAAGGATCTAAGAGCGCAAGACAAAGGTATAACCATATGGTTTTTCTTTTGTCGGTCTAAGATGAGTAGAGAAGTGATTGACCGGGTTTAGGATACATAGCCGACTATCAAGAGGGGCAATCACGGTTAGCTCGGGAATCAAGTGCCACTAGATCAATGTCTTAAACATATGCATTAGGATCTACTAAAGAGCTAACATAACGCCTTGAGAAATGATTGTGAAATGCTAACACACATGCACATGGTGGTGTACACTTGGTGGTGTTAGTACCTTTGCGAAGGCGGTGGAGTTTAAGCGGTAGAGAGGGGTTTGGGTTCCTCTCTCTCCCGCCGAGCTTGCGAGGCAGGATTCAGCGCTTTTCGGGGAAGTGAAATGCCTATTTTCTATTGCGCCGGAAGTCGGAAAAGAAATGGAGGCGAACGGAGGTCACTGTGGTGACCGGACGCTGCACCGAACGCGGTCACGGTATGACCGGACGCGTCCGGTCAGTTCAATCCGGTCAGCGCGCCTAGGGTTAATGACCGGACGCTGGTCTGGCCTGACCAGCGTGTCCGGTCAGTTCACCTGTGCGCAAAAGTAGAGTGAGCGACCGGCGCGTCCGGTCCTTCACGGAACCGGCGCGTCCGGTCAGGCGTCCAGAGGGGCAGAGAGCAGCGAAGTGGTGATCGGACGCGCGGCGCGTCCGGTCACGTGCGATCGGACGCGTCCGGTCGTGATGGGAGCTTACTGGACTCTGACCGGACGCCACGTGAGGCGCGTCCGGTCATAGCTAGGGCGCGTTCGGTCATACGCTAGAGCGCGTCCGGTCATAGCAACGGTAACTTCTGACGCGCACTAATCACGCTTGTCCTGTAGTGACCGGACGCGTCCGGTCACCCTGACCGGAGCGTCCGGTCTGTTGGAGTATGTGTGTTGGCCCATGTGGCTAGGCCCATGAGGCCCATGTATGCTACACTATATAGCTACCCTTCTAGGGTTAGCCTAATCAAGAAACTCTCCTATTTCCAACATGGTACCAGAGCCTTCTCTTTCCTCCTTCCTCTCCCCAGCCGCCGGCTGACCCCAGCAGCAGGGGCGCCGTCGCCTGCCACCTCTTTCCAGCCGGCCATGGCTGAACCCCCTCCTCCCTCCTTCCTTCACTTCCCCCCTCTCCCACCCCACCACCTGGGACCAGATCGCGGCCTCTCCTCCTCTGCCGCGCCCCACCATCTCCCTTCCTGCTGCCGCCGCCGGCGGGTTCCCTGCTGGAGCCGCAGCCCTTCCTGGCGCCGCCGGCCAGGGGGGCGAGCAGGTTTCCCCCACTGCTGGAGCCGCCGAGCCCTCTGGCACCCCGCACCTCCCTCCCCTGGACCGCAGAGCAGCCTGGCACCGGCGCCCCTCTCCACTGGATGCGGTCTGCAGCTCATCTTCTCTCTGCTGGGGGGTTGGGGCGCACCTGGAGGGCAGACCCCCGCCCTCGCCTCTCGCAGTCGATGGTGCTCCAGCGGCAGCAGCCCACCCGATCCACCCGGCTGATGCCACTGACGCCGTCGACCCGGCTCTTCCTGGCGATGCTACCGCTGCTCTTCCTGGAGACGCCACCGCTGTTGCTGCTGCAGCCGGTCTGCTGCTCCCCGGGGGCGATGGAACGGCCTACAACCCACTCCAGCCCATCTCCACCCTCGCCGCCGCCCTCGCTTCCGCACGTGTCGCGGCCGCCGCCGGTCAGGAGCGAGTCCGTGCGGCTGCCCTTCTGTGGCAACGGGAGCAGGACGCCGCCGACACTCTGGCCCGCCAGATCGCCGAGGCGGAGCACCTCCTCGCCCAGGATGGGGGGGGCACCTCTTCCGGCTCGACGGGACACCTCGCCTCCACCACCACGGCTCTCCGTCACGACCCGGCCGACCCCCCTCGTCTCGCAGCTCCACTACCAGGCCGGCGGTGTCCAGAACATCCGGCTTCTCGTCCCGGTCGTTCTCGACCCCGAGTCGCCCTCGTACGCTCGGTGGAGGGATCTGGTGGTCCTCACTCTTCGCCGCTACGCCCTCGACGACCACGTCCTCGACGAGCCTATGCCCCTGATCCAGACTCCGTCGTGGCTGCGTCTGGACAGCATCGTGCTTTCCTGGATCCTCGGCACGATCTCTGTCGATCTCCACGACCTCGTTCGCACCTCCACTTCGGCTCGCCAGGCGTGGCTGGCACTCGAGGGTCAGTTTCTGGGCAATGCTGAGGCCCGTGCTCTCCGCCTCGACGCGAGCTTCCGGACCTTCGTCCAGGGGGATCTCGCCGTTGGCGAGTTCTGCCGGAAGATGAAGACCATGGCGGACTCTCTCGGCGACCTGGGCTGGCCCGTGGAGGATCGCATCCTCGTCCTCAACGTCCTCCGCGGGCTCAGCGACCGCTACGCCCACCTCCGGACGTGGATCACCCGTCAACGGCCCTTCCCCACCTTCCTACAGGTCCGCGACGACCTCGTCATGGAGGAGCTCACTCAGGGCCTCCAACCGGGGTCTGCCACCACTCCGGGGTCCTCGTCCTCCTCGACCGCTCTGGCTGCTTCCTCGCCGCGTCAGCCTGCCACACCTCGCCCGTCTGCTCCACCACCGTCGTCTCTTCTTGGTCCTCCCTCCGGGCCCAGCGGAGGTGGGGGGCGTGGTGGTCGTCGTCGACGTGGTGGGGGCGGTGGGGGTCGTGGGGGAGGCCGTGGTGGGGCCACTCCTGCTGCTCCACCTGCTCCACCGGGGGGGCATCGTGGCCCTCGTTCCACAACTCGTGGTCAGGGCGCATTTCCATGTGGCCCTACCACGCTCCCGGGGGTGAGACGCGCCCACCGGTGGCCATGTTTACTGCTCCTCCCACCTCCGGCTCCGCTCCTCCGTCGTGGGCTGTTGTTCCCGGGTCTGTCGGCTGGGACCAGGCAGCCTTGGCACAGTCGTTCAACACCTTGGGTTTGACACCCCCGGTCGGACCTGAGTGGATTGCCGACTCGGGTGCCACCTACCACACCACCCCCAACTCTGGTATACTTTCTTCCGTCCATTCTCCTTCTCAACCCTCGACCATTATGGTCGCAAATGGTTCTTGTCTTCCTGTTACCTCTGTGGGTACCACCGGTGCTCATGGGTCCTTTCGTCTTCCCGATGTTCTTGTTGCTCCCTCTATGGTTCACAACCTTCTTTCTATTCGTCGTTTTACAGCTGACAATTCGTGTTCTGTGGAGTTTGACTCTTGTGGTCTTACTGTGAAGGATTTGGCTACCCGACGTCCTCTGCTCCGATGTGATAGCACGGGCCCCCTTTACACTCTCCGCTTCCCGGCATCTGCCTCGCCATCTTCGCTTTGTCAGCTGCCTTCGCCACCACCTCTTCTACTACTTGGCACCGGCGCCTCGGCCACCCTGGACGTGATGCCCTGATGCAGCTTAGTCATAGCTCAGACATTCGTTGTACTCGAGCTCATGATGAGCAGTTGTGTCATGCGTGCCAAATGGGCCGTCATGTTCGTCTTCCTTTTTCTAGTTCTTCACATGCGGCTCGCATTTTTGATCTTGTACATTGCGACCTATGGACGTCTCCTGTACTCAGCATTTCTGGCTATAAGTACTATCTGGTGGTGGTTGATGAATTTTCTCACTATTCGTGGACGTTTCCCTTACGTGCCAGGTCTGAGACATTCCCTGCGCTTCATCATTTTTTCGCCTGGGTTTCCACTCAGTTCGGCCTCACCATCAAGGCCGTCCAATGTGACAATGGCCGTGAGTTCGATAACTCCACCTCTCGGGCTTTCTTTCTCTCTCGCGGTGTCCAGTTGCGCATGTCTTGTCCGTATACCTCCTCTCATAACGGCAAGGCGGAGCGTATGATTCGCACTACCAATGACATCGTGCGTACCCTTCTTCAGGCCTCTCTTCCCGCCCACTTCTGGGCCGAGAGCCTGCACACCTCCACCTATCTTCTCAATCGCCTTCCTTCCGCTGCTTGCCCGACTCTGACGCCACACCACGCTCTTTTCAGTACCCCTCCGAGGTATGACCACCTTCGAGTCTTCGGGTGTGCGTGTTACCCTAACACCACAGCCACTGCTCCCCACAAGCTGGCTCCCCGATCCACTCTCTGTGTCTTCCTCGGATACTCACCGGACCACAAGGGGTACCGCTGCTACGACCTCACCTCTCGTCGGGTCCTCATCTCACGCCAAGTGGTGTTCGACGAGTCTGTCTCCTCCTTTTCCACCACTGCCACCCCTTCCCCTTCCCCCCTTTACCTCACCTCCTCTTTTCCCACTGATGCGGTGGTCGAGCCACCTTTGCCGTTGTTTCCTGCAGGTCCTACGGCCCCGTGCCCCAGCTCGCCGTCGACTGGTGCTCCTCCCGACCCTGCTCCTCGCTCGAGCACCGAGAGTCCCCGGCCGCCCTCACCGACTCCGCCTGCGCGCTTTGCCCGGCCGATTCGCGTGTACCAGCGCCGGGCGCGACCTGCTGCGGCCTCTTCGCCGCCGCCGCCGGTGGTCCCTCCGTCGCCGGTGTCTCCGCCGGAGCTGTCCTCTCCGCCGGGTACACCGGGGCCGTCTCCGCCGCCCCCACACTGCTCGTGTGGCGCCCCCCGGTGTATCACCCGCCGCTTCACCGCCACCCGCGTCATGTTCACCCCTATGGTGACACGACACGCGACCGGGACCCTGCCGTCCCCCGGCTCTCGCGGCGATGCCCGCGGATTCGCCGGTCTCTCCAGTACCCCCTTCCGTCCGCGAGGCCCTGTTGGACCCTCACTGGCGCCATGCGATGGAAGAGGAGTACGCGGCTCTCCTCGCCAACCGGACCTGAGATCTGGTGCCCCCGTCCACCTGGCTCCAATGTTGTCACCGGCAAGTGGATCTGGACTCACAAGCGCCGGGCTGACGGCACTCTCGAGCGGTACAAGACTCGTTGGGTTCTCAGGGGCTTCACTCAGCGGCCTGGTGTTGATTATGATGAGACATTCAGTCCAGTGGTGAAGCCGGCTACAGTGCGCACGGTGCTCTCACTTGCCCTCACTCGCTCCTGGCCCGTGCATCAGCTGGATGTCAAGAATGCCTTCCTGCATGGTCTACTCACTGAGACAGTTTACTGCAGTCAGCCGGCCGGATTTGTTGACTCCTCGCGTCCTGACATGGTCTGCAGGCTCAACAGATCTCTCTACGGCCTCAAGCAGGCTCCCAGGGCATGGAACCATCGCTTTGCTGCCTTTCTGCGCTCACTGGGCTTTGTGGAGGCAAAGTCCGACACGTCGCTATTCATCTTCCACCATGGAGCTGAGACTGCGTATCTACTGCTCTATGTTGATGATATTGTCCTCACCGCCTCCAGTGAGTTACTCCTTCGCCGGATTATCACCTCTCTCCAGCAGGAGTTTGCGATGAAGGATTTGGGTGTGCTACATCACTTCCTTGGGGTCACTGTTGCGCCTCACCCTGCTGGACTTCTCCTTCACCAGCGGCAGTACACTCTTGACATCCTTGAGCGCGCCGGGATGACAGACTGCAACCCATGCTCCACTCCTGTTGACACCCAGGGCAAGCTGTCTGAGGCTGAGGGGCACCCGGTGTCTGATCCCACCGCGTACCGGAGTCTGACTGGGGCTCTCCAGTACCTCACCTTTACTCACCCAGACATCACGTATGCGGTTCAGCAGCTGTGCCTCCATATGCATGATCCGCGGGAGCCCCACCTCATTGCCCTTAAGCGGCTCCTCCGCTACCTACGGGGTACTGTGGACTACGGCCTCCTCCTTCACCGGCAGTCCTCCTCCACTGAGATGGTTGTCTACACTGACGCTGACTGGGTCGGCTGTCCGACACTCGGCGTTCCACCTCCGGCTACGCTGTCTTCTTGGGCGGCAACCTGGTGTCCTGGTCGTCCAAGCGGCAGTCGGTGGCCTCCCGCTCCAGTGCCGAGGCGGAGTACCGCGCCGTGGCCAACGGCGTGGCCGAGGCTTCTTGGCTCCGACAGCTCCTGGCCGAGCTCCATAACCCTCTTCTCCGGAGCACGCTTGTCTACTGCGACAACGTCAGTGCAGTCTACCTCTCCAACCCCGTACAGCACCAGCGGACCAAGCATGTGGAGATTGATCTTCACTTCGTCCGTGACCGGGTGGCCATCGGCGAGGTGCGCGTCCTACATGTACCTACGACGTCCCAGTTCGCCGACATCTTCACCAAGGGCCTCCCGTCGACGACCTTCGCCGCCTTTCGCTCCAGCCTCAACATCACCCGTGGCTAGTTGAGTCTGTGGGGGGGCTCATGTGTATTTTCTTTTCCTGGTGTACAGTCTGAATCCGCTGCGTCGGTAGTTCAGACTGCGGGGGAGTGTTGGAGTATGTGTGTTGGCCCATGTGGCTAGGCCCATGAGGCCCATGTATGCTACACTATATAGCTACCCTTCTAGGGTTAGCCTAATCAAGAAACTCTCCTATTTCCAACACGGTCAGCTCGTTTTGAACTGCGTCGTCCGGTAACGGCTAGCTGCGTACCCCTTCGCTATAAATAGACGTTGGCAGGGGTTTGAAGGTAACTCTTGCACTTTTTGAGAGATAGAGACATCCTTTGAGCTAGAGAACAACCCCTCCACTCATCTCTTTGCATAGTTGCACATCTTGAGTGAGATTGAGTGAGATTCAAGTGCATTGCTTGAGAGTTGCATTCTAGAGACACTTGATCTTCGAGTTGCTGCGGATTTCTTGTTACTCTTCCGTGTTCCCGACACGGTAGACGGCTTGGAGCAGCGGAGGTGATTGAGCTCGCAATTGAAGATTGTTGGAGCCCTCACCAAGTGTTGTAAGGGGTTCTTGATCCTTCCCCGCGGAAGTTCACAAATTGGATACTCTACTGGAGCTCGTGGCTTGGAGGATCCCCATCTTGTGTGCGGTTGTGCGGCGCCCGCCGAGGGCTCGACTCTTGATAGTCGATTAGCTCGTGAACCGACAAGTGGGTGTATCGCCACAACGGAGTAACTTGCCGGAAAGCAAGTGAATCTCGGGATAAATTCTTGTGTCATTCTCTTCCCGAGGACTTCTCCTGTGTGATTGATTGATTGGTACTTCTTATCTCTACACAGCGGTATAATCACTAACAGGGTTCAGCTAGACGCTGGGCGGAATCTAGGCGCTGACCCTCAGCCTAGCGCCTAGGCGGGATTAATCGCGCCTAGGCGTTCCTAGGCGTTTTTCTAGGCGTTTTCCAATACATACTTAAATTTATTAATACATACTTAAGTACTTAAAAGAAAAGAAAAAATAGAAGACCAATAGTCATGGAACAGGGAGAAAAGAGAAGAAAGGCCCATAAAAACGGCCCAACCCACCTTATCCACCGTTAAAAACGGCCCAGCGCACCTTATTCACGCCTCCTCCCACACCGCCGCCGCCCGCGCATGCGCCCGCCCGAGCGCCTGCCGCCCGCGCGAGCGACCGCCGCCGCTCGCAGCTCCTTCTCCCCCAGCGACGACCTCCGCCAGGCGATCCTCCACCACCGCCGCCCGCGCAAGCCCGCGCGAGCGCCCGCCACCGCTCGCAGCTCCTCCCCCACCGACGACCTCCGCCAGGCGCTCCTCCACCACCACCGCCGCCGCCGACGAGCCGCCGCCGCCTAGGGGTCCGCCTACCCCCATAGGCGAGGCGGACACCCTCCGACTAGAGCCTAGTCGCGCCTAGTCGCGCCTAGGCGAGCGCCTAGCGGAACTATGATCACTAATAGCTCTTCTCTTGTATTACTTCTTGTTTCTAGCTTTTAGTTGTTGTGTTTAGTGAATAGCTTTGTTATAGACTTGTGTAGGTGGCTTGCTTAATTAGTTAAAGCTAGTGCATTTACTTCGCCACCTTTCGTACTAACGTGTGGTTAAGTAATTCTTGTAGAAGTTTTAATTAGGCTATTTACCCCCCCTCTAGCCTATTTGGACCTTACACCCTCAGGTAGGTCTTAGCGAGGGCACCAAGAGGCAGTTTTGGAAAGATCTTGATAGCATGGTTAGTACCGTGTCTATCAGCGAAAAACTCTTTATAGGAGACCTCAACGGCCATGTTGGTGCGACTAATGGAGGTTTCGAGCGGGTGCACGGGGGGTTCGGGTATGGTAGTAGGAATCCAGAGGGGGAGGATGTTTTAAACTTCGCGCTGGCCTATGACTTGTTGATAGCGAACACCCTCTTTAGGAAAAGGGAATCTTATCTAGCAACCTTTCGTAGTGAACAACACTCGAGTCAGATCAACTTTATCCTTGCAAGGAGGGAGGATAGACGTGCTTGCTTTGATTGTAAGGTGTTACCTGGGGAGTGTGTTGTCCCTCAACATAAGCTTGTGGTGGCGGACTTTCGCTTTCGGGTACGTGTCCACCGGGACAAACGGACCAAGATTGCGAGAACGAAGTGGTGGAAGCTTAGAGGGGAAGCAGCGCAAACGTTTAAGGAGAGGATGCTAGACGATGAGCCTTGGGAAGAAGGAGAAGATGCCGACGACATGTGGCTAAAGATGGCAACATGTGTCGGAAGGTGGCTTCGGAAGTGTTTGGCGTGAGTAGAGGAGGCAAACGGGAAGCGAAAGACACGTGGTGGTGGAATGACGAGGTGCAAAGGGCTATTAGGGAGAAGAACGAGTGTTTCAAGCGTCTCCACCATAACAAGAGTGTAGCCAACATCGAGGGCTATAAAATAGCGAAGAGGGTTGCAAAGTGAGCTGTGAGTGTAGCAAAATGTCAGGCGTATGATGACCTTTATCAGCGACTAGGCACGAAGGAAGGGGAGAAGGACATTTATAGGATTGCTAGAATCCGCGAGAGGAAGACAAGGGACATCAACCAAATAAAATGCATCAAGGATGGGACAGATCGACTTCTGGTGAAGGATGAGGAGATCAAGGACAATGGAGAGAGTACTTCGACAAGCTGTTTAATGGGGAGAATGAGGGTCCTGCCCTAGAGTTGGACGACTCATTTGACGATACCAACAGACGCTTTGTGAGGAGAATTCAGGAGGCAGAGATCGGAGAGGCTTTGAAGAGGATGAAGGGAGGTAAAGCGATGGGCCCTGATGGTATCCCCATTGAGGTGTGGAGATACCTAGGCGCCAGAGCGATAGTATGGTTAACTAAGCTTTTTAACCTTATTTTTCGGTCTAACAAGATGCCTTAAGAATGGAGAAGTATATTAGTACCTATCTTCAAGAACAAGGGAGATGTTCAAAGTTGTACTAACTACCGTGGGATTAAGTTGATGAGCCATACGATGAAGCTCTGGGAGAGGGTTATCGAGCATCGCCTAAGGAGAGTGACACATGTGACCCAAAATCAGTTTGGGTTCATGCCTGGTAGGTCGACCATGAAGACGATTTTCTTATTACGACAATTAATGGAGAGATATAGTGAGCAGAAGAATGACTTGCACATGGTCTTTATTGACCTCGAGAAGGCATATGATAAAGTACCGAGAAATGTCATGTGGTGGGCCTTGAAAAAGCACAAAGTCCCAACTAAGTACGTTACCCTCATCAAGGATATGTACAGGGATGTGGTGACGTTTGTCCGAACATGTGATGGTGACAACAGTGACTTTCCAATTAAAATAGGACTGCATCAGGGGTCAGCTTTGAGCCCTTATTTATTTGCTTTGGTGATGGATGAGGTCACAAGGGACATACAAGGTGATATCCCTTGATGTATGCTCTTTGTTGATGATGTTGTGCTAGTTGACGACAGTAGGGCGGGGGTTAATAGGAAGTTAGAACTATGGAGGCACACGTTAGAGTCGAAAAGGTTCAGACTTAGTAAGACTAAGACCAAGTACATGAGGTGCGATTTCAGCGCGACTAGGCACGAGGAGGGAGACGTTAGCCTCGATGGGCAAGTGGTGGCCAAGAAGGATATTTTTCGGTATTTAGGGTCGATGCTACAAAAGGATGGAGACATTGATGAAGATGTTAGGCATAGAATTTCAGCCGGCTGGTTGAAATGGCGTCAAGCTTCTGGCGTTCTCTATGACAAAAGGGTGCCTCAGAAGCTGAAAGGTAAGTTATATAGGACGGCGATTCGTCCGGCGATGTTATACGGTGCTGAGTGTTGGCCTACAAAAAGGCGACATGTCCAGCAATTGAGTGTAGCAGAGATGCGTATGTTACGTTGGTGTTGTGGGCACACAAGGAGGGATAGAGTCCGGAACGACGATATTCGGGATAGGGTTAGGGTGGCACCAATTGAGGAGAAATTGATTCAACATCGGTTGAGATGGTTTGGACATGTCCAACGGAGGGCTCCGGAGGTGCCGGTGCGTAGTGGAGTTCTAAAGCGGGCCGATAATGTAAAGAGCGGTAGAGGTCGACCTAAACTAACTTGGGACGAGTCTGTTAAGAGAGATCTTAAGGAGTGGAATATCTCCAAGGATTTAGCTATGGACAGGAGCGCTTGGAGATTGGCAATCAACGTGCCTGAACCGTGACCTCTTTTTGTCTTGTGCCCTTTATGTCCCTTTATGTGTCTCCCTGTTTCTCGTCTCTTTTGGGTTTCATCTCTAGCCTACCCCAACTTGCTTGGGACAAAAGGCTATGTTGTTGTTGTTGTTGTAATATCAGTACTTTAAGAGCACGCTCTTGAAGATAGAAAGATTAAATGAGGTGGTGTGGATGCTTTCGTGGGCCGCACCTATCAGAGCCACAAGAAGAGACAATGTCGGCCCAGCTCCCACAACAACAGCAGGAGCTTACCTCTTCCTTATTGTCAGTTGGTTAGGATCATTAGCTTGAGGGATAAGTTCAGTTTGTCGGTGAGACAGTGAGTTTGTTAGATTGGATTGTTAGGTGCAGTGGCGGATCCAGAACAAAAATTTACCTATGGCCAACTTCTCCTGCCAATTTGTATGATGAAGCAACCATAATAATACAATGAAACAAGTTATATATATGGCCATCAAAGGTATATGTCATATACTTGTAAATGATGTTTCAAGTGCACACTTCAACCCGAAAAGTGTCTTCAAGCCTGCACCCGCTAATCAAGGAATGATGAATCAAGCATCAGCAGACGTATCATTTGCACTAGCAACTCATACATACACTTCGATCAGCGATTGGTGAGCAGCATGTGTACGCTAAAGAAGCGAACTAGTGGCTGGACTGGTTTTTTTTTTTTTTGAAGACGAAGAATTGGCTGGACTGATTTTCACATGATGGACAAGCATGCGACACCGGTAAATTTAGGGTCAGCTGGGCCAAGGTCAGGACACCTGTTGGCTGTTGCTAAATGCTAAGTTCTCTCCGCCCGTGGGCTGGCCTGCTGCCTTCGTACGTCTTCCACTCTTCCTCTTTCTCCAGAGCTCAGAACTTCGGAAGGCATCGGCGAACGGGGAAGCATGGCCGCACGAACAGGGGAAGCATGGCTGCACTAGGGACTTGGGGTCACGCCGGTGTCATGTTAGGTGGTGAGGTCTGGCGAATGCCAGAGCACGCCATATTGGTGGATCCGCCACTGGTTAGGTGCCAACTCTATATCAAGGGCTTTGGCAAAGAGTTAATCTAGCATAACAGAATCCAAGTTCCACCTAATAACTGTTCAGAGCCTCTAACGAGAGTGAACACGCTCATCTTTCGGCTAATTCCAACCAATCCACTAGCCATATCATGATTCATAAATGATTAAAAGATCTCAAGAAGTAAAGCTTGTTTGTGCATGCTAACTGCAAAGGAAATTATAATTTACCTTAAAAATACAAGCCTGTGGTTTTACATCATTTGGGTCCCCGTCACGGTCAACAACGTTAAAAGTAATCATTATTGGAACTTTTGCAGCAGACTGGAGAGGAATACCACTGTCCAACTGTATACCCCGTACTAACTTGTTTGTTGCAGTAGGTAGGTAGAGGTCATCACCTGGAATCGAAATCTTCTCCAGTTCCCTGAATGAAAATTGTAGCAAAAGTAAGCTCTTAATTCTTTTCTTTTCGAAACATTACAATAACTCTAGAATTACCTTCTTATACCCGCTCTCCGCTCGTCCTTGGGAAGAGGGAAAAGAACACCAGAAATAGAGGTCACTTTGTCAAAGAAATCAAATTCCCTTTCAAACATGTCACGAGCCTCTGGAGTGAAACTCTCTATAATTTTGTCCTTAACAGCAGGAAGCAAGGATTGGAAAGCACTGCCCTGGAAAGAAAAAAATAATGAAACATGAACACTATATTTGTGACACCAATGTTTTGGCCTCCTTGGGTGCCGACATCCTCTTTAGCTAAAATATCATGTTACAATGTATCAAAAAGTCATCAAAAAAATCATGTATGTAGTACACCTAAAGTTAATGTGTAGCCACAAGCCCACAACAATGCAGTTTAAAATTCATCTTTGATGTTGAGATTCAGAAAACACACTTAATTTTATGCGCACTACATACATGATTTTTGTGATAATCTTTTGAAACATTACAACACGATATTTTAGCTAATGAGGACGCTCACAACCGAGGAGGCCAAATCTGCATTGATACCTGTAACCTTCAAACATGAAAACAAAATTATATGATAGATTTAATTAAATCAATTGCTGCAAATTTCTTTATAAGCAGCAAACATCAACTATGACATGTTACAATATACTCACTCGGTCACAAGGACTTGAGGTTTCAGACAAGGTTTGGTCAATCTTTTGAAACTATGACTATCAATAACTTTTAAAATATGTATTTAAAACATAAAAAAAATAATGTGTAGATTTTTCTTGAATATACATTCATAACATCACAACAACAACATGCGCAATCGCCTCTTTGTGGTGCAATTATGCATTCAAATTATCATGAAAAGAAAATCCAAAAGGACTTTTCGCAGTAGTAAACGAAGTGTTGTATCATTCTTTAAAACTTCAACATCCACAACAAAAATTTGTTACACGGTGCAAAAATAAGCTTGATGGTAACAGCAATTAGTAACAGATATCATTTCTTATGAATTTTCTCACTTAGTTCCTCTTCACATAGAATGAATCTGAAATAAAATAGTATACAAAATTAAAATCTTTTCCAAATTTTGATATGTTCCCTTTAAACACACCTTGCCTACCACAACTCCGAACATAACATGAATTGAGTCCAGAAACTTCAAGATAGTACTCTCTCCATTCCAAATTATAAGACGTTTTGGCTTTTCTAGACACAGCTTTTGCTATGCACTTAGATATACACTATGTCTAGATACATAGTAAAAACAATGTATCTAGGAAAGCCAAAATGTCTTATAGTTTGGAACAGAGGGACTACATATAGGTATGCATGATTAATAAAAAATACACCAGTGCAATTGCTATGCTTATTTTCACCCACTAAGTTAAATTATTCACTCCATGTTTAAATCTCTTACTCCGTATGCATAATAGCATTGCATCATTTAATTGTTCAAGCCCATCATTTATGGACCATCACAGGCCGTGGAAATTCAAGATGATGTAATTAATTTATTTAGGGTCAAATAATCTTTGACTGGTTACTGGTTAGGTATTGGTTACTATCACCAAGAAGGCAATGATACTCAAGCATTATTACGGCTCAAACTTTATTAATGAAGTTTAAGAAAAGGAGCGGAATGGAGAAAAACAGTACTTCTTTTGCTAATGCATATTTTGATACGAAAAAGGAATGGAAAATCCATCTACAGAAAAACAAAAGAAGATAATACCTTCAGAGCAGCTGCATCTTTCTCAGATTCATCAACGTATTCTCCCTGCATTTCAAGTTCCAGACCAAAAAATCTCAGTGAAAGAATTTCACATAAGGAATAACTTACATAATCAAAAAATATCTTCTAAAAATGGGGAAAAAGAGAGGACATGGTAGAAGATAAATAAATTTCACCTGCAGATGCCATATTAAGATATGAGCAAATATATTACTTCTTCGAGTAGCTCCAAGCAAGTACCCTTCAACCAGTTTCTGATTGAGTTAAAAGGCATGAGAAATGAGATACATGTAAAAAATTATTTAAGAAAATAATGTGGCTTCTATGAGCAATGATAAAGCAAAAGATGTAGACTGAAGTTCTATGTGTACATTGATGACACAAACATGCATATCACTGAAAGAATTCTCACCCCTTCATCATATCTGAGAGATTGTACCAACTGTGGCATAAAAAAGGTAACAGTCTCAGGGGGGTAAGTCTCCAAGACACGAAGGACATAGGCCATAACACGTGGATGTCCTTTATAAGGAGGAGTAAGAAACTCCAATGCCTGTGTAACAGAACATGGAGCCCAGTGTGGTAGTTGCTGTAACAACACTGAATTTTCATCCACTGCCTTTGGAGTAATGAAAAAAGGTAATGCTTCAGGAATTGTACGAAGCTCTAGTAGTCGTGTCTATAAAATAAAAAGCATATGAACATCAGCCGGCTTTATCAATGAAAGAAAGCAGAAGTTAGAAAGATGTCAAATATGCATAATAAGTCACTAAACTCAGAAACCAAGTACATTATTCAATCAAGGGTGGAGCTTAAACTCACTAGTATATTCCTACAGGACTATACAAATCTCTACACACATACTGATGGAACATGATGCAAAGCAAAGATATTATGAAACAGAACTTGCATGCAAAGAAAACAAAAAGAAACCTAGCACCAATTATAATATCTGAAAAGATAGCAGCTCAGGAAAGAACTATACTTGTACCAACTAAGTGATCTCTTGCATGTGAAGATAAGAAGAAGAAAAAACTAGTAGCAATTATAATATCTGAAAAGGTAGCAGCCATAGGAAAGAACCATACCTGTACCAGCTGAGTAATCTCAGATTGCATTGTTGCATTTGTGGGAAACCTCAAAGGCATAGAAAGAGCAATTCGAGGATCAACAGCAAAAGCAGTTCTGACATGATCAATCCATTTATCCGAGCTGATTTTACCACGAAAAGTCGTCGTATCTCTGGCCACAGATAACATGAGACGCATGTTAACTCGAACTCAATAGGACCCAAAGAAACAAAAGGAAGATTGACAACTCGAAGTAGGGTAGTTACTTTGTATTTATTGGATGTGCCCAGACTTCAAGTCTGTCTGCCTCATTCTGAGAAAGCGTTTGAAGTAGCTGTTTACGCTTTTCCCTTGCAGTTGCATAGTTGTCAACACAGCCCCAGACAGGATGAATCTGATCTGCCTGCAACCAAAGGAAAAAAAATGGCAGAGAGAAAGGTTTATAATTTCAAAAAAAAATATAGGAGATGAGTGAGAGAAGAGACACATATCTCTGAATTGAGGATGAGATCAGAGAAATAAATGGGAAACAAAAGTGTTGTACAGTCATATACCATATTAGGTTCACCTTCACGTCCCTGTAACTTTGAAACAGAATCGATAGGACCACTGGTGCGCTCATTTTGTAGAAAATGGACAAATACTGACACTGATTGAGCTTCTCTCTGAGCATAAGTTTTGTTTTGAGATTCATACCACTCAGGCGCATATGAAAACCATCCCAAAGCAGCACTGAAAAGACGGGACAAAAAAGGTACAGTAGCAAATCAAAAGACAACAAAGAAGATGCAAACTTGCAGCCGAAACAAGCATGAAAATTAAGAAATAATAATTGCATACTCTACTTGACAGTAAGAGATAGTTGAAGCATAATTACTCCATCGGGGTAAAGGAGCGAAATAAACATTACTCCACCTGTGTTGTTTCGACATTGCCAGTCCCAAACCCAGATGGAGAAAGAATCCCTTCCCAGAAAGAGGGAGGGATGTGATAGGCTTGGCAAGCCAACGTAAACACCCAGCCAAACCACTCATATGGAGATGAAACACAAGAGAAAAGTGTTTTCTCTCAACTGCATGTCTAAATTAAAATGAATACCATTTAAGGTTTTGTTAACTTGTCAACTACCAGTTTTGGTGATTGGTAATATTACATAGATATCCCTTTTGACTAAACCACCAAATTACTAAGAAATCACACTCAAAGTCCAATAGTTAACTATGACTTCTGCAATTCATTTCTTGCAAAATTTGTATATTTTATAAAGTGCCACAATATAGTTTTGATATAATTTTGTGAATTTTTTCTGTCACTGTAATTCAAGATTTTATATACACCTTTGAGTTCTTCCTTTTGTTTTACCTTATCATTCAAAATATCAGGATTTTACAGATGAGACATAGAAAACGATGTGAGAAACATTGTAGCATGCACATGATGAAACGTCGAACCTAATACACATAATTATATAAGGACACAGAAACAATGGAGTGAAGTAAAATTTACCGGTATACCCTGTCCTCTAACAACTGAAGCCCCATATTACACTTCTGCAAGTTAGATTGAGACTGGCATGAGCAAAACTTCAATCCAAGGAGCATCGCAGTAAAGAAAGTGCCAGTAGCAGCAGGATGATGAGAAAAATGAGCTGGAGACTTCATTGTTCCTTGTAACATCCGACCTAGAAGTAGAAGTTGTTCAATGCTGTCATGCCGAACCACCTGCCAGAATGGCACTTGTATAAGGCTGTGGAATTAACTATTCTAGTAACAGAATCAGTTGCCAAAATGTGAACTAGAATGCAACCGATGTGCAAGCCACTACACTTCCAAGACTAAAAGTACCCCTACTTTGCTCCCTGAGTTCAATAAACTCTTCTTTGCATCTCATACACTGTAAGAACCTTTTGAAGCATTAATTAGCTATTAAGCTGAATTTAGTCAATTTATTATGAAGTTATTTATAATATCACAGAGTGAGGTTGAACCTGTAAGCACAGAACAGAAAATTCAGACACACATAGACAAGTTCTAGAATCTAGACAATAAAACAACTTTTGAATAAGTCATGGTAACAAAGAAGATAAAGTACGGACAATTCGGGAAGAACTTTGTAGTATTATTTGCTTTTCTTTTCGTTTATGTCACCCCTTAATCCCACACTCCAAAAGATCACGAAACAAGCTTAAGAGAGGCAGTATTGTATAGACCACAATGCCCTATTCATTTTCTTCAGTGCAAAAACCTTCCACGCTCCAAACTAGTATGCAACCACAAATAGAATATGCTCAGATAATACAGAAAAAAAGGAGAAAATAAGACAAGGTTGAACATCTGTTATTCTGTTATGCAAACAACAATTGAAGATATGTTGCATGCACACTAGTACCATAGTTTTAGCCATAAAAAACAGTAACAATTCATACATAAATGAAGAAAAGGTGAGATTATAACCTCAAACCGATCAATAAAGAAGCCAAGCCAGAGTCTATGGGCTATTATTGCTTCCACTGGGTCCTTTTCTGGCGGTGCCTCAGGCTCACCGGCGATAAGATGTGGCCTCAATTTTGCATCTGGGCCACAGTAATTCATATCTGATGCAAACAATCCACGCTTTGTATCTATGGTCCATAGCCATGCATCAACAAGTTCCGCAAGCACAAGAGGACCTAAAGAAGGCGCAGCCGATACTAGCCATGTCCAGATGTAGATTCCAGTCTCCATTGCATCAGGGGTAGAAATATAAGCAGGACACCAACATAGAAGCCGTATAAGCTGAGAAAACCCTTCCAGATTTGCTCTAGAATCAGACACCTACATGTTACAATATAGAAAAGTAGAATTAATCCAGAATTAAGGAAACAACAGGCCACCTAGGTGCAAAAATGATCTTACCATATGATCAAGAAGTAATGCTGTAGCTTGAGAACATGTTTCACGAAATTGTGAATTATCTATTGGTTGTTTCTCCGCCGCAACAACAAAGTTCTGAAGAAGACTGACAAACTTGGAGACAAAAACTTCATCAAATGACTGATGAGGATGCACAGATTGCATGCTAGGAGGAGACATGACCATGTTTACGCCTCCCATAGTACTAAACAGCCTTCTCATACCAGCAATCTCACCAGCATGGTTGCACTTCACAGTTGCACTCACTACTGCAGTAGATAGTACTTCCAATGTGAAGTCAGGTGTTTCTTTTTTGGCTCCCGATGCTGCTGCTGCAGAGTCCATAACTGCAGGAACATTGGCCGTCCTAATACCGTTCCAATCATTCTTTCCACTACAAATACGTATCTCAGATAAAAGTGAAACAACATCTGCTGTATGCTGTGTTCTTTGTACTCCACTTGGCTTGCAAAAATTTTCCTAAAAAATGCAATCAGAACCCTAGATATATCAGGTATTGGGTGGAAAACGAAAAGGACAAGTTACAAGTATGAACTTCTTATGCCTGCATAATGATGCATGTGGCATAAGTTTGTGCTATAGACGTTTAAAAGAAAGGCTGATTTGAATGTGCGGTAATTCCTCATGGAAAATATAGAACACAAAAACAATCAGGCAGTTTCTTCTCCGACCATTTCTGTTGAGCATACATTAAGATGTGTATATCATTTGACACAACAGATGCCAACAAAGGACAGCTTTTTGTAATAAAAAATGGGATAATAAGCTACTGAACTGATGCAGTGATGCACCACTTAAGTAATCTGATGCCACTAGTGAAAGGTTATCTTCCTTATTTTCTGGCAGTAATACAGACAATGTTCCTTTATCCTACACTATATGTTATTAGAGCCACTCTGAATACTCTGTTGATTAGATAACCAGATGACTTATTTCCATTCAGTATTGGAATGGAATGTGAAACCCATATGCAATAACCAAAAGTCAAAGCACAAATTTCAGAGATTATTCTTGCAAAATGTTCAAGCAAACAACATGCAAATGCTAAAATTGTAGCAAGTTATTTTGAGTCAGCAAAATTATTTTCATAGATTTCTACTGAAACGAATGCTAACCCAAAGGAAATAGTTTCCCAGGGCATGCCATATCCAGCTAAGATAATCTGTCTTAAAAAGCAAATAGCCTCTAACAGATCACCAGGTACTCACACACAAGAAAACACAAACACAACGGTTTTGGCGGCTGGAATGACTTAGCTATTTCTGATTTTCCTCCTAGCTTTATACAGTGCTGAGAGCAACGATTGTTGTTTTTTTTTTTGAGAGAGAGAGAGCAACGATTGTGCCTGTGATAGCCTCCTAATTAGAATATTACCCAAATAAACAGCCTACTACTCCTATTATTCCATGCTCAAATTAAGCTAAACTAAAGGCTATGAACCTAGACACTAGCATGCACCTAGACACAGGATTATTTCCAACATGTCTGGCAACTGCCTCCAAAACAATAATAAATTGTGTGAGTCTGTGGTTTTGTAAGGGTTCTCACCCCCTTTTTCTCTTAATATAATGATACACAGCTCTCCTACATTTTCAAGGAAAAAACAATAAAAAAATCCTTACCAGATAGCAAGAATTTCCACTTGTTTATTACTGAAGGTAGTATCAACAATTGAAAGTTACACAGGAGGAAAAAAACAATCCAGGAGATCATTATGCATGCATGCACAGTCACACAGTTAATCAAAGTAGCAGCAGATCATGACTAATGAGCACAATTAAAGAAGAAACAAAATGTTCCAAATGAAGTCAAAAACATACTGTACAGGAAATCTAATAAAGGGGAAAGGATCTACATGATAAGCAAGCTTAACCTCAACCAGACAAGCAATCGGCAACCTTAAAATTGACAGGACAGTGACCATCTACTAACAGGAAATAAAGCATCAGCCTCACACAAACACAGAACAACACTGCTGGAACAAAAGCCTGGCTGAATAATATTGTTATTCATTAAACCTGTATAAGGCCTTGAGTGGTACACGGAGCATATGAAAGAGCACTTGTCAACCATTCCCTAGCAATCTTTTGATACAGTGAGCGTACAGTTGCAACCCAAGCAGGATCACTGACTGGGCCAGAAGTCAACTCATTGTGAACAGAAATAAGAAGTAAATCCAAGCATGAAGAGTTCCAGAGGACCTGAAAATTCAGAACTAGTCACATCAGTATCTCAAATTGATAAAATCAAAACATGACAAACCAAATGAATGGGTACCTGTGGGAACTTTTCCTTCAGCTGTGTTAACAGCTTAACACTCACATCACGAACATGCTCATCTCTCTGGGACATGCTTTTTATCAGAAAGCAAGCATGAACAGAAAGAACTGATTCTCTAACATCAGCTCCTTCACCTATGTCAGATATGCGATCCTCCTGGTCACCAAAACAACAAATATAATCAATTTGCACAGTTAGAAGTTACTATTTATATAGCTCTAAAATGGATGTCAATAAATGAATATGATGCATTGGCGATGAATGGATGATGGAGTATCTCCTAGTTAAACGAGCAAAACACAACGGAATTTCATTGTGCAAATAAAATCCAAAACAGACTGCAATTATGGAACACATGATGCATGTTGTCAGTGCCCAATTTATAAAACACTTTGTTCATGGATGAGGCATTTACTTGTGAGGCATAATTCTTTATTTCAGATCAACAAAAGTAACAACAACAACAACATAGCCTTTTGTCCCAAGCAAGTTGGGGTAGGCTAGAGATGAAACCCAAAAGAGACGAGAAACAGGCTAGAGATCAACAAAAGTAACAATTCGAAAATTTATAATGTATCCTTTTGCAATAACACATTTCCTAACAACTTGAAGCTCAATAAGAATCCTTGATATGAGCACCTACAAAAACTATCCAGACAACAGCAATGACCTCTAGTATAGATACTGTTTTCACATACAAAATTAAATTCAACAGAAAATAACAGAGTACATATTTAGGGGCTGTTTGGTAGGCGGCATTGTCCAGCTGCCTGGGTCAGGCAGCGCCCCAGGCATTCGATTTTGGACGCCTGGGGGCAGGATTACTTGCCTGGCCAGGCATAGCCTCGGAGGCCGTGGTCCAAACAGCCCCTTAAACACAATGGCAAACAGGACTTCCAGTTTCCTACATGTTTCAAAGTAATTGATGGGATACAGGATAGTGTAACACATGCCAAATATGTTCCAACAGACTGCTCAAGTGAGAAGTGTACCAGCCATGACAGCACTGTTTCAAAAGCTCTATGCGCAACTGCCGTCAAACACTGAGTTACCGCCGGTGTCAAGTTTGGAGTGAGCAGGTATTCAAATACACAACTGAAAGCACTATTTGATCTATTCAATGTAGATGTAGCCGAGAGTATGCCACCATTGCAACTAAAACGCAGTATCTCCAGGAAAGCAACTGCAAGGAGGTACGTAGCTTTTACCCCTGAAAATAAAGTAAACAGGATTAATGGATACATCAACACAATTTCATCTGCCCAGTGCCTACTGTACCACTTAAAGACTGGCACAAATATGTCAATACCAACAATCCAATCTAGTTCTAACAAGGGAAATGAATGGACAAACAATTATCTTTTGCTTTTCTTTTTGTGACCAAAAGATACTAGGTTTTCCCTGTTTAACTTGTTCCCCAACGAAATCCATTTGTAAAGAACAACATGCAACAGATAAAACGCATTAGGCATATTGAAAAATGTGAACCTGAGGGAACATGTGCGTATTTGCATGACTATTAGTCTGAAGTTTACAGACCTTATACAGAACATTATAGTTAAGGACCTACGTGCAATATACTTCATTCTACACATCAATGTATTTGAGTTGAGTTGCAATATTGTTCTTTTCTCCAGAATTTAAAAAAATGCTAAGCACTCATGAGAGGATAAAAACTGACCTGAAATAGTGTTCATTGCCGCTGCCTCAACTCGACTTCCCAAAGCAGCAGAAAGTGCAGCTCTCTGCCCCACAGCAGAATTTTCATTACCATTACCACGGCGACTACCTGGGTTGTGTAGCGCGTTCAACTCTAGCTCATCTTCAAGCCATTTTACAGAACTAACAACCTGGAATCAGGAAAGCATAAAGGCTGTTAACATTGTATTAATCACAGCAAGAATACTGGCCATTTGCATGAAGTGATGAACAGCAGATTATTAATCATAATTACCAACTTCTAATAAAAGGAGGGAGAACTTAGAATTGGTAATCCAAGAATTCTTATCAATTATTATGGAAAACATCATTATGCTTTAGCAGATGGCACTTTGAAAGTTCGAAAAGGGAGCGAGACAAGTGACTGAAGTTGTTGGAGTATATGTTAGGCCCATGAGGCTAAGGCCCATGTGGCCCATGTATGGAAACTATATAGCTACCCTTCTAGGGTTAGCCAAGGAATATAGAAAATTATTCCCCAAACATGGTATCTACAGCCAGGGGTTAGGTCTTCTCTGTTTTTCTCTTCTGCCCGCCGCCCCCTTCCTAGCTGGGCCGCCGCCGGCCACCTGGGCGCCGCCGCCGGCTTTCCCCGCCATGGACGGCCGCCCACCACCCCCTCCCTCCCTCTACTCCTTTTTCCCCCCCCATACCCCACCTTCCTGGGCGCAGATCTTGTCTGGGAATGCTCCTCCCGCCGGCGGGTCGGACCTGGCCCAGAGTACCGCCGCCGGCCAATCCCGCCTCCACCTCCCTCCTCCAGGGGCGCCGCGCCTGGGGGGCCTTCCTGGCTCCCCTGCCCCCCCTTTCCCTCCCTCTGCTGCTGGATCCAGCCGCCCCCCTCACCCTGGCACCGATTCTCTGTCCGCCCCATACAGCACTGCCGCCCTGGGAACCCCTGCTGCCCATCTCCGCATGGCTGCTGCCCTAGGGACCGTGGCTCTCTCCTCCGATCCGAACCCCATCACCAGCGCCGCCCCTGTTCTTGCTGCGGTCTCCAGTCCCGACGCGGAGGGAGCCAACACGGCTACAGGAGGCGCAGAGGAGGGTCAGGCTGCGGCTGCTGCTGCTGCTGCTGCTGCTGCGGCTGCCATGACAGAGCGGCCCGCGGACGCTCTTCACCTTCCCGGCGCCGGGCTGGACGCCGGCAACCTCGCTCCTGCCGGTGCCCAGGCCTTCCCGGCCCCGCCACTTCTTTCCCAGATCTACGCCGGACGTGATGTCTCGTCTCTCGCCGCTGCCCTCGCCGCCGCACGTGCCTCTGCCGCGGAGGGCCAGGCACGGGTGCGGGCGGCCGCCCTCGTGTGGGAGCACGAGCGCGAAGCGGCCGAGGCCCTGGCTCGCCAGATCGCCGAGGCGGAGCGGCTCCTCACCACCCCCGTGGTCCAGGACGTCGGGGCCCACTCCTCTTCCTCGCCGGGTCGCCGCGTGTCTCACACCGCCGTCCTATGGCACGACCCGGCCGATCCGCTCGTGGCTCAGCTGCACTACCAGGCGGGGGGGGTCCAGAACATTCGCCTGCTCGTTCCGGTCGTCCTCGAGCCGGAGTCGCCCTCGTACGCCCGCTGGCGGGACCTGGTCCTCCTCACTCTTCGCCGCTACGCCCTCGACGACCACGTCCTCGTCGACACCTTGGTCGCCGTCCAGACGCCGTCGTGGCTTCGTCTCGACAGTATCGTTCTCTCCTGGATCTTGGGGACGATCTCTCTGGACCTCCACGACCTCGTCCGCACCTCTCCGGACGCGCGCCGGGCTTGGCTTGCCCTCGAGGGCCAGTTCCTGGGCAACGCCGAGGCCCGGGCGCTGCGTCTCGACGCGAGCTTCCGCACCTTCGTCCAGGGTGACCTCTCCGTCGGCGAGTTCTGCCGTCGGATGAAGGGCATGGCTGACTCCCTGGGGGATCTCGGGTGGCCCGTCGAGGATCGCATCTTGGTCCTCAACGTCCTCCGGGGGCTCAGCGACCGCTACGCCCACCTCAGGACGTGGATCACCCGCCAGAGGCCCTTCCCCACCTTCCTGGAGGTTCGTGACGATCTCGTCATGGAGGAGCTCACGCAGGGCCTCCAGCCGGGCTCGACCACTTCCTCGTCCTCCTCGACGGCCCTGGCTGCTACTTCGCCGCGTCCTCCCGCTCCGCCGCGGTCGTCGGCTCCTCCACCGTCGTCTCTCCTGGGCCCTCCTCCCTCCGGGCCGAGCGGAGGTGGGGGGGGTCGTGGCTCTCGTCGTCGCCGTGGGGGAGGGCGCGGGGGTGGCCGGGGTGGTCAACCTCAGGCTCCGGCACCGTCTGGGACACACGGGGGGGCACCATGGCCTTCGTTCCAGAACCCGTGGTCCGGTCGCATCTCCATGTGGCCCTACCACACCCCCGGCGCCGACACTCGCCCACCGATGGCCATGCTCACCGGAGCTCCGCCTGGCGTTCCTTCACCGAGCGCCTTCCCTGCTACGCCGTGGGTTCCACCCTCCGGGACTCCACCGGGGTTCGCCGGCTGGGATCAGGCGGCCCTGGCCCGCTCGTTCAGCACCATGAGCCTCACACCTCCGGTCGGACCTGAGTGGATCGCTGATTCGGGGGCCACCTACCACACTACTCCTGACCCCGGTATACTTTCATCGGTTCACTCTCCCTCTTCCTCTCTTCCTTCGTCCATTATGGTCGCTAATGGTTCTTGTATTCCTGTCTCGTCTGTGGGTACCGCCGGTGCTCATGGCTCCTTTCGTCTTCCTGATGTTCTCGTTGCTCCTTCTATGGTTCATAATCTTCTTTCTATTCGACGTTTTACAGCTGACAATTCTTGTTCTGTGGAATTTGACTCTTCTGGTCTTACTGTAAAGGATTTGGCTTCCCGGCGTCCTCTGCTCCGATGTGACAGCACCGGGCCCCTTTACACCCTTCGCTTCCCGGCGGCTCCTTCGTCTTCTTCGCCGCCCGTTTTGTCAGCTGCCTTCGTCGCTTCTACTTCCTCCACTATCTGGCACCGGCGTCTCGGCCATCCTGGACGTGATGCCCTGATACAGCTCAGTCGTAGCTCTGGTCTTCCATGTACTCGAGCTCATGATGAGCAACTGTGTCATGCGTGCCAATTGGGCCGACATGTTCGTCTTCCTTTTTCTAGTTCTTCTTCTTATGCGGCCCGCATTTTTGATCTTGTACATTGCGACCTATGGACATCTCCTGTTATCAGTATTTCTGGTTATAAGTACTATCTTGTGGTTGTTGATGATTTTTCGCATTATTCATGGACCTTTCCTCTACGTGCGAAGTCTGATACGTTTACCACGCTCCTTCACTTCTTTACTTGGGTGTCCACTCAGTTCGGTCTTACCATCAAGGCCGTCCAGTGTGACAATGGTCGCGAGTTTGATAACTCCACCTCCCGAGCGTTCTTCCTCTCCCACGGTGTTCAGTTGCGCATGTCTTGCCCTTACACCTCTTCGCAGAATGGCAAGGCAGAGCGGATGATTCGCACCACCAACGACACCGTGCGCACTCTTCTGTTCCAGGCCTCTCTTCCTGCTCGCTTCTGGGCTGAGGGCCTGCACACCTCCACCTACCTTCTTAATCGCCTTCCTTCCGCTGCCTGTCCCGCTCCCACACCTCACCACGCCCTCTTCGGTACCCCGCCTCGGTACGATCACCTCCGCGTGTTTGGGTGTGCTTGTTACCCCAACACTGCTGCCACTTCTTCTCACAAGCTGGATCCTCGTTCCACGCTCTGTGTCTTCCTCGGGTACTCACCCGATCACAAGGGGTACCGATGCTTTGACCTTACCTCTCGACGTGTTCTCATCTCGCGCCATGTGGTGTTCGATGAGTCCGTCTTTCCCTTTTCCCGCACCCCTACACCTCCGGTCCCGGATCCACCCTCTCTTTTTCCCACTGACCCGGTGGTGCAGCCACCTTTTTCGTGGTCTCCTGCAGGTACCCGCTTCGCCGCGCTCTGAGCCGGCCACCGGCCCCGGTTCCCCTGCGAGTCCGGGCCCCTCGTCCTCCGGCGCGGCCCCGTCTTCTCCAGTTGGTGCAGACCCGGGGCCCTCGTCCCCCGCTTCTGCCCCAGGGGGGTCGTGCCGGTTGCCGACGCCGGATCCTGTCTCGGCACCTGCCCCGGCGCCTCCGTCGAGGTTCGCCGCGCCGGTACGAGTATACCAGCGCAGGCCACCGCCGCTCGTGGTCCCTTCTCCACCGGGGACACCGACACCGCCGCCACTGTCCCCGCCGGTCCGTGGTGCCCCGCCGGTCTACCACCCGCCGCTGCTTCACCGCCACCCGCGGCATGTTCACCCGATGGTGACACGACACGCGGCTGGCACCCTGCCGCCTCGTGCCCTCGCGGCTTCGACCGACGACGCGGTGGCCTCTCCGGTACCCTCCTCCGTCCGCGACGCCCTATTGGACCCTCACTGGCGCCGCGCGATGGAAGAGGAGTATGCCGCACTGCTCGCCAACCAGACGTGGGAGTTGGTGCCCCGGCCGCCGGGCGCCAATGTCGTCACCGGCAAGTGGATTTGGACTCACAAGCGCCGCGCGGACGGCTCTCTCGAGCGCTACAAGGCTCGATGGGTCCTCCGGGGTTTCACTCAGCGCCCTGGCGTCGACTACGATGAGACTTTCAGCCCGGTGGTCAAGCCGGCCACCGTCCGTACCGTGCTATCGCTGGCACTGGCTCGGTCCTGGCCCGTTCACCAGCTGGACGTCAAGAACGCCTTCCTCCACGGCCTCCTTACCGAGACGGTGTACTGTAGTCAGCCGGCGGGGTTCGTCGACACCACCCGTCCTGACATGGTCTGCCGGCTCAACAGGTCCCTCTATGGCCTCAAGCAGGCACCTCGAGCGTGGAACCACCGGTTTGCTGCTTTCTTGCTGACCCTGGGGTTCGTGGAGGCCAAGTCTGATACATCCCTGTTCGTCTACCACCATGGGGCCGACACTGCATACTTGTTGCTCTATGTTGATGACATTGTCCTTACCGCCTCCAGCGAGCCACTTCTCCGCCGGATCATTGCAGCTCTCCAGCAGGAGTTTGCGATGAAGGACCTGGGTGAGCTCCACCACTTCCTCGGTGTCACTGTTGAGCACCGTCCTGCTGGGCTCCTTCTTCACCAGAGGCAGTACACTCGGGATATCCTGGAGCGGGCTGGGATGTCTGATTGCAAGCCCTGCTCCACTCCGGTCGACACTCAGGGCAAGCTGTCTGAGGCTGAGGGACCACCGGTGGCCGACCCCACTGCGTACAGGAGTCTTGCCGGGGCCCTTCAGTACCTCACCTTCACCCGGCCGGACATCACCTATGCAGTTCAGCAGGTCTGCCTCCACATGCATGATCCCCGGGAGCCTCACCTCATGGCTCTCAAGCGTCTCCTCCGCTACCTCCGGGGCACACTCGACTACGGCCTCCTCCTACACCGGGCCTCCTCCACCGACCTCGTCGTCTACACCGACGCTGACTGGGCCGGGTGCCCGGATACTCGTCGCTCCACCTCCGGCTACGCCGTCTTCCTGGGCGGCAACCTGGTGTCTTGGTCGTCCAAGCGCCAGCCGGTGGTCTCCCGGTCCAGCGCCGAGGCAGAGTACCGCGCCGTTGCCAATGGCGTGGCGGAGGCCGCCTGGCTCCGGCAGCTGCTTGCGGAGTTGCACACTCCTCCTTCCCGGAGCACACTGATCTACTGCGACAACGTCAGTGCGGTCTACCTCTCCACCAACCCCATCCAGCATCAGCGGACCAAGCATGTGGAGATCGACCTCCACTTTGTCCGTGATCGGGTGGCCATGGGCGAGGTGCGGGTCCTCCATGTTCCGACGACCTCCCAGTTCGCGGACATCTTCACCAAGGGCCTCCCGTCCTCGACCTTCGCCGAGTTTCGCTCCAGCCTCAACATCACCGGTGGCTAGTTGCGTCTGTGGGGGGTTGTGTAAGTTCTTTCTTGTTGTTCAGCCTTGAACTCCGCTGCGACGGCAGTTCAGACTGCGGGGGGGTGTTGGAGTATATGTTAGGCCCATGAGGCTAAGGCCCATGTGGCCCATGTATGGAAACTATATAGCTACCCTTCTAGGGTTAGCCAAGGAATATAGAAAATTATTCCCCAAACAGAAGTAAAGCTGAACAAGATGAAATAGCATTTAAATATTCATATTGGGTGGGCCTCTTGTCCATCCAAAGCAACTGTAGACTGTAATAAATTTTTATCTGAAAAAAATTATGGTCCATGACAAATGGTGCATATCAGAAAGCATGCTGGCTGCCTGCAGCCAATATGGCTGAACCACCTTCAAAATCAAGTTCCGTGTGCAGGCCTGGTTAAAAAGTTAGATCGGGCTCATTTCTCAGTTTCATAGCAAAGGCCAAAGGGGATAAATTGAAACTTGGACAGATGGAGTAAACATGACTTTTTCCATGCAATGGAGATGGTACTGGGGTTCATTTGAACCAGCATGTAACAATAGAAGATATTTTTTACTTATGTGACCCAGTATACCTGTTCTGTTAAATGCTCCTATCCAGAAAATATGATAAAACAGACCTTTTTACTAATGTAGTATTGGTTTAGGCCAAGCTACATTAGTCCTGATGTAATTTCAACAGAACATGAAAACGACTCAATGTAGGGACTAGGGAGCATAAAGACCAATGACAAAAGTACAGAGTATGCAGGTTTAAATTAGGGAGCATAAAAACCAATGATGACTGCTCTGCCACCCTCATTCAAAGCCAGCGTTCACCTAAACACTAAATACAGTCAGTCATCCCCTGTTTAGCCAATTACAATATGGCTATCTAATTAGCCAAATGGTTGTTTAAACAGGCTAAATGGCTGTTAAAAGGAGACGGTGGCCACTGTCTAGTGTTTAAATGGGCATTTAAGCAAACAATGTTCAAAGCACAAGTTATGTTCACTAGTGCCAGGAAAGGAAGTTCAATTTTCTAATAACACAGTAAACAAACTGTTTCTAGCTCTAAGCTCTGAGTAACTTACCAGAGGAGGTGTTCCTTGCGCAATACGTTGCACTGCTACAGACCATTGGCTGTTCCACATGTATGGTCCAGCTACAGCTTGAAGGGCTATAGCACTGCTGCTTTCCATTGTACCTAATGAAGTGGAAACTGGTTTTGTAGGTGCCTCATTATTCTGTATGGGTGGAGCTAGCCCAAACAATACAATGTAGAACCAAAGGTTTCGGAATAGTTTCAATAATGATGGCTCAACAGTGGACACTGGATCAAAATCAGAACATATTTCAGCAACTGCGGGAAGTAACGGACCCATCAAATCAGCACCACTCCTGCATTAATGAAAATTAATATCAAAGCACACAATGTGTCAGTTGACTTTGTTATGAGTTATGACAAATAGACAAGTGTGAGACATAAAATCATGAGTGAAATCCACTGGAGGTCCTTGAACTTGTCCCGCGTTCTCAAATAGGTCCATTTACTTCTAAAACCAGATTTTCGAATCCCTGAACTTGTTAAATGTATCACCAAAAGTCCAAACCGGTTTTGGAACCCTGGTTTTGCACAAGTGGCATCACGCTGCCCTGCATGCCTCGTGGGCGTGCTCTGCATGCCGCTCTACCTCCCGCGCCGGCTTACCATCCCGGACATCGCTGCTGGAACACCGTGCTCGAGGCCGTAGTGGGCGTGGCCGGGGCCGGTCCTGAACGTCGTACCTCGCGGCGCTCATCTCAGCCGCTCGCGGACGGCTTCAATCTGTTGGTCGTCGCCGAGCATCTTGACGAGGTAGGCCAGGTCGTAGGTGTCGCCGGACGCCAATCACGTCAGCTCAACATTCCCGGCCCCACGCGGCAGCGCCGATAGTATCTCGGCGAGCTTCGCCCCGAATGCCGCCGAGCCGACGCCGCGCGCGCTGCATCGAAGGACGCTCTACAACCGGAGGAACACCATAGACTGGGTGGCATGGCGGTCGTGGCGTTGTTCGTGCTCGTCTCCGTCGAAAGTTCGAACCTCATGTGGGGCAGGGCCGGCTGCGCCGCATCCTCGACCTCGTGTGGGGCTCCAAGCTGCCGCCGAGATGCTCCGCCAGTGCCTCCCGTTCTTCCGCAGCGCCATGTTACCGCCGCGCCGCCAAGTCATGTCGTGCCTCGCGTACCCGCTCGTCACCCATGGCATTGCCGAGCCAGGGCTGCTGGCTTTGCGTGCTCCTGTTTTTGCACGCGTCTGTTTGTAGCGCGCAGCTGCCGACGGCCGCGCTCGCCCTGCCGCTCGCGTGCATGCCATCCCTCACCGCGCATGTGTTGGTGCTCATTGTTAGAGATGTGTGTATTTTATATTTTCATATTGCACAAGGGTGCTTCTGCATATTGTACATGTACATATGGTGGCCTTTAGCCCCTTTCAGAAGTTAAGTTGTATTCTATCATGGTACCGGAGCCCAGGTTCTAGGGTTAGGTTTAGCCGCCGCCGTGCTCGTTCTGTCATGGCCGCCGCCATGCTTGCCTGCTCCGCGTAGCCACCGTCGTGCTCGTCTGCACGGCCTCTTGCGCGCTCGCCGCCGGGGCACCTGGAAGGCCTCTGCTCCCGCGTGTGCGCGCCCGCTCGCGGTGGCCTGCGTCGCCTCGCGCTCGCCGCCGGGGCACCTGGAAGGCCTCTGCTCCCGCGTGTGCGCGCCCGCTCGCGGTGGCCTGCGTCGCCTCGCGCGGGGGCCTCTCCTTCTGGGCGTGTACGCCCGCTCGCGCCCCGCGCGGCCACTCGTGCCCGCGTGGCCGTCCGCGCCGCCTCGTGCAGTCCCGCGCGGCTTCCTGCCCGCGCGACGCGCGGCCACCTCCTCTCCTCTGCTGGTTTTTCTCTCCTCTATTTCTTCCTCCTCTGCTTTCTCCCGGTGCACGTCTCTGGTGGTCGACGAGCACGCCCACCCACGACGTGCTTGTGTCACTCCGCTCTGCTCTGTGCACGGCTCGGCTCTACTTTTCTCTGCTCTGTTCTCTTGTGAACTGCTCTGTTCTTCTTCTCTATGGCATCTCCTTCTGTTCCTCCTTCTGGTGGTGCTCAAATTCCACGTTGTCCAGTGATTTTTGATGGCACCAATTATCATGAGTGGGTCCCACATATGCGGTGGCATATGCGTGGTCTCCGACTTTGGGAGTTTCTCAGTGGTGAGCTACCTTGTCCAGTCTTGCCTGATCGTCCAGTGCAGCCGGTGATTCCTCCAGGAACAGCAGAAGATGAACAAAAGAAGTTGCGCGAAGCTTATGACGATGATATGGCCTCCTATATGTCCCATTTTCGGGCATATCGGACTTGGTTAGATGAAGATGCTCGTGCTGGGGCTGTTCTTGTTGCTAGTATGGAAAAACATCTGGCTGGAGAAGTTATTCGGCTTGATCATGCTGCTTAGATGTGGGCCTTTCTCCGCCAGCACTATGAGCCCTCTGGTCAGTCCACTTACATTGCCGCCTTACGTCAAGAGCAGTTGTTACAGCAGGGTGACAGTTCAGTTGAGGATTTCTTCCGACAGCTATCTGCAGTATGGCGTGAGCTTGACACTCTTAGTCCTCAGTTGTCTCCGGACACTTGTGATTCCTGCAGAAAGCAACAAAGCCACCTTGAGCTTCGTCGCACCTATGACTTCCTGACTCGTTTACGTGTCGAGTTTGAGCCTCTTCGTGCTCAGTTACTTGCTCGTGAGCCGTGTGTCCTTGATGGAGGCTCTTGCTGCTGTTCGTAATGAGGAGACTCGCCTTCGTTCTGCTGGTCTAATTCACTCGACATCCTCCTCAGTTCTGGCATCCTCAGTTCTGGCAGCTCGGTCTGGAATTCTTGGTTCTTCTCCCAAAGTGCCTGCTTCAGCAGCATCTGGTGGTCCTGGAACTCGTAGTTCAAGTGGCCTTCATTGTAATCACTGTCACAGAGATGGACATGATGAAGACCACTGTTACAAGAAGAAGCGACAGGCTCAGTCTCGCCGAGGCGGGCGTCCCTCGCAGGCTCAGTCTCAGCATACTGATACACAGCAGGAGATCCTCATGTTACTTCGTCGTCTTGCTGTCTCTGCACCTACTGGAGTTACTGGTTCTGTCACTGCTGGAGCTGCAGCTTCTGTCACTGCTCAGTCTCCTAACCCAGCACTCTCTGCTGCTACTTCTCAGTCTTCTATCGAGAGACCACCATCCACTTCAGGTATCTTGCCATGGATTCTTGACTCTGGTGCTTCTTTTCATATGACGCCTGATCGTACCCGTCTTTCTTCTATTTGCTCTCCTTCCATTCCTCTTACTGTTCAAACTGCGGATGGCTCACCTCTTTCGGTTGTTGGTCGTGGCACTCTTTCATCTTCTTCTTTTCATGTTCCCAATGTTTCTTATGTTCCTAACCTAACTATGCAACTTATTTCTGCTGGCCAGCTCACCGATCATGGTTGTCGTGTTATTTTTTATTCTGATTCTTGCCGTGTTCAGGATCTCAGCACGGGTCTCCTGGTTGGTACTGGCCCTCGCCGCCGTGATTCTCAGCGTCTTTGGGAGCTCGATTGGCTTCGTCTTCCTTCCGCTGCCTCTGTCAATCTTGTGGGCTCTGCTTCTCCTGCATCGGCTTCTTCCTCTTTTGCTCAGTGGCATCATCGCTTGGGACATCTATGTGGTTCCCGGCTGTCCACCCTTGTTCGTCGTGGTGTTTTGGGAAATGTCACTGGTGATGTTTCATTAGATCTGTGTCAGGGTTGTAAGCTTGGCAAACAGATTCAGCTTCCATATCCCTCTAGTGGATCTGTGTCACGGCGTCCTTTTGACCTTGTTCATTCAGATGTATGGGGTCCTGCACCTTTTGTTTCAAAGGGAGGTCATCAATATTATGTCATATTTATCGATGACTTCTCTCGCTTCACATGGGTGTATTTCATGAAACATCGTAATGAGGTGTTATCTATATATAAGACATTTGCTCGAATGATTCGCACTCATTTTGATGCTCCTATTCGTGTTTTTCGTGCTGACTCTGCTGGAGAGTATCTATCGGGTGCTCTTCGCCAATTTCTTTCTGAGCAGGGGACACTTTCACAATTTTCTTGTCCTGGTGCGCACGCTCAGAATGGTGTTGCTGAGCGCAAACATCGCCACCTTCTTGAAACTGCCCGTGCTCTTATGATTGCTTCTTCAGTCCCACCTCATTTTTGGGTTGAAGCAATCTCCACTGCCACCTATTTAACTAACATTCAGCCCTCGTCCGCTCTTAAAGGTGGTATTCCCTATGAGCGCCTTCTTGGACATCCACCTGATTACTCCAGTCTTCGCCTTTTTGGATGTTTGTGCTATGTTCTTCTTGCTCCCCGTGAACGCACTAAACTGACCTCTCAATCTGTTGAGTGTGTTTTCTTAGGCTATAGTGCCGAGCACAAGGGCTATCGTTGTTGGGATCCGGTTGCTCGTCGTATGCGGATCTCTCGGGATGTTACTTTTGATGAGTCTCGCTCCTTCTATCCTCGACCCTCCTCTGATGTTTCTCCTCAGGCCCTTGTTGAGCCTCTGTCCTTCTTGACTTTTCCTGATACACCTATCTCCACTATGCTTCTTCCTCCACCATCTTCATCATCTCCACCTCCTTCACCATCTCCCCCGCTGCCCTCTGAGCCGCCTTCACATGCTCCTAGGTCCATTTATGATTTCAAACCTCCTGTGATTCACACCTACAGTCGTCGTCTCCAGGATCCCTCACCTCCTGTTGAGTTGTCTTCTGATGTTTCATCTCCTATTGAAACATCCTTGGTTGAGGATTCTTTCTCTCAGCCCTCACGTTATAATCTTCGCGATCGTGGCTCGCTGAAACCTGTCGATCGGTATGGTTTTGCTGGCACCGTCCTTTCTGAGCCGACCACCTACCATGATGCCCTTTGTCATCCAGAATGGCAACATGCCATGGCTGAGGAGATTGCTGCTCTCGAGCGCGCTGGTACTTGGGATCTTGTTCCTCTGCCTTCTCATGCTCGTCCTATCACATGCAAGTGGGTCTATAAGATCAAGACTCGCTCCGATGGCTCTCTCGAGCGTTACAAGGCCCGTCTTGTTGCTCGTGGTTTTCAGCAAGAGCATGGCCGTGACTATGATGAGACATTTGCTCCTGTGGCACACATGACCACTATTCGCACTCTCCTTGCTGTGGCCTCTGTTCGTGCTTGGTCCATTTCTCAACTTGATGTCAAAAATGCCTTTCTTAATGGTGAACTCTGTGAGGAGGTCTACATGCAACCACCTCCTGGGTATCTTGTTCCTGATGGCATGATTTGTCGTCTTCGTCGCTCTCTTTATGGTCTGAAACAAGCCCCTCGTGCTTGGTTTCAGCGATTTGCCTCTGTGATCACTGCTGCTGGTTTTTCTCAGAGCGATCATGACCCCGCCTTGTTTATTCACGCCTCACCTCGTGGTCGCACTCTTCTTCTTCTTTATGTTGATGACATGCTTATCACTGGCGATGATTCTGAGTATATTGCCTTTGTCAAGGCACGTCTCAGTGAGCAATTCCTTATGTCCGATCTTGGTCCTCTTAGTTGCTTTCTTGGGATTGAGGTTTCTTCCACCTCTAATGGCATTTATTTGTCTCAAGAAAAGTATATTCAAGATCTTCTTGCTCGCTCCTCCCTCACTGACCATCGTACTGTCGAAACTCCCATGGAGCTCAATCTTCAGCTTCGTGCCACTGATGGTGAACCTCTCCCTGATCCCACTCGGTATCGTCATATTGTTAGGAGCCTTGTCTATTTGGGTGTGACCCGTCCTAACATTTCTTATGCTGTTCACATTCTTAGCCAATTTGTTACTGCTCCCACCCAAATTCACTATAGCCATCTTCTTCGGGTTTTGCGTTATCTTCGTGGGACCATTACTCGTCGTCTATTCTTCCCGCGCTCTAGCTCTCTTCATCTCCAAGCCTACTCTGATGCTACTTGGGCTAGCGATCCCTCTGAACGTCACTCTCTCTCTGCCTACTGTATTTTCCTTGGTGGTTCTCTCATTGCTTGGAAGACTAAGAAGCAGACCGCGGTATCTCGTTCGAGTGCAGAGGCGGAGTTGCGAGCTATGGCTCTTGCTACAGCAGAGGTTACTTTGGCTCCAATGGTTACTGGAGGATTTTGGTGTTTCTGTTTCTGTGCCCACTCCACTTTTGTCGGACAGTACCAGTGCCATCAACATAGCTCGTGATCCGGTGAAACATGAGCTCACCAAGCATATTGGAGTTGATGCATATTACACTCGGGCTCAAGTCCAAGATGATGTGATTGCTCTTCGCTATGTGCCCTCAGAGCTTCAGTTGGTCGATTTCCTCACCAAAGCACAAACAAGGGCTCAACATCGTTTCTTTCTTTCCAAACTCAGTTTTTGTGATCCACCCTGAGTTTGATGGGGGGTGTTAGAGATGTGTGTATTTTATATTTTCATATTGCACAAGGGTGCTTCTGCATATTGTACATGTACATATGGTGGCCTTTAGCCCCTTTTAGAAGTTAAGCTGTATTCTATCACTCATCACGTCAGCCACCGTCGCCGCCTACCCAGCTAGCTCGAGCACACTGCGGACGACATCAGGCACTACGCGTACTAGGCATACGTCGCCACGCTACTCCTCGCCCTAATCACAATCAGCCGCTGCTCGCCACCGTGTGCTGAGACGTCGTCACCGTCGTCATCAACAGGCGGCTGCGAGTAGAGGGTGTATGCGCTCTCTGTGTTCATCCTCGTGCTACTGCCGCCCCTGCGCAATGCTCACTTGGGTGCTCCTGCTGCTGTGCATGTCTGTAGGTAGCGAGCGGCTGCCGATGGCCACGCTCGCCATGCCACTCGTGCCAGCCATGTCGGCATCCAAGGCGGTGGAGTTGTCGTCGCGTGCTCGCCAAGACACGAACGCGCGGAGCCGGAGTCAGAGCCGCCGCAGCGCCCGTGGGTGGCCCTCGTCTCTACCCCCTCAGCACGGACGTCGAGCACGACCCTCAACGGCCCTCCTGCCTGGTGCGGCGCAAAGCTTCTATACCGATCGAAAGCCATAGGTGGTAGAATAGAAGAACGAAGCCTAGGTTCTTGTCTCGGCTCCACGAAGCTCAACGATGGGGGCAGATGGAAGAGAACAGGGTCGACCACACCTTTCCCCAGCGAGAGCAGCGTGACACCTCGTGTGCAAAACAAGGGTTCCCAAACCGGTTTGGACCTCTGGTGATACATTTAGCAAGTTTAGGGACATGAAAATCTAGTTTTAGGAGTACATGGACCTATTTGAGAACACAACACAAGTTCAAGGACCCCCAGTGGATTTCACTCTAAAATCATGTAAAACAAGTGAAGAAATGTACAAAATCATGCAACACACAGAACCAGATGATAACAGGTAGTAACATGAGTAAGTTCCTCAATCTGCATATTAACCGTTTACTCTTCATTTGGAAGCTAACAAGACAGCCTTTTATATCTTTCGGTTGTCAAAGGCTAAGGTGGATGTCCTTAGAGCTTGTCTTGGATTAGAATCTAGACATCATGTGGAACTTTCTTTGAAAAGTCAAACTCGCATTTACTTACTACTTTGTGGTTTTGCTAACCTCAATATATAGATCTAGCAAAGATCACCATAATAACTTGGCGTGCTAGAAAACAGAACATATTCATTGAAAAGTATTCATGCAAAATTACAGATGAACAAAGAAATGTGCTCAGGATTGTTCATTCACAAAGCTTACATAGATAACGATCTAATCAATATTATATCTCTGCCTTCAAACTTTTATCATAGTATGTTGGTTGAAGTAACAAAATTAACACAATCATTTATATGCCAAATCTACTCATGTCATTTTTATGTGATCAACCAAAATATTTTCAAGGTGACTGAAACCAGGCAGTACAGTTCTGGAGTGGAGAATGTAAGATGTGGTGCAATGGCAGCAATGCACATTACCACAGGCAAAACTATAGCCTGCAAAGGTGGCCCCAAGGCAAAGCAGCAGCACCTCGGTGGCAACAGATGAGGGCAGTGATTTGGTATGTCTCAGGATTTGGTATTAGTTGCATGCAGATCTCACTGATTGGTATATGCACATCATATGGTAGTTTCTATCTTAATAGGGGCCCTATGCCTGTTTAAAAGTCTGTCATTATATTCATTAAGCAAGAGTTGATCAAATAATTTGTAGTTTCCCTCTCTTCTCCAACTTGCCTCAGCCTAGGTAGATACCATGGGAGAAGATACCCTCTGGATTTACACCCAACCTTACACATAACAAGTTTAGAGAATCGTTTTAGGCGAGAGGTAGCAATTCATAAGATTTTTTTTCCCACTCTGACAGAGATAGCAGTAATTAGAGTTAAGATCGATCACCATCCATAAATTGTTGCTTTCATACAAATAAACTCAGGCACGCAAATTAGACTGCAGACATAACAGGAGTTTGTTTGCATCCAGCAATTAGTATATAGGCCATTTTTTAAGACCTAATGATATTTGAGCTCCATAGAAAACGTACATGACACATAGAAACTAACAGCACAACATCTCTTACCTCCCGCTTTTAGATTCAGCAACTAGCCCCACATCTGAGCACAGAGACAGTAACCTATGACGATAATCAGACCTGAGTTTTGTGCTTGTGAGGTTGGAAGCAACAAGCAGAAAGCCTGCAGGAAGAGTCTAGAATGTTGTTTGGCATAGTTAGCATGGAGCATTGAAAAGAAGTCAAAATCACACTTCATAAGATAAACATGTAGAATCAATTTTTTACAGAACTCATCACACACCTCTGTTCGCTCAGCTGTTGCTTCCGACGGCACTGTATTGTTTTCTGAAGCCCCTAGAGCTTTAACTTTGTCAAGATAGCTCCTTGTCATCAAGACAATACTCTCACGATATGATTTTTCAAAACCCAAGCACGCAACACGAGATATTGCATCTAATAACTGCAATATTGTAACCAAGTGAGTGCCAAAAAGAATGCCTTTGTTTAAAATGCGAAGTAACAAGGAAAAAAACAAAATTGTAAGGCCAAAATATGTAACTGAGTAGAGACAAAGTGTCATACTCGTAAACGCAATGAACTTGGAGATGAAGCATCACCCTCTTCTAGATGTTCAATGAAAAGGGGTAAAATCATGTCCACAACTTCCCATTTTTTCAAGCAAACACATAACTCAGCCAGAAGGCGTACGACATTAAGTCGAATAACTGGAACTGCCTCTTTTCCTTTGCCATCCTGGAACAGATTGAGTCAAGTAAACAACCAAGACAGAAATCTAACTAATGCTACTGCAATGCATATGTTTGGTCATTTCAAGTAGTAAAGTGAGGTCATAAAATCTGCCAGCAGCTGGTAAGGTTAATTCTGCGACAGAACAAATGTCCCAGTCCAAACCATAGAAGTGAAGTTAACTTTCAGAATTATCTCATGCCAACCATAATCAATTTAACAATCTGAATTGCTGTGCTTGCAATCTGCAACCATGCATAACGAGATGGACAAGAGTGTGCTGGATCTGCTACAGCAGATCGAATTGTCCAAATCAAAACAAAGACCAACTACATGATAGCTACTCTGCTGGCAGCTTGAAATTTTGTAAAACTGGAAAACATTATCGTAAAATGAAGCCCACAAATGCATCAGGTCACACCACTGAAAGTATCAACAGATGTTACAGATGGCATTCTAGAGCAGCATGGTATTTTCAAATAGTTAAAGAGTGCTGCATTTTTAGCAAATTTACATAATTATACATGAGTTGGTCCATCTATCCATTCACACAAAAACTTTGCGCTATCAGAACACTTCTGCTTAAAATCGGATGTTCCATAATCACTCAAGGATCATGGTATAACAAAGTGTTGTTTTAAATACACCCTACAAGCCAGATTTCTGTATTGGAATATCCAAAAAGATCTCGAACGAACTATGGCATGCCTAAAAATGAAACAATGACTGGGATTGCACCGAGAAAAATATTTCACGGAACGTGCAAGAGCAGCATCTAGTTACGTTGATTTGTGGGTGCTGTCATAATTTATAGTACAGAAAAGATCCTGGGTCACAGGCTCACAGCAACTCTTCCTAGACCACAAAAATTCCATGAGCTAACTAATAAGTGACAAGGGGAATACCTCCTCCTCATAATCATTCCGCTCACGAACATAAGCAGCTAGACGCATAATGAATGTGTCAACAAGGGCCCTATCCTTTGTCCAGCCAAACTCTATGATCTCACAGCTCAACTTCACCACTGCTTCAAATAGAGCCCCAGGGCTACTGCCTGCCATGTCAGCCTGCATCAAAATAATGATTTCATATTAAACCACACCCCATGAGCACAGAAGTTTCTTAGTCCAAGCAAGACACATGCCTGCGAACACGTGCTCACAACAAGCGGTTTTAAGGGAATCAAAAGCACCGGCAGGAGTTGGCCCCCGCGTGAGACAGTTATCTGGCTGATCCCATTGAGCAGTGTACAAAATAGGTCCTCACATATCTTCAGTTTCCGCCAGGAAGACAGGATGCATGACTTGGTAGCCTCGATGAACCAAGCTAGAGTCTGCTGGAGCATATCCTTCGAAGACTTGCTATCAGTATCCATGGTGGAAACACTTCGCACTAGCACCACCACTGCAGCTTGGCAACACATCAATTTGGTGTTTATCCTTGCCCTCAGCTGTGCACCCTGCTCCCTCCAGTCACGCTTTCTAATCTGCAAGCCATCACCACAACAATGAGCAAAGCACAACAAGCATCAACACATTGAGGCACAAACGAAGGGAAGAATCTCACCTTGAGGAAATCCGTGAGTGATCGGACCTGTCGTGCAGCAGCATTCCTGACCTTCCCAACCTGCTCGGTCTCAAGCCCACCCTCGCCCCCAAGCATATGTACGATCAGCCTGAATGCGACTTCCTTCCGCTCCAGCTCATCGACCTCCTCCTCCTCGAACCTCCGCACCACCTCCTTTACCCCTCCGTTCTCCTCGCCCGCCGCGTCCTCCCCCTTCCCCTTGGCCCTGGTCGGCGCCTCCTCGGAGCCAGGAAACTCAAGGAGCAGACGTGCAGCGATGGGCGCGGCATCCGCAGGGAGGAGCGGCAGGGGTGCCGCGGCGGCGGCAGCGGAGAGGAACGCGCGGGCCAGCGGCACGGAGGCCGGGTCGGCGACGTCGAGCGCGGCGAGGACGGCGGCGGATAGCGCAGCAGAAAGGGCGGGGGAGGATGGGGCCGCGGCGAGGAGCGGGAGGAGCCTAGAGAGGAACGGCGCCGGGGCGAAGGACTGGGGCCAGAAGGCCGGCGAGAGAAAGGCGTGGGACGCGAGGAAGGATAGGAGTGGGGCCGGGGGCGCCGCATCGCCTCCGGCACCGGCTCCGCCCGCTGGGAGGAGGCGCGCCAACGCGAGGAGCGAATGGAGGTGCGCCCTCGACGCACGCTGCGGGGCTGCGGCGGCCGGGGCGGCGGCGCAGCGGGAGGAGAGCCATGCGAGCTTGTCGGCGAGGAGGAGATCCGGGTGCGCGGCCACCAGGTCGCAGAGCTCGTTGAGCGCCTCCATTCCGGGGGCGGGAGGGGTCACCGCGGCGGCAATGCGGTGTCAGATCATGTGGCAGATCGGTGGACGGCGACGCGGGCGGGGCGGAGATGCGCTCCTCCCTCCCTCCCCCTTGGTTTTTCCGTTCCACTGACGCGAGAGCAATTGGTGGAGCCGAGGACGGGGGGAAGGGACAGGGTCGGTGGACGGCTCGCGTTAATTTTCTCGGTTGACTCGGCCGCCGAATGTTTTGGGGCCGGGCGGCAGCCTGAGACAGCCAGGCAGGCAGGGGAAACGAAGAAGAAAGGCACGCGACGCCACGCGACGTCGATGGCTCAGTGCGATTCCCCGCCCCGGGCGCGCGGTGCGGTCGGGAGGAGGACGACGCGAGACGGGGAGAGGAGGAGGGCAGTTGCGGCCTCGCGGTAGCCTGTCACGATTTTGACGCTGCCGGTGGTGGTGTCTCACGGGGTGCATTGATGATGATGCTGTCCAATGTCCACGGAGGAGTTTTTTATTAAAAAAAAGAAAATGTCCACGGAAATGGTCTCTCCCGACGTATACAAATCTTGATTATTTCTGTTTAGAGCAGATCGAGAAAATTTAGAGTATGTGCTGAATTTAGTCTGTACCAGAAGTACAATCTAGTCCATAAACATACGTAGTGCATTCATATTTGGTCGTATTACATAGATAAGCCGCATCCAATAAAACTGTGTTTGTTTATGTTTTATTGCATACTAGCAAACATGTCCGTGCGTTGCAACGGAAAAAAAATATCAAATGCAGTCATGTAAAACGATGATAGCGAGTACTTCGTTACTATTTCCTTCCTATGAAATTTAAGACCTCTAGTCTATCTTAGGATAACCATGACATCTACAATATAAGTTAAAATTGGTAATAATATGACTGTGTCCAATGAACTTGTATGAAATTAATACAAAATACACCATTTAGATGTAAATATATCATAATTGAAAAAATTATACTATCCATGCATTTCTATAGTTAAATATTTAGTTTCGTCATTTTCTTCAAAGGACCATAAAAATCCATAGTTGAAATCTCTGATTAAAGTTGGCGAGGAGTTAGTTGCTAACGTGTCAAGAATTCTGGTGCTTATAACAGGAGACCTCTCCATTTTTCACATGGCATCTCTCGTCGAGGATTGCAGATATGCATTTATTTAGACGTGATTAGAAAGTAAATTGATCAAGATCTCAGCTCACTGGTTGATTAGTTAGACCATCGAGTAATCTAGAATTTAATAAAATAGGTTTTGTTCTTTTTTTTTATTGGAAAATAGGTTTTCTTTGTAGTAAAATCATAAATCTACATAAAGGGCAATGGTTCAAATAATAGTGTTGTGTTTATTATTTGTTTTTAGTTTATTTGAGAAAAAACAAAAACTATCGTAGTTAGGAGAAGATTTTGGGAAAAATAAGACCGAGCAGATGCACAACAAAGAAATGCGCGGGCCAGACAAAAAAACTTGCAGATTAAAAAAATTTAAAAACACCGTAGCTAAACTTGCGGACAGGAACATTAGGAACGTGAGGATAAAAAGGTTGTATATTTGCTTAATTTTTACTTTTATTTTTCATTTCTATTTAGATTAAGATTATGATTCAATATCAAACACGATCAGGTCTATTTAGCTCTTCATTCTAAACCGCGTTGAAGTGGATTGCCTTATACATACTAAGTGGGACGGACGGTCATTACGGAGTTGGACACGGATGGATGGACCGGACCAAAAGTTGAGGAGAGAAATTTTGCCTCTTTAAAACGGACGTTGCCCATCGTGCGTGAGCTAGAATACTTGTGCTCAACCGTATTTTAATTAAACACTAATAAGGCCCATAATAAATAATATCTGCACTAAATTATTTGTCCCGTATGGAAAATCAAGGAGAGATTGACTCGGTTTAATTAGGTGGCTATTATCCCGTATGGAAAATCAATGAGAGATTGACTCGGTTTAATTAGATGACTTGTCTATATCTATTGTAATAATAAAGAGACAATGCGATTAATGTTTTTCAATTTAAACTAAGGGGGTGTTTGGTTTGAGGAGTTAAAGTTTAACAAACACTGTAGCACTTTCGTCTTATTTGACAAAAAGTTTCCAATTTGGGACTAATTAGGCTTAATAGATTCGTCTCGTAAATTACTCCTAATCTGTGCCGACGTGCATGCATTTAGTCTACATTTAGTACTCCATGCATTTGAGGGAACATTGATGTGATGGGAGTTAAACTTTAACAAAACCAAACCAAACACGCCCTAAGAAGAGTGATGTTACCCTATATCGTGTGCATATAATAAAATTTGTCAAAATAATATTCAGCATATATTGTACTTAACCTTGATACACGTGTGGCATATTAACTGCTAGTACTTAATGTTTTGGACTTTCGGACAATGGGGGCTGCAGCTCGTAAACGAAAAAGGACCGTAGGCGGAAACACATGCCGTCTCAGTTTTAAACTCAGACACACGGCAGCGAAGCAAAGTTGGACATGCAAGATTATAGAAACCGGACAAAAAAAAAGATAATATATATTAGAATTGAACTTATTGTTGCACGCGAGTTGTTTTTATGAGTCCAGGTCACATGCATGACCTGATCAATTCATTTTGGAATCGGATTCCATGTTATGCTAGATAAGAGATATTCTAATTCGTATGAGCACGACTTATTATATATATAAGTCCGGATAAAAGAAACTTTTCATTGTCTGGTAGTTAGAGGGAGACAAACACCACGGACCAAAAAATAGAGGGTGAGAAATTTTGCTTCTTTATTATTAGTTATAGATAGTCACCTTTCATAGATGTCTCATATACTCCCTCCGTATCGGATTTAGAAGTCGTTTTGGACAAGGTTTGGGTCAAACATTAGGAATATAAATCATTAATAACTTTTAAGTTGTTAAGTTTGCAAATGTAAAAATTATATGAATAGATTTGTCTTAAAAAATACTTTCATAAAAGTATACATATATCACTTTTCTATAAATATTTTTTTATATAAAAACAAGATGTCAAAGTTGCGTTTTGGAGACCGTGTCGCTGTCCTAAACGACTTCTAAATCCGATACGGAGGGAGTATGTAGTAAATAGAAAATATGTATAAATATTTTATTTCTTATGTCCACCAACTTACGGAAATATGCATTGTCTAATACGGCAAAATATGGGATATTAGCTAACGATGCATTGGCATGCTTTGAGCAACGTGGAAGCCACTAAAAGAGCATCGGTAGATAATCAGACATGGACAAACTGCACTACACAAGGCTAAATACATGCTAATGAAGTTTTTCTCTCCGCTCCTCCGTGCACAATGGAGTTGCTCTATACAGATCTAATTTGATAGAGTTCCCGCCCTCCAAATCAGTAGCGGATCTAGCTCACAATCTATTGATGTCACTTCTACTACATTATGGCTTAACTTTACATGAGATCATCAATTTGCTATAGAAATCATAGCAAATCATTGCTGTCACATGACAGCAGTGAACAGGGCTGGCTCCGCCCCTGCTCCAAATACCATAGCTTTAGCTTGTTCCGTGTCGAAACGTTCTCTTATGCTCTCCATTTTTTCACTACATATGGGGGTGGAAAAAACCTGCTCCCCATAACTATGGGTGCGTTTGGATCGTATCCACAACTCGCAGCGCTAGCTTCTAGCGTGCCGCAACGCTATGGCTGTTGTTTGCTTCACGCCTCAGCCTAGGCGCGCCACAATCCTCCATGTTGTTTTGCAATTAAAATACACGCCGCAGTTCGTCAAAAGTGCGGCGGATGATTCGTCCGCCTCACTTGCGGCACGCCGCTGTTTAGCGCCATTAGCCGCGGAAGCAAACCAATCGGGGCCAATGTGCCTTGCTCCACCCTTCTCATCCATGCTCTGTGCCTCTCCGCTGTGTTGTGGCCCTTTCCACCATCCTTTCAGCTGCTCCATGCAGCCCTTCTCCCTACACTGCACCGCATCGTGCCTCTTCGCCAAGCCGCGCTCCTTTCCAGCACCCTCTCAGCTGTTGTGTGTGACGTTTTTTTCCTAGGTTACATCTCCCTCTCCGCCTCTCGCCGCGCTACACTGTGCCAACCCTCTCCCCTGCGCTGCACCACAGGTCCACAACCTTCTTTGCAAAGCTCGTCTCCAGCTTGCTCCTCTTTGTCGCCCATGGACCTCTCCACCGAGTTCATCTTCCCCGTGCAGACCTATGGCTGATATCAACGAGGAGCCCTGCCAAACACTTAATCGAGTGGAGTGGGAGGGAGTGAGAGCGGTCAGGAACTCTACAAAACTAACTCATATGCTCTTGTCTACTACTTTGGGCTCGAAGATTAAAGTGTAGTTCTATAAGAGCAACTCTACCGGATTGTGAAAAAAAATAATCCTCTATAATTGGTTCAAGGGAATCGAGAAAACATTATGGTTAAGGGGATGGATGTTCCAGCAAATAAGAAAAATTGTCTCCTATATAGAACTGCTGTGTTTCAGGATGAGAACAGATTCAGTACCTGCAGAATTGCACGCCTCGACTTGAAACGCGCAGCGAAAGCAAGGCTTTATCATCACCAAGATTCCAGGTACATTTCGTACAAGATCAAATGATAAGGAGTACTACTTGGTTATTGTTACGATTGTATCTCTGAAGTTCGCTTAAAGCAATTCGTTGTTGGTAAATCTGCAGCCGTTGTTGACAACCTGACGAGTAGAACACTCGCATTGGAGAGCGAAAGAAAGAAGCCGTTCCTGTACGTCGGAGTATGCTACTTCCGGTTCCTGCTGTGCCGACTGCCAACATGATTCAGTGATCGTAGCAACTGACGAATTTGATCTGTTTCTTCCCGTTTCCAAGGCTCGCTTGGTTGCCGTCTTGGAGGAGCACAAGCAACAGGAGGCGTCTCAGGGTAAACAAACATTACTGCAATTGTATCGTTTGACACCTGCGAGAAATGCAAAAGAACAGCACTCACAAGAATTCTGAATAATGAACCTGAAAGCGGTGATTTCCATGGCGCAGGAGCAGAAGAAGCTGCGCACCCTGCTGAGAGGGAAGGAGGCGATGCCACACCTGAAGCGGCCCGCCAGCAGCTTCGGCAGGGCAGCCAAGCCCTGCAACGTGACGCGGGCAGGTTCGAGTCCTCCACGCCGTCCGTGCGCAGCGGCGTCCTCCGGTGGCGCCAGCAATAGCAGTGGGTGGTGCGAGTGCAACGGAGCTCATCAGGCCATGTTCGTCGGCCCGCGGAGGCAGGACAGTGTGGCGAGTTCTTCAAGGGCGCGAGGCGGATCTAGCGCCGCCGTTCAACTACGCGTCGCCGTGTCCAAGGGCGGCAGCATGCGTGTCCTCGTCGCTGGCTGTCCTAAACTCACATGCCGAAACCGGTGTGCACATATTGTACCATTGTAATTTAGGCATACGGTGGCACTGTCATTTATATGACTAGGCAGAAATATAAATAATATAAAGATATGAACAATTAAGAATAAAAACAATTAAGAACATTTACAAGAGAACAGATAATTATATCATTGTAGTATTTTACCTAGAGTATTATCAGGTTGTCATTTATAATTTTACCACTAGGAAGGTCTAGCTAAACTTCTATCTAGAGTATTGATAAACTTTATATTCATGATAAAGAAAGTAAACCAATGTTATGCCTTCTTACTCAATAACAGGGATAAGTCACATGATAATATATATATATAAGTTATATGTCAAGCTACTACAACTAATAATCATCATCAAGTAATACTACCATATGTCCCAACCACAATGGAGCCATGAACAGGAAAAGTTGAGTTTAAAAACCTCTGATATACGAATATATCCTTAACCAGACAATACTGCTCTACCAATAATCCATTGCACAGGGAAGGACTATAAAGGACTCAATGAGCCTATAAAAGTCACACTCACGATCTACCACACGACCCTAAACAACTGGAGGCATTCACAGATATACAAAGCATCTAAGCACCACAGTTACATAATGTATACCACTTATCTTGTGGCCAAATAGACGAGCGCTATACGAACATGTGATCGAACTAAATAACAACCTAACTATACTAGAATTGAAGTAGACAATGAACGATGCATTCAAGAACATAATAAAGATGAAGAATAATGTTAACATTGTAATAATTGTGCAAAGACAGAATTACAATAAGAGCGGAGAACTAGAACATTACCAAAACTCTACGCTCGTCAATGATCGGGAATCCAAGCTAGGTTGACTCAACTTGACGTCCTCTAGACCTGATCTAACTATGCTAAAGCTATAAACTAGAGGAACTCTGATGATCTAGAATTTCTGGCTTCGGATGAACTGATCTTCAAATGACTTGATGCCTTCAGGACGGGTCTGCCCCTGTATTTTATACCCCGGTGGGACGCACGCGAGCTATTGGATCAAATCGACTTCACGTAGGGGTAGGATTGATCCTCAAGGTCGGTAGAAGAATACTCTAGAAGCTCGTGGAAGGGGGGAGAAGGCACCCTCTGGACGGCTAGCCCCACCTGGCAGGCACTCGGCCTTCGCTTCGTTCCGGTGTCTTCTAGGGTCTTCTATAATATACTAGTATTTATCTCGCGGTGAAATTCCAAAAATTCTTTTAATAATTAGGTATCTCTCTTCACTTTTTTGCATAACTCCCTGCAAACATTAAAATTCAACAAAGCTCGTGGAATTCGTCAGATAACACCATAGTCTTCTATGTTTTCATGTATTTTGATCATTCTCTCATGTTTATTTCACTATATATTGTTGACGTTAACAACCGTCAACATCCCTCAAGTCATGTTGAACGCATGCCCCATGCTTAACTGGAAGGATAAGTCGTTTCGATCGTAAAGCCGAGAAACTATTCAGGCTAGGTGTGGACCGCAATGCACTATACTGGCGTAAGCAGTGAGTGGACACAGGGGCGTGATGGTAAGGCCAATGAGCAGTCGAGCGGCCCCTGGGTACGGTGGTTCCTGTTGAACCCGAGACGTTTACCTGAAAAGTTGATTCGGTGACCTGTAGCTCGCCTTAGCGGGTGAGTGTGGTTTGTGTGAGGAATAAATCATCAGCTGGTTAGTAATCGATTCGAATCATCATTGCTCCTGGATAGTGAGCACTTGACTTGAGCTACTTCATCGTAGTAATGATTATGAAACACTCGGATGGTTATGATGAAAATAAAATGCTAAATGACCATATGATTATCATTGATTGCCTTAATCAAGTGATTGCTTGAGTGCAGATGCAAACCTAGATGACAGGTTAATGATTATTAACTTGAGGCAATAATACTGGAAAGAGGAGTTCTTAATGGTAAATGTGCTTTTTGCAAGCCAACTATAAAACCTTTCATACTCCTTGGAGTCACTTTATTTTTAGTAATGTCGGGTAAGTCTAGCTAAGTACATTCTCGTACTCAAGGTTTATTCCCACTTATTGCAGATGAACAGATATACTATGGCTACTACATCAACTACTTGTACCCGGCTATGGGAGATGATTAGACCAGGGGCGTGTCACTCTTATCTCAACTCAATGCTTTTATTGGATTTGATCAGTACCTGGCACTATAATGAACTAAGTGTGTGTGGTTTAAAAACTACTTGTTTCCGCTACTTCTATTTGAATTTGGTATTGTAATAACTCTTTATTTCGAACTCCGATGAATCCGTACTATGTGCGAACTTATGTAATCATGTGAATGGTGACTGCTAAACTTGAACGATCTTGGCGGAGTTGTTGAAAAGTTTGAAATCCCTTATGATTTCACGGACTACCGGGTTTGTATGGGATTAGGCAGGTGATTTTTTACTTAATTTCGTATAAATTGGTCGGTTCTGTTACACATTCTAAGTCGGTTCTATGGCGGTTTCATCCAATGGTGGCCAAGGAACGTCATGGGGATCGTTGATGTGGCATTGGAGTAGCCCCTACTCCACCTCAAGCTATAAATAGGACCCCTCTCCCTCATTTGTAAATGCACCGTCTCATTCCATCTCACTCTAAGTGAGAGTATGAAAGTCTCTAGTTTGGTGTTGGCTAATTGATGAAACCTAGGACTAACCTTTGTATCTAAGTGGATGATTTAGATAAAGGTGGTCATTGAATATGAGACATGACATTGACTCATGTAACCAAGATGATGAAGACCAAGATGATGCTTGGCTCGATGGACCGGTTATGAAGGTGAAGGGCAAGTCGAGACTTCGAAGCGAAGGACCATGCGTTGGTGAAGCTTGAGCAAGACTTGGCGCCGACGGACCGATGCAACGGTGAAGAGCAAGTGAAGTCAAGGTCGATGGATCGAGACGGTCATGTGATGATATGAAGTGGATTATGTCTTTTGGAAAAATAAAATGGGCTCAAGGCAAAGGTATAACCATAGGGCCATTTTGTTTTGCACTTAAGACACCATAGAGGGTGTGAGTGGTTTATGATCGATAGCCAAACTATTAAGAGGGGAAGTCTTATTAGTTATTCGACGCACGGGTGCCACTAGGTGAATTCATGAAGTGCATTGGATGTAGGGCCTAGTGAGCTAACTGGAAAACCTTCGAAAATGATTATAAAAATGCTAACACACGTGCACAAGGTGGTGTTCACTTGTTGGTGTTAGCACTTTTACGAAGGCGATGAAGTTTGAGCGGTAGAGAGGGTTTGGGTCCCTCTCTCTCTCTCTCTCCCACCGAGCTTTGCGAGCGAGGGATTCAGGCGTTTTTGAGAACTTGAAATGCCTATTTTCCACTACGCCAGAAGTCGGAAAAGAAACGGAGGCGAACGGAGGTCACAGTGGTGACCGGACGCTGCACCGGACGCGGTCACGGTTTGACTGGACGCGTCCGGTCAGTTCAACGCAACAGTCATGCGCGCGGGTGTTAGGGTTTGCAACCGGCGCGTCCGGTCACTCGCGGGACCGGCGCGTCCGGTCGGGCACCCAAAAGTGTAGCGCGTGGCGTAAAGCTGATCAGACGCGTGGCGCGTCCGGTCACACGCGATCGGACGTGTCCGGTCATTGAGGGAGCTTACTAGACTCCAACCGGACGCTGGCACTGTCGCGTTCGGTCGTTGCCTAGAGCGTGTCCGATCGATGCTTCGCGGGCACATGGTACTGTGCGATCGGCGCGTTCGGTCGGTTGAGCGGCGCGTCCGGTCGTTGCATTTGACCGTTGGGGCACAGTGACCGTTGGAGGATCGAAGCGGTTGAGCGCGTCCGGTCAGTTTTGACCGGCGCGTCCGGTCATCCCGAAAAACGTCCAGTGAAGGGGTACAACGGCTCTATTCGTTTGGGATGCTTATAAATACTTGTTGGCCAGCCCTTGGGGAGGTCTCTCGTGATTTCTAACACTCTTGTGCATCCTTTGAGCTAGAGCTTCTCCCTCCCACTTATCTCTCTTGCTTGATTGCAAATCAAAAGTGAGATTGAGTTATCCCAAAGTGCATTGCATAGCTTGAGGGCATCTAGTGGCACTTGTGGGTGGTTTAGCCAGTGGATCTCTTGTTACTCTTGGAGAGTACCGCTCCTAGCCGGCTTGGAGATTGTTGGAGGCATTGGCAAGAGAAGGAGATTGTTCTTGGCCACCTCCGGTTGATTGTAAGAGGTTCTTGTGCTTTCCTCGGTGGAGCGCCAAAAGCAACTCTAGTGGATTGCGCGTGTCATTGAGTTACCTCACTTGAGAGTGGTGTCTTGCGGTGCCTTGCGGGGCGTGCCTTGAGGGGCAAGTGACTTGAGGGTCACACCGAGGAACCATCTAAGTGTCGGTCGACACAACCGGTGACGTAGCTTATCGGTGCACAAGTGAACACCGGGTGAACAAAAACATTGTGTCTCTTGTCTCCTGGTGATTGGTCTTCATATTGTGTTGTTATCAATATTGATTGATTATATATCATCTTGGTGATTGGCAACATCTTCAATCCACCGTCGGTATAAGATTCACAATCCTCTCTCTCGCATTTACATTTACTAGTTATCTTATATAGCTCTAGTGTTAGCCTTTGCTAGTAGTTGTTAGCTTGCTCTCTAGTGTAAGTTTAGTGACTTAGCCCTTGTATGAACTAGAGATCATAATCTACTAGACTTGTGGTTAAGAGGCTTGCATCACTACCGTAGGCTAAGCAAAACTCGATTTACGCCGTTTGTTATTCTAACAAGTTTGCTTAGTGTTTATTGTAGAATTTTTATAGGCTATTCACCCCCTCTAGCCATCTAGGACCTTACAAGTGGTATTGGAGCCGTGATCACCGTTTTAATCAAGGCTTAACATCCTTCGGTGTGAAAAATGGCTCAAATTGTGTTCAATCATGTTGGGGGCAAGCCACCGTTCTTTGATGGTGTTAGTTCTTTTGCTCATTGGAAGAGAAAAATGACAATGTACCTTGGTTCTATTCATGAGAGAGTATTGCAAGTCACCGAGAATGATTTTGCTATCATTGATCCTGATTATCTCACCGATGAAGATAGAGCAAATAAAACATGTAATAGAATGGCTCTCAATACACTTTACAATGGTATTAACACGAAAGTATTTGAGGGCATCAAGGATTTAGAATTGGCAAATGAAGTATGGACAAGGTTAAGTGAAACATATGAGGGCACTAAGGTTGTGAAGAGTGCCAAGCTATATGGGCTCAAGAGTGAGTTTGAGACCTTCAAGATGAAAGAAGAAGAAATAATCTTAGAGATGTTTCATAGATTGCAAGTCATTGTGAATGATCTCAAGAGCTTAGGGCACAAGACCAAGATTTTTGCCACAAGTTCTTATTGAGATTACCAAGAAGATTCGAAATGTTGATCATGATGCTACAAAGAGATGGGCTTGATACAATGAAGCCTAATGATTTGCTTAGAGAGGTATTAACCTTTGACAAGTATGATCAAGATGTTGATGAGAAGGAGAAGGAGGAAGAAAAGAAGAAGAAGACCATGGCATTCAAGGCCACCTCCTCTAAGGGCAAAGCTTCAATTCAAGAAGAAGATGACAATGAAGAAGATGAAGAATTAGAAATTGATGATGAGGCACTTGCTCTAGTTGTCAAGAATATTGACAAGATGTTTATCAAAAGAAGAGACTTCAAAAAGAGAAATGACAATTTCAAGAGCAATGAGCAACAAAGGAAGTGCTTCAATTGTGATAGCACCGAACATCTTTAAGCCGAATGTCCCTATGACAAGAAGAAGAATAACAAGAGGGGCAAGTTTGAGAAGAAAAAGAGAGAAGCCAAGATGACTTTCAAGAAGGGCAAAAATGGAGCCTATGTGGTCACTTGGGAAAGTGATGAAGAAGAAGAAGAAGAATCCAACAAGGCTTTTGCTTCCATTGCTATCAACAAGAAGCCCTCGCTATTTGGTTCATCCTCTTCATGCTTCATGGCCAAAGAAACTAAGGTATTATATGATGAGAGTGATGATAAAAGTGAAATGGAATATGTTTATGATAGTGATAATGATAATGATAATGATAATGAAAATGATGATGATGAACCAACTAAAGAACAACTATATGACTTGATGCAACAAACTAGAGACATAGTTATTGCCAAGGACAAGGAGTGTAAGAAGCTTTCAATAAAAGTAGCAATACTTGAGAAAGTTCTTAGTGAGCTTAAGACCACTCATGAGAGTCTAGTGGAAGACCATGAGGATCTTAGTAAGGCTCATTCCAAGCTTGAAAAGACTCACTCATTGCTACTTGAGCAATAAGCAAAGAAAGAGGTTGTTGTATCATGTGATATATGTGTTACATGTGATATAATTGATGAATCCTCTTATGAACCTATCATCATGTCAAATGCTAACCCTTTTTATAGCTCTTCATCTACCACCACCAACTCTACCTCCACTACTAGTGATGGTTTCACTTATGACGCCTCACTAATGGTTGAGAATGAGACTCTCAAGAGAGAGATGGATGAGCTCACTCACGCCCTAGGCAAGGCCTATGGTGGTGAGGCCCGCTTGTTTAAGTGCTTGGGTAGCCAAAGGTTCTCTCTTAACAAAGAGGGATTAGGCTACACCCCCAAGAAAGGCAAGTCGGCCTTTGCAACTTCAAAGCCTAGCTTTGTGAAGGGCAATGGTCGGTTTTGCAATAGATGCAAGCAAGTCGGGCACCTAGAGCATAATTGCAATAAAAAGAACCAAAGCAAGAAACTTGTTAATGCTATACCTTTTGATTCTTGCTATGTGCTTACCAAGGGTGTGAAGGGTGTGAAAGCTAAGTTTATTGATACACCCATTGTTGGCCCAAAGAAGAAGGCTATTTGGGTACCAAAGAGCTTAGTTACTAACCTATAAGGATCCAAGCAAAAATGGGTACCTAAGCTTCATTGATTTACTTGTAGGTCAATTATAAAGCTGGAGGAAGGCATTGGATTATTGATAGTGGGTGCACTCAACACATGAACGGTATATCAAGAATATTTGACTCAATCAATGACAATAATAGTGGTGTTGATTCTATCACTTTTGGCAATAACAAGAAAGACAAGGTTATTGACTTGGGCAAGATTGCAATATCAAATGACTTGAGTATCTCCAATGTGTTGCTAGTTGAAAGCTTGGATTTCAATCTTTTATCCATGGCACAAATATGTGATCTTGGTTACAAATGTATCTTTGGGGTTGATGATGTGGAAGTCATTAGTATGGATGGTTCAAATGTGGCATTTAAGGGCTTTAGATATGAGAATCTCTACCTAGTTGACTTCAATGCTAGAGAAACTTCTTTGAAAACTTGCTTAATCTCCAAATCAAGCATGGGTTGGCTTTGGCATAGAAGGCTTGGTCATGTTGGCATGAAACAATTGAAGAAGCTTACAACTCATAATCTTGTCAATGGTTTGAAAGATGTTGAATCTGAGAAGAATAAGCTTTGTAGTGCATGTCAAGCCAGGAAGCAAGTTGGAAGCTCACATCCAAAGAAGAGTATAATGAGCACATGCAAAGCATTTGATTTGATGCACATGGATCTATTTGGCCTAACAACATACTCAAGCATAGGTGGTAATAAGTATGGTTTTGTCATAGTGGATGACTTCACAAGATTCACATGGGTATTCTTTCTTAGTGAAAAAAGTGAAGTGCTTGACATCTTCAAGACCTTTCTCACTAGAGTTCACAATGAGTTTGAGATTAGAATCAAGAAAGTGAGAAGTGACAATGAAAGTGAGTTCAAGAATACAAGAATTGAAGAACTTTGTGATCACTATGGCATTAGACATCAATTCTCGGCCAAGTACACTCCACAATCAAATGTCCTAGTTGAGAGAAAGAATAGAACATTACTTGATATTGCTAGATCAATGCTTCATGAGTACAATATGAGTCAATCATTTTGGGAAGAAGCAATCAATACCGCTTGCTACTACATCAATAGACTATATTGTCATCCATTGCTAGAGAAGACCCCATATGAGCTACTTCATGGAAGAAAGCCCAATATTTCTTACTTTAGGGTGTTTGGTTGCAAATGTTATATCTTGAAGAAGGGCACTAGATTGGAAAAGTTTGACAAGAGATGTGATGAGGGGTTCCTACTTGGTTATTCAACTACAAGCAAAGCTTATAGAGTTTAGAATAACTCCAGCGACATTCTAGAAGAAGTTCATGATGTGCAATTTGATGAAACCAATGGGTCACAAGATGAAGAAGAGAATCTAGATGATGTTGGTGGAAGTCTATTGGTGGAAGCAATGAAGAACATGGACATTGGGGACATTAGAGCAAAGCAAGTAATTGATATTCAAGATGATGATAAAGATCAAGTGCTCAATTCTCCATTCAAGCTAGCTAGTGACTCTCAAGTGCAAGATCATGGTGCTAGTTCATCTCATCGAGATACATCAAGTGATCAACTAAGTTCAAGCAATCAAGTGCAAGTACTCCAACCACAACATGTTGCAAGAGATCACCCCATTGATAGTGTTATTGGTGATATTAGAAGTGGTGTGCAAACAAGATCAAGATTGGCCATGTTTTGTGAGCATGCATCATTTCTGTCAACCATAGAACCAAAAAAATAGAGGAAGCTTTAAGGGATGCCGGTTGGATTATGGCTATGCAAGAAGAACTTAACAATTTCATAAGAAATGATGTTTGGGAATTGATAGAAAGGCCAAATAACTACAATGTGATTAGAACCAAGTGGGTGTTTAAAAACAAGCAAGATCAAGATGGCATTGTGGTGAGAAACAAAGCAAGACTAGTTGCTCAAGGTTACACTCAAGTAGAAGGTCTTGACTATGATGAGACATATGCTCCCGTAGCAAGATTGGAGGCAATAATGATTCTATTGGCTTATGCTTGTGCACACAACATCAAACTATATCAAATGGATGTCAAAAGTGCATTTCTCAATGAAATCATCAATGAGTTAGTCTTTGTTGAGCAACCTCCCGGATTTAGAGATGACAATAAACCCAACCATGTGTACAAGTTGAAGAAGGCTTTATATGGCTTAAAGCAAGCACCTAGAGCATGGTATGAGAGGCTAAGGGATTTCCTTATCTCTAAGGGATTCAAGATAGGTAAGGTTGATACAACTCTATTCACCAAGAAGATTGGGAATAATCTATTTATAGTGCAAATATATGTTGATGACATCATCTTTGGATCAACCGATCAAGCTTATTGTGAAGAATTTGGTGCTATAATGGTCAAAGAGTTTGAAATGTCTATGATTGGTGAACTTAGCTACTTCATTGGTCTCCAAGTCAAACAATTGAAGAATGGGACATTTGTGAGTCAAGGAAAATACATAAGGGACATGTTGAAGAAGTTTAGAATGCAAGATGCAAAGCCAATTTCAACTCCAATGGGTACAAATAGCAATTTGGATAGTGATCTTGATAGCAAAATGGTGAATCAAAAGGAATATCGGTCTTTGATTGGAAGTCTACTCTATGTCACCGCATCAAGGCCGGATGTCATGTTTAGTGTTTATATGTGTGCTAGATATCAAGCCTCACCTAGAGAGAGTCATCTCACGACCGCAAAGAGAATATTAAGGTACTTGAAGCAAACAAGAGATGTTGGACTATGGTATCCCAAGGGGTCAAAGTTTGAATTGATTGGATATTCAGACTCCGACTATGGGGGTTGCAAGATCAATAGAAAGAGCACAAGTGGCACATGTCAATTGCTTGGAAGATCACTTGTGTCATGGTCCTCAAAGAAACAAAATAGTGTAGCAATCTCTACCGCCGAAGCCGAATATGTGAGTGCGGGGAGTTGTTGTGCACAATTGCTATGGATGAAATCAACTTTGAAGGATTATGGTCTCAACTTCAAGAATGTGCCATTGCTATGTGATAATGAAAGTGCAATCAAGATGACACAAAACCCGGTTCAACATGAAAGAACAAAGCATATTGACATAAGGCATCATTTCATTAGAGATCATCAACAAAAGGGAGATATTGCCATTGAAAGTGTTGGCACCGATGATCAACTTGCCGATATTCTCACCAAGCCACTTGATGAAAAGAGGTTTTACAAGCTAAGGAATGAGTTGAACATTCTTGATTTCTCAAACATGAGTTGAATGCACCCCACCCACTTATTGACATGCCTCTCCTTCGACATTGCAAGGTAAAGTTGATTGACATGTCATTCATCCTATGCTAAGGACTTGCTAGAGCATGTAGACATAATAACTGGTACGCATGAGCATTCATGATAAATCAAATGAATTTGATGGATATATGTTACCACTATTGCTTCTATGCTTATTTTGATCTAGTGGTGGCATATGACATGTTTGTGAGCTTGTAAACCTAGTGTTGAATCTAGAAGATTTGCTATACATGTTTAATTCAACATAGGCAAGATAACCCTTATTATGAGGTGTGAAGAAGCTTGTCTTTGGTTCAAATCGAATTAAATATCTTTGGCAAGTGTTCTAGGTTGAACCAAATTTGATAAATTTTAACCTACTCCATCAAACATTGGTTTTTCCTCTCCACAATTTGATCTCATTTTGGGTAAGTTGTTGACAAAGGGGGAGAGAAAAAGATGTTTTAACATGATAAATGGGTAAATAAAATTTTGATGCACACAAGTAGGGGGAGCAAGCTCATAAACAAAGTTGTTGTATTTGTTTGTGCATTCTCATATGACTTGCTCATTGCACATGTATTTAAATTCAATATACATGCTTGTGTGGTGCAATGCTAGTATAGAACTTGAATGATGAAATGATCTACTAGCATGCATAGGAATAGTTTACTTGTGGTATCTAGACATGCCTAAAGCTTTACAAGTGGTCCAAGAACCTTTACATATAATATTGATCTCACGGGATTCTTGAGTTGTGATGGATGTCTAGTTACTTCATGATGCTAAGGATGGTGTAAAAGGCAACTCCGATTAGTATCACGCTTCAAAGGTCCATTTCCTACACCTTAGCATCATTTTGGTAGAATTACTCTCTCAACACTTCTATCAATGTATATGTGCAAAGCTTTCAATCCAAACTCTATGCACATATGTAAGAAGAGCTAATGCTACCAAAACTGAGCTTGTGATAATTGTCCAAACTTTACTTATGAGCAAAATGATTGGACAAGTATGACAAGTTCAAAACTTTCATTATCAAAATCATCTTTGTGAGGGTTGTCATCAATTACCAAAAAGGGGGAGATTGAAAGTCCCTAGTTTGGTGTTGGCTAATTGATGAAACCTAGGACTAACCTTTGTATCTAAGTGGATGATTTAGATAAAGGTGGTCATTGAATATGAGACATGACATTGACTCATGTGACCAAGATGATGAAGACCAAGATAATGCTTGGCTCGATGGACCGGTTGTGAAGGTGAAGGGCAAGTCAAGGCTTCGAAGCGAAGGACCATGCGTTGGTGAAGCTTGAGCAAGACTTGGTGCCGACGGACCAATGCAACGGTGAAGAGCAAGTGAAGTTAAGGTCGATGGATCGAGACGGTCATGTGATGATATGAAGTGGATCATATCTTTTCGAAAAACAAAATGGGCTTAAGGCAAAGGTATAACCATAGGGCCATTTTATTTTGCACTCAAGACACCATAGAGGGTGTGAGTGGTTTAGGATCGATAGCCAAACTATTAAGAGGGGAAGTCTTATCGATTATTCGACGCACGGGTGCCACTAGGTGAATTCATGAATGCATTGCATGTAGGGCCTAGTGAGCTAACTGGAAAACCTTCGAAAATGATTATGAAAATGCTAACACACGTGCACAAGGTGGTGTTCACTTGTTGGTGTTAGCACTTTTACGAAGGCGATGAAGTTTGAGCGGTAGATAGGGTTTAGGTCCCTCTCTCCCTCCCGCCGAGCTTTGCGAGCGAGGAATTCAGGCATTTTTGAGAACTTGAAATGCCTATTTTCCACTACGCCGGAAGTCGGAAAAGAAACGGAGGCGAACGGAGGTCACAGTGGTGACCGGACGCTGCACCAGACGCGGTCACGGTTTGACCGGACGCGTCCGGTCAGTTCAACGCAATAGTCAGGCGCGCGGGTGTTAGGGTTTGCAACCGGCGCGTCCAGTCACTCGTGGGACCAGCGCGTCTGTTCGGGCACCCAGAAGTGTAGCGCGTGGCGTAAAGCTGATCGGATGCGCGGCGCGTCCGGTCACACGCGATCAGACACGTCCGGTCGTTGAGGGAGCTTATTGGACTCCAACCGGATGCTGGCACTGTCGCGTCCGGTCGTTGCCTGGAGCACGTCTGGTCGATGCTTCATGGGCACACGGTACTGTGCGATCGGCGCGTCCGGTCGTTGCATTTGACCGTTGGGGCACAGTGACCGTTGGAGGATCGGATGCGGTTGAGCGCGTCCGGTCAGTTTCGACCGGCGTGTTCGGTCATCCCGAAAAACATCCAGTGAAGGGGTACAATGGCTCTATTCATTTGGGATGCTTATAAATACTTGTTGGCTGGCCCTTGGGGAGGTCTCTCATTATTTCTAACACTCTTGTGCATCCTTTGAGCTAGAACTTCTCCCTCCCACTCATCTCTCTTGCTTGATTGCAAATCAAAAGTGAGATTGAGTTATCCCAAAGTGCATTGCATAGCTTGAGGGCATCTAGTGGCACTTGTGGGTGGTTTAGCCAGTGGATCTTTTGTTACTCTTGGAAAGTACCGCTCCTAGCCGGCTTGGAGATTGTTAGAGGCGTTGGCAAGAGAAGGAGATTGTTCTTGGCCACCTCCGATTGATTGTAAGAGGTTCTTGTGCTTTCCTCGGTGGAGCGCCAAAAGCAACTCTAGTGGATTGCGCGTGTCATTGAGTTACCTCACTTGAGAGTGGTGTCATGCGGTGCCTTGCGGGGCGTGCCTTGAGGGGCAAGTGACTTGAGGGTCACACCGAGGAACCATCTAAGTGTTGGTCGACACAACCGGTGACGTAGCTTGTCGGTGCACAAGTGAACACCGGGTGAACAAAAATATTGTGTCTCTTGTCTCCTGGTGATTGGTCTTCATATTATGTTATTGTCAATATTGATTGATTGTATATCATCTTGGTGATTGGCAACATCTTCACTCCACCATCGGTATAAGATTCACAATCCTCTCTCTCGCATTTACATTTACTAGTTATCTTGTGTAGCTCTAGTGTTAGCCTTTGCTAGTAGTTGTTAGCTTGCTCTCTAGTGTAAGTTTAGTGACTTAGCCCTTATGTGAACTAGAGATCATAATCTACTAGACTTGTGGTTAAGAGGCTTGCATCACTACCGTAGGCTAAGCAAAACTCGATTTACGTCGTTTGTTATTCTAACAAGTTTGCTTAGTGTTTATTGTAGAATTTTTATAGGCTATTCACCCCCCTCTAGCCATCTAGGACCTTACAGAGTAGTAGCTAGGTAAAGCTCTGTAGCTCTACCACTTAGAAGTAAAAGATAGGGAGATGGTGAAGAAAATCTTGGGGAGGAGCCAGGGCTGTCGGCATCCTCTCCACTTATGCTTCGGCAGATGAAGCTCTTCTTCGAGTGAAGTCCGACATCTTCTGTGGTAACTCTGTTCTTTTGTATTACTTAAGTATTATTTTATATTATTATATTTACTCATTCATTGCTTGGTTAGAGTGCTCTAGTCTCATTTCATCGTGTACAGGATTAGAGTAGTGAGTCTATAGATTAAGCATGGTGCATAGGCTATAGCTTGCTTGTGTTTATGGCTAGGCCTTTTGGATAGATTGTGGTAGGTGGCATGTGGTGACAGCCCTATCCATCCTCTGTATTTCACCATGATAGGTCTAGTTATTAAATCGTAGGGCTCGTGGTGCTTTTGTGCCTAACCAACCCTTTGGGTGAGGTTAGGGTAGGTACGCTCCGAAGTAAACAACCGTGATATAGTTTTCTTAAGTCTTGCCTTAGTTCATAGGAACCACAGATATCCTCTCTACCTATTATCTTACACCCTTGCTCTATCCTTGGACAAACTTGTTTCTTAACTAGTCCACTTCGCGTTCCCCGTGAAAATTTGATACGTTGGAATACTCCCGGGTGAAAGCTACATTAACATCCATGTGCTTGCGGATTTATTTGTTTGCCATATCTAATGTCAACAACCATATGCGTGTTGTTCGACAAGGGTGGCACCTACTGCTTTGACACAGCTCTGTGCGCACGAAGGCATGTGGGTGACCGGAGCCTGGCCTTTGATGGTTGTGCCGAGTATGTCCCCCATCTCAACCTCTGGCTCGGCTTCTCCCGCGAAACCCCGCAAGACCTGTGTTGGACGTCGGAGCTCTCTGACATGCCAATGGAACAACCACCTGAATTACAGCACGTCTGGCAGGATTCAGTCACACCCGAGAATTGGTAACCAACTATTATGTCCACACTCGTGAACCTAGGCTCCAGCATGTTTTGCATCACCAAGCTCTTCGAAATTAAGTGCAGCGCATGTGATGAAGGCTATTATGGATACTATTACCTTGAGGTTGAGATTGAGGTTGTCGTGCTCACTGGCATTGAGATTTGTAGCGGGACGCAAGGGCCCAAGGTGCTCAAGCACAAGTCCATAATATACCAGTTCATGGATGATGCCACACGGTGGGTGTTGTAAATCATCTCGATAGACAGTGCATCTATTTGAGACTTTTAGTTCATGTTAAATGCATAAGCTTAGTTTGCAAGACTAGTAAGCAAGCTAATACTTGTTCTCATTGATATTCTCTTGCCTTTCAATTTGAACTTCCTACACTTGGGGTTGGGGTGTATTTTTTTAGAAAGGACGGCAAAAGCTTTGCCGTGATTTCTATTAGACGAAGAAAGGGAAAAAAGGCAAGTGATCGCCTAGTTTTTTGAATGAAAATTGGGCCCAAAAACCATACAACTGAGGAGAGTGTTCAACTCATCCTAACATGACTTTGGTACAACCACTAGACAACTATCACAACTCACGTCACCACTTGCTCCAACTTGGTCGAATCGACCCAACTAAAACAACTCAAACACAATGACCTGCTAGACGACACCAAACCGCACAACTTGGGCACCACCATGGACAACTGGTAGGAGCAATTGTAGAACTGGAATGCCTAGCCATTCCTCCAAGGAGGAAACGATGCTAAAGCACCAACAAGGTAGCCCGCTATGGGAAGGTTTTCACCTGCAACATCCAATACGAAAGGAGGAGAGGTAGGAAAGGACGCCTCTAAGAAGGGAACGACGTCTGCATACATCGTTGTCCAAGCTTTTGCCCAATCTCAAGAAACCTTCAAAACCATCATCATCGGAGGCCGAACCCTACCTAGAAAGTAGGGTGTGGCGATGGATTAGCAGAAGCCCCCTGGCCACCGCCCCTAGAGACGCTAGCCAGGAGAAGCATCGGGAGAAGCCCACTGAAGAGTCTGCGCCTCGCTAGAATCAACAAAACCAACCAGCAGCAAGCGGATCCGGTCAAGGAAACCAGCCCGAGAAAGGGGGAAGGCAGATGGTGGGGAGAAGAGAGCTGGGATCAAAAGAAGCCCCAGTCGCCCAGCCCACCAATGTCTCGACCCCTACCGAGCTGGCCCCACATCAACCATGCCACGTAGGCCCGTACCAACCTTCGCTGACCCCCACCACCCCTCTGCCATGCCACCAAGCCACTGTCGATGGCGCTGAACTACGAGAGCCGAGAGTGGCCCGCTTGACCGACCCCCACCTCACCGCCTTGGCGCTGCAAATGCAAAAATGAGCCAGCCGACGTCATCCACATCACAACGACATCGACGCCACACAACCAGTGCAACCCATGTCACCATGACGTCTGACGGTGCCCGGCCATACCGCTATGCTACCCAATTCATTCCAACGCAGCTGATCCACCTTCCTGCCATTGCCTACGCTGACGCCGCCAGCCTCTACCACCGTAGGAGCACTAGTCAAGGTCGGAGAAGGCCAAATCCGGCCTCTGGTGCACCGGATCTGATGCTCGGAGCCACCATCACAGTCACCATGCCCGCTAGTCGCCGTCAAGGAACGACGGCGAGCAGTAGCCTCCAACCCGTGCCACCACGCAGCGAGCTCCACCTCCGTGCCTCTGCGTGCAGCAACTGCCGCCGCCCACTTCACCGTCGATGCGCAGCCACCGCCATGGTCGCCAAGCGCCACCCTGCATGGAGAAGCTCGCACTACTGGGTAAGAGCCTCACTGCCACCATCCTAGGGGGCCGCACGAGCCTCCCGGCAGCCTCCTCCGGTAGCGGCGAGGGGGAAGGGAGGGGGAGGAAGTGTTGGCGGTGAGGCTAGGGTTTTAGCCGCTTGTGTCGCCTGTGTGGGGGCAATGCGGGGGCTAAGGCTTAGGGTTGGGGTGTGAATTCGTCTTTCTTCAGCCTTTCGATTTGGACTTCCTGCAGTTTGAACAAGCAAATATGTGTTTTGTGCAATCAAACTATTGTAAGACCTCTTTTAGGCCTTGTTTGGATGTTGTCGGATTCACCTCGATCCACATGTGTTGGGGTGGATTGGGGTGGAATTTAGTTTAAGTTCCACTCCAATCCATCCCAACACATGTGGATTGATACGAATCTGACTACGCCCAAACAAGGTCTTATGTTTTTGAATAAAAATCCTAGAAGGGGGCAACCCATCCTGTTTTCCTAAAAAACACACTAGTGGTTTGCACGCGTTGGTGCTATTGCGAATTTGCAACTAGTATTAAACTAGGTAAAACCCGTGTTGTGCAATAAAATGACAATTGTTTCAAAACAATACCATGCATGTTAGACTCATTTAAATTTAATAAAATAACACTACGAGTGCATAGAGCATGCAAGGAGAAATAACGATAGCGCCTTGGAGATCTATAATTTAGAAATTCCAAGTATTAAATGCTGAGATAATTATAGAGGTAATCTCGTCACTTATCACTCCTAATTGACCATTGGGAGAGAATAATCAAAATGGAGTATACTCCATGATTGACCCAACTCCCTATCTGTTTCCTAGATACCAAATGTTCATCGATCCATATATAGAGTGTATAAACTATGTAGTAGGTGTATCCAATAGGTAACAAATACGTACTGTGTATATAACAACTATAATGCTACTGTACGAGCGTCCGGACGCCATTAAAAATATCTAACACATGCCTGATGCTCTCTCAACATTAGTCTCTCTCCTCCCTATCCACACTTTTCACCACACATCGACATCTTTCTAATTCCCACTAGTATTCACCAAAACAGACACTCGTTGACCTCTCCCCTCTCCTCCTCTCTCTCTCTTGTGCTCCCATGGTGCAGTAGCCCTTCAAGACGGCAGCACTTGAGCCCAGCGTGGCGCAGCATGGATCTTTCGATGAGTCCCTCACTCTTCCTCATTCATGAACTCCTTCATGGTGGGAGCGTCCTTTCTAGTAGTGAGCTTGTACATGGCGAGATCCATGGAGATGACGTGATGGTGTTTTAGGAGAGTCGGTGGCTCTCTTCCACCCCGGCGCGGTGCCCTCCTACCTTCGGTGGCACCCTCTCTCACCCTGATGACCGAGTTCCCACCACCCCGGAGGCTAGGCCATGGCGCCCTCACCTCCATCCCCCCTATCGCCGCCAAGCCAAGCTCGGTACTGGTGGTGGTGGTGCTCGTGCGCCGCCGCTCACCGCAGGCTCGACCCCAACGACGGAATCGATCGGCCCAGGCTTCTCCTCCCCTACGTTGCAAATGTATGTTTCAGGTGTTTCAGTCATTTCAAAGGTATGTTGCTGTTATTTCTTATGAATGATGCAAAAGTAGATCGGGGGATGTTGTACATATTACATATGTTGCAAGTGTTTCAGAAGTATGTTTCAAGCGTTTCTTCAAAATGTTTCACATGTTTCTAGCCGTATGTTGCATCATTTTTTATCTAGATGTTGCATATGTGTTCACACATATGTTGCAACAATGTGTTCCAAATGTTTCATTTGTTTTAGTCTTATGTTACAATAAGTGTTTTTATGTTGCAAGTTGTAAGTGTTTTTATCTGATGTTGCATATGTTTCACACATATGTTTCAAGTGTATGTTCTAGATGTTTGCTATGGATGTTGTTCAAGTGTTTTATGTTGCAAGTGTTTCATGATGTTCGGAGAGTCAAGAGGCGCGGGGACTGGTGGTGGCACGGCATGGGCGCTGAGTAATGATGGGGTGCGGCGAGCTGGGAGCCGGTGTATGGGGCGCGCGACGCGCTAGTGTCTTACGGACGGGGTGCGCTGGGGCCGCCCATCAGGGAACGACGGGGGGTGGGGTGCGTGTGTAGGAAAGACAATTAGACAAGTAACATCGCTACATATTGTACCATTTTCTGGAGTGGCATTCGTACATATTGTACCATTGTAATTTGTAGCGATGTTACTTGTCTAATTGTCTTTCCCACACACGCAGCCTGCCCCCGTCGTGTGGCGTTGTGATGTGGACGACGTCGGCCGGCTCGTTTTTGCATTTGCAGCGCTAAGGCAATGAGGTGGGGTCAGTCAAGCGGGCCACTCTAGGCTCTCGTAGTTCGGCGCCATCGACAGTGGCTTGGTGGCATGGCGGAGGGGTGGCGGGGGTCGGCGGAGGTTGGTACGGGCCTATGTGGCGTGGTTGATGTGGGGCCGGCTCGGTAGGGGTCGAGACATTGGTGGGCTAGTGTAAGGTCCAAAAGGCTAGAGGGGGTGAATAGCCTATTTAAAACTTCTATAAGAATTACTTAACCACAAGTTAGTACGAAAGGTGGCGAAGCAAAAGCACTAGCTCTAACTAATTAAGCAAGCCACCTACAGAAGTCTAGTATAAGGCTATTCACTAAACACAACAACAACTACAAGCTAGAAACAAGAAGTAATATGAGAGAAGAGCTTCGAGTGATTATACTGCCATGTAGAGATGAGAAGTACCAATCAATCAATCACACAAGAGAAATCCTCGAGAAGAGAATGACACATGAATTTATCCCGAGGTTCACTTGCTTTCTGGCAAGCTACTCCCCGTTGTGGTGATACACCTACTTGTCGGTTCGCGAGCTAATCGACTATCAAGAGTCGAGCCCTCGGTGGGCGCCACACAACCGCACACAAGATGGGGATCCTCCAAGCCACGAGCTCCACTAGAGTATCCAATTTGCGAACTCCTGCGGGGAAGGATCAAGAACCCCTTACAACACTTGGTGAGGGCTCCAACAATCTCCAATTGCGAGCTCAATCACCTCCGCTGCTCCAAGCCGTCTACCGTGTCAGGAAACACAGAAGAGTAACAAGAAATCCACAGCAACTCGAAGATCAAGTGCCTCTAGAATGCAACTCTCAAGCAATGCACTTGAATTTCACTCAATCTCACTCAAGATGTGCAACTATGCAAAGAGATGAGTGGAGGGGTTGTTCTCTAGCTCAAAGTGTGTCTCTAGTTCTCAAAATGTGCAAGAGATGCCCTCAAACCCCGGCCAACTTCTATTTATAGACGTACCCCTTCGAATATAGCCGTTTGGAACTTAACCAGCCGAAGTCGCGCTGACCGGACGCGCTGGTCAAACTGACCAGACGCGCTGGTCGCGCAACGGCTAAGTTGCGAAGCACTGACCGGACGCGCTGGTCGCGCAGACCGGACGTGCTCCAGCGAATGACCGGACGCGCCGCTCAACTGACCGGACGCGCTGGTCGCGCAGACCGGACGCGCTCTAGCGAATGACCGGACGCGCCGCTCAACTGACCGGACGCGCCGATCACACAGCATCGCGAGCCCGCGAAGCAACGACTGGACGCGCTCTAGGCAATGACCGGACGTGACAGTACCAGCGTCTGGTTAGAGTCCAGTAAGCTCCCTCAATGACTGGACGCGTCCAATCGCACGTGACCGGACGCGCCGCGCGTCCGATCATCACTCCGCTGCGCTCGGCCCCTCTGGACGCCTAATCGGACACGCCGGTCCCGCGAGTGACCGGACGCGCCAGTTGCAAACCCTAACACCCACGCGCCTGACTGCTGCATTGAACTGACCGGACGCGTCCGGTCATACCATGACCGCGTCCGATGCAGCGTCCGGTCACCTCTGTGACCTCCGTTCGCCTCCGTTTCTTTTCCGACTTTCGGTGCAGTAGAAAATAGGCATTTCACTTCCCAAAAAGCATCGAATGGGACATGTGCATGTGTGTTAAACTTCACCGCCTAAACCCCTCTCAACCACTTAAACTTCACTGCCTTCGCAAATATGCTAACACCACCAAGTGTACACCACCATGTGCATGTGTGTTAGCATTTCACAAACATTTTCCAAGGCGTTAACTTAGCTCTCAACTAGATCCTAATGCATATGCTCAAGATAATGATCTAGTGGCACTTGATTCCTGAGCTAACTATGATTGCCCCTCTTGATAGTCGGCTATGTATCCTAAACCCGGTCAATCACTTCTCTACTCATCTTAGACCGGCAAAAGGAAAACCCTATGGTTATACCTTTGCCTTGCGCTCTTAGTTCCTTCTTCTTGACTTGATCATCATGTCTTTCATTTTATGTGCATCTCCACCATGATCATCATTTCATGTCCATGCACCATCTCTTTGTGATCTTGTGGCCACCACTCTTTACCACATACACCCTCATCACATGTGTTGCTTATGCCTAACTCAAAACACTTAACACATGGCATTAGCAACTTGGTGTCATTAATTACCAAAACCAAACTTGGGCTTTCAGCTGGGCGACTGGGGCTTCTTTTGATCCCAGCTCTCTTCTCCCCACCATTTGCCTTCCCCCTTTCTCGGGCTGGTTTCCTTGACCGGATCCGCTTGCTGTTGGTTGGTTTTGCCGATTCTAGCGAGGCGCGGACTCTTCGGTGGGCTTCTCCCGATGCTTCTCCTAGCTAGCGTCTCTAGGGGCGGTGGCCAGGGGGCTTCTGCTAATCCATCGCCACACCCTACTTTCCAGGTAGGGTTCGACCTCCGACGATGATGGTTTTGGAGATTTCTTGGGATTAAGGCAAAAGCTTGGACAACGACGTCTGCGGACGTCGTTCCCTTCTTGGAGGCGTCATTTCCTACCTCTCCTCCTTTCATACTGGATGTTGCAGGTGAAAACCTTCCTATAGCGGGCTACCTTGTTGGCGCTTTAGCATCGTTTCCTCCTTGGAGGAATGGCTAGGCATTCCAGTTCTATAATTGCTCCTACCAGTTGTCCATGGTGGTGCCCAAGTTGTGCGGTTTGGTGTCGTCCAGCAGGTCGTTGTGTTTGAGTTGTTTTAGTTGGGTCGATTCGACCAAGTTGGAGCAAGTGGTGATGTGAGTTGTGATAGTTGTCCGGTGGTTGTACCAAAGTTGTGTTAGGATGAGTGGAACACTCTCCTCAGTTGTATGGTTTTTGGGCCCAATTTTCATTCAAAAAACTAGGCAGTCACTTGCCTTTTTCCTTTCTTCGTTTAATAGAAATCATGGCAAAGCTTTTGCCGTCCTTTCTAAAAAAATACACCCCAACCGCAAGTGTAGGAAGTTCAAATTGAAAGGCAAGAGAATATCAATGAGAACAAATATTAGCTTGCTCACTAGTCTTGCAAACTAAGCTTATGCATTTAACATGAACTAAAAGTCTCAAATAGATGCACTGTCTATCGAGATGATTTACAACACCCACCGTGTGGCATCATCCATGAACTGGTATATTATGGACTTGTGCTTGAGCACCTTGGGCCCTTGCTTCCCGCTGCAAATCTCAATGCCAGTGAGCATGACAACCTCAATCTCAACCTCAAGGTAATAGTATCCATAATAGACTTCATCACATGCGCTGCACTTAATTTCGAAGAGCTTGGTGATGCAAAACCTACTGGAGCCATAATAGTTGCTGACCAATTCTTGGGCGTGATTGAATCCCACCAGACGTGTTGCAATTCAGGTGGTTGTTCCATTGGCATGTCAGAGAGCTCTAACGTCCAACACAGGTCTTGTGGGGTTTTGCGGGAGAAGCCGAGCCAGAGGTTGAGATGGGGGACGTACTTGGCACAGCCATCAAAGGGTAGGCTCCAGTCACCCACATGCCTTCGTGCGCACAGAGATGTGTCGAAGCAGTAGGTGCCACCCTTGTCGAACAACACGCATATGGTTGTTGACATTAGATATGGCAAACAGATAAATCCGCAAGCACATGGATGTCAATGTAGCTTTCAGCCGGGAGTATTCCAACGTATCAAATTTTCACGGGGAACGCGAAGTGGACTAGTTAAGAAACAAGTTTGTCCAAGGATAGAGCAAGGGTGTAAGATAATAGGTAGAGAGGATATCTGTGGTTCCTATGAACTAAGGCAAGACTTAAGAAAACTATATCACAGTTCTTTACTTTGGAGCGTACCTTGTAACACCTCGGGTGTTAAGCATGCATTAGCATCCCAAAGCATGAGCATTAGCATCAAATGCATTTCATAATCACATGCAATGTAAGTTTAAAACTGAATTAAAATGTGTGAAACATCATTTTGAAACATGTATGTTGCATATGATTGTTAGTTTTACGTTTGCCCTAATTATGATTGCTAGGTTAGGGAAACATGTTTGGCTATGATTTGAAATAACCTAGAATTAATTAGCATGGTTTTTGGAGCAACTTTTGTATTCAAAATCTCCCCAAATTTTTCTTTTAGAAATATTCTTGAAAATGGGTTTTTAATTAAAATTTTGACTTTAAATCATTAATTCAAAATCTGTTGGGAATTTTAAAAAGTGCCCTAAACCAAAGTTGTAAAGAATTAAATTTTGAGCAACTTTTGTTTTGAGGTCAACTTTTGAAAATGCCTTTTTACTCTTCAAAAATTTGAATTTGAAATGAATTAGAAAATCTGGAATTTGATTTATAAAAGAAAGAGTTGTTTTCGGCTTTGCAGGCCGTCGCCCCGCTTCTGGCCCAGCTGGCCAGGCCAGCCCGGCCCGCATCCGCGCCTGCCTCCTCCCGCCCGCGCGCGCGCGCACACGCCCGTGGCGACCGCGGCAGAAGCCGGTCGCCGCATGGCCGTACAGCGCCGACGCCGCACGCCCCGCCCACCGGTGGCCCCCGCGCGCTTGGACTCAAGGTGCCACGCCCGCGCCCCTGCTTCCTCCCTCACTCACTCATTCACTCTCTCACCCATAGTGACCGAGCTGAGCGCCCTCGCGTCCTCTCTCCCGCTCGCCACCACTGCCGCCTGCTCCACCGCCACGTTCCGCCGCTGGCAAGTTCCCTCCGAGCAATTGCTCGCGCGTTGTAACACCCCGGGTGTTATAGTGCTAATTAATCTGCCATGTCATCATAATGCATTGCAAAGCATCTCTATTAGGTTAACATTGTTATGCATCAACTAAAACAAGTTTACTTATCTAGGTTGAATGTGTTTCTCAGTGGTGTGCTCCGAACCCGAAAACCCTAATTTTTAATACCACCGCAAATACTTAGTCCATGCCCTGCGTAATTTGAGGTGTGCGACTGTGTTGCACACTAGTGTCAAGTGTAGGGTATGAGCTCAAGTACAACATCTAAAATGAAGCTCCAAATTTGAGTTTGAATTGGAGTCCCAAAACTTGTCATGAGTTTTTCGATTCAAATTTAAATTCAAATCTGGGGAGGAATGTAAAAGAATTTCAAAAGCTAATTGGTCAACCAAGAGTGGCATTTGGTCAACTATGTCATGTTGGTCCAAATTATGCCCTTGGGTGAGGTTTTGATCACTAAGTAATCACCAATCAAAGTAGCAACAAATTCCAATTTAAAATTCCTCCGAAAACCCTAAATTTCAAAACCCTGTTTTACCCCTTTTGAAATAATTCAAAACCTAAGCAAAATTTGGGAAAAAGTTCAAAACCAAGTTTGTAGAACTTTTCAAGGGCTACAACTTTGGTGTTTTGAGTTTTCAAAGTTTTAGTGAAAAAGGTGGAGCAATTTTGAAAATAAACAAATTTCAAATTTAATTCATTTTTGTCCCCAAACTATGATTTCAAAATGGAGGCAGAATTTGAAAAAGTTTTGAACAGCAAAGTTGTAGGTCTGGTCAAGATATACAACTTTGATGTTTGGAGATTTTGAAGTTTCAATGTAAAATCAAAAGTAATTTCTAAATTACCAAATCTGAAAAATGTGTCCCCTTTTGAGTTTAAATTCAAATTTCAAAATCCAGTGAGAATTTGAAAAAGTGTTCAATACAAAACTTGTAGAGCTTGAAATTCTGAAGATTTCATAGATTGGAAGCTTTTCAAGTTGTTACATGAATTTGAGAGTAATTTGAGAAAACAGTTTGAAAATTCAAAGTTTGGGGGGGGGGGTGAAGCTACAGTGACCGGCCAATCACCGCCGACCACCGCACGGTATGGGCGCCGGCGAGACGCCGGGCGGCTTCGGCCGGCTTCCAGGCGAGTCCTCGATCGCCAGCGCGACGTCGCGCGTCTTCCAGCACAGTCACCGCCACCGTTCCCTATATATACGTCGAGCTCACAGTGGCGATTTTCATTTTCCCTGTTTTCGCCACCGCCGCCACCGCAGCTCCGCCGCTCGTCGCTGCCGCCGTCGAGCCACCTCCAGCCACGCCAGTCGCACCAACAGCATCGCCGCATCCTCGCGCACCTCGTGAACCACCCGAGCGAGCTTAACTCCGCCTAGATCACCACAGCCGCCCGCTCTCGTGCCCAACTCCGGTCGGAGCACCGCCATCGTCGCCTTCCCGTGGCCAGGCCACTCCGGCTTCTCTCCGTCCTCCCCGAGACCGCCATCGTCACCGCTGTGAGCTCCTGATCGTTTTCCTCGCACTAATTTAACCGCTACCGTGTTGTACCCTCGAGTCGCCGGTCACCGTGGTTGTCGAGCCGCCACCGTCGTCGGTGAGCTATCGCCGGAGCTCGAGACGAGCTGCAAGTTAGCAAAACGGGTTCGCTAGGTCGCGTAGAGGCTGTCGGATCGCTCGGTTGGTCGACCGAGGCTTCGGTCATCGGCCGGTCACCGCGGGCGAGCGCGCGGGCACGCGGGAGCGAGCGGGCGAGCGGGAGGAGGAAGATGACAGGTGGGAACGCGGTGTCAGCGAGAGAGAGAGAGCCAGCGCGCGGGGCAGGCCGCTGCTGGGCCGCGCGGCTGGGCCGGTCGCGAGCGCGAGCGCGGGCGCGCGCGAGCGGGCCGCTCGGCTGGGCCGGACCGGAGGGAAGAGGAGATCGGCCCGGTTCGGATTTTCGTTTTTGTTTTCTTTTTCAAATAAATGAATAGTGTTGCTATTTGTTTATTTCATTAAAAATTGTGTAGAGTTCCAAAATTTATGAAAATTTTTGTGTAAGCTTCTCAATGTATAAACTATCTAGGAAAAATGTTAAATCATGAATTTGAATACTTTGTGCAGTAGAATTAATTAGTTTCATTAAAGATTAAATGCAACTTTCTGGAATTTTAATAATTAATTTATTAATCCAAAAATTATGAAATTTATTATAACACTGTTGTAATTCATTCTTAACCCATAGAAAAAGTTTGAGCTTGATTAGGTAAAATTTGATCAACTTCTAATTATGCCCTAATTAGTTAAATAGAAAATAAATGTTAATTTGAGAACTTTAAGTGTTGTGTGCCTTTTGATTGAGTGATGTCCTTAGATCACTACCCTTTTGTGATCTTTGGCACCTTAATTTCATGATTGAGCTCGTTAGTAACTTGTTAGGTTAAAAGCTGGTATCGCTGGAATCGTCGCTTCTAGTTAGTAGGTTTTCTGCTTGCGACTGTACTGTAGAAGTAAGTTGTACTCAAGTAGTAACTCGTAGCATGTTATCATCAAGCATCATGTTTATCATCGAGCATCATGTTAAAGCATGTTATGTATTCGTGTAGTCTCCGCTTTCGAAGAAGTCGAAGTCGTCGATCAAGCTTCCGGAGAAGAGCGATCGTCGGTGGGTTTCGGACCTGACGTTGGAGTCCTCGAGTCTGAGTCAGTCGTCGTGTGCGAACAAGGCAAGCCCCGGTGCATTTAAACCCTACCTTGAATTTTACAAATGTTTTATTATTTATAATATGGTTTACTGCATTAAGTAATTAGGAGTTGAGTGATAACCTAATTGCTGCATTATCATCCTTGATTATTGTGATATCAACCTTGATACCTGTTTTTACTGAAAATGCGTAGTATGCTTCGCTATGCTTAGAAGTTAAGCTTTTAAATGAAATGTTTATATAGCCATGACGGCATATCGAATGAATATTGAAATATGAGAATGAACTTGAAAGATCGGGCGGGTGGTTTGGCCACTGCTAACATGCATTGGGAAAGGAGTCTCAATGTATTGTTTCCGCCTTGTCAGTTAAGGCCCGTTCGTTGTAAGCCTGTTGTGTTCGAGACTTTGCAACTAACCTCATGCCTTGGGTAAGCCCAAAATGTTGGTGATTCCATTACGAGAACGTCTAACCTCGCACTGGGAGTGGAGAGATGGCGAGAGTAGCGTGTACCCTCGGGGCTAGAATTTGGTCGGGTTCGAGGAGTACTGTACTCTCGGGTGGCGATGGACACGTTCTGGTTTTGGGAGATCTAAATGAGGGTTGATATATGCAAGATTCGGTTCTACATATGTCGTGAGGTTAGGGATCCCCAGCTGGGTATAATCGGTTCGAATCGTCGTTGCTCCTCGGTTATGGAGACTTGATCACCTGACTTGCATCGTAGTTAAGAACTGGAATTGAAAGAAAGAATGAGAAAGGTTTTGATGATAATTACTTTGATCTAGATTAGGATCACCTAGAATTGGTTAATGAACCATCAATGGTAAAAGTAAAATATTGAAGATAAGGACTTACCTTAGTAAGCTTTTCTGCAAAAGAAAATTTGATTCTTGATTACCCGTACCTTGATTCCCTAAAGCTAGCATGCCCTTGGAGTCTTTGTCTTAGTCGGGTAAGTCTTGTTGAGTACTCTCGTACTCAGGGTTTGTTAACCCCTTGTTGCAGGTGCGGTTCATGAACAAGTCTGCTTCGAGCCTTGTTGCATGACCGTCGTGGTTGAAGACAGTGACGACGAGTAGATTGTGTGGCCTTTGGGCAAGGCATCTCGCTTGTGTGATGTAATAAAGTTACTACCGATACTTCGCTACTAATGGTTTGTAATAATGTTACATAAGGTTTGAAGTTTGAAAAACTGGTTTGTAATCTATGTTATTGTAAGACTTCCGCTACTTTACTCTGTTGAATATTTTGAATAAACTGTTGTAATATTGCAATACTCCTGTGATTGGATCCTGTTCGGAGGAAAGCAGGCCTTTTAAGTTATGGTGAACATAAGTACGACTGTCAGAGGTCATTATGACAATGAAGTGTACTTGTGGGCCATCGTAATTAGGAGGTTCTGTGACACGCGTCCCGCTCCGCCATCTCCTCCTCTCCTCCGAACGCACCTCATCGCTCCCTCCTCGCCTCTGGTAAGGTTCTATCGCGCATCCCGCCGCGCTACCTTCTTCCTCGGTGACGGCCACGTCACCGCCACCGTGGGCACACCTCCCCACTGCCTCACTCCACCCGCGGTTGCGCACACGGCCCTCACCGCTAAAGATGGCAACGGGCACCCGATCCCCGATTCCCCGCGGTGAATTCCCCTATTAGGGGACGGGGATGGTGCCAAATTCATCCCCACGGGGATTAAAATGGTAGGAACTTGATCCCCGTCGAGGCTGGCGGGGACGGGGACGGTTCCCTGTAACCCGACCCCGATCCCCGTATCCCCGCCCCGCTAGCAGCTGTGTATGTGCGAACCAACAAGTAAAGGCCCATCTAGAGCCCAACTACAGGTAGCCAATATATATACCGCGAGTCTGCGAGTAACCCTAAAGCTATCCATTCATCCTTTCCTTCCTGTACCAGCCGGCAGCCGCCGCTAGCTTCTCCCTCTCATCCCTCGCTGTCCCACACCAGACGCGACGCGACTCCACAGAGGCCGAGGCGCCGACACAGCACCGCCAGCAGCATCCGCGTGCGGCTCCGCTTTGCCCCTCTCATCTCCTGCACCAGAGACCAGACGCAACTCCGCCGAGGCATCCCAGCGTCCGAGTCTGCTCTTGTCATGCGTGTTCTGAGAGAACGCTGGCAGCTCAAATCCAGCCACAGTCGAGCAAGCAACAGGGGATGTGGTCTGTGTGGAGGTGCGGCTCAAATCTGTTGGAGCCTGCTCCTGCTATCTAGATCAGAGTGCTAGTAAGTGCGATGATGTATATAGCTTGCTTGTGCATTTAAGCCTGTTTTTGCTCCTTCCCTCTAGATCTGTGTGCTACTAGATCTGTGAGTGCAATGATGTATGTACAACATGCTGATATATGTATTTCGTGCTTGCAATGGTGCTTCTGTATCGGAATTTCATGGTGTTCAATTTGTTATGTTCCTGCCCTCTTGTATGGCTGTCATTGAAACGGGGATGGGGTCCCCGCGGGGATCAATTCCCCGCTCGGGGACGGGGATGGGGGAACTCTGGCCCCGACGGTTTAGACGGGGACGGGGATGGGAAAAATTTGTCCCCACGGGGATGGGGATGAGGAGCCATCCTCCGACGGGGAATTCCCCGTTGCCATCTCTACTCACCGCGGAGCTGTGAAGCTCCCGCGCCCTTGCTCCGACCGTCGCGGCCGCCGAAGATGGCTGGGCCGCAATGCACCGCGCCATGGCGGGCGGCGGCGGGCCAGCTCCGTCTCGTCATCGGCCAAACTAGCACCACCACTACGCGTCAAGCCGAGCACGGCAGGGTAAACACTACAGCCGGTGACCTCGCCGTCGGCGAGAACGCCGCGGTCAGTGCCGCCCTCTGCCGTGAGTGGCTAACGGGTGGGCCCGTTTGACCGCGGGGGCCCGCGTGTCAGTCATTGGGGACCCGATCTGGTGTAGATCTGGGGTACCCGTAGCAGTTCTGAGCTAGTGGATTTTCAGGTTTTAAGAAAATGATTTTTTTAGAAATTAATTAAAGGCTTGTTTATTTTATAACTCGAAAAAAATTAGCCCCAAAAATTATGAAACAAATTTTGTAGTAATCCTCATGAGTAGATCTACAGTTTAAAAATGTTACATGATGATTTTGTGACACTTTTCTGGAGAGTTTTTATTTAATCCTTGTATTTGCTGATATGTTAGAAAATGTTTAATAAATAGAATGTTGATCAGAAAAATATGGTTCCGGTTTCATTAGTCTTCTTTAGTGATGTACTTTCTAGGAAAAATATGTATGATGCATGTTATGTGAAAAATTATTGAGGTGTAGTTCAAATGCCTTTAATTGATGATTTTTGTTATTTTTTATAGAGAGAAAAAGTTGTATAAAATATGCACATGATAATTTTTGTATACTGATGGTGTATGGTGTAGAACATAGAAAAAATGCTAATTCTATTGTTTGATACTTTTCATAGTACTAAATGTTTTCATGCTCAATATCATACTAGAACTTGTCATTTTTGTGTAGGTTGTAATACTTATCCAAATCTCCTAAAATTTTTATGGTGTGCTATTTATAGTAACACTAGGCTACTGTAATTTTTATAGATTTTTCTAGGCACCAGAAATGCTTGTCGCTGTTGTAACCCTAGTTTAAATAGGAAATAAAATGTCATTCTTATGAATAATTAGAAGTATTAAGGAGTGTTTGGTGTATCTTTGAAGCACCCCAACCATCTTGCTGGTGTCACTTAAAAAGTTAAGTGTAGTGTTATTGGTGAAGAGTAGTGGCACTTATGATAGGGTTGCATGCTAGTTATGGTATGAAAAAGATGACTTGTTTGTTTAATGATTAGGCTTGGATGATGAGGACTACTTTTTAGAAAGATTTTCATTTCTAATCCATACCATAGGTTTCAATGTGTTCAACTGTATATCATGACATTATGAACATGACATTCCACTGCATCTGATGCACCGTTTGCATGTTTACTTATGCAATTGCATCATACAGGATCGCAGGAGGAGTCGCCAATAGCAGTGCTGGAAGAGCAAACCGGAGCAAATCCACAAGATCCCCAGGCATAGGAGGTGCCCGAGGACGAGGAGCAAGGAGAGGAGTTGCCTGAGTGCGTAGATCACCAGCCTAGTTCGTTTGAAAGAGGCAAGCCCCGGAGCATTCTAAATTCCCTATTTTATTCAAACAATTCTTTATATATGAGTTATATATATTATTGTATTAAGTTATAGGAGTTGAGTGAAACCGTTGTTGCATTTATTACTATTCTTGCCCACCTAGTTACTTGTTTACCCTGTTACGTCAGGATCGAATAACTGCTTAGCCTTACTTAGACCGGTAGCGATCGGTGATTTCCGATCACCTACATTTACAGGTGGTTACTAAAAGAATTTAGCTAGGAAAAGAATGATATCCTGAAATTAACCATGTGTTGATAGATAATTGGAGACCGGGTGGAAAAGTTGGAAGCAACGAGATAGGGTTCTGGGGTGCGGTTAGTTTTCCGTCTGAGTCGATTAAGGACCAATCGTTGCTCGTCCCTCTTATCATGTTGAACGCATGCCTCACATTTAGATGGCCGAATAAAGTACCTTTCGACCGCGAAGCTAGTGACATTATTTGGCCCAGGACCTACATGGGTGCACGTACTAGTGCTGAAGAGAGTATGACAAGGACGCGAAGAGTGAGCCCAAGGTGCGTCCTGGCAGTCGGGCGGTCCCTGGGTACTGCGGCCCCAATTTATCCAGCGACGTTTATCGGAATCTTGTCATTGGTGATCTGTAGCTCACTTGATCGGTGAGTGTGGTTTGTGTGAGGAATAAATCACCAGCTGGTTAAGAATCGATTCGAATCACCATCGCTCCTGGATAGTGAGCACTTGACTCGAGCTACGACATCATAGTAATAATAATGGAACACGGATGGTTATGTGGATGATATTGGAAATGCTAAACCTGAGATGGTAACCTTTGATGTTAATGGTTAATCAAGTGATTGCTCTAGCATAGGTGCTTACTTAGATTAATCAAGTATAATCAAGTTGATGCTTATATTTTAAATGGTTCATAGATGATAACTTATGCTTTTCTGCAAAACAAGTCAAGCCAGTCCACCTTATAAAAGCCTTGCATACTCCTGGGTGTCATTTGTTTTTTTGGTTTAAGATGGGTAAGTCTAGCTGAGTACTTTCTCATACTCAGGGCGTTGTTCCCATTATTGTTGCAGATGGTCAAATGTACTACAGCTACTGCATTAACTGCCTGTATCCAGCGATGGGTGACAACTAGAACCAAGGGCAATGGTCACTCCGTATCTCCCCTCTGATGCTTTTGTTGGAGATGACTACCTACTGGCACTGTATCTGAACTAAGTGTGTGTGTGTGTGTTTTAAAACTACTTGCTTCTGCTATGTCTTTTGAACTTGTGTAGTAATAACTTTATGTTTTGAACTTCGATGTATTCAACTGTCGTTGCGAACTTTTGGTAACATGTGATGGTGGCTGCTAAATCAGTACGATCTTGGTTTGTTGTTGGTTGGTTTGAAATCCTTCATGATTTCACGGCATCTTGGGTTGCACGGGCTTAAGTTTGGTAAATTATCTGCCTCGGCGAAAGATTTTCTTACTTAATCTCGTATAATCATGTTGATCCGTTACATACCTGCCCTAACCTCACCCAAAGGGTTGATTAGGCACAAAAGCACCACGAGCCCTATAATTTAATAACTAGACCTATCATGGTGGAATACAGAGGATGGACAGGACTGTCACCACCTGCCACCTACCACAATCTGTCCAAAAGGCCTAGCCATAAACACAAGCAAGCTATGGCCTATGCACCATGCTTAATCTATAGACTCACTACTCTAATCATGTACACGATGAAATGAGACTAGAGCACTCTAACCAAGCGATGAATGAGTAAATACAATAATATAAAATAATACTTAAGTAATACAAAAGAACAGAGTTACCACAGAAGATGTCGGACTTCACTCGAAGAAGAGCTTCATCCGCCGAAGCATAAGTGGAGAGGATACCAACAGCCTCGACTCCTCCCTAAGCTTTTCTTCACTCTCTCCCTATCTTTTACTTCTAAGTGGTAGATCTACAGAGCTTCACCTAGCTACTACTCTCACTTGGAGTGAGATGGAATGAGATGGTGCATTTACAAATAAGGGAGAGGGGTCCTATTTATAGCTTGAGGTGGAGTAGGGGCTACTCTAATGCCACATCAACGATCCACATGATGTTCCTTGGCCACCATTAGATGAAATCGCCATAGAAACGACTTAGAATGTGTAATAGAACTGACCAATTTATACGAAATTAAGTAAAAAACCACCTGCCTAATCCCATACAAACCCGGTAGTCCGGGAAATCACGAGGGATTTTAAACTTTTCAACAACTCCGCCAAGATCGTTCAAGTTTAGCAGTCACCATTCACATGATTACATAAGTTCGCACATAGTACGAATTCATCGGAGTTCAAAATAAAGAGTTATTACAACACCAAGTTCAAATAGAAGTAGCGAAGCAAGTAGTTTTTAAACCACACACACTTAGTTCATTACAGTGCCAGGTACTGATCAAATCCAATAAAAGCATTGAGTTGAGATAAGAGTGACATGCCCCTGGTCTAATCATCTCCCATAGCTGGGTACAAGTAGTTGATGTAGTAGCTGTAGTACATCTGTCCATCTGCAATAAGTGGAAATAAACCTTGAGTACGAGAATGTACTTAGCTAGACTTACCCTACATTACTAAAAATAAAGTGACTCCAAGGAGTATGAAAGGTTTTATAGTTGGCTAGCTGACTCATTTGCAAAAAGCACATTTACCATTAAGAACTACTCTTTCCAGTATTATTGCCTCAAGTTAATAATCATTAACCTGTCATCTAGGTTTGCACCTGCACTCAAGCAATCACTTGATTAAGGCAATCAATGATAACATATGGTCATTTAGCATTTTATTTTCATCATAACCATCCGAGTCTTCCATAATCATTAATATGATGAAGTAGCTCAAGTAAAGTGCTCACTATCCAGGAGCAATGACGATTCGAATCGATTACTAACCAGCTGGTGATTTATTCCCCACACAAACCACACTCACCCGCTAAAGTGAGCTACAGGTCACCGAATCAACTTTTTAGGTAAATGTCTCGGGTTCGACAGGAACCACCGTACCCTAGGGCCGCTTGACTGCTCATTGGCCTTACCATCACGCCCATGTGTCCACTCACTGCTTACGCCAGTACAATGCATTGCGGTCAACACCTAGCCCAAATAGTTTCTCGGCTTTACGATCGAAATGACTTATCCTTCCAGCTAAGCATGGGGCATGCGTTCAACATGACTTGAGGGATGTTGACGGTCGTTAACGTCAACAATATATAGTGAAATAAACATGAGAGAATGGTCAAAATACATGAAAACATAGAAGACTATGGTGTTATCTGACGAATTCCACGAGCTTTATTGAATTTTAATGTTTGCAGGGAGTTATGCAAAAAAGTGAAGAGAGATACCTAATTATTAAAAGAATTTTTGGAATTTCACCGCGAGATAAATACTAGTATATTATAGAAGACCCTAGAAGACACCGGAACAAAGCGAAGGCTGAGTGCTAGCCAGGTGGGGTTGGCTGGCCAGGGGGTGGCCGGGTGGCCACCCCCTTCTCCCCCCTTACACGAGCTTCTAGAGTATTCTTCTACTGACCTTGAGGATCAATCCTACCCCTATGTGAAGTCGGTTTGATCCAATGGCTCACGTGCGTCCCACTAGGGTATAAATACAGGGGCAGACCCACCCTGAAGGCATCAAGTCATTTGAAGATCAGTTCATCTGGAGCCAGAAATCCTAGATCATCAGAGTTCCTCTAGTTTATAGCTTTAGCATAGTTAGATCAGGTCTAGAGGACGTCAAGCTAAGTCAACCTAGCTTGGATTCCCGATCGTTGGCGAGCGTGGAGTTTTGGTAATGTTCTAGTTCTCCGCTCTTATTGTAATTCTGTCTTTGCACAATTATTGCAATGTCAATATTATTCTTCATCTTTATTACGTTCTTGAATGCATCGTTCATTGTCTACTTCAATTCTAGTATAGTTAGGTTGCTATTTAGTTCGATCACATGTTCGTATAGTTCTCGTCTATTTGGCCATAAGATGAGTGGTATACTTTTTATAACCGTGGTGCTTAGATGCTTTGCATATCTGCGGATGCCTCCAGTTGTTCAGGGTCGTGTGGTAGATCGTGGGTGTGACTTTTATAGGCCCATTGAGTCCTCTATAGTCCTCTCCCTGTGCAGTGGATTATTGGTAGAGCAACATTATCTTGTTAAGGATATATTCGTATATCAGAGGTTTTTGAACTCAACTTTTCCTGTTCATGGCTCCATTGTGGTTGGGACATATGGTAGTATTACTTGACGATGATTATTAGTTGTAGTAGCTTGACATGTAACTTGAATACTTAGGAATTATTCCTCTAATATTCTGATTGGATTACGTTATTAGTAATAGTTAAGGAGCTCAGAGTGTATCTACTTATGATGATTGATCGTTACTTATCATATATATATCTTTTATCATGTGACTTATCCCTATTATTGAGTAAGTTTGCATAACATTGGTTTACTTTCTTTATCATGAATATAAAGTTTATCAATACTCTAGATAGAATTTTAGCTAGACCTTCTCAGTGGTAAAATTATAAATGACAACCTAGTAGTACTCTAGGTAAAATGCTACAATGGTATAATTATCTATCCACTTGCAGATGTTCTTAATTGTTCTTATTCTTAATTGTTCATATCTTTATATCATTTATATTTCTGCCTAGTCATATAAAATCATAGTGCCACTTATATACTTCTAAGCTTTATTCATTAGGGATGACAACCTAGTTACATGCTAAGAAGTATAGGTAAATATAAAAGGTGACTAGTATTTAGAGACATGTTAATTTATTACCATGTATTTTTAGCGTCGTTGCTATTTAGCGATTGCGTTACAACAACGATCGGTGCTTAACCGATACAGACAGAATCACTACAGTCCAAAACCCTGCCAGACTCCGTCTGGCCTTCATTTCTCATCAACACTTGGTTATACTCCGTGATGCCACATTTAGCCAACAGTAATCCAGGTAACCACCTAAAACTCGCAGGTGACGGGAAATTACCCAACTTCTACCGGTCTAAGCAAGGCTAAGCATTTAACTCAACTTCGTTTACCAAGGTATATCAAGGATATAATAACAAGAGTAGATAAGGAATAATACAGCAACGGTTGCAATCAACTCCTAACTTAATGCATCAATCATAATTAAAGCATAAGTTAAATATTTGCAAACTGAGGGAGATATGCTCTGGGGCTTGCCTCTCTCAAAAGAGCTGGGATGGTGGTCGGGGCACTCCTGAAGCTCTTCATAGACCTCCTCGTCTGTTTGCACCTCTTGTGCGGGTTCGTCCTGCGGTGCTCCCTCGTCTTGCTCCTCTGGCTCTGCTACTGCTAACTCTTCCTGTGATCCTGTATGATACGTATGTATAAGTGATTATAGAAGTGGTGCATCGGATGGAATGGCATATGATGATCATGAGTGTATGTATGCAGACGAACATGTTTAACTCTATTTGACAGAATAGGTGTAAATCTCCTCTCTAGTAGAGAAGATTACAACACACCCAAAACATGCATACATATCACACAACATTAATATATTGATTCGTACCAGCAAGTTATTAGTGCTTCAAAGATACACCAAAGCAACACATATACACTAATCATGCATAGAGAAAGGTTCATTTATTTCATTTTAAACTAAGGCTACAACAGCAACATATATTTCTCTTACTCAGAAAATTCTGAGAAATTTATAGTAGCTTCATCATGTAATATATAGTCTACTATAAATTTTTCATTGCATTTGGATAAGTACAACAGCCTACAAAAAATGGCAAGAAACGTGGCATAATTACACATGAAAATACTTTGTACAATGAAAAGTATATTTTTTCCATGATCTACGTAGTATAGAAACACTATATAAAAAGTTTCACCTACATGTATTATTCATATTTTTTTGTCTCTAGCACTTTTATAAGAAACAACAATTAAATACACCTAAATTACTTAGCCATATTTTTTCACAGAACATGCATATCATATATTTTTTTTCATAGAAAGTACATCACATGACTAGATCAACAAAACAAGTTTCACATTTTTCTAAGACATACAATTTACTATGCATTTTACAACATATCAGCAAAATCAAGAATTAAATAAAGCTATATATAAAAGCATCTCAAATTTTACATGCAACATTTATTACAGTAGATCTACTCATAAGAAGTCTAACAAAATTTGTTTCAACAAATTTAGAGCACGATAACTCAAGATATGATTTTTCAAAGCTTTAAATCATTTTCTGAAAAATCATTTTCGTTTATTTTCAAAATCCCGCCGTCCAAAATGCTACGCCCACCCAGTCGTTCACCCAGATCTGCTGCAGAGCAGCTGATCAGCGGGCCCTCGGGTCAACCCGACCTCACTGGCCAACCATACAGAGGCAGGGGCGGCCGCTGACCACGCGGATCTCGCCGCCGGTGAGGCCGCCGGCCGTGTGGTCACCACCGGTGGCCTCACCGCAACGAGTGAAAGGTCCTTATTTGGTTTTGTTAATTGAGTAACAACTTAGGTGGACTAATTGTGTTTTATGTGAGATACACAGGTGATTAGTCTATAGGTACATGTGTGTGAGCAACATGTGCCATGAAGGTAAAAATGGCTTGGAGATGTTGCGAAGCTTGCACATGTGATGATGGAGGAGCTTATTGCATATGAGACATGACATGGAGTCATATGACCAAGGTGGAGAAGATCAAGATGAGACTTGGCTCAATGGACCGGTTGTAAGTGTGAAGGGTAAGTTGGAGGCTTTGAAGCGAGAGATCCCGTGTGATGGTGAAGCTTGAGCAAGACTTGGCGCCGATGGACCAACGCAACGGTGAAGAGCAAGTGATGTCAAGATCGATGGACCAATACGGTCACGTGATGATATGAAGTGGATCATATTATTTGGTGATTGGTTGGTGCATGTGTTGCATCAACATCGAAGGAGATGGAATAGAATGTGCAAGGCAAAGGTATAATCTAGGGCATTTCATTTCACCGGTCAAATGTTGTGTAGAGAAGTGCATGACCGGATTTAGGATAGATGGACGCACTATTAAGAGGGGCAAACTTGTTTGTATATCGGTCATCTAGTGCCACTCGAGTGATCTAACTATGCATCATTGTTAGGATCGAGTGTCGTGGCAAGTTGAGTGGTTAACTCCTTTAAAATGATTGTGAAAATACTAACACACATGCACATGGTGATGTACACTTGGTGGTGTTAGCACTTTTACGAAGGAGGTGAAGTTTGAGGGGTAGAGAGGGGGTTGGGTTCCTCTCTCTCTTCCGCCAAGCTTGCTCGGCGGGATTCGACGCTTTTGTGGAAGTAAAACGTCTTTTTTTCACTGCGCCAGAGGCGAAGAAACGGAAGCGAAAGGAAGTCACTGGGGTGATCGGACGCTGGATTGGACGTGGCTGACATGTCCGATCAGTTCATCTCACGTGCAAAGGCAGAGTGTGCATCGGCGTGTCCTGTCAAGCCCAAGATAAGCAGCAAAGCATGTGAGGTCAATCAGATGCAATGGCGCGTCAGGTCACGATTGACCGGATGCATCAGGTCGTGAGTGGGTGCTTATTGGAAACAACTGGACACTAGCACTATAGCGTCCGGTTTGTCAAAGCGTGCACATCTGGTAATGGTTTCATGCACGCGGGCTGTGCATGACCTGTGCGTCTGGTCTAGGCTAGTGGACGCGTTCGGTCGCTTGGTGACCGTTGGCGCGTGGTGACCGTTGGAGGATCAGTGGCAGCGGTTGAATCTAGGGGGACACATGGATGGCCACGGATGATCGGACGCAGTGTAGTGCATCTGGTCATATCGACCGCGCGTGTTTGGTCGCTGCGAAAAACGGCCAGTGAAGGGGTAATGGCTATATTTGACCGTGAGGTTATAAATAGAAGTAGTAGCCGGCCTTGGATGTAGCGGAGCACCTTGGGGATGTGTTGTCCTTATGTGTGCTTGGTTTGAGAAGCCTCCAACTCACTTGTGCTTGCTAGATTGTGAATCAATAGCGAGTGAGTCATCGTGAGGTTGCATCGAGTGGCACTAGGTGTTCGTGTTGCAAGCCGGTGGTGCTTGTTACTCTTGGAGGTTGCCACCTCCTAGATGGCTTGGTGGCTTGTGGCTCTATTGAAGCTCGCAAGAAGATTGTACGAGGCTCCGGAGAAGATTTGTGAGGGGATTGTGCTCACCCCGCGGGGATCACAAAGAGCAACTCTAGTAGAGCGTGTCATTGAGCTACCACACTTGCGATAGGTCCTTGCGGCGTCTTTGGGAGGCTCGGTTGTGGATGCCGATTAGCCGCCGGACCACGATGTAACACCCTAGGTGTTAAGCATCGCATTAGCATCTCAAATCATGAGCATTAGCATCAAATGCATTTCATAATCACATGCAATGTAAGTTTAAAACTAAATTGAAACATGTGAAACATCATTTTGAAACATATATGTTGCATATGTTTGTTAGTTGTACTTTTGCCCTAATTATGCTTGCTAGGTTAGTAACACATGTTTGGCTATAATTTTAAATCATCTAGAATTATTTAGCATGATTTTGGAGCAACTTTTGTATTAAAAATTTTCCCAAATTTTGCTTTTAAAAATATTCTAGAAAAATAGGTTTTTATTTGAAAAATAGACTTTGAATACTTAATTCAAAATCTGTTTGGAATTTCAAAATGTGTCCAAAAGCAAAGTTGTAGAGAATTAAATTTTGAACAACTACTATTTTGGGGTCAAATCTTAAAAATGCCTTTTTCATCTTAAAAATTTGAATTTAAAATAGTTTAGAATTTCTAGAAATTGAAATTTGAAAAGAAAAAGCTTTTCTCACCCAAACGGGTCGCGCCCTCCTTTCCGGCCCACCAGCCGAAGCGGGCCTACCCTCACCCGCGCGCCCGCCTTCGCTAGCGCCTACGCCGCGCCCGCGCATGTCGTCTGGCCGTGACAGGCCGCGCACGCCGCGTGGCAGCTATGCGCCGGCGAGCTCGCCGCGCGGCGCCTTCGGCCTGCCTTCACCCCCACCTGGTCGCGCACCGCCTCCGCCTCCATCTCCTTTGTTCCCTGCTTACCTCCTCGCCCGCACACTCCTCCTCTCCCTCTCTTAGACAACAGCAGCAGCTCATGGCTGCCGTGCCATCACCGGCGCCACACACCTCCGCGCTGCCGTTCCTGCTCAACAGTCGCGCCTCTCTCCGATTCGTCTCTCCACCCTCTCCACCACATATTCCTCTGTGCTGGACGCGAACCAACGCCTTGGTTCGAGCCAAGGTGAGGCCTTATTGGGCGTTTCCTCCTCCGCTGCCCGCCATGCACGCCGTTGGCCGGCGTGCATGGCTGAAGCTCCTCCATCCCCCAATTCCTCCCCGTTTCGCCTTACCGTGGCCGGCAAGGGCGACATTGCCGGTGAGCCGCACCGCCACGCCGCCATTAATACCGGCAAGGTCGCTTCGCTCCTCCTTTGCCCCTATTTTCAAGTTGGGCCGGTTCGCCTCGTCGAGCTGATCACGTTGGTGCTCACCTCGTCGCCGTCTGCCCACCGCCGGCGAGTCTTCGGCCGACGAGCCGCCGCCTCTCCCTGGTGCCACTGCCGGGTGGGGTCAGGTTTCCCCTGAGGACCCATCTGTCGGCTCCTCTATGTGGATCTGTGTAGAGGAAGCGGGGTGCACTTAACAGTTCAGTCGGTTTGATTTAAAATCAAAATAGATTTTCAAAGAATGATAAAAGGGTTCTAAAAATCCTATCTTGAGATTTTTGGCTCCAAAATTTGTGAGATAAATTTTGTTGTGATCCTCATGAGTATATTTATGATGTAAAATATTGCATGTCAAGTTTGAAATACTTTTCTATAGAGTTTTTATTTAATCATTGAAATTGATGTTTTCTTGATAAATGCATAATAAATCATAGAAAGCTCAAAAAATATGGTTCCACTTGCATTAGTTTTCTTTTATGATGTAGTTTCTAGGAAAAATATATTCTAGGCATGTTCTATGTGAAATTATTGATGTCTAGTTCAAGCGCTATTTATTGCCTAGATTTGTTATTTTTTATAGAGGGAAAAATATGAATAAAATATGGATACAATAATTTTTTCACAGTGATTATTTGCTGTGTAGATTGTTGAAAAGTGTTTAAATCTATTGTTTGATACTTTTCATAGTACAAAGTATTTTCATGCTCAATATCATGCTAGAGTTTGTTATTTTTGTGTAGGCTGTAGTACTTATCCAAATCTCATGAAATTTTTGTGGTGTGCTATTTGGAGTAAAACTAGGCTACTGTAATTTTTATAGATTTTTCTAGGCACCAGAAATGCTTGTCGCTGTTGTAACCCTAGTTTAAATAGGAAATAAAAAGTCATTCTTTATGAGTAATTAGAGTGATAAGGAGTGTTTGGTGTATCTTTGAAGCACCCCAACCACCTTGCTGGTGTTGCTTGATAAGTTAATGTAGTGGTGTTGATAAAGTGTAGTAGCACTCTTATTAGGGTTATATGCTAGCTAGTGTGAAAATAGATGAGAATTGTTAGCAGAGGTGAATACAGTAGATGACCTATTTTGTAGTACATGTTCTTGGATGATGTTGACTACCTTGTAAAAAAGTTTGTCTTTCATCTATTCTATAAGTTTCAATGTGCACATCTGCATATCATGTCATCATGATCATGGCATTCCACCGCATCCGATGCACCGCTTGCATGTTTACTTATGCAATTGCATCATACAGGATCGCAAGAGGAGCCGCTAGTAGCAGTGCCGAAAGAGCAGACCAGGGTAGATCCGGAAGAACTCCAGGCACAGGAGGTGCCCGAGGAAGAGGAGCAAGGAGAGGACCTGCTCGAGTGCGTAGATCACTAGCCTAGTTTGTTTGAAAGAGGCAAGCCCCGGAGCATCCTAAAATTCCTACTTTATTCAAGCAATTCTTTATATATGAGTTATATATTATTGCATTAGGTTATAGGAGTTGAGTGAAACCATTGTTGCATTATTTACTATCCTTGCCCACCTGGTTACCTGTTATCCTGTTAGGTCAAGATCGAATAATTGCTTAGCCTTGCTTAGACCGGTAGCGGTCGGTGATTTCTGGTCACCTACATTGATAGGTGGTTACTGAAAGAATTTAGCCATGAAAAGTATGATATCCTGGAATTAACCATGTGTTGATGGATAATTGGAGACCGGACGGAAAAGTTGAAAGCAACCAGACAGGGTTCTAGGGTGCGGTTAGTTTTCCATCTGTGTCGATTAAGGACCGATTGTTGCTTGTCCCTCTTGTCATGTTGAACGCATGCCTCATATTTAGCTGGCCGAATAAAGTACCTTTCGACCGTGAAGCTAGTGACATGATTCGGGCCGAGACCTACACGGGTGCGCGTACTGGTGCTAAAGGGAATAGGACGGCGACGCGAAGAGTGAGCCCAAGGTGCGTCCTGGCAGTCGGGCGGTCCCTGGGTACTGTGGCCCCAGTTTATCCCGTGACATTTACCCGAATCTTGTCATTTGTGATCTATAGCTCACTTGATTAGTGAGTGTGGTTTGTGTGAGGAATAAATCACCAGCTGGTTAGGAATCGATTCGAATCGCCATCGCTCCTAGATAGTGAGCACTTGACTTGAGTTACAGTATCATAGTAATGATGATGGAACACGTATGGTTATGTGGATGATGTTGGAAAATGCTAAATTCAAGTGGTAACTAGATGTATTGGTTAATCAAGTGATTGTTATAGTCTAGGTGCTTACCTAGTTGAATAGGTCATAATAAAGATGATGCAAAGTACTTAAATTAGTTTCTTCATAATAGCTTATGCTTTTCGCAAATGAGTCAGCTAGTCCACTAAAAGAAAGCCTTGCATAATCCTTGGTGTCACTTTATTTTGGTTTAAGACGGGTAAGTTTAGCTGTGTACCTTCTCGTACTCAGGGCGTTGTTCCCATTGTTGTTGCATATGGTCAGATGTACTATGACTATTGCATCAACTGTCTGTATCCGGCGATGGGTGACAACTAGGACTAAGGGCAATGGTCACTCTGTATGTCTTATCTCATGCTTTTGTTGAGGATGGCTACCTACTGGCGCTGTATTTGAATTAAGAGGGTGTGTGTGTTTATGAAACTATTTGCTTCCGCTACTTTATTTTGAACTTGGTTTATAATAACTTTCTGTTATAAACTCTAATGTATTCAACTATCATTGTGAACTTTATGTAATATGTGACTGTGGCTGCTAAACTTGTACGATCTTGGTCTATATGTTGGGTGGTTTGAAATCCTTCATGGTTTCACGGACTACCGGGTTATACAGGCTTAAGTTTGTTAAATTGTCTGCCTCGGCGGATGCTTTTCTTACTTAATTTTGTATAATTGGTCGGTTTTGTTACACACGAGGTGTTGGTCAAGACAACGGGGACTAGCTTGGTGGCAACCAAGTGAACCTCAGTGAAAATCATCATGTTAACTTTGTATATTTCTTCACGGTGGTTTGCATTCTCTCTACGCAAGCTTGTATTTACTTTATATACTTAAGTGATTGTGTAGTTGCTCTTGTAACTAGTTTGTTTGTATAGCTAGCTAGTTACCTTCTTGCTTGTGTAGCTAGAAGTATTTCCTTTGCGTAGCTAATTTGGTTTGTGTAACCTTGTTAGTCACATTGCTTAGTTTATGTAGCTAAGTAATTTACGCTCTCTAATTTAGCATTGGTTGCCTTGTTATTGAGCATTGCTAGTGAGCTTAGGGGCTTTGTGTTTTTGCTTCACTAGTTGTGTAGAAACTCCCTCAGTTGGCAAAGTACTAGTGCATAGGTTTGTGTGACCTTGCTCTAGAATTGATTAGGTGAGCTCTTGCTTTGCTTGACACCTTAGTTGCTTAATTAGGATCTTTGCTACGTGTTAGAGAACTTAGAGGGGTGTAGTCTTGGCTAGATCGATAGTTTTAATTTTGCGTTTGTTTCGGTTAGCCGACGTGATTAAGTTTTAGAAAGGACTATTCACCCACCCTCTAGTCTGACATCTCGACCCTTCAACGAGGCTGACCCATTGCGCTAGAAAAAGACACCGAAAGGTCACCGGCGAGCGCTCGCTGCCGTGCATGCCGAAATGGCGGCACGGCTCGACGGTGGGAAGGCACCCCTGGCCACGGCAAGGCTAAGTAATGGCATACGCAAGATCATGAGGCTAAGGTGAGTCCGGTGCGTGCGAAAGGAGGGAGGAAGCGAGGGCGGAATGGGGTTTGCCAGTGCGGCCGCAAGCTCCGGTGAGCATCGGAGGGAATCGGCGAGACATGCATGGCCATTTTGGCCCTTACCTCGGCGAAACAACGGTGCTGGAGGTGCGCTACGTCGAGGCAGAGCTCGAGCACTAGCTTGCAGAGCTCGGGCGTGGGTAAGAAAGCGAGGGCGAGCTTGGCGGCGGCTATGGCACGGCTGCAGTTCGCTGAGCGAGAGCGAGGCAAAGGAGGAGGCAAAATAGCAAGCTGAGGGAGGAGTGGGCGCGGTTTTGGTGGCCTGAAGGCACACGCGGATGCCACCAGACACCACCCATACGCCGTCGCCGGTGAGCGGTGGCCACGCGGCGGCCGCCCTTTGTCCCTAGTCGGGCGCGCGTGCGTGCGGGCGAGGAGGCGGGCGCGGAGGCGGGCTAGGCCAGCCTCGCGACTAGGCTGAGAAGTAGGGCAACGACCCGTTAAGAAAAGAAAATCCTTTTTCTTTTATTTTTCAAACAAAAAGCCTCAAACTCCCATTTTGAGTACTAAAAAAATCATTTTCAAGATTTTGGGTAAAAACAAAAGTTGCTCAGAAAAATATGCTCTACAACTTTGCTAAAAGAAGCAAAGCCAAATTCCAAATAGATTTTGAATTACTAAATTAAAGTCAAATTAAATTCAAAACCCTAATTTTGGAGAATTCTTTTAAAAGCATAATTTTGCAAAATAGTGAATATAAACTTTGCTCCAAATTACATTCTAAACATTTCTAACTTGTTTTAGTGATCAAACAAGTACAAACATTGCATAACAAGTATCAACATGGCATCAAACCTATTGAAACAAGACATTGCAACACACATGTTTCTTTAGCATGTTTCAAGTTATATTTCATGTGATGCTTATGAATGCATAATGATGATTATGCTCATGATTTGCAAATGCTAATGCATGCTTAACACCAGGGTGTTACAAAAATGGACGCTTGAGATCATCTGAGGTGCATGGCAGCATGCTGGAAGTTGGTGGAGTTGGTTTGGGCGACATGGGCCGTTGTCCGATGTCCCCAAGGATGGATAGGACTTCCCTTGGGCTCATGGGTGAGTGTAGAGTCCTCCCACCAAGTTTGGCGGTCATTGGACACTTCTCCCCATCGCCCAACGCCAGTCCAGGTCGCCCGGCGCTGCCCTGTGTCAACTCTAGCCCGGCCCATCTTACGATCTTTCGAAAGCCATAACTGTCATTCGAACTCTAAATTGGGTGAACCAAAACTTGACTTCATGTATCTCGATGAACTCTTTGCCATGGTGTAGTCAAAATGAGCATTTGATGAATTGTTTTTGCACGTATTTTGCCACCTTGTTCCTATACTCACATAGTCATCACAACTTGTGGAAATGGTTAGAAATATGTCGTATGACTATGGTTTATGCCATTTATATGACCAATATAGGCATGGTTGATGGTGTAAAATGAGGTGTTAAGGACCGTCAACAATGGTGCGACCACCATCGACCACCGCCTAGGAACGGATGATGGTTAGAGCATATTTATCATCATACCAGGTGTTGTCGACGAAAGGTGGTGGTGGAAGACACAACCATTGCTCGGACTCGCCTGAGATGCCTAATTTGAGGACGTCAAAGCAGGAGTGAAAACCTAGCAAATGATGAGTCACCCTCCTAGTCATGATGTAGAGGTCTTCTTCTTCCACCTGGTCCTAGGCATCTGCAGGAGCGAGGGAGATTAAGATGGGCATGAGTCCTTTATCATCTTTGAGGGTGGGCATTCACCTGATGGTGTTTGCGTCAGCGTCCATGAGAAGGGTTTGGCCTGACTTGTTTATGAAGATGATCCTGCCTTTGTTCTTGCGGGGGCTTACTAGGCCGAAGAAGTCTAGATCGCATCGCTGGCGTCACCATAGGGGGTCCGGTTGGATGCGAAGGCAAGGCGCAGGTAGCTCCTGCAACCTCTCTATGATTGGTGGATCACCACCACCAGTGTTGGCTTGTTCTTGGGGAGTTGATGGGTAGAATAGATGCTTGGAGACTTCGAGGCGGTGGAGCGAGTACACACTGTTCTTGTACTTCTCTACCATGATGTTAACGAACCACCTGATAATCACCATCTTCCTTATAACTTATAAGAGACTCAAATCACAAGACACAAGATCAGAGACTCATACAACTAGGGATGCTATTCGAAAGAAGGGGGAAATAGATCAGATGAGGCAGAGAAATCCATCTATCTATAGATTAAAGGACTGTTGCCCCACCTGGACGAAGAGTGCGAGTGTCGATGGGATTCTGAGTGGGTAGACCTGTGGCGGCGGTGCAGGGAGGGTGAGATAAGAACTAGTTTGTTCTGGGCTCCATCAATCGGGGGTCTTTTACATTTTTACCATTATTAGAACACCACTCATTTGAATATCATTCTTACAAATGCCCTTACAAAATTACCACTAGAGAGAGAAGAAATTTTACAAGTTTAATAAAAATGGATGTTTTTGCGTGCATGGCATGCCAGGTCATGGCAGTGCGTCTAGGTGAAGGTGGTGACTCAAGTCCGGTACACGAGGGTTCACGCAAGGACAAGCTCAGTGTGGCATGCATATTTGCCAAGGTGGAGTTTGTTAGAGTTTTATGTCGAATATGTGTATGAAATATGCTATAGTTTAGACTTGAGTTGTAATTGGTAGTGGCTATGAGTAGAGTAGGAGTCAAACTGGGTACCTAAAAGGTCCTAATATGGCTAGAGGGGGGTGAATAGCCTAATAAAAAATTCTACAAACTCACTAGAGCAAAAGATTAGTATAACAAATGGTGAAATGTGATTTTGCTCTAGCTTTACAAAGGTTAAAAGATACCTATCCAACAATTCTAGTAACTATGACCACTATAAAAATCAAGGGCTAAGTCACTACGAGCTCTCACAAGCTAGCTACACTAAAGAGCTCAACTATGTGGCAAGCTACACTAGCAAAGATAATACAAGCTCTCAAAACTAATTACACTAAAGAGCTTGTTACAACTAGTTTGCGGAATGTAAAAGAGAGGTATGTGATCTTAATACCGTCGTGTCAAGGAATGACCCAATCATAATAATATGAAGACCAATCACTAGGAGAAAACCGAGAAATCAAACGCAAAGGTGACATAATTTTTCTCCCGAGGTTCACGTGCTTGCTGGCACGCTATGTCCCCGTTGTGTCGACCACCACTTCGTGGTTCGGCAGCTAATTGGCAATCCAAATCCAAGCTCCCCAAGAACACCGCAAGAACCTACCGCAAGTGAGGTAACTCAATGACACGAGGAATTTACTAGAGTTGTCTTTGGCGCTCCGCTGGGGAAGGCACAACACCCCTCATATAATCACTGAGAGGTGGCCAAGAACAAGCACCACTCTTGCCACCCTCCGCTGCCTCCAAACCATCTAGGTGGCAACAACCACCAAGAGTAACAAGAATCCCACAGCCAATGCTCACCCAAGTGCCAACTAGATGCAAACTCACAAGCAAATGCACTTGAGATCACTCAAACTCACTTTGATTTATCAATCAAGCAAGGGAGATGAGTAGGAGGGAGTATGCTCAACTCAAGAGGATGTTAGGATGTCAAAATATCCAAGAGAGGCCTCTAGGAGCCGGCCAACAAGTATTTATAGGAGCCCCAAAAGAATAGAGTTGTTGGCTCACGAAACAGCCACACTCGGGGTGACCGGACGCACTGGTCCGGTATGACTGGACGCGCCACAGCGTCTGGTCGCTCCACCGCGACCTCCTCGATGAACACCATGTGTCTCGCTTTGAATCTCATTCGTTTGATTGTAATGGTCACCTAAATGTACACATTTACGCACTAGAGTGACCGGACGCGCCGATCAAAATTGATCAGACGCGCCTAGGCGTCCGGTCGCCACTAATTCGCGTTGCTGATCACGTGACCGGACGTGCTGCTTGAATTGTCTGGACACCATAGTGCTAGCGTCCGGTTGATTCCAGTAAGCACCCACACACGACCGGACGCGTCCGTTCGATCATGACCGGACGCGCCACCGCGTCCGATCGACCCTTTACGTTTGCTATCCCTCTGGCGCCTGACCGGATGCGGTGGTCCCGCGAGTGACCGGACGCGCCGATGCGCGCATTCACAGCACACGAGAAGAACAGGTCGGACACGTTTGGTCATGCTGAGACCGCGTCCGGTCACCCCAGTGACCTCCGTTCACCTCTGTTTCTATCCACGATGACTTAGAGAAAATCTCCGCCCTCGGCGTAGTGGAAAGTAGGAGTTTCACTTCCACAAAAAGCGTCGAATCCCGCTGGCCCTAAACCCATCTCTACCGCTCAAACTCCACCGCCTTCGCAAATGTGATAACATCACCAAGTGTACATCACCATGTGCATGTGTGTTAGCATTTTCACAATTATTTTTGAGGTGTTAAGTTAGCTCACCACTAGATCTAAATGCATATGCAAATGAATCCTCATCTAGTGGCACTTAAGTGATCAATAGCCCTGAAAATTCCCCTCTTTATAGTGAGGCTATCGATCCTAAGTGTGATCATACCCTCTATGGTGTCTTGATCACCAAAAGCAAATCCTATCTATATCTTTTCCTTGAGCTCCATAGGATTGCACTCCATCTCCTCTTCTTCTCTAAGTATGGCACCAAGTCATCATGATCAACATGCATCTTGTCAGCACTTAGGAGTGTACCAATCACCTTTTGCTATCAACACTCAAGAACATGTGATTAGTACTTAGGTTTCATCAATTAGCTAAAACCAAACTAGGGACTTTTAGTACCCTTGTTGTAACCTTGCAGTACCGTGCCTCGATGGACTAGTCTTGAGATGTGAGGATACGCCCAATATTGATGTCATCCCAGTTTAGCGAGCTGGGTGCCGGGAGAATCATGGAGAAGGTAAAAAATGCTTGTGCAATTTTTTGACTTTGGATTTGTTTCGTGGCATGTTAGAATTGGATAAATGTGCAAATGTCGGGTGTGACTATGGCAGGTTAAGCTGGTGGTTAAGCTAGGATTTGGGTGTATAGTTTTTCCAAGAGGAGTTTTATGCTTTGTTTTCTCTTTTCCATTTTTAGCTATGAGCACTGAGTACTCGTGTAACATGATGCTTGATTACTGGTACCATGCAACTATTTGTGCGTTTTGTAGGATTTACTACTTTATATGTTCTATTATCCAGCTGTCGTAGTATCAATATGGCGCCTAGAGGGCTGAATAGCAGGATCTAGTAATATACTAATACTACAGTTTCGTTGCGCGCTTAGAGTTTCAGACATGCGCCTTCACTTTGAAAAAAATGCTTTCAGTACATCACATAATCAAGCAAATACTACAACAGTAGTCAAAAAGTGGCAACAAGCAAATGGTTTGTGCATTGTTTCTCGTTGATACAAGCAAAGAATTAGGACTTCATGAGACCACACCATCAGTAGTCCCCGCCTCTTTCGTAACCCTAGTCGAACTGAGCATTGGTCTCCCTGACTTTGGAGTTGGAATTTCTAGACTAGGCAGGAGTAGTGCTAGCACCTCGTTTTGGGAGAAGGGAAACATCATCAGCTCGGCTTAAACAATTAGCTAGCTCAACTTGACATCTCAATTTGAACAGAGGTCATAGTGTCAGAGGCATACGTATCTGCAAAGGAGCACCACCAGGAAGCTGTGGAGGAAGACCCTGTTGTTCCATTTGATTTGTAACTCCCACATTGGAACTTGCAGGAGCTGAAACAGCACCTGCGACTGAAGAGAAGAGAGAGACATCATAAGCTCGGCTTAAACAATCAACTCAAGTTGACAACTTAATTCGAAGCCAGAGGTATACCTATTGTTGAAGGAGCCAGAGTAGGAATTGTGGAGGAGGAACATGTTCAATCCGAGGAAGCAGAGTAGGAGCTTGTAATTGGTTGTCTATAGCTGGAACGAGCGTAGGAACTGAGGAACATCAACTCGACTTTGCTGAAATTGAACAAAGGACAAAGCATCATCAAAGGCATACCTCTTTCTAGTACTAGAGCAAGACCAGCAGGAATTGGTGGGGGCGGAGGCTGTACAGCTTGATGGTGTGCTTGGCTGTCAAGCTGACCATGGTCTACACCTAGAAGCTCAACTTGATAGCCTCGAATTGGATACATGGTTAGAGAAGGTGGACGGTGGCATCATTGCTTGCATGCATAGTTGATCCAGAGCATTAATCATGTTGTTGATCTGGGTGTTCTGATTTAGAAACCGCGGCTTCAGAAGCAACACTAGGTAGTCAGCACTTTCAACAGTTGTCCTCATGCTCTGAAGCTTTTCAAAAAAAAAATAAGAAAAAAAGTCAAATACCCTGACTACCCACTTCAATTAGTGCAATGAAAACATGCACATATAAATACCTCTTCTCGAACAAATTCGGCCTCAATGATTTTCTCATAAGATGTCATAAAGGAAGCATTGCACCTCTGAAGCAATCTTCCCAGACATTCTCTGACTTGGGAAATGGCTGGAATCGACAAGAAAGCATACAGTTCATCCAACACCAATAATTCCAACACCAATAATGTTTTAAATAGCGGTCTATGATATTTAGTTGCATCCTTCTTCAAAAGCTATAGAATGCTATAGCGGGCTATAACGGAAGTTATTCATTTTGTAGTTTTATAAAAACAAGAAAATTCTTAATGAATTATGCACAAAAGCATTTAACTAGACAAAAAAATTATAAACACAAATACTCAAATACATGTGGAATATCTAGAAGAATATGTTTCCAAATCTATTATGTTGGAACTGGCGATTCTAAACAAGAGAGAGAGAGGGAGGAGAGAGTTCAGAAGTGGAAAAGGACACACTAGGGTTTTGAAAAGTTGAAATTAATGGGAGGTGAGGTCCCTTGCCCTCACGCTCTTGGACACTTATATAGGCAATGATTATTTACAAGTGACCCTTTGGTGGGGTTGGATTTCTTTATTATCATGATGGGGCTTGGATTCAAATGACACTACTCTAGCTACTAGTTGGGACTCTTCTAGGGGTAGAATTGGCCCATATACCTCATGGGCTCCCCAACATCGCTCCCGGCAAACGCTTTAGCAGAAAGGGCTTCGCTAACACTTCAGCGACTACGACTCACCCACACCAACACTTCAATGCAACGGGCCCTTCATCTTTAGCGACAACAATGACTAACCTTTGACGTCAACACTTACAACATACCTTCGTCAATATCTTCGACGGATATAACAACTTGCCTCTGCCAAAACTTCTGCATGAGGGGCTTCGCTGACATTTTCGGCATCTACACCAACATCGTCTTCGTCAACACTTTCGGCACCAGGGCCTTCGCCAACATCTTTAGTGTCCACAACTACTCGCCTCTGCTAACACTTTGGCATGAGGGGATTCGACAACATGTTTAGTAACTACGATGACTCGTCTCCGCCAACACTTCGGCAAGAGGGGCTTCCCTATCATCTTTGTCCACTACAACAGCTCGAGAGCCTTTGTTGACACATTTGGCATCAACGTTTACGATGACTAGCCTTCATCGCTAAGTTCGAGGGGCCACATCAACTCCTTTGGTACCGAGGACTACTTGACCTTCCTTGACCACTTCGGCTCGAGGGGCTCACCGATGACTTCATTTTTTCCACTTGAGGCTGTATTGAATATTAAAGCCAAACTAGACCCCTTCAACAAACAAGGACATCAACTTGAATATGCAACCAAGCAAGGTAATTTACACTGTTTTATACGGTCCAAATTTGGCCGCATCATTGTAATTAAGAAGAAGAGTTGAACCATACAAACCGATGCACTTCTGATGAGCACCCTAGGAGGTCTTATAGCCATAGGCTGGACCGTCCTAGTAAACAATATCAAGCTTCGATATTACATAAAAGTTCTACAACCGAGCTAAGAGCAGTGCTCTAACCTACGAAGCTAGGCGCCTCCGCTGCTGGCTACGTGATCCAACTCCAGTGTCCGAGAAGGGCATGTTGTTTTTTCTACCAGCCCTGTTGTTGGTCGCTGGAAATAGCTCATCGAAGGCTGCAACTTGGCTCAACGTCAAGTTCCTTGCGAATATGGCGTCGTATGCTCCCTTGGACGCTGATGAAACTGGTCCTACCGGTGGCACAGTGCACATCTTCTTCATGAGTAGCACCTTGCCCCGCTTGGCGGTCGGCATGTGCACCAACGGTTGAGCGGCAATCCGTCTGCTCCTGATTGGCAGGGGGCGTTTCGTGGTTGCCGCCTTATGCATTGGTGGACTGGCGATTAATGGCAACTTTCGCTTGTGCTGCACCTCCTCGGTGAATTGTGCGAGACGCCGAGCAGCCTCACTTGGCGTGGGCGTCATGTCGCTGAGGGTGGGCGTGCCCACCGCGATCTCGATGCCGGGCTGTCCCACCCTGTGGCGGCGTGCCTTGTGGCTGCCCCTGTACTGGTGACAACAGAGGCGAGTCCATCATCCGGTGGGAAGCCTCCGTCGATGCTCCAACATCCTAAGAGGCGACCTCCGGAATAGGCGGGTTCCTAGGCGCTAGTGCTCCTACTGGTCGGGTGACGATGAGCGAGGCGTCGAGCTCCTCTAGCATTGGGTCGACCCATGTGGGAGACCCAGCTCGTGCGTAGCTACAACACCAACGATTTAGCCGCACCATTGCAGTTCTGATTAATTCAATTGGGGGTTTGGAGGGAGAAGACCTTGCTTGTTCCTTTGCCCCCTTGAAATTGTTATTGTTTAAATGTGTTACTAACTCTGGCAGCCTACTACAAATGTCTATCAAGTTATTTTGGCCTAAGATTTTTTTGTTTTGTTTTTGGCAGCCATGATGCGCTGGAGGTCTCAGGAGTCTCACAGATGTACTGGTCATGCAGGGAATGATTCAAAGATGCCTTGAACAACCAAGGAATACTGTTTTGTGTGTTCATTCTATGGACTGCATGTGGAAACTATATAGAGCTATGCATAAATCGGGTGGAGCTCCAGAGTCTCGTATGGAGGTTATTTCTAATGCATCCTCGCACGAGAGCATCTCAGGTGCTCCTAGCACCTAGGGTGCCCCGGTGTTCCCGACTACAAGATACACCATCAAATATGTACGAAAAATCCAACAAAAATATGAATAAATAGATCATTCATATATTTCTTGTTATTGTTTGATTTTCCTTCCTGGCTGGCGGCTTTGCATTGGTATCTTCAGTTCTGGACAGAACATTTTACAAGATACCACTCCAAATCAAAAATTGGAGTTTATCTAGGATTAGGAGTGCTAGAGGTGAAAGTTTTTAAGGATACGGATTCGGATTTTTTTTAATTGCACATATTTCGTTTTCCTGGACTAAGGGGTTCCTTTTGCATGATGTCGGTTGTCAGTTAATTAGCTGAACATGTTCCCTCTTAAAAATACAGAAAAGAAAAGCTGGACATGCATGATTGCGATGAACAAGAAAACTCCAGTGTGGCCACACTTTGACCCTGTACAGATGTTCAGGTGCCATGCCATGGTGCAGCCACCACAGACTGAACCTATAAAAAGGGTAATTCAAACTCCAAGGAACTGACTTCAGAAGTTCAGATGGCTAATCGACAATTCCTCCTGGTTGGTACACACAATAGCCTTGCCTTGGCTCCATGAGTTCATGCCTTCGTGGTGACGATGACGGCACGCGACGCACGCTGCTTGCTCCCCTGGCTTTTGCTTGTCATAGGGCAGCGACTCGGCGGCAGAGGCAGCAGCGCGCGAGGCCGACTAAGGAGCCGTGTCATGGCGCGTTTCATCCACGGCTGGAGGCGCGCATGCATAACAATAAACAATGCACATGGCCGGTCTACATAATACTGTCTTAACTTTGGTCTTTGGTTGTTTTTCTTCTTGTTCTTAAGATTCAGCAGTATCCATCAAGCTATGATCAACAACCATGCTCATAGTTTCTTTAGAAATTTGGTGTAGTCTGAAACTTCCTTTTGCTTTGGATATGCAAAGCATCATAGTTTCTTTAGAAATTTGGGCCTTGTTTAGATGCACTCCAAAAGTTGAAATTTTTTCACTCCCTCTCCATCACATCAATTTTTGGACCCATGCATGAAGTAGTAAATATAGGTAAAAAATAACTAATTACACAGTTTAGTTGAAAATCACGATATAAATCTTTTGAGCCTAGTTGGTCCATGATTGGACAATATTTGCCAAATAAGACGAAAATGGTACTATTCATCGGTTTGAAATTTTTTCACAATCTAAATGTGGCCTTGGTGTAGTCTGAAACTTCCTTTTGCTTTGGATATGCAAAGCAAGTTTTTCAAGAGACCTACCTTTGGCTCGCCTTGAGATGATTTCAAAGGTCAGAACCAATGCTATCAGTCCTGCAAACAAATTCAGATGTCTGAACAGTGGCGGATGCAAAACAGGATTGAAGGAGAGTTGGTCCCTTCTTCTTCCTGTCTCTCTCCATTTTTCTTCTTTTCTCCACCTCTTCTTCTCCCTCACCCTCCCCATATTTCCATTGATGCACTAGCTACCCCCGGTGGATCCGCCCCTGTGTCTGAGACATGCATCAGCTTGAGTATAGAAATTTGCATACATAACAATCTAAGGGGTGTCACATGGCGGTGTCACATCGAGTGTTCGGATCTCTACAATAAGGGACTAATCAAAATTATACTTGGTGCACCCAAAAAATTGCCCCCAACAGAGATAGACTTTCCTACGTGTACCTCACTTCGTGACCCAAAAATTTGCCCCCAACATAGATGGACTTTCCTACGTGTACCTCACTTCGTGCACCCAGAACCTCCCGTCCTATAGGAATAAATGGTTCAGATCTGTTCTCGCGAAACTTCGCCATCATCCGATGGCCAAGATTGTTTCGGTGGTGAAGCCAGGCCTTCAACGCCCGCCAACAGGCTTCAACGCCGTGCAGCGCCCCTGCACGCTCCGCCCCCACAGCGTGGCCAAGGGTGTGTTCACTTCGTGAAAAGTAGGTGAAAAGTTACTGTAGCATCTTTCGTTGTTATTTGGCAAAATTTGTCTAATCATTGACTAACTAGCCTCAAAAGATTCGTCCTGACATTTACAGACAAACTATGCAATTAGTTATCTTTTTTACCTACATTTAATGCTCCATGCATGCGTCGAAAGATTCGATGTGATGGGTGGAAGATGAAATATTTTGAGTTTGCATGGCAACTAAACAGGGCCCAAGGATCGAATCCCTCGAATCCCAGTACCCCTCCTTTTATTCCCTTCTAATAACCGATTAAAAAAAACGCCCTTTTCACACGCACCCGGTGACCCCCACCCGGCCACACCACGCGAGGGATATTTAAATATTTGCCCTCCTTACGGTTGCCTCCTCTCCGGTTGCCCCCTTTAGGATTGCAATTCAAGATTTGCCCTCACAATCTCTCTAGTGCTAAAGTTTTGCCCGTTTTGGCTCAGTGGCAGTCCACCTCAGCATGCCACGGTGGATTGGCATGGCGAAAAGACATCCCTGCCCCTTGGGCTGTTATTCTCCTGCCTAGACGGCCAGCCCCCTTCCTCTCTTCCACCGTGTTGATTGTGTACATTTTTTTTTGTCAAACCATGTACATGATAGCAGCCATTGTATAGTAAAAATTTGACATAGGCCCCGTTCACTTTCCAAAATATTTCCTCTGCCACCCGTCACATCGAATCTTTCGACCCATGCATGGAGCATTAAATGTAGGTAAAAAAATAACTAATTGTATAGTTTGTCTATAAAGGTCGAGATGAATCTTTTGAGCCTAATTAATTCATGGTTGGATAAATTTTGCCAAATAACAACGAAAGTGCTACAGGAATATTTCCCCCAAATATTTTGGAACTGAACACAGCCATAATAAATGCTTGAATAGTCATGGCCGCAAATGTACATACAAAAATTCGACATCATATATCATATAAAAAATTCTAGAACCTGTTTAATGACTGTATGGTTGCCATGACCAAACTTAGACATCAATGGTCTCTTTAGCTAATGATGTGCATTATATATATATATATAGGCCATGACTATTCAAGCATTTATCATGTCAAATTTTTACTATACAATGGCTACCATCCTGTACATGGTTTGACAAAAAAATGTACACAATCAGCACGGTGGAAGAGAGGAAGGGGCCTGGCCGTCCAGGCAGGCAGCCCAAGAGGCAAGGATGTCTTTTCGCCATGCCGATCCACCGTGGCATGTTGAGGTGGACTGCCACTGAGCCAAAACGGGCAAAACTTTAGCACTAGAGAGATTCTGAGGGTAAATCTTTAATTGCCATCCTAAAGGGGTAACCGAAGAGGAGGCAATGGTAAGGAGGGCAAATATTTAAATATCCCACCACGCGACGCCTCCTCTCCTGCCTCCTGCCACCTCCCCTCCCATCTCCCCGTCGCGCCCCCTCGCGCCATCCGCATCCCGCCCCCACCGGCCACTGCCACCTCCATGCGGATCGGCGCATGAGCACCGATGGCGACGCCCCTTTTTCTCTACAGGCAGCAGCGCAGGGCAGTGGCGCCTCCTCGCCGCCATGGGCCATCCCATCCCGCCCCTCAATGGCGGCGCGTCCCACACTGTGCGGATGGAACCCTCGACGGCGATGCATCCTGCCCCAATCCCCGACCTCCAGAGCACATCGCCTCGCGTGGACAGGAGGGCCCGGCGGGCAGCGCAGCCTACCCTCACGCGAGCGGCGTCCCACAACTGAGGTGCATCCTGACCCCCCGTTTATTCGATGATTTTTGTTTGTACATAAAACAGATGAATTGTTTGATTTTTTTTCACCGCAGAGCTCCCGATGCTTTGCAGAGATGATGGAACCCTCGGCGGCGATGCATCATGCCCCAATCCCTGACCTCCAGGGCACATCGCCTCGCGTGGACAGGAGGGCCCGGCGGGCAGCGCAGCCTGCCCTCACGCGAGCGGCGTCCCACAGCTGAGGTGCATCCTGTCCCCCCGTTTATTCGATGATTTTTGTTTGTACATAAAACAGATGAATTGTTTGATTTTTTTTCACCGCAGAGCTCCCGATGCTTTGCAGAGATGTGCGATTGGAGCAGGATCTAGGCGATTCGCGTGTGGGAAGTAGTCAACGTTTGTAGAGTGGGTGCGGATTGAAAATTATTTGAGCCCGGTGATGAAACTGGTGGTCGACGTCGGATATATTTTGAGCTCAATGGTTATTCTTCAGGTTCAGGTTGGAGTTTGAGACACTTTTGGTGCACTTCGTCATTGAAAACTACTTTACTGCAGTAGCATTTACTGATCTCAGATTCTGTATATAGAAATTGTGGGGCTCCTATTACTGCATTTGAGTTTTCCGGTTAGTGTTTCATTCACGTGTCAATTGCTTAATCAGCATCAAGGATTTGATCTCTCTAATTTTCAGTGGAATGTACATCACCAAGTGCTACTTCTATGGAATGCATAATTATTATCTTTTGGCTATGCACTGTTGGCATTTTCTATGTTTCTTTCACTTTACAACAGATATATACATTATACATTATTAAGATACTATAGATCTTTGTTGATTTGTCTTAAAGGCCGTGTTTGAATTTCCTCAACTCCTCAGTTGATTGAAACATTTTTGGGGTCAAACCCTCATGAAGATGACAATGCCACTTGGATGCTTACAGTACTTCACACTAACATCAATATGTTGATTAAAAATTTCTATTGTTTTTTACTGTGGTTTGTTTCTGCAAATACAGAAGTTCATGTCTCAGAAACTTGGCTGGGTGATTGTACACCATCACTAGCCAATTCATTTCAGGGAGATTCTCGCTTGTTCAACTGATTTTTTTCCTTATACAAACACACTGCATGTACAGATCCCTCTTCATCGGTTTTCAATAAAAGGTCATGTTGTTTCAAGGCACGAGTACATTATGTTTCAAATTGATTCTTGATTTGCTACCTTTTCTCACTGTTTTAAGTGCAATAAAGAAGCACTGCTATTATAAAATCACATCCTGATCTGCTATAATTAACTCGTGCAGGTTTTCAGCTACTTTGGCCAGTACTTCTGCTTACACTTCAAGGCATTCCAGTTACAGCCTTGGGGCACCGGGCGCAAGATGATCTGCCAAGGGGTACCCCAGAGCATCATTCACAGTCATCGGAGGGTCCGGGATAGCTATGACGGGCTCATCATCCAGAGGAACATGGCCCTGTTCTTCTCGGGCGGTGACAGGAAGGAGCTCAAGCTGCGTGTCCCTGACCTCAGGTGCTTCTACCCGCAGCAGTTCCCTCGTGATGACCATGGAGGGCGGAGGCCACCGAGGAGCTGTTGGAGCTCGCCGAGTCTCGCCACTGCCGACCTCTCCAACGACGAGCAGGGGACCTTATAGCCGCCGCCGCCACACCAGACTCCAAGGTCCCGAGGCAGGCAAGCGAGCGCGCGGGTCGGGGCGGTGGCGGTGGCGAGCGGGTGGCCATTTCGGTGAGTTGCGACCTCAGGTTTTCAATGTTTGGGTGTCCAGTAAGACTTGCTTGTCATTCTCCTCCAAGAGAAACACACATACACCTGCCAATTCCATCCGATGTCATTTTTTGTCACAAAGTGGTGTGCATGATATTAATGTCATCAATTGTCAAGGTTTGGTTAATTTATTCAGTGTAAGTTGTGCCTCCTCGGAGATCCGGCGGTCGCACACGTCCCACACCTTGATGAACATGTTCAGCGGGCTTGGTGCTGGTGGCTAGGTGCTCCAAATGCTTATAATGGTTAGTACATAGTCTGTTTTGTTAATGGAGAAATTAATCCTGCAGTTACAAATGCTCCAAATGCTTTTCTCTTTGGATGATTTCTCGAAGTCTTCTCATCAACAAAGTAATGTCAAAATTTGCAATGCCGCCAGAAGAACTGTATGCCACACAATTAGCTTAGCTCCTGTACAAGCCTTGGCCGCTAACGCTGGAAATGTTCATCAAGGTGGAGTGACTTCTTGGAAATATGGGTCAATAGAATATGATGATGATCATAGCTGTACTCTTAGTTGACATTGTGAGATCATGTCTGGTTCACTGGTTTTACACCTGAGATTGAGAGGCGGCATCTAGATTCTGTGTCTAAGGATGAATAAAGAGTGTACCGGCATAACCTTTCGTATACATGTGGTCCGGTGTCATATTTAAAATTGTTGTTGGTACATTGGGTTTCTGTACATACATATTAATCTTTTGCAATCTTATTTGCAATGTACATGGACAATGTGCCTTCTGTACAAGCGGGTGGGGGAGGGAATATGCAGTGCAAACCACGAGAACTCATACAAAATTGTAGTTTGATTGCTCAAAAAAATTTGAGTTGCATCATATCCTATTGGTGTCTTTTATTTTAATAGTTGGGATTCCCTCAATTTTTTTTAAAAAAATATGAGAATAATAAATTCAGTGTATTTGTCATTTTTATATGAACTTTTATAGAGTATGAATTCTAATTTTTGCAACAAAAGTACATCTGTGCTTTTTGAACGTGCATCGATTCAATTTTTTATTGCCATAGAAATATGTTTTTGATTGAATCTTAATGAAATATTTCAAATTTGATAGAATTAACTTTGAAATTAATACGACCCGTAGCGTTAGCACGGGCAATATACTAGTAGTAATAATAAAACAAATTATAGAAGTCCTCAGTAAACCGCGAGATGAATTTATTAAGCCTAATTAATTCATCATTAGCATATCTTTACTGTAGTACTATATTGTCAAATCATGGACTAATTAGGCTTAAAAAATCATTTCGCAAATTGATCGCAATCTATATAATTAATTATTTTTTAGTCTATATTTAATATTTTATGCATATGTCTAAACATCTGATGTGATAGCGACTAAACTTTAGGGAGAGAAACTAAACAAGCCCAAGTCAAGTTTCCTGACAACCTTATCAAAAAGAAAATAGTTTCCTGACAACAAATCCTATGCAGGGTGTGGAAAAGGGTTGTGGTTAAGGGTGTGTTCACTTCGCGAAAAGTAGCTGAAAAGTTACTGTAGCACTTTTCGTTGTTATTTGGTAAAATTTGTCCAACTATGGATTAATTAGACTCAAAAGATTCGTTTCGAACTTTACAGACAAACTATGCAATTAGTTATCTTTTTTACCTACGTTTAATGCTCCATGCATGCGTCGAAAGATTTGATGTGATGTGTGTAAGAGGAAATATTTTGGGTTGGGAGGGGGAAGTGAACGCGGCCTAAGCATGATTTTGATCAAGTACTGACATCTCTGAACATCTGCAGCTCCTCTACGAGTGACATCTAGGCTGTGTTCAGATCCGAAATATTTGAGGGAAATATTCATGTAGCACTTTCGTTGTTATTTGGTAAAATTTATCCAACCATGAATTAATTAGGCTCAAAAGATTCATCTCGACCTTTACAGACAAACTGTACAATTAGTTATTTTTTACCTACATTTAATGCTCTATGCATGCGTCCAAAGATTCGATGTGACGGGTGACAGGAAATATTTTGGGAAGTGAACGGGCCCTAGTACTACAGCAGACCATCACCAAATCATGGCCAGTGTTAGATTGACTCCAACAGCGGACTCAAAACGTGACCCAAACCTATAATATGTCGTTCACAGTGGTTTTAGAGGGGGAAAACGTGCTCCAATAGGATAGGCAAACTGGTGACCCATTTTATGTTGCAGGTGAAGCGGCACCCAAATAAGCATCCCCCCTCTGTCAGATCGCGTCTCCACGCCACCACGAGGGAAGGGGACGACCGGAGCTCCGATGCCTGCTCCGGCTGCCGCCGCCGCGGAGGGGACGCTGTGGACGCCGCCTCCATGGCGAGGCTGCGCTCGAAGCCGAAGGAGTAGGAGCGCTTGAGCATGAAGTCCCTGGCGCGCGCGGCCGTGAGCTGCTGGTCCGGGCTGGCTGGCGAGGAGAGGAGGAGCGAGTCGAGGAGTTCCGGCGGCAGCGGGAGCGCGCGGAGGAGGTCCATGGCGGCCGCGGCGAGGAGCAGCTGTGGCGAGGCGGGGAGCCGCAAGCGCGGCGAGGAGCGGCCATGGCGAAGAGCGGCCGACGCGACGTGCCCATCCTCGTCTCCGACCCGGCCTCCCTCGCGGCGCTCGTGCTCTCCTGCGCGGGGCCCTTCCGCCTCCACGGCCACGGCGTGGCTGCGGCTTGCGCGGCCGCGGGCGCCGACTGTCTCGCCATCTCCGGGGAGTCCACAAGCACCGGCGGGGCGGGGTCGCCGGGGCAGCGCGGCATGCCCGCGGCGAGCGGCCGGAGCGGCGCGGCAGGTCCACGACGCCCGGAGCTGGATCGAGCTTGGAGCTCGCTGGATCGGCCGGGGCCCGGGGAGGAGCTGGATCGAGCGGCGAGGCAGGCGGCGCTCCCTGGGCGGCGTTGCGACCTTCTCTTTGTGTCCGCGCTGTTAGAAAGGGAAGTTTTTGGGTCCATGACGCGTTCTCTATGGACGACCCAAACCGGTGAATGCGTCTCCGGTTTAGGTTCGCATGGTTGGAGACCATCTTAGATGCTAGTGGCCCTTTTGATGGATTACTGATTGGTACACCAGGAGCACGACCATAATTAGAGTGCGTAGCCATGTACCAAAACAAAATCACATTTGCAGTGAACAGCTTTGTTACTTAACTGAACATCTTCTGAGACAAAAGACCTCTGAACAATGAGACTTTTACATGTGTGACATTATGAAAGATTATAATTGTCTATAAGTCATTAAAAAGTTCGAACGTCCACTGCTTCAAACTTATTTGCTCTCCATTCCGCTGGCTTTTCACGTTTTTGCAGCCTTGACATGCGGTCCGACCAGTTGAAATGTCCAAAATACCCCCGGAAGGCAACAAGGTAGGAGGCACTTTGTTGACCGATTGACTGGCATCCTATGTGGCTTCTCTCTCCCAAGTCTGCACGGGGTGCTCGCCTGCCGCGCGCGGCGCCCCTTGTGCCTGCTGCACGTGCGTGCCCTTCCGCCTGCGTGGCTACACCCCTCCGTCGGCCACCGCATGAGCAGACTGGACATGGCCATGAGCAGAGAGCTGTGCGCATGGTCGGCCGAGGGGTGTGGTGGCGGCTCCGACCAGACGGGGTGTGACGAGGCGGCGTGGTGACGCGCTGGGCCCGCGCGGCGACCAGCTCGCAGAGTCGCAGGAGCCTGCGCAAGGGCGGCGCTGAGTAGCTAGCATGGACGGGCCGTAGCGGCACTATGGCGAGCAGACGGCGGCGGCGCGAGCAAGGCTGGGGCAGCACCGGCGCGTGGCTGCGGCTAGCTGGGCGCGCAGGCGAGCGAGGTGGGGTGCGACGCTGGGCTGCAGGGCTGCAGCGCGCAGCGCGCGTAGGCCCTGCTCGCCGTCGAGAGGTGCGCCAGCGTTCTCCGAGGTGCTCACCGGCAGGGGCGGAGCTGCATGGTGGTCCAGGTGGTCCGCGATGACCACCATGCGCTCGGCGCATACAAGGCCCGGCCCATAGATATAGGAAAATTCGGATCGAATACGTACGTCCGAGCGTCCGCAGCCTTTGCGAATACGCCGTGCGGCCATTCTGGGCCCCGTGCAGCCAGTATGCGCTCCTTCGTATCCCTCGTTGAGTAGTGTGCTTCGTAGAATTCGATATAGCAAACGATAGCGGCGGCAGGTGCCGGACGAGCACTCGAGCAGCCGCACACGTGAGACATCCGCTGGTACGTCTCAAAATCTTCATCCAAAGCCTACTCGTTTAGTCATGTTTCCTTTTTTTTTTCTCTTCTGATCTCTCCCTAGAGCCAGAGAATAAGCAAATTAGCCCTAACTCGAGCAGCTATTGATGGTGCCCGCCAGCTCAGCGACAGCGATCCATCCACCATCGATCAGCGACAGCGATCCATCCACCATCAAGCATGAGACGTTCACAGGCCGCAAGCCACAAGCTAGACAAAACCTTATTTTATTTTATGTCATTAGATTATATTATTAGAATGCACGGTTGCATTGGACTATTTAATTTTAATCGTAGGTTGGGATTTTTTTATTTAATTTTAATTGTAGGATAGGATTTTTTGTGTCAATTGATTATTGGAACGGTAAATTGAAATAATATTTTATCCTCTTGTAGACTTAATGAAATATGAAGAGGAGTGGTGATATTGCCTCTCCTTTTCTTTCAAAAATATGCATCAAAGAGTATTTTCTGCAATGAAATAAGTTGAAAAATAAGATGGGTGATACGTGGCCGCAAATCAGTTTGTAATTAGTTTGGCAGCCCTGACTTGCTCTGTCCACGGTTGTTCTGAAAACCCATGATGAGAAAAATATATTATTTTAAAAATAGTTTGGATTATTATTATTATTATTATTATTATTATTATTATTATTATTATTATTATTATTATTATTATTATTATTATTATTATTATTATTATTATTATTATTATTATTATTTTATTTTAGTCTTGGGTACCCGCTAGATCGGAAATATTGCCGTCGGAATAGGTTGTTGTTTAATATAAGAAAATAGTAAGATTTTCAAATTTGTGATTTTCAAAATTAAATTTTTTTTGCAAATAATTTAAATACCAATTAAATTAGTGTGGTTAAGAAGGGTCAACGCCAATCAGTTTGGCCAAAACACTCTGCCAGGGAGTGGCACAGGGAAAAATTGAACTTTATCTCGCTTCTCTATCCTGAGGGCATTTAAGTCTTTTTACAGCTCTATTAGCCACTGTTAGCTGTCAAAATGGACGGAATAACGTGGAGGATAAATAAGTTTGGAGCAGTGGCACCCGTGACCGCTCTAACCTTTTAATGACGCGTAGACAATTACCAACTTTTATAATGGCACGATTCAAATTTTTTTTTATAATGGCACACATGTAAAAGTCTCCTGAACAATTGCCGCGGTAGCGTTGTGGAATCACCCTACTTTTCTCTACTCTACCTGCTCTCTGCTCAATTCTCATCATTCATTCACGAAATAAAAACAAAGAGCCCAAATTTCAGAACAAGTTTTTTTTTGGAAGACAGAACGAGAAGTTTAGATACTACGTACATTGTTTGAATGCTAGACCACGATCGATGGCAGCACTTTGCCTTGCGACGATCTACTGGCGACGGTTTTTTAAACTTTACTCTATTATGTACCAAAAATTAAAGAGAGATGTTCAATCGATCACCAAACAGCTCCATTATAAAAGGGAAACGTAAGACAACGAGAAATGAATCGTTAGTCATCTCACTGGCTTTGCTTCGCCATACTTCATCAGTTATCTACACTAGATCATCCCATTTACATGCTGTTATTGCACCCAAGATCACTTCTCTTCCAGCGGCCAAAGCCACACCTGCAGATGTGTTCAGGGACTGGGCTCTTGTCCCCAGCAACCCAAGGATGCTCTGCCGCAGTCTGCAGGGTGATACGTTCCCCAGGATATGCAAATCAATCACACAAGAAAACAAACAAGGATGTCCATTAGAGTACATCTGGCACCAAAACTCCGATATATCAAAATCATATGAGGATACGATTTACTTAAAAAGAAAGGGAACCTTTGCAGAGAAGCCTTTGGAGCAAATCAGCAAGTTGGGGGTTCATGTCATCAGGTATTTGCACAGGATCATTGGTTATCTATTCGGTGGCAACGACTAAAGTGAGTTTCATGCATTCATCTTAAAATCAAAAGGAAATGAAGTAAACATTTTTTGCACCTTATCATAAGTTTCCTGCAATGTATCTCCAAGAAATGGATAGTGCCCAGAAATCATACAATATAAAGTTACACCGACTGCCCAAGTATCAGATGCCCTACCATGGTACACTGAACCTGCACTGAGGTAAAGAGGAAAACTTCACCATATTTAGTGAGTCTATACCTGGTAGCCAACGAACATTTGAGTACTTCTAAATTAATGAAGAATAATCTAGGCTGTTGTAATTCAGTTTATTTGCGATTCTGCAATCATGTCCAGGATATCTTGCTACCCAAAGATCACGGTACTATAAATTTGGTAATTGACAAATTTTACGTGCAGCATTTTTCTTGATTTAAATATTAAAGGTAGGTAGTTGTACCTTGACAACACTCTGGAGCAGTGAAAACAGGAGTACCGGGAGATCTCCAAAGCATATCATCATCATCCTACATTGTAACTTCGTAAGTATCACCATATCATTTTTTAAGTAAAACACCATGACAAAACTTTTCAATAATCCAGAGGAATTTGCCACAAAAGCAAACAATACTTCAAAAGGATCAAGTGGATTTACTTGTGTTTAAGGAATGAAACAATATAAAATAAAAAGTGGAACTACTGAGCAACATACTTCCAAAAGAATGAGGAAGCATCTTGGTTGTCAACTCAAGTTATCTTTAAAATCCTCAAAAAGACAGAAAGGGAAGATTATCTTTAAAAGTGTCACTTCGAGAAACTTGGAACCTACAGAGCCAAGTTTCTTGATCAGAGTAAGAGCAATTAAGTGATACAAATCATAATTTGGACAACTATTTCAAGGACGAGTTCATTCAACTAAAAAAACATTTTTTCCTGACAAGAACAATAAAATTTCACTGAAATACACAAAGTTGAAGGATTATGGAAACACCTCAAAAACCTGGCTAACACTGAAATCTCCTATCTTCACATTGCCTGAGCTTGTAACCAAGAGATTGTCTGGTTTGATATCACCATGAATAACATTCTGTGTATGAAAATGATAAGTTTCAGCGTCACGTTCAAGCTAGGAAACATGCTGCATAGTGCAAATTGCATAACATAGAAAAACAACCAATCACGGGCACATGGTTACTGGCAGTCTGGCACGTGTAAATAAGTTTAAAAAAATGGGAGAAAAGAAACATTAGATGGGAGTCTGGGAACTGTGGGATTTACTTTTCTAGGCAAGCATGATCTATCATGCACATCAGTGATGAATAAACTAAAGAAGAATTTTAGCATTGTTGTGAATCGTCGTTTGCATTGGGATCTACTGTGCAAGGGATGGCCAGGTGGTGTAGCTTCAATTAGGGTATTACATAATTGAAATGAGAGAAAAGAAGAGTTGAGAGATATCGCGAACGATTTAGAGACTGGAGAGATTATTTTTTGCTTACTTTTATGGAGGATTTGGTCAGATGGGTCCATCTCTATCTTTCGTTATCTTTAACTTCCCAGCCCTATTCTCTACTTCCTCCGTTTCAAATTATAAAACGTTTTGGCTTTCTAGATACACCGATTTTGTTATGTATCTAGACATAGTGTATATCTAAGTGCATAGCAAAATCAATGTATCTAGAAAAGCCAAAACGTCTTATATTTGGAATGGAGGGAGTAGAAGCTAAAATGGACTCAATATAACAATAATTAACCTTCCTAATCATCTCCCTGAGTCCTAAGCAAAACCAACCTCAACTGTTGTTGCCATATACCACAGACATGGCATTCCCTCAACTATAATGCCTAAACTAATCTGCTGAATGAACCACATTGTTCACCATGTAATATCTAGAAGCATGTTGCTCCAGCCAGCATCCTCTGTAGCAGCTGCTGCTTGCGTCATGTACTGCTGCCAGGGTGCAAGTACACAAGAATCAAATAAATAATCTGCTTGACAGATAGACATATTAATGCTTACAGCGTTATACAACAACACGAAACCAAGTTTTGATGCATACCACCATCTTAAATCTCAACTGTGCTTTGCCTAGTTCCTGAGTGAGGACATCATCATATTTTTAGATAAATCCAACGACTCCGCAAAAACCAAACGAATAGCAGGCAATTGGCTGCGCTCAAACTTATGGAAGCTGAAAGCTCAAGTTCAAGCCTATATATCCAGGATTTAAGTGTATTTATTTATGTTCAGTAGGCAGTGTCTTGCAGAAATCGATTGATCTTCCACAAATCATGAAATGGCCATGCATTACAAAACCAAACCATTATTTTCCAATGCACTGAAATACTGATTATAAAGCTAAAACAAGATCGGCAAAATACAGCTCAGTCACAAGCATGGGTTTCAGTTCACGGCCTTTACAAATACAAAACAAAAATGGAAGACAAAGGGGGGGGGGGGGGGGGGGGGGGGGGGGGGGGGGGGGGGGGGGGGGGGGGGGTTATGTTTCAACAAGATAAATACAAATGATTTTTTCCAAAAAAAAAAAATTGGCACCCTGGGAAATTGTTTTCAATATGATATACCTCGACTTATCTACCGTTGGTTTTCTAAATTGTAAAGTATGACATGGCACAGTATTAACCCAATATACAAGGTAACGGAAACAAATAAAAGACTTAAATCTTACATGAGAATGAAGATACTGAAGACCTGATATTATGTCTCGCACATAATTTCTTGCAGTAGCTTCCTCTAAACCATTATCACAAACAATTTTTCCTTCTACATACTCAAGAACTGTGTAAAATATAGATAAAATTCAAAGAGTTAAATTCATAAAACACCAACTATTTGTGCCAAAGTGTCAAGGAACTACAACTTCTGGGACCAGTTTCACAAAATTGAAACTACTTGAGGCATCAGTTTCACAGACCAACAATATTTTCCACAGGGCTCACATGTTAGCCATGTAAGCTGTGTGGACCCACATGTTGACTTTTGTGGCTGACAAGTGGGCACAAGTGTCGGTGTTTAGAAACCGCCGACTAGTAAATTTTGTGGATTGCGCGTCTAGGTTTGGATGGTGTGCAAAGAGGACACGAGGATGTATACTGGTTTGGGCAGAACGTCCCTACGTCCAGTGGCGAGCTGTTCGTGTTACTTGCACTTGAGTTTGCAGTAGGGGTTACAAACGGTTGAGAGAGAGACGAGCTCCCAAGTCTCTGTGGGTTGAGGACGTGCGTGTTGCCGTGGAGTCGTAGGATCATAAAGTCCTTGCCCTCGTCCCGATCCTGCTTCCCCTTTTATAGTTCAAGGGGAAGGGCAGGTTACAGCCGAGGGAACCGAGTCGAGAAAGGGGGGAAAAGAGAAAAAAAAGAAGGATAAGGAGGAAAAGAAACAGGAACTCTGGGGTCGTCGTCCTCCTTCCCCTCCTTGGTGCGGGCCCCGCTAACCCTGTGGATCGTGGTGACAGGGACGTGCGCCATGCGTTGCCCTGTCTGCTACTGGTGCCACGCAAGGACGTCGCGCGTCAACCGTGGCGTCCTACTCCGTCTGGCAGACGGAGTGGTCAATAGTCAAGGTCAATAGCTGACCCTGATGGCATCATACAGGAGTTGGCAGCACGGTGACGCCCTGCGCAGCGTCATGTGGCGTCGTGGGGTGATTTGATTTCTCGGGGATGGCCCGTCCGTCACTGTTTTTGGCCCATCCCTGGTTGTGCACCTCCCTTTCGTGGTGGTTAGTGTCGGCACTAGGACCTAATGCCCAGGTGAGCAGCACCTGCTCCCCTTCCCTCTCCCTCTCCCCTGAACCAAGGAAGAAGAAGAGCAGAGCTCTTCTCCAGCACACACACACTGCTCAGTTTCAGTTCCTGAAACCGCAGACTCAAAGAGATGGTGGCAAGAGCTGCAATTTGCATTGCAATACATTGGTTTATATACATCCTACATGTACCAACTATGGTACTGTCTATCTACTCCTAGTACATGGTATACATCACCTTCTACCAACTATGGACGATGCAAAACTACCAACTAAAGTACTAAGGATGGCCTATTGCCATACTTGCTGCAGTGTTCAGGGCATGGACAGCAGGAGCTGACCTTCTACCTGCCCTTGACTGCATTAGGGGGAGAAGAATGGGATTGCAGCAGATTATGTCTTACAATCTTCCCCTAATCCTGCTGCTAGCCCTTGACCTCTACCATGCCGATCATGCCTCTGAGCTCCAAGAACCTGAGGCGCCCGAGCGACTTGGTGAGGATGTCAGCGAGTTGCCGCCCGGTCTCGACGAACTCGATGACCAACTGTCCTCCCTCGACGCAGTCACGGATAAAGTGGAACTTCACATCGATGTGCTTGCTTCTGTCGTGGAGGACAGGGTTCTTTGCCAGCGCGATCGCTGGCTGGTTGTCCACCTTCAGCGCCGGCGGGCGAGCCTCAACTCCGGTGAGCTCACCCAGCAGCCGTCGTAGCCAAACCACCTGGCAAGCCGTCGTGGCCGCTGCGACGTACTCTGCCTCGCAGGTCGACAGCGCCACCATCTTCTGCTTCAGAGACTGCCACGCAATTGGCGACGCACCGAGGAAGACGAGCACACCGGAAGTGCTCCGCCGCCCGTCCACGTCTCCAGCCATGTCCGCATCGCTGTACGCCGTGATCCCCGGCTCGCCATCCCTGGCCTTGGGCGGAGCCTCGCTGAACGCCGTCAGCTGGAGGCCGCCGTGCTTGGGGAAGACGATCCCCATCTCCATCGTGCCCTGGACGTAGCGGAGCAGCCGCTTGACCGCCGTCCAGTGGTCTTCTCTCGGGTCCTCCATGAACCGGCTCACGTACCCGACCGCGAACGCGATGTCCGGCCGCGTGTGCGTGAGCCAGCGCAGCCCGCCGACGATGCTCCGGTAGAGCGTAGCATCCACCTTCGGCGCCGTGCTCGCCCGCGAGAGCTTGATCCGCTCCTCCATGGGTGTGGCCACAGCCTTGCAGCCCGCCATGCCCGCCCGCTCCAACAGCTTCAGCGCGTAGGCGCGCTGCCCGAGCTTTACCGCATCTGTGCTCTGCTTCACCTCGATGCCGAGGTAGTACGACAGAGCTCCCAGGTCGCTCATGCGGAACTTGGCGCCCATCTGCTCCTTGAACCGTGCAATGTCCTGCGCGCGCGCCCCGGTGACGATGAGATCATCGACGTACACCCCGACTATGAGTTCCTCCTTCCCCCGTCGTCGGGTGTACAACGCATGCTCGGTGGCGCAGCGAGCGAACCCGAGCTCCGCCATGGTGGCGTCGAGCTTGGCGTTCCACGCCCTCGGCGCCTGCCGCAGCCCGTACAAGGCCTTCCTGAGGCGCAGCACCTTGTGCTCAGCGCCCTTCACCACGAACCCTGGCGCCTGCTTTACATAGACCTCCTCCGCCAAATCGCCATTGAGAAAAGCAGATTTGACGTCGAGGTGGTGGACTTGCCAGTCCTTGGCCGCCACGAGCGCGAGGAGCCGCACCGACTCCATCCGCGCCACCGGCGCGAACACCTCCTCGAAATCAATCCCCTCGCGTTGCACGAAGCCGCGCGCCACCAGGCGCGCCTTGTGCTTGACGACGGCGCCGCGCTCATCCTTCTTGACCTTATAGACCCACTTGAGTCCGATCGGCCGACAGCCCGACGGCGGATCGACCAAGTCCCAGGTCTTGTTGGCCTCGATCGCCTTCATCTCCTCGATCATGGCCCGTCGCCACTCCGCATCGCGCTCCGCAACCGCGAACGTGGCCGGCTCCTCCGCGCTCATGAGCAGCAGCGCTTGATCGTCGTCGAGCAGACGCTCAGCTAGCCCTGGCACCGGCGCACTGCCGACGACATTGTCGACGCGCCGGAACCGGACCTCCTCCCCTTCGTGGAACGCATCCACGAACTGGTCGAGATTGGACGGTGGAGTGGCGTACTCCATCGATGCTCCCGGCGTCCTCTGTTCCTGCAACACAGCGGGGAAGTCCGCCATTGGCCCCGGCGGGCTATGGTGCCCTGCTCCTGGCGGGCTAGGTGGCTCCACCACCTCCGCCGCCGCGGGCTCCGCTACTTCCCCGGCCGTCAGCTCCCCTGCTTCTGCTTCCCCAGTCGTTGGAGCCTGCTCCGCCTCGCCGTGGCCGTGCACCACCAGCCGCTCCACGACGAACGTGTCTCCCAGCCCGCCGCCCTGCTCCGCCCCCAACTCCTCGGCATTCTAGTCCCATGCCGCCGCCTCGTCAAAGACGACGTCCCTGGATACCAGCACCTTGCCCCTTGCCGGATCGTACAGCCGGTAGGCTTTGGATCCTTCCTCGTAGCCGAGGAGCACCGCCTTCGTGCTCCTGTCCTCAAGCTTGCCGAGGCCGGGCTTGGTTGTCTTGACATGGCCGACGCACCTGAACGTGCGCATGAACGCCACGCTCGGCTTGCGCCCGTGCCAAGCCTCGAACGGGGTTTGCCCCTTCAGGGCCTTTGTGGGCGCGCGGTTTAGGATGAAGACCGCTGTGCTCACTGCTTCGCCCCAGAACTCCGCCGGCATCTTTTTCGCCTTCATCATCGAGCGCGCCATGCCGACGATAGTTTGATTCCGGCGCTCCACCATACCGTTCTGCTGCGGTGAGTAGGGCGCCGTGAGGTGGCGGCGGACCCCCTCATCCGCACAGTAGGTGGCGAACTCCACCGCCGTGAATTCGCCGCCGCGATCCGTCCGAAGCACCCGCAGCTTCTTCCCTGACTCCACCTCCGCGCGCGCGCTTTGAAGCGCTTGATGGCGTCCGCCGCGTCGCTCTTGCTCGTCAGGAGCTGCAGCCACATGTAGCGACTGCAGTCGTCCACGAGCAGGAGGAAGTACCTCCGGCCGCCGTGCGTCGCCGGCGTGATTGGCCCGCAAAGGTCCCCATGGACCAGCTCGAGCGGATCAGCCGCGCGATACCTTGCCGCCTTGGGGAACGGCCGCCGCCTCTGCTTCCCCGCCAGGCAGCTGTCGCAGAGCTCGCCGGCGTGCTTGATCTGCGGCAGCCTGGTCACCATCTTCCCCAGCCGCCCGAGCGCGTCGAAGCTCAGGTGGCCGAATCGACCATGCCATAACCACGGCTCCTCCGAGCACGACGCCGCGAGACACACCGGCTGCTCTACCTTCAAATCCAGTAGGTAAAGGCGGTTACGGGAGCGTGTTACCTTGGCGAGAAGACGCCGCTCCCTGTCTCGGATCCGTAGCACGCCGTCGCGGATCAGCACCTCCGATCCGCGCTCATCTAGCTGCCCCAAGCTCACGATGCTTGAGCGCAGCTGCGGGATGTAATACACATCCGTTAGAGCGCGGTGCTCGCCGTTCCGGCATCGGAAGACGACGGTGCCCTGGCCGCGGATGATGACCCTCGAGCCGTCGCCGAATTTGACCGACCCGATCTTGCTTTCGTCGAAGTCGGAGAAAACGGCCCCGCAACCGGTCATGTGGTTGCTCGCCCCGGAGTCAAGATACCATCTCTGCTCGGGCTCATCGCCGACTGCGCCCAGTTGGACTTGCGCGCGTGGCTCGACAAGGTCGACGGCCTGCGGCGCAATCCTCTGCTCCGCCTCCGCTTCCTCTGCTTCGCCATCCTGCAGCGCGCAGTACTGCCCCATCAAGAGCGCATGCTCGTCGTCGCTGTCCTCCCGAGCCAGGTGCGCCTCCTTCTCCGGCCTTTTGTCCGGGCACTCCCGCGCCCAGTGCCCCACCTTCCCACAGCGCCGGCAGGCGTTGGGGTCGGTGTTCTTCTTCTTGTCCACCAGCGCTTTGCCGCGCTGCTTTCCGCCGTTGCCACGGCCACGGTCACCACCGCCACGACTGGAGCCTTCCCCGGTCTTGCGCTTTTCCTTCATCCGCGCCGACCACTCCTCCGTCAGCAGCAGCTTGGGCTTCTCCTTCTCCGATGGCGCGCGATCCTCCACCGCGCGGAGCCGCCCGGTGACGTCCTCGAGCGACAACGTGGACAAGTCCAGCATCGTCTCGATGGACAAGGCAAGCTGCGCGTATTTGGCCGGCACGACGTGCAGCAGCTTGGCCACGACGTCCTCGTCGTCGACCGGCTTGCCGTAGGTGGCCAGCTGACTCGCGATCGACTGCAGCCGAAGCGCGAAGTCCTCCACGGCCTCTCCGGGCTTGAATCGAAGGTCGTCGAATTCGCGGCGCAGCTGCTGCGCCTTTGCCTTCTTGGCTCGGTCCGAGCCGAGGCGGAAGGACGCGAGCATGTCCCACGCCTCCTTCGCCGTGTTCTTTGACCCGATGGCCTCATGGAACTCGGACGGCGTGGACGCCATGAGCGCCTCCATGACGCCCACCTCCGCATCCTCACCGGCATTGCCGGTCTCCACCGCCGCCCACCACCACCGCGCGCGCAGCTTCCACTTCATGTGGACAGCCCACTCGCCGTAGTTGGTGCGGGTGAGCATCAGCCAGGTGTTGGACCCGCCGACCTCCCTCACCGTGCGCACCTCCACGGTAGGCTGGGATGCCGAGGCCAGCTGCTTCTCCTTGGCCGCTGCTGCAGCTGCCACCGCAGCCGCCTCTGCACTCATCCCTGCGCCCGCTGCAGCCGTGTCCATCACCGGCGACTATGCCCAGCGACTTGTACGGCTCCGATACCACTTGTCGGCACTAGGACCTAATGCCCAGGTGAGCAGCACCTACTCCTCTTCCCTCTCCCTCTCCCCTGAACCAAGGAAGAAGAAGAGCAGAGCTCTTCTCCAGCACACACACTGCTCAGTTTCAGTTCCTGAAACCGCAGACTCAAAGAGATGGTGGCAAGAGCTGCAATTTGCATTGCAATACATTGGTTTATATACATCCTACATGTACCAACTATGGTACTGTCTATCTACTCCTAGTACATGGTATACATCACCTTCTACCAACTATGGATGATGCAAAACTACCAACTAAAGTACTAGGGATGGCCTATTGCCATACTTGCTGCAGTGTTCAGGGCATGGACAGCAGGAGCTGACCTTCTACCTGCCCTTGACTGCATTAGGGGGAGAAGAATGGGATTGCAGCAGATTATGTCTTACAGTTAGGACCGCCGCGGGCCCCTACGCGGGGCTTCCGCTACGCCCGAGACCGAGTCCTAGCAGTCGGGCGAGGCGGAAGCTCTCCCCTACGGGTCGGGCGAAGCGGAACCTCCCCTCCTGGGGTCGGGCGAGCCGTGGCCTTTATCTTCCACGTTTGTTAGTTTATACCGTCCCCTTCCGGGGTCGGACGGGGCGGGTCCCACCACACGGGGGGTCGGGCGAGGCGAGGCTTCCCTTGTGGTCGGATGGGACGAGGTCCCACACCAAAGGGTCGGCTAAGTCCGTGATCACGTTCCTGATTTATAGTTTTTAGCGTTGCCTTCGGGTATCGTGATCATTGATACCCGACAACAAGTAATGTAGTTCCGTGAAACTAATCCAACAAATTGTAGTTCCCTGATAGACACAAATAGCCAGGGGCGGAGCCAGCCCTGTTCAACGCTGTCACATGGACAACAATGATTTTTTGTGATTTCCATTATAATTTGAGGTTTACATATGAAGGTGACTCATAGTATAGTAGAGGTGACATTAATGTATTTTTAGGCTAGATCCGCCCCTGCAAATAGCTGTAGTTTTGTGAAATTAACTCAATTCAAAATGCCATGTTTAACAATAAAATAAAATAAAATAAAATAAAAACATAATAATGAAAGCGTAATTACATACCCATATAGAATTTATCTACGTTTGGGTCATCAATAACTTCAACAAGATTTACAATATTGGGATGATTTAACATTTTCATTATGGATACCTGTTTCCAATGTCCAATACAGAAAAAAGGGAGCAAGCAATTAGAAAGCGCACAAAACAAACAATGCATTCAATGTAAAATAATAAAGCATGGTACACTGCAGTTTGCTAACATAGGGCCAGTGACCATGCTTCTACATTTTGACAGGAAATTTCGACTGATTTCTAGCAATGGCTCAATGTAACACTCCGGTGTTACGCAATGCATTTGCATGGCAATCATACTGCATGGCATTTCATGTCATCATAATCATGTGTGATAATGCTATAATTTGAATCAAATAAAAGCTTGAAAATAATATATGTAATGAACTATATTAATATGATAATCACATTACACCAAAAATCTTGCAACTATAAATTTTACATCACTTGGAACCTTAGTTCAATTTTTGGAGCAGCTAGATGACTCAAATTTTGTCGAAAACCTGTTCAAAAATATTGAGTAAAAATATTCAAAAATATCCCCTATTTTAGCTTTTATTCTGCCATTCAAAATCTATTGGGAATTTTTATTTGGCTCCTTAACCCAAGTTGTAGAGAATTAAATTTTGAACAACTTTTGTTTTGGGGGCAATTTGTGAAAATGTCTTTTTCATCTTCAAAATTTGAATTTGAATCAAATAATAAAATCTGGAATTTTATTTAGAAAAGAAAATCACTTTTTCAGCCTTATCGGGCCGCCGCCCCACTTCCGGCCCAGCGACCGAAGCCGGCCCGGTCCAGCCGACCGCGCGCTCGCCCGCTCGCCCGCGCGTCGTGGCCGCTCGCCAGCGCGCGCCGCGACACGCACGCGCCCGCGCAGACGCCGCGCGCCCCGTGGCCGGCATGCGCCGCTCGCCGTCGCCATCTGGCCGCCGGTGGCCCCCGCCAGCGCGCGCCCCGCTCTTCTAAGCCGCCTGCGCTCCGCACCCACTCCCCCATTCCGAATTTCCTCACCCCGGCCCTCCTCCGCTCGCTGCCGCACGAACGCCGCACCGCGCGAGCACCGCCACCGCCGCACCCGCCGGCCAAATTGGCCGACGGTGAGCCGCCATTGCTCTCCTCTTCGCGCACCCAGCTTCGCCCCCTTCTCCGGCATCCCGTGCGCACCTTGTTGCCGCCTTCCGAGCCCAGCAGGTGCGGACCCCGTGTTTTCGCCGCCGACGGCCATGGCGCCACCGCGCGCGGCCTCCCGCGGAAGCGACTCCCCGCTACCCCTCTCGTTTTCCTAGCACCGAAAACGGGTTTGCCTTCTCGTCGCGGTTCTCGTGCGCGCCACGCTCCGCCCGCTCGCGACCGGAAATGGTCGTTGGCCGTTGGCAGTCGCCGCGCTGCCGCGGCCAAGGTCGCCGGCGTGGCGCCATGGCCGGCCTTGGGCCGAAGCCCGAGCCGGGCCGGCTCGCCCTTCTCTCCCCGCGCGCGTGAGCAGGCCGTGAACAGCCGTGGGCCGCTTGTTTTCCCGAGCCGGCCCAGCGTCGTATAAATAATTTCATTTCCATTTTCTTTTTATTATTCTTGATAAAAATGCCTTGGACAATATTTTTAGCAGTCATTTCAGCTCCAAAAATTGTGAAATAAATTTCTCTAGATGCAATGGAACCAGATCTATGATATGAAATTATTGCATGTCAAATTTGAGATACTTTTCTGTAGAGTTTTTAATTAACTATTGAAATGGCTGTTTTCTTGTTAATTGCTTAATAAATCCTAGAAAAATCAGAAAATTATGATTCCAAGTTTATTAATCTTTTTATGCCATGTACTTGCTAGGGAAATTTTATCTCATGCCTGTTCTATAGAAAAATGTTGAAGTGTAGTTCAAGTGTCTTTAATGGCTGATTTTTGTTATTTTTGCTAGAGAGCAAACTTTGTATAAAACATGCATGTGATAATTTTTATATAGTCATAGTATGCTATGAAGAATCTAGGAAAAATATTAATTCTGTTGTTTGACACTTTTCATAGTACAAAGTAATTTCATGCTCATTTTTATGCCATAGCTTGTCATTTTTGTGTAGGATAGTTTACTTATCCAAATGCCATGAAATTTTTATGGTAGTCTATTTAGAGTAGTATTATGCTACTGTAATTTTCTTAGATTTTTAGAAGCATCAGAAATATATGTTGCTATTCAAACCTACTGTTATTACTTTGGGTTTAAGCAAGTATTGCTTTAAGTGTGATTAAGAAATTAGTAAAGCTTTGGTGTACCTTTGAAGCATTTCATAAGGTAGGTTAACTTAACATAATAGTAGTAGAAGAGAATGCAGTAGATGACATGTGCTTGTAGTATATAGTTTCTGGATGATGTTGACTACCTTGCATTTCAACATATTCATTGCATTCATCTCCTTCGATGCACACTTGCATAATCACTCACGCGCATTGCATCATACAGGATCGCAAACCGAGAACCCAGTCATCTTGCCCGAGGAGCCAGAGGAGCAGATCGAGGTGCAGCAGCAAGAGGTGACAGAAGCCGAAGAAGAGGTCGGTGAAGATCTTCCGGAGTGCCCCGATCACCGTCCAAGTTCCTTCGAGAGAGGCAAGCCCCGGAGCATTTCTCTCCCGGTTTGCAAATAATTTATTATTAACTTTACTTAATTTGATGCATTACGTTTAGGAGTTGTTTGCAAACGTTGCTGCATTATACCTTGCTTACCTTTGTTATACTATATCCTTGTTACCCTGGTATCCGCAGTCGAATCAATGCTTAGCTTGCTTAGACCGGTAGAAGTCGGGTGATTTCCTGTCACCTGCGAGCTATAGGTGGTTACCTGGATCTGTTTGGTTGACTATGAAGTCATGGTATAACTAAGTGTAAAATGAAATTGAGAGCGGACGGAAACTTGCAGGGTTTCGGACTGTAGTGTTTTCCGTCTGTGTCGGTTAAGGACCGTCCGTTGTTGTCCCTCGGGTCATGTTGAACGCATGCCTCACATTTAGCTGGCCGGATAAAGTACCTTCCGACCGCGAAACTGGGAGATTATTCGGGCCGAGTGGATTGCCCGCAACGCACTGTACCGGAGCAGTAGTGGCAGGATACGGGGGCGCGATGATAAGGCCAAAGAGCAGTCGGGCGGCCCCCGGGTACAAGTGGTTCCTGGCAAGCTCGCGACTTTACCTGAATGGTTGACTCGGTGACCAACACCTCACTTTAGCGGATGAGTGAGGTTTGTGTGAGGAATAAATTACCAGCTGGTTAATAATCGATTCGAATCGCCATCGTTCACTGGATAGTGAACACTTGACTTGAGCTACTTCATCGTAGTAATATTGATGGAACACTTGGACAGTTATATGAATTATGACTTAATGGAAGTTGTTAATGATTATTGGTTATCATTGCCTGTTTAATTACATATTACTTTAGTACAGGTGCAAATGTAGTTGACAGGTTAATAAAGCTTTAACTTGATGCAAAGCTTTTGTAAAGGTTTTTCCTAAATACTAAAAATGTCTTTTGCAAATGAGTCAGCTATCTCACCAAAAAGTCTATCATGATTCCTTGGTGTCTTTTATTTCTGGTTTATGACGGGTAAGTCTAGCTGAGTACCTTCTCGTACTCATGGCTTTGTTCCCACTTGTTGCAGATGGACAGATGTACTATGGCTATTGTATCAACTGTCTCTACCCTGCGATGAGCGAAGCTTAGGACCAGGGGCAATGGTCATTCACTACTTCTCGCCTGATGCTTTTGCTGGGAGATGATCGCGAGCTGGCACTTTATCTCAAAACAATGTGTGTGTGCGTGTTTTAAACTAATGCTTCCGCTACTTTTATTTGAAACTGGTTTGTAATAACTATGTTTAAACTCCGATGTATTTTGTGCCCACGAACCTCTATGTAACTTATAACGGTGACCTCTAAACTTAGTACGATCTTGGCTGTTATGGGGAATGGTTTGAAATCCGTCGAGATTTCACGGACTACCGGGTTATATGGGCTTAAGTTTGTTAAATTATCCTGCCGTTGGACGATTTTCTTACTTAATCTCGTATAATTGGGCGGTTCCTGTTACAGCTGGTATCAGAGCATGGTTTAGCGTGATTACTGTTTTATAAGTGTATTTAAAACAAAATTATATTTAAAAAGTATGATTTTAAAACTAAATGTGTGCCAGTGGTCATATCCTGTATGCCCAGTTAAGGACTCTAGGTGGCTACTTAAGTACTAACTTGGAGTTCTTGCACCATATTTCTCTTTCGTCGCTCATACGGCGTGATATTGTATGAGTGCCACTTAATTGAGTGGTAATGTGTGGATCAGATACCTCTACGCTTTGCTAAGTGTGAGCTGTGAGAGCATGATCGGATACACCGCCGATCTAGGGAGAGTGTTTTATATGATACTAGAATAATTACATGTTGTACACATGTTTTTATGAAGGTATCGCATGTGTGGGTGTTCCGTCCGTTGAGACGATGCCGTCAATAGGACGATGTGTTTGGGTAGTTACTGCCGTTGTACACGCATCTGGGGATTCGTGTAGAGCGTGTAGGTAGATTTACTGCTTTCATGTATTCATGGGGAATGTGCTGAAATGAATTTTCTGCAGGTACATAACAGCGTTTATCGTGTAGATCGAATTAGTTACGTATATGAGAGATCGTTTGTATGCCACCGAATTGATCGTTAGATGTCTTTATTTTCTAAGTTTGTGAGAACGTAAGACTCGCGCATGCATCATACTGCCTAAGCATTTCATTCATAACATGCATTTCTCCCCTTATAAAAGGATTATCCCAGTTCGATAAAAGTGACGTCAACTTAAAATATGTTCTCATCGGGTAATTTAAAACTTGTGCTACAGATGGCCCGCACTAAGAAGACTGCCCGTAAGTCCACTGGTGGAAGAGCACCACGTCACCAGATGGCCCCGCGGGAACGCCGCAGCACGGACACTTTTCTAAGTGAGTTTGGCATGCCCACCTTGCTTTGGAGAGTGCTCCATGATGTGGGGTACCCAGAGGGTCAAGAGCCGGTGTACTCTTGGAATGAGAGCCAGCTAGCTGAGGATGGACTTGCAATAATGGAGATCACCGTTCCTGCCCTTGGTGATGCGCCAGAATGGGCTGGTTGGCATTTGGAGTTTGAAGGGCGCACTCCAGTTGAGGGTGCAGAGGGTGCAGCCTTTCACGTCATCCGAGACATAATGAGCAGGTTCCCCAATGAGTTGGCAGCAGCTTTGGCCGGTACTTTCCCGAGAGATGATCCTCGCGATGCCATTTGGGTACAGCCGCAGGGAAGTGCCCTGGTTAGAGGCCCCAGTGAAGGACGGGCTAGCGATAACCACACCATAAGTGCCATGTATGCAGCCATCAGAGCATACCAAGGTCTGGAGAATACCTATTGGACCTTGACTGGTCTAAGAGGTAATGATCGGCTTGAAGCAAGGAAGCAGAAGAAGAAGCAAGCACGTGCTATAGCTAGCTTGCAGGAGCAGTTGGCCGACATGAGCTTGCAGCGAGATCGGGCTCTCGAGAGAGGTGAGAGTGCTATGCAGCGGGTGCAGACGTTGACTCAGGCCAACAGAAATGCAGATCGCATGATGGGACAGCTAGTACAAGAAAGGAATGAAGCCTGAACCGAGAGGGACCTTCTGAGGCAGAGGGTCGAGGAGCTAGAAGGGTATAATGCCAACTTGCATGAAGAGTTTCATGCCCTATACCACGGGATGGGCCCGTATGCTCCTCCGGACGCCGCCCAGATGGACGCCGACGACGACGCTGCTGCTGAAGGTAGCGATGTTGATGCCTCCGACCTCGACGATGGCCCCGAGGAGTAGGCTAGTTGCCTTGCGTTAGGGATAGGCTTTATCGCGATGGCCTTCTTTTGGTTCCCATGTATCGTGTTGTATCCTGTTCGATCTTGAGACTGGCGATCTTTTGGATCTTGGTTGTGTATGTGATGCTTGAACGCATGAAAGTCCAGTGTATGTATGCTGACAACGTAGTTGTATGGAACGCGATGTTGCATTTAAAGTAACTTAATTGGTGCTGTTGTTTTAATTGGAATGTGATTATTGTGCCTCTGTCTTATTGCATGACTTGTTCTCTCCAATAAATTCAGTATGTCATGATTGTTCATTCGGATACAATTACTACCACTTCGCTCAATTGTTGCTTGTTGCTGAAATATGCAGATGGCAAACACTCGCCGTGCCACGTATGAGGCCGCTGAAACTGGTGGCAACGGTGCAGGGGCTGGTGGGGGTGGCGCAAGCAACGTCAATCACCAGGAGCCACAGCCAGAGCCACAATTGCCCCCTCCTCCACCGCTCACTGCAGAAGTGTTCTTCGCACAGTTCCTTGGAAGCCAGCGCAACGCCGAGCAGTCACAAAGGAATATGTAAGATTTTCTGCGTACCATCGCTGAAAATGTTCAGAGAGGAAATAATCAAGGTGGTGGCCATGGAGTAAACCAGTACAGCAATTTCAAGGATTTCATGAATACTAGGCCACCTATTTTTAAGGAAGCAGCAGAGCCACTCGATGCTGAAAAATGGATCAACACTATGGAAGATAAGTTCCGTGTGTTGAGGCTGACAGAAGTTCTAAAAACAGAGTATGCTGCACATCAGCTACAGGGACCGGCAGGAATGTGGTGGAAACATCACCGCACCACCTTTCCTCCCAATGCCCAGATTACTTGGAGAGAATTCACTGAAGCTTTTAAGGGAGTTTATATTCACCCAGGGTTGGTTGAAATGAAGCTTGGAGAGTTCTTAACCTTGAATCAGGGTACCAAGACTGTGACACAGTATCTGCATGCCTTTAACAACTTGTGCCGTTATGCTCCCGACATGGTCGACACAGATGCAAAGAGGATTGCTAGTTTCAAGAGAGGGTTAAGTCCGAAGATGATGAAGCATGTGGGTACCAATACCCGTGCCAGGTTCAATGACTTTGTCAGTGATTGTTTAAAGCAAGAAAAGAACAACAACCCCTACACTGCATCCAAGAATCGCAATAGGGTGTTTGAGTCAGGACCCTCCCAGTCCAGAGTTGTCACTGCAAATCGTTCTTCTTATCGTCCGTTCGCACCTGGTGCACGGTTTAGGCCTCCACAGCATAAAACTCAGAACTACAAGGGACCACAGAAGCCGTACAAGATGGCCGTGCCGCCAACAAAGACCACCGCAGCTGCAGAACAGAGCAACTCCAAGGGAGCTATAGGGTCTGCTGGTACAGTGAAGGGGCCCTGCTATAATTGTGGTCAGCCAGGCCACTTTTCAAAGTTCTGCCCTTATCCGCCTAAAAAGAAGCAACAAACGTACAATGCTCGTGTACACCACACCACCGTTGATGAGGTTCCTGAAGGAGAACCTGTAACTGCCGGTAAGTTTCTTGTTAACCATCACCCTGCAGTTGTTCTATTTGATTCTGGATCCTCGCATTCTTTTATGAGTCAAGCATTTGCACGGAAGCATGAACAACTATGCACAGAATTGAGTTATGGTTATCGCATAAGTTCAGCAGGGGCTGATGTGCTAACCAATAAGATGGTTAGGGGGGCAACCCTTGAGTTAGATAGTCGGAAGTTTCGAGTGAACCTGATAGTTATGCCGGGACTAGTTTTGGATGTCATAATAGGAATGAACTGGATGAAAGACTGGGGAGCAGTCATAGATACAAGCAGTCGATTGCTTACCCTTAAGGATCCGCAGGCAGAGGGTACTTTTCAGGTACCATTGCCCGTAAGAACAGACCTTGTAAGTGTGACCTGTGCCATGGAAGTCGTTCCTATCCACCAGATGCCGGTAGTGTGTGAGTTCCCGGATGTGTTTCCAGACGAGTTACCTGGCCTTCCTCCAGATAGAGATGTTGAGTTTGGAATCGAGTTGATCCCTGGAACAGCTCCTATTTCGAGGAGACCCTATCGGATGCCTCCGGATGAGTTAGCTGAGTTGAAGAAACAACTGGAAGAATTACTAAAGAAGGGGTTTATCCGCCCAAGTAAGTCTGAATGGGGATGTCCTGCCCTGTTCGTAAAGAAAAAGAAAGAGGGTACTCTCAGGATGTGTGTGGATTATCGACCTCTTAATGTTGTAACTATCAAGAATAAATATCCCTTGCCTCATATCGACGTTCTGTTTGATCAGTTGGCTAAGGCTAGAGTGTTCTCCAAGATAGACCTAAGGTCAGGGTATCATCAGATAAATATTAGGCCACAAGATGTTCCGAAGACCGCCTTTTCTACCAAATACGGGTTGTACGAGTATCTTGTTATGTCTTTTGGCCTAACAAATGCTCCTGCATATTTTATGTATCTGATGAATACGATTTTCATGCCAGAGTTGGACAAGTTTGTAGTTGTCTTCATCGATGACATTCTAGTATACTCTGAGAATGAGAAAGATCATGAAGAGCATCTGAGAATTGTCTTGACCAGATTAAGAGATCATAAGTTGTATGCTAAGTTCAGCAAATGTGAATTTTGGTTGAAGAAAGTTCCTTTCCTTGGTCATATTCTATCGGAGAATGGAGTTTCGGTAGATCCGAGCAAAGTGCAAGAGGTTATGGAGTGGAAAACTCCAACCACAGTGCCAGAAGTCAGGAGTTTCCTAGGGTTAGCTAGTTACTATCGCCGCTTTATCCCAGACTTCTCGAAGATTGCTAAGCCAATAACAAGTCTGTTACAGAAAGATCATAAGTTCGTGTGGACAGAGGAGTGTGAGACAGCTTTCCACACCTTGCGGAGACTGTTGACCACTACTCCAGTTCTCGCATAACCAGACATCGAGAAACCTTTTGATGTGTTCTGTGACGCATCAAAAACAGGATTAGGCTGTGTTCTAATGCAAGAAGGAAGAGTCATTGCTTATGCCTCCCGACAGTTGAGAAAACATGAAATCAATTATCCAACACATGATCTTGAGCTTGCCGCCGTGGTGCATGCTTTAAAGATTTGGAGACACTATTTACTTGGTAATATGTGTAATATGTTCACCGATCACAAGAGTCTCAAGTACATCTTCACCCAACCAGAATTGAACATGAGACAGCGAAGATGGTTGGAACTAATTAAAGATTACAACTTGAATGTACAGTATCACCCTGGGAAAGTCAATGTGATAGCCGATGCTCTGAGTAGAAAGTCGCATTGTCTGAATATGCAACCCTTACTCGAAGATGGTTTTAATCTAATGCACCCTGCCGTGTTACATAATATTCAGACCAGTTGTACCTTGGAGAGTAAGATAATAGAAGGTCAGAAAGCAGACAAAGGGATATTCCACATCAAAAGGAAAATTAAAGAAGAACCTTCAAAACACTTCAGAGTGGACGAGCAGGACATGTTGTGGTTCGACAACCGTCTTGTTGTTCCAAAGGATAGAGAGCTTAAGAATAAAATTATGGATGAAGCTCATCACTCTAAGTTATCCATTCATCCTGGCAGTAGTAAAATGTATCAAGAACTAAGACCTCATTTTTGGTGGACAAAGATGAAGAAGGAAATTGCAGTTTATGTAGCCAGATGTGACACATGTTGTCGAGTGAAAGCTATTCACATGAAACCTGCCGGATTGTTGCAACCTTTGTCAGTACCTAGTTGGAAGTGGGATGATATAAGTATGGATTTCATCACAGGTTTGCCCACTACTCAGAAAGGCCATGATTCGATTTGGGTAATCGTAGATCGTCTTACCAAGATCACTCACTTTTTACCTGTCAAGACAGCTTATAGGCCACCTCAATATGCCGAGAAGTATATTGCAGAGATTGTGAGATTGCATGGCATACCGAAGACTATAGTGTCTGACAGAGGATCCCAGTTCACTGCTCACTTTTGGGAGCATTTGCACAAAGGTTTGGGGACTAGTCTGATTCGTAGCACTGCCTATCATCCTCAAACAGATGGTCAGACTGAAAGAATTAATGCTGTTTTAGAAGATATGTTGAGAGCTTGTGTGTTGTCTTCCAGAGGTTTATGGGAGTCGTGGTTACCTCTAGCAGAATTCGCATATAATAATAGCTATCAAGAAAGTATCAAAATGGCACCTTTTGAGGCTTTGTATGGACGAAAGTGTAGAACACCTTTAAACTGGATTGAGCCAGGGGAAAGAAGGTATTATGGTATTGACTTCGTGGAAGAAGCCGAAAAGAAAGTTCATATCATTCAGCAAAATATGAGAGCAGCTCAGTCACGTCAGAAAAGTTATGCGGATAAAAGAAGGAGACCACTTGTGTTTGAAGTTGGTGACTATGTTTATCTGAAAGTCACGCCAATGAAGAAGAAGCGGTTTGGATTACGCAGAAAGCTTGCCGCAAGATTTGTCGGACCCTACAAAATCTTGGAAAGGAAGGGTCCAGTGGCTTACAAATTGAAATTACCAGAATCAATGGATACTATATTCCCAGTTTTTCACGTATCACATATCAAGAAATGTTTGCGCGTTCCAGAGGAAATAATCGAACCTCGAGGCATAAAACTTAAGTCAGATCTAGTGTATCGTGAGCAGCCAGTTCGAGTTTTGGATTCCAAAGAAAGGGCTACTCGAAACAGCGTGGTGAAAACATATAAGATACAATGGAGTCATCATGATGAGGGAGATGCATCGTGGGAAACGGGTGAATACCTACAAAAAGCATACGAAGATTTTTATAATAAATGGTTCGTAACCCAAATCTCGGAACGAGATTTTTATAAGGAGGGAGGGTTGTAACACTCCGGTGTTACGCAATGCATTTGCATGGCAATCATACTGCATGTCATTTCATGTCATCATAATCATGTGTGATAATGCTATAATTTGAATCAAATAAAAGCTTGAAAATAATATATGTAATGAACTATATTAATATGATAATCACATTACACCAAAAATCTTGCAACTATAAATTTTACATCACTTGGAACCTTAGTTCAATTTTTGGAGCAGCTAGATGACTCAAATTTTGTCGAAAACCTGTTCAAAAATATTGAGTAAAAATATTCAAAAATATCCCCTATTTTAGCTTTTATTCTGCCATTCAAAATCTATTGGAAATTTTTATTTGGCTCCTTAACCCAAGTTGTAGAGAATTAAATTTTGAACAACTTTTGTTTTGGGGGCAATTTGTGAAAATGTCTTTTTCATCTTCAAAATTTGAATTTGAATCAAATAATAAAATCTGGAATTTTATTTAGAAAAGAAAATCACTTTTTCAGCCTTATCGGGCCGCCGCCCCACTTCCGGCCCAGCGACCGAAGCCGGCCCGGTCCAGCCGACCGCGCGCTCGCCCGCTCGCCCGCGCGTCGTGGCCGCTCGCCAGCGCGCGCCGCGACACGCACGCGCCCGCGCAGACGCCGCGCGCCCCGTGGCCGGCATGCGCCGCTCGCCGTCGCCATCTGGCCGCCGGTGGCCCCCGCCAGCGCGCGCCCCGCTCTTCTAAGCCGCCTGCGCTCCGCACCCACTCCCCCATTCCGAATTTCCTCACCCCGGCCCTCCTCCGCTCGCTACCGCACGAACGCCGCACCGCGCGAGCATCGCCACCGCCGCACCCGCCGGCCAAATTGGCCGACGGTGAGCCGCCATTGCTCTCCTCTTCGCGCACCCAGCTTCGCCCCCTTCTCCGGCATCCCGTGCGCACCTTGTTGCCGCCTTCCGAGCCCAGCAGGTGCGGACCCCGTGTTTTCGCCGCCGACGGCCATGGCGCCACCGCGCGCGGCCTCCCGCGGAAGCGACTCCCCGCTACCCCTCTCGTTTCCCTAGCACCGAAAACGGGTTCGCCTTCTCGTCGCGGTTCTCGTGCGCGCCACGCTCCGCCCGCTCGCGACCGGAAATGGCCGTTGGCCGTTGCCGCGCTGCCGCGGCCAAGGTCGCCGGCGTGGCGTGGCCACGGTCGCGCCCGACCGCGCGGAGCCAGGCCGGCCTTGGGCCGAAGCCCGAGCCGGGCCGGCTCGCCCTTCTCTCCCCGCGCGCGTGAGCAGGCCGTGAACAGCCGTGGGCCGCTTGTTTTCCCGGGCCGGCCCAGCGTCGTATAAAGAATTTCATTTCCATTTTCTTTTTATTATTCTTGATAAAAATGCCTTGGACAATATTTTTAGCAGTCATTTCAGCTCCAAAAATTGTGAAATAAATTTCTCTAGATGCAATGGAACCAGATCTATGATATGAAATTATTGCATGTCAAATTTGAGATACTTTTCTGTAGAGTTTTTAATTAACTATTGAAATGGCTGTTTTCTTGTTAATTGCTTAATAAATCATAGAAAAATCAGAAAAATATGATTCCAAGTTTATTAATCTTTTTATGCCATGTACTTGCTAGGGAAATTTTATCTCATGCCTGTTCTATAGAAAAATGTTGAAGTGTAGTTTAAGTGCCTTTAATGGCTGATTTTTGTTATTTTTGCTAGAGAGTAAACTTTGTATAAAACATGCATGTGATAATTTTTATACAGTCATAGTATGCTATGAAGAATCTAGGAAAAATATTAATTCTGTTGTTTGACACTTTTCATAGTACAAAGTAATTTCATGCTCATTTTTATGTCATAGCTTGTCATTTTTGTGTAGGATAGTTTATTTATCCAAATGCCATGAAATTTTTATGGTAGTCTATTTAGAGTAGTATTATGCTACTGTAATTTTCTTAGATTTTTAGGAGCATCAGAAATATATGTTGCTATTCAAACCTACTCTTATTACTTAGGGTTTAAGCAAGTATTGCTTTAAGTGTGATTAAGAAATTAGTAAAGCTTTGGTGTATCTTTGAAGCATTTCATAAGGTAGGTTAACTTAACATAATAGTAGTAGAAGAGAATGCAGTAGATGACATGTGCTTGTAGTATATAGTTTCTGGATGATGTTGACTACCTTGCATTTCAACATACTCATTGCATTCATCTCCTTCGATGCACACTTGCATAATCACTCACGCGCATTGCATCATACAGGATCGCAAACCGAGAACCCAGTCATCTTGCCCGAGGAGCCAGAGGAGCAGATCGAGGTGCAGCAGCAAGAGGTGACAGAAGCCGAAGAAGAGGTCGGTGAAGATCTCCCGGAGTGCCCCGATCACCGTCCAAATTCCTTCGAGAGAGGCAAGCCCCGGAGCATTTCTCTCCCGGTTTGCAAATAATTTATTATTAACTTTACTTAATTTGATGCATTACGTTTAGGAGTTGTTTGCAAACGTTGCTGCATTATACCTTGCTTACCTTTGTTATACTATATCCTTGTTACCCTGGTATCCGCAGTCGAGTCAATGCTTAGCTTGCTTAGACCGGTAGAAGTCGGGTGATTTCCTGTCACCTGCGAGCTATAGGAGGTTACCTGGATCTGTTTGGTTGACTATGAAGTCATGGTATAACTAAGTGTAAAATGAAATTGAGACCGGACGGAAACTTGCAGGGTTTCGGACTGTAGTGTTTTCCGTCTGTGTCGGTTAAGGACCGTCCGTTGTTGTCCCTCGGGTCATGTTGAACGCATGCCTCACATTTAGCTGGCCGGATAAAGTACCTTGCGACCGCGAAACTGGGAGATTATTCGGGCCGAGTGGATTGCCCGCAACGCACTGTACCGGAGCAGTAGTGGCAGGATACGGGGGCGCGATGATAAGACCAAAGAGCAGTCGGGCGGCCCCCGGGTACAAGTGGTTCCTGGCAAGCTCGCGACTTTACCTGAATGGTTGACTCGGTGACCAACACCTCACTTTAGCGGGTGAGTGAGGTTTGTGTGAGGAATAAATTACCAGCTGGTTAATAATCGATTCGAATCGCCATCGTTCACTAGATAGTGAACACTTGACTTGAGCTACTTCATCGTAGTAATATTGATGGAACACTTGGACAGTTATATGAATTATGACTTAATGGAAGTTGTTAATGATCATTGGTTATCATTGCCTGTTTAATTACATATTACTTTAGTACAGGTGCAAATGTAGTTGACAGGTTAATAAAGCTTTAACTTGATGCAAAGCTTTTGTAAAGGTTTTTCCTAAATACTAAAAATGCCTTTTGCAAATGAGTCAGCTACCCCACCAAAAAGCCTATCATGATTCCTTGGTGTCTTTTATTTCTGGTTTATGACGGGTAAATCTAGCTGAGTACCTTCTCGTACTCAGGGCTTTGTTCCCACTTGTTGCAGATGGACAGATGTACTATGGCTATTGTATCAACTGTCTCTACCCTGCGATGGGCGAAGCTTAGGACCAGGGGCAATGGTCATTCACTACTTCTCGCCTGATGCTTTTGCTGGAGATGATCGCGAGCTGGCACTTTATCTCAAAACAATGTGTGTGTGCGTGTTTTAAACTAATGCTTCCGCTACTTTTATTTGAAACTGGTTTGTAATAACTATGTTTAAACTCCGATGTATTTTGTGCCACGAACCTCTATGTAACTTATGACGGTGACCTCTAAACTTAGTACGATCTTGGCTGTTATGGGAATGGTTTGAAATCCGTCGAGATTTCACGGACTACCGGGTTATACGGGCTTAAGTTTGTTAAATTATCCTGCCGTTGGACGATTTTCTTACTTAATCTCGTATAATTGGGCGGTTCTGTTACACTCAACCTCTTCCATTTCCATATTGGTCATGGCTATCTATTTAACCTCTTGTGGTATCTCAAGACTAATAATGGATCGTGACTTAGAAACAGAAACGAAGCTACCATCCAGCATCTTCATGGTAGTTAGTGTGCTAGGAATTCGTCTGGCAAAAATCATATGGGCAGAACTAACAATGGTGGCAGGCGGACAATTTTCAAATGGACAAAAGATACATGAATTTTGTTCCACACTCCAATGAATCAATTTCTCCTCAACGGTTAAATGGGTTTCTATTGCACAGTGAGTGCAGACTTAGGATAATCAATAGCTGGGACAAAAAGATTCATGGTTAATCATAAGAAAACCAATACTGCAAATACATGTTGTTCGTCACCATTAAATAAGCAAATGCATTCCCGATATATGAGCAAGGCCGTTTCAGTTATGCTAAATGCCAAGGAGCAGGGTCCCACCTAATTTGTTTTTCTTCAAGCATGAAACAGTGGGTGCCCCACAATGAGATATCACTGCAAAAGAAACTTTGTTCCAATCGATACAACAACAACAACAACAACATAGTCTTTTGTCCCAAGCAAGTTGGGGTAGGCTAGAGATGAAACCCAAAAGAGACGAGAAACAGGGAGACACATATTGGAAATGATGTTATCAATTTGGTTCCAATTGATCTATCTAAATAATTGAAACACGTATTCAAATATTGGAAATGATGTTATCAATTAGCATTTCAAATGGTTAGCATGCGTATTGAGTTTGTGATAGATCCTAGACAGATAACATTTTCAAAACATGCAGAACAACTTTGGAAGAGAACTAAGTTACACATGCATGCCAAAAAAAAAGGGAAAGAAGGTATTACATGGACAAAGAAGCTGACAAAGTTACTCACCTCCCGAAGAACATCTGTCATGGCAGTTTCTGATCGTACAACATGCACTTTCAGCATGTAAGGTTTATTCAAGACCTGAAAGAGAAGGGCAACAGCTAAAATTCCATCAGTTAGACATCAGCACATGTACTGAGGACATGTACAACTGTTAAAAATAACAGTGCCGAGCAAAGAAAACGAGATGATAGACTTGACAGCTGGTTACAAATTCAGTCTTGAAGCAACCAAATTAATTAGTAGCCAAAAATGCTTAGGGTACACATATTATATTAGAGAGAAACAAGTATAACTAGTAACTATCATTATTAAACAAGAATACACAACGTTGAAAGCCTGTTTATCATGGAAGGGTTTCATTAAAAGAAATATATGTATCGACACGAGAGAGTAGCAGAAAGCAATACCTTCACTGCATATAGCTTCCCATCTTTCACGTTTCTGTATAGAACCTTTGGAAGCAGCAAAATAAAAGGAATTTAGATATCTATCTGAAGAAATGAAATAATTATTAGCACATCCAATGTGTCTTACCACTCTGCCATAGCTCCCAGAACCAATCTTTCCCAAGTGAACATATTGATTGACCATCTTATTACAATTTTCATCCTAAACATGGCAAAAGGGAAAAGGTTATTGCAGTGTCCTATGTGAAAGTTAAATGCTCTCATATAACTTGCTACCCTTCATTTGACATCCAAAAGCCAACATTAGAAACTGGCAATAAACCCGGTCAGGCTCTTGGATCCTAGCCGGAACAGTGAAACCCATGCTAAATTTAGTACTTGAATTACTTTCAAATGTCTCACATTTATCTTTAAGAGACCATACGTTAATTGTAATAAGATTTTGCTGGGCAAGTAAACTAGGCTATTCCTATCATGCCATCGGAAGGATGGATTAAAATTATTTATTGTTTTAAAAAAGATCGATTAATTGTTTATCATCCAAAAAATGGAAAGAAGATGCATCAGTCATAACCCATAATTGGTGTTTAGCCTGCTTCCCTGGCATGAGAGGTCCCATGTTCAGAATCCCAAATCTTGGTGTGAAGGGTAGATTAAAAAAAGATATCATTCCAGAAGGAAAGAAGTTGCTACGAGGCATATCTGGTTCAGGTATTAGGCCTTTTGGTTTCTTCATGGAAGGTGTCATGTTGGAACGTCACAAAAGGTGTAAAAAGTTTGATTCATGCAAGGTTTAGGAATGGCAAAATGTACAGCCAGTCTATTTTTTTTAAAGTACTGACAAGCATGAATAATATTTAAGGATTACAAAAGGCAACTCATTTTTCCCGGAAGGGTACTGTGTGATCCTCAGCAGAAAGAACTTTCCAATAAATTGCTCCTTTGATGAAAAGATAACCTTAAGCAAGGCCAAATGGTAAGAATACAAAAAATAATGGGTGGTGTTGGTTGCCTAAGATGAATGGAAACCAACTTCTTCGGAGCATTCAGGAAACTCAAGCGCTTGGCTCCTTATGGTGTAGGCTAGCTTACAAGAAAATGATGGGCAAGGCTAGGTAATACCTCAATAGACAGATCTTCAAATGTGGAAAGATAATTGGACGAAAAAAATAATCCTAAGAAAATGGTACCTCAGAGCGAAATACTTTATTAGTCTCTTTAACTGGGATCTCTCTACATGCAAAGCCACTTTGGGCTCTTGATTGTATGACATCTTCAGAACTCTTCATTGGAGGTCCAGTGTCACTTTCATAAAGGTAGTCATTATCATCTCTATCGTAGAAGCTTTTATCAGGGTCGTCTCCATTGCGGAAGCTTGTATCAAGATTATTCCCATTGTAAAAGCTTAGATCAGGATCATCTCCAGTATAGAAGCTTCCATTAGGATCTTCAGCTGATTGATCTTCCAGCGGCACACTGGGCTTCCTTAAAATGCTAAAGCAGCCACAGCAGCCTATGTTGGTTAGATCTGCCATTCAGAACGTGTAGGCACCAGAAACCCTAGAACAAGAAAAAAAATGTACCAACGTTACAAAATAACATCATCAGGATAAGAAAGTCATGGGCTTGTCTGCTGCGTTCCTTTATGGTTACTGCATCACCACCAGACTGCAACAGATTCTAGAAAAGAATAGACCACTGCAGAAGATTCAAAACTACATCTTGACGACAGACATACAGAAACCCGAATCACCAAACGGCCTCCAATCGTTAGGTTTAAACTCGATCCTGTCAAAATACAGATGTCGGTCGAAGATTCTATCTCCCACACAGATTAACACCAGCTGGAAGAGCCCAAACACAGTAAGCATCACTACGCATCGATATGTACATTCTCTCTCGATCAAATTCTCTAATAGTAATATACCAGCTACAGCAAACCGGCAGGCATCTCAGCAAACACCGTCTCGATTACGAGTCCCAAGCGATTCTGCTGCAGCAAAATTGTCGAAATTGCACACATGGTCACATCAGCCCCCTCTGTCGCGACCAACGCCCGCCCTATTACTACCCAATCCCGCACCCACTGAGCTCGAGGGAGCGATAAATACGCGAGGGGACGGCGGCAGATCGGAGGAACCTCGGCGTTACCGGAATGCGGAGGCGGGCCGGGGAAGGAGAGGCGCGTCGCGTCTGCTCTGCTGGGGTCGGTTTTCTCCGAATGATTTTTTTACATGGTACTAGTTCTGTAGGCTGTGTTTAGGTCGCCGTGGAATACAAAATAAAAAATACCAACCGTTTTGGAACGATGAAATGTAAAATGCTAAATTTTTTATGCGTGTGTTTAGTTTCATCCAAAATACCAAATTTTTCATGAGGTGGGTAAGAGTTTTTTGGCTTTTTTTTTTTTTTTTGCTTCTTGAAGCCAAAATCTAAAATGGATAATAGATATCTTTTTGTCAAAAATTTTACATGGTGTTTAGTTCCATTTTACAAAATAATAAATCAAAACCCATTTTTTTTTTATGAAACGGGGACTAAACACACGTAGTACTATCATCAAAACGACTTTTTTTGACAACTCATCAAAACGACTTTAATCCGTCATTACGGCAAAGCAAATGCCTCACTGACAACCAGGGCGCACACTCTCCAACGGCTCAGATCATCACGCCCCAGCATCAAACGGTCATCACCCCTCCCACCACCTTACCCCACCTCGAGGCTCATCAGATCCCCTGCGCCGAGATCTAAAACACCTCGCTCTCCCGTCGTCCATTGCATTCTCCTCCCTCTCTCTCTCGCGAGTCCCGACTCGCCCCTCCAGATCCATCACCTCCTCCTCTTCTCCTCCAGATCCACCCCCACCTCCTCTCCGTTCCTCTACGCAGCTACAGCTAGGGGGGAGCTCGGCTTAGCCGCCGACGTGGCCGGGCACGCCGGGCCGGGAGGATGCTGACCAAGTTCGAGACGAAGAGCAACCGGGTGAAGGGCCTGAGTTTCCACCCGCGTCGGCCATGGATCCTGGCGAGTCTCCACAGCGGGGTGATCCAGATGTGGGACTACCGCATGGGCACCCTCCTCGACCGCTTCGACGAGCACGACGGGCCGGTTCGCGGCGTCCACTTCCACGCCACCCAGCCGCTCTTCGTCTCCGGAGGTAATTTGCTAGATCCTTCCTCGTCTCGCGCCGTCTGGTGATCGCTTCGCATGTTTAGTTCATTTTTCTCTCGCGGATTGGATGTGTTCCCGCGAGTTAGCGTGGATGTTTGATGGTTCTGCGATTCGTTGATTGTGTAATCGTTGGCGCTTGGACTAGACTGGTTTACAAGTTCGTTGATCAGATCGCGTTTGATGGGAAGTGCGGTGGTTAAGGATACATATAATAGTTTGGTACGATGGGTTGGTCGAACTCGGATCTGGTGCTTGCTTCATCTGTGCTTACAATGATCTGTATGGTAAATAATTCCTTAGTGCTTGATTTTTCCTGTGGCTGTAGTCAGTGGATTCTATGATCTTTGAAACATGAGGTAGAATACCTTCGTCACAAATCACAAAGGCATTCTCATAAGTGCGCACCAAGACAAAAACCACTGCTGTAATCGTGCTATCAATCATTGAATTCAGACTAATGAAACTAGGACATCCTTTGGCGCATTACCATTGTTGCTTGTAAAACTTATTAATCTTCTAAGATTCTGATTACTGTGATACGATGCAGGTGATGATTATAAGATTAAGGTCTGGAATTACAAGACACACCGCTGCCTCTTCACACTTCATGGGCACCTTGACTACATTCGCACTGTGCAATTCCATCATGAGTACCCATGGATTGTGAGTGCTAGTGACGATCAGACAATCCGGATCTGGAACTGGCAGTCACGCACCTGTGTGGCTGTGCTGACTGGGCATAACCACTACGTCATGTGTGCATCTTTCCATCCCAAAGAAGACCTGGTTGTATCTGCATCACTTGATCAGACTGTGCGTGTCTGGGATATCGGAGCTCTGAGGAAGAAGACAGTGTCACCTGCTGATGACATCCTCCGTCTCACCCAGATGAACACAGATCTTTTTGGAGGTGTTGATGCTGTAGTGAAATATGTCCTGGAAGGCCATGACCGTGGGGTCAACTGGGCCTCATTTCATCCCACTTTGCCACTCATTGTTTCTGGGGCAGATGACCGGCAGGTGAAGCTATGGAGAATGAATGGTAATAGTCTTCTTGCTCACTTTGCAATTTGCATGTCTTGTTTGTTGTTTTTGTGTAGCAAAATGATAACTATTCAAGTATATATGATTTGATGTTTCCACATGATAGAATTACCTAATAATATGCTTTTAATCGTGGATATTTTTTCTTTCTTTCTTTCTGTAATCTTTCCTTCACAGAACTTCATACCATTAGTAACTTGTTACTTTTGATTTGTATTTAAAATATTACATGTAAAATGGCTCTTGGAGGTTAAGTTTAGCACACAATTTAGCTGCTCAATTAGTACCTAGCATATGTGAAAAAGAGTATACGTTCTACAAGGAAATGGTTGAAATGCAATAATTTATATTTATTCTTTATGGACAGATACCAAGGCTTGGGAAGTTGATACTTTAAGGGGCCACATGAATAATGTGTCTTGTGTGATGTTCCATGCAAAGCAAGACATCATTGTGTCTAACTCAGAAGACAAAAGCATTCGCATTTGGGATGCCACAAAGAGAACTGGTATTCAGACATTTAGACGGGAGCACGACCGTTTCTGGATTCTTGCTGCTCACCCTGAAATGAACCTTCTTGCTGCTGGTCATGACAGTGGCATGATTGTGTTCAAATTAGAAAGGGAACGCCCGGCCTTCTGTGTTAGTGGTGACACTGTTTTCTATGTGAAGGATCGGTTTCTCCGGTTCTTTGAATACTCTAGCCAGAAGGAAGTTCAAGTGGCTCCAATAAGAAGACCTGGATCAGTCAGCTTGAACCAGTCACCCAGGACGCTGTCCTACAGCCCAACTGAGAATGCTGTCTTGATTTGCTCTGATGCTGATGGGGGTTCATATGAACTCTACATTGTTCCCAAGGATTCTGCTGGCAGGTCTGATTACTTGCAAGAGGCAAAGAAAGGAGCTGGTGGTTCTGCTGTTTTTGTAGCGCGCAACAGGTTTGCAGTCCTTGAGAAGAGTAGCAATCAAGTTTTGGTGAAGAATCTTAAAAATGAAATTGTGAAGAAAAGCCCCCTTCCCATTGCAACTGATGCAATATATTATGCTGGGACCGGTAACCTGCTGTGCAAAGCTGAAGACAGGGTGACCATGTTTGATCTTCAGCAAAGGTTAGTTCTTGGTGAGCTCCAGACTCCTGCTGTCAAATATGTTGTTTGGTCCAGTGACATGGAATCCGTTGCACTGCTGAGCAAGCATGCAGTGGTTATAGCTAGCAAGAAGCTTGTCCACAGGTGCACACTGCATGAAACCATCCGTGTGAAAAGTGGTGCCTGGGATGAGAATGGTGTGTTCATTTACACAACACTGAATCATATGAAGTACTGTCTTCCCAATGGAGACAGTGGGATCATAAAAACCCTTGATGTTCCTATTTACATAACGAGGGTTGTTGGGAACAACATTTTCTGCTTAGATCGTGATGGAAAGAACAAGCTGATTGCAGTTGATGCATCAGAATACATTTTCAAGCTCGCCCTTCTCAGGAAACGCTATGATCATGTTATGAGTATGATTAAGAACTCCCAGCTGTGTGGGCAGGCTGTGATTTCTTATTTACAACAGAAAGGTTTCCCAGAAGTTGCTCTACACTTTGTGAAGGATGAGAAGACCAGATTTAACCTAGCTCTTGAGAGTGGTAACATTCAAATTGCAGTTGCTTCTGCAAAGGAGATTGATGACAAGGATCACTGGTACAAGTTGGGAATTGAGGCCCTGAGGCAGGGAAATGTTGGTATAGTGGAATATGCTTACCAACGAACAAAGAATTTTGAGAGGCTTGCTTTTCTGTATCTTATTACTGGTTACTTGGACAAGGTCGGCTTCATGTGCAAAATTGCTGGACAGAACAACAATTTGATGGGACAGTTCCACAATGCATTGTATCTTGGGGATGCCAAGAAGCGTGTTGAGATCTTGGAGAATGCTGGGCAGCTACCTCTTGCTTATGTTACCGCTGTCACTCATGGGCTCACAGAAATTGCTGAGAGGCTTGCTGCTGAATTAGGCGAGAATGTTCCATCTCTACCTGAAGGAAAAACCCACACACTACTGATCCCTCCTGCACCTCTCACAGCGTGTGGTGATTGGCCATTGCTGAGGGTAATGCGTGGTATTTTTGAAGGTGGACTGGATGCTACTGGAAGGGCAGATCTTGAGGAAGATGATGAAGCTGCTGGTGCTGATTGGGGTGATGAAGACTTGGATATTGTTGATGCAAGTGAAGTGGTGGCCAATGGTGGTGATGGTTTTGATGTAGAAGAGGGTGAGCCAAATGAGGAGGATGGTGAGGAAGGTGGCTGGGACCTGGAAGATCTGGAACTTCCACCTGAAACTGAGACTCCAAAAGCTGTTGGCAATGCTCGCTCTGCTTTATTTGTCGCTCCTACACCAGGTATTCCTGTCAGCCAAATTTGGACTCAGAGATCTTCTCTGGCTGGGGAGCAAGCAGCTGCAGGGAACTTTGACACAGCAATGAGGTTGCTTAGCCGCCAGTTGGGTATCAAGAACTTTGTTCCACTGAAGCCCTTGTTTCTTGATCTGCACATGGGCAGTCATACATATCTGCGTGCGCTTGCCGCCGCTCCTGTTATATCAGTTGCAGTAGAGAAAGGTTGGAATGAGTCTGCAAGTCCTAACGTGAGGGGCCCTCCTGCACTTGTTTTCAGCTTCTCACAAATGGAAGATAGACTCAAGGCTGCCTACAAAGCCACAACTGAGGGCAAGTTCCCTGAAGCACTGAGACAGTTCCTTAGCATCTTGCATACCATTCCAGTTATTGTGGTGGATTCACGGAGAGAAGTTGATGAGGTAAAGGAATTAATTGAGATAGTGAGGGAGTATGTTCTTGGTCTGAGGATGGAACTCAAGAGAAAGGAATTGAGGGATGATGTGACCCGTCAACAGGAGTTGGCTGCTTACTTCACAAACTGCAAGCTTCAGAGAGTTCATATGAGGCTTGTGCTCGCTAGCGCTATGGCTCTTTGCTTCAAGCAGAAAAACTATGCAACTGCATCACACTTTGCAAGGATGCTTCTTGACAACAGCCCTCAGGAGGCCCAAGCAAAGAAGGCTCGACAGGTGCAGCAAGCTTGCCAGGACAAGAACGATTCTCACCAACTGAACTATGACTTCAGAAATCCATTCGTTGTTTGTGGCGCCACATATGTTCCTATCTATCGTGGCCAAAAGGATGTTTCCTGCCCATACTGTGGATCCCGATTTGTTCCTTCCATCGAAGGGCAGCTTTGTACCATATGTGAGCTTGCTGCGGTTGGGGCAGATGCTTCAGGCCTCCTCTGCTCTCCTACACAGTCGAGATAAGCAATGGTAGTTAGAGGTCCCCTATATTCTTTCTAGTGTCTTAAGTTCCAAGACTTTATCATATATTTTACCAGGGAGTTTACTGATTGTAAGGAATAAGTATTATACATGTTTTTATCGAGTTTTTTCTTTTTTGTGTTTTGTTACCATAATTTTTGTTTGCCTAGAGGCTGCTGTCATCACCTGCGGTATGGTTTAGACTTTTGATCGACTTTGGAAGCTATGCTGGAAATTGATGTATGAGATGCTTCTTTCACTCTTCAAAATTCTTTTTTGTATGTCTCTGCGTTGCTTTTAGTTTATGGTGTGGAGGTAATCTTCGCTCGGTAGGCGGGCTATTGTGCTTTATGTCAAAATACATAAGCCTTAGGCCTATTGGATGTATTCATCAGCCTTAGGTCTTCTTCGGATGTATTCGGATTCATATCAATTCACATGTGTTGGGGTAGATTGAAGTGAACTAAATTCTATCCCAATTCACAACGGCTTGTTCGCTTGAGATTATCAGCTAGCTATTCAACAGTATTTTTCTCTCATAAAAAATCAGCCGGAGCAGTTAGATTTTAGCTTAAGCGAACAGGCTTTCGACAATGCCTTAAGTGCCAATCTCTCATCTCTTAGCTGTTGGAAGTGATCTCCCTCCATTAGGCCCAACGGCCTTTTGGGCCTTGTTCTCGCGCCCTGATCGGGGGCGCCCAACCCGATATGGTTGGTGGGCCTCCGTCGCACAGCGCTATAAAAGGAAGGTGGGGGCCGGGGCTCGCAGTACGAGGTTCACCGCGCAGCCAGTTCCCCACCGACATCCTAACCCTAATCCCGATCTAGAGAAGGGGCGCTGCCAGCGACGGGAAGCACCACCGAACCCATGGCGCCGGCGAACGACCCCAACACCGGCGCTTCCTCCCGATCGGCTACTCCTGCTCCTACTGATGGTTTGCATTTTCCGTCGTTTCGCATTTACTCTCTCTCGTATTCGCAGTGGTAGTTGTTTTAGGTCTTACACATTTACTGTGAATCAATTTTGACCACTTCCTACAACGAATCCGTACCCGATCTAATGAATTAATGAACTATGAAACTAACAATAGTACCGGAGCCACGGTAAGAGATGAGAACCCTAGATCGGGTAAACCGATTCCAAATCGGGGAAAGAAATAAAGACAACTCGATTTCAGATCGGGCAAAGAAAAGGCCCATGACGAAACCCTAACCCTAAACGAAGATATCGCTCGATCCGGGGTAGATCCGTTGTGGATCGGGAAACCGGCCGTGGCAACGCGGTGCTCGCGGGGCAGGGCCGCCGTGGCCGGCTGCGCTCGCTGAGCCGGTCGTGGCAGCGTCGTGCTCGCGGGGCTGGGTCGCCGTAGGCACGGCTGCGCGCAGCTGGAAGAAAACCGGCGGCCACCGGTGCTCGCGGGGAATCGAGTCGCGGTTTTGGGCACCGCACGCGGGGCCGCTCGACGGCGACGAGCTCTGCCTAGGGCGAGCTCGCGCGCCAGCGAGGGGCCCGGCGGCGGGACCGCCGTCTCCTTCCCTCCGGGCGTCACGGCCTGTGATGAAGCTGCCGCTAAGAATGGAGAAGGAAAGGTAGAGAAGAAACTGACTTAGGGTTCGGGTCAAAGGCGGCCGAGAAAGCTTTTATTCACCCGATCTTCACTCTCGGCCGTCGGATCAGCATCTACGGTCGAGATCAACGGTGATAAGCTGGGCCAGAATTAGGCCCAGGCGGGGCGAGTGCGGAGGCCGGATTGCCGGCCCAGGCCCAGGTTGCGGCCTGGGCGCGGCGTCCCCTCTGACCAGGCCGCGATGGGCCGCGCGCCACCGGCTGGGCCGCGCGTCGAAGAAAGGCCTACGGGCCAAATTGAAGAAGAAGTATTTTTTCAGAAGCAATACTTGTGACATGTTTTGATGAATATTTGAATGAATTTGAATAGAATTTTGATATGAATTTTCCGTGCAATATTGTCCAACGACATTTTTGCTCAGAAAATATTAATTTTTTTAATGCTTTTGGAAAATAATAATATAAGAATTTTATTATTGTTTCCGCTGCGTACTTGATATAATTATTTTCATTATCAAATTCGAACCAACGGGAGAATTTGATTTTGAAAAATAAATAATAATTGAAGATGAATTGTAGTATTGTTATTTTCTGACCAACGTTGTTAATAACAATATTATAATTTTGATTCATGAAAATTGTGCATTAATTTTATTTCTGCCCAACGGTGATGTAAAATTATTGCATAGATGAATTATATGTTTCAATTTGACCAACGTTGAGTTAAAGCATATGATTCCATGTATAAATGTTTCTCACCTTACTCTGATGTGGTTTCAGGAGGCAAATGCATTGTGAACATCGCGAACATTCCGACACTCAACGGGACTAATTACCGTGTGTGGCGGGAGAAATATGAACTTGAACTTGCGTTGGGAGAGGTCGATTATGCCATCATCTCACCGTGTCCCACTGAACCTGTGGATCCGGTGAGAGAAGAAAATGAATCTGACGCTGATTTCACTGCTCGAAAGCGTGATCATGCTGAGATAAGAATGAAATATGATCTTGAACATAGGCAATGGATCCTCTCCAACCGCAAGTGCTTATTGGTAGCTAAGGCCACCATAGAAGAACAGATAAGGGGCTCAATCCCTGAATGTGCTACTGCCATAGAATATTTTGATAAAATCAAGAGTCAGTTTACTAGGTCTACTAAGGCCACGGCAAGTTCACTGATAAAGAAGCTTGTGAATGAAAAATATACTGGTGGTAGCATCAGAGAGCACATTTTGAAGATGAACACCACGGCATCTAAGCTAAAAGAGATGAATTTGAAGGAAGATGATTTCCTGATTCATTTGATTTTTGCTTCCCTGTCAAAAGAATATGATATTTTTATTGTGAACTATAATATGCAGCCTGAAAGATGGGGCATAGAAAGACTTATCTCAATGTGTGCTCAAGAAGAGGAGAGGATAAAATTCTCACAGAATGAGTCCGCCCATTTTGTGAAGGATAATAAAAGAAAGATCTTTAATAGCAAGAATTCTAAACCACAGGGAAACCCAAGTGGGACAAGGCCTCTTCCTCAAACTCACAGGGAAAGAAACCCCAGGAACCTGAAAATCAGCAGAGCAACTCCTATGGTGGAGCTGAAAAGGATCAATGCAAGCACTGCTTTAAGAAGGAACACTACAAGAGAGACTGTCCTGACTTCCTGAAATCTCTACTGAAAAGAGATGATGAATTTATTACATTTGTAGATGAATCCCTGTATTTATGTTATGCTAAATCCACTTGGTGGGTTGATTCAGGAGCAACTACTCATGTTGCAAATTCCTTACAGAGGTTAAGTGGGACGAGAACCTTGCAAAGAGGAGAAAGAACGATTAAAGTGGCAAATGGAGTACAAGCCGACGTTGAAGCGATTGGAGATTTATCTTTAGAATTGAACAACGGCTTTGTACTTAGACTTAAAGAAGTACTTTATGTTCCCTCTTTGCGAAGAAATTTGATAAGTGTTTTAAAACTTGATGATGACAGAATTGATTGCCATTTTGGTGATGGCAAATGTAAGATACTCGTTAACAATAAATGTGTTGGTCTTGCCTTCCGACAAGACAAGCTTTATTTGTTATCTCTTGATGAAAATGCGAACAATGTATGCGATGAGAATATGAATGATTCCCCATCTGCGAATGTAACTAAGAAGCGAAAGCGAATTGATGATGCCTCTTCGAAATTATGGCACTGCCGCTTGGGCCATATTTCGAGGGGGAGAATGGAACGACTAATTAAAGAATTAATTCTTTCGCACTTAGAATTTTCAGATTTAGAACAATGCGTTGATTGCATCAAAGGAAAGTATGTCAAGAAAATTAAGAAAAATGTCAAATGAAGCACAGGAACTTTAGAAATAATCCACACTGATATATGTGGTCCATTTCCTGTGAAAAGCGTGGATGGTTATGGTTCATTTATAGCATTCACAGACGACTACTCTCGTTATGGCTATATTTATCCAATTAAAGAAAGATCGGAAGCATTGGATAAATTCAAAATATTTAAAGCTGAGGTTGAAAATCAGCATGATAAGAAAATAAAGATAGTACGATCAGACCGAGGTGGAGAGTACTATGGGCGACATACCCCATATGGCCAAATTCCTGGACCGTTTGCAAAGTTTCTACAGGAAAATGGCATAGTCGCTCAGTACTCCACACCGGGGGAGCCTCAGCAGAATGGAGTGGCTGAAAGACGTAACCGTACCTTAATGGATATGGTAAGAAGCATGATAAGTTACTCCACATTACCGATTAGTTTATGGATGGAGGCACTGAAAACCGCCATTCACATACTTAATCGAGTACCAAGCAAATCGGTGCCTAAAACACCGTATGAATTATGGATAGGAAGGGAACTCTCACTTAACAATTTGCGTGTGTGGGGCTGTCCAGCTGAGGCAAAAGTGTTTAACCCAAACACAGGAAAGTTAGACTCTAAGATAGTCAGCTGTCATTTCATTGGCTATCCAGAAAGATCAAAAGGATATCAGTTTTATTGTCCTGACAGGCATACGAAAATTATAGAAACAAGACACACTGTGTTCTTGGAGGATAATATGATCAGGGGGAGCATGGTAGCACGAGAAATAAGCCTACAGGAGAAACGGGTACATGTACCCACTCCAATGGTTGAAGAACCATTCTTTACGCTACCTGTTGCTGTTGAGCCCACAGTGCAGGACACTATGGAGCCAACACCTGTTGCAAGTTCTCCCGTGGCGACAATAAATGAACATGAGGAACCTGTCCTTGAGGAGGCTGTCCTTGAGGAACCCATAGAACCAAATGTCGCACATGAGGAAGAACAACAACAGCCCAATGTGGAACAAGTGCCAGAGGCCCCTAGAAGGTCTCAAAGAACAAGAAGGTTAGTTATTTCTAATGACTATGAAGTTTATGAAACAGAAGAATTTCAGATGGGGGATGATCCCACCTCATTTGAAGAAGCCATGAGAAGCGACCACTCATCAAAGTGGCTTAAGGCCATGGAAGATGAAATGAAATCAATGAGTACCAACAAAGTTTGGGACTTGGAAATTATTCCTAAGGGAGCCAAAACAGTAGGTTGTAAATGGATCTACAAAACAAAATATGACTCCCAAGGGAATATAGAAAGGTTTAAAGCGCGACTTGTGGCGAAAGGCTTTACGCAAAGAGAAGGGATTGATTACAATGAGACATTTTCTCCAGTCTCATGTAAAGATTCCTTCAGAATTATAATGGCACTTGTGGCCCACTATGATTTGGAATTACATCAAATGGATGTAAGAACGGCGTTCCTTAACGGGGATTTGGAAGAAAATGTTTATATGGCACAACCGAAAGGTTTTGTTGTAAAAGGAAAAGAAAATATGGGATGCCGCCTAAAGAAATCAATCTACGGATTGAAACAAGCCTCAAGACAGTGGTATTTGAAATTTGATAGAACGATAAAATGTTTTGGGTTTAAGGAAAATGTTGAGGACAATTGCGTTTACGCAAAATTCAAGAATGGAAAGTATATATTCCTGATTTTGTATGTGGATGATATTCTGCTTGCTAGCAGTGATGTCAATCTACTAATGGAAACGAAGAAATTCTTGTCCTCAAACTTCGATATGAAAGATCTCGGTGAGGCCTCGTTCGTTTTGGGAATAGAGATTCACCGAGATAGAAGAAAGGGGTACTAGGATTGTCGTAAAAGGCATACATAGAAAAGGTTTTGAAGAAATTTAGTATGCATGCGTGCAGTTCTTCACCTGCTCCTATTGTCAAGGGCGAAAGATTTGGGGAACATCAATGTCCCAAGAACGAATATGAGATTAATCGAATGAAAGCGGTACCGTATGCTTCAGCAGTTGGAAGTTTACAATATGCTCAAGTGTGTACACGCCCTGACTTGGCTTTTGTCACCGGGTTACTTGGCAGATATCAAAAGAATCCAGGAATAGAACATTGGAAATTGGTGAAGAAAGTCCTGCGTTATTTGCAGGGTACGAAAGGCCTCATGCTAACGTATAGAAGATCTGATTCCCTGAAGATAGAGGGGTATTCAGATTCCGATTATGCGGGAGAAGAAAGAAAATCCACGTCAGGATATATATTTACTCTCGCAGGAGGGGCTATATCGTGAAAAAGCTCCAAACAAACCGTGATTACATCCTCGACAATGTATGCCGAGTTTGTAGCATGCTATGAGGCAACGGGGCAGGTGAATTGGCTAAAGAAATTCATACCCGGATTGAAAGTGATTGATAATATCAATGAACCACTGAGGTTGTATTGTGATAACAACCCAGCGGTTGAAAGCCCAAGTTTGGTTTTGGTAATCAATGACACCAAGTTTCTAATACCATGTGTTAAGTGTTTTGAGTTAGGCATAAGCAACACATGTGATGAAGGTGTATGTGGCAAGGAGTGGTGGCCACAAGATCACAAAGAGATGGTGCATGGACATGAAATGATGATCATGGTGGAGATGCACATAAAATGAAGGACATGATGATCAAGTGAAAGAGAAGGATCTAAGAGCTCAAGGCAAAGGTATAACCATAGGGTTTTCCTTTTGCCGGTCTAAGATGAGTAGAGAAGTGATTGACCGGGTTTATGATACATGGCCGACTATCAAGAGGGGCAATCACGGTTAGCTCGGAAATCAAGTGCCACTAGATCAATGTCTTAAGCATATGCATTAGGATCTAGTAAAAAGCTAACATAACGCCTTGAGAAATGATTTATGAAATGCTAACACACATGCACATGGTGGTGTACATTTGGTGGTGTTAGCACAGTTTGTGGAGGCGGTGGATTTTAAGCGGTAGAGAGGGGTTTGGGTTCCTCTCTCCCTCCCGCCGAGCTTGCGAGGCGGGATTCGGCGCTTTTTGGAGAAGTGAAATGCCTATTTTCTATTGCGCCGAAAGTCGGAAAAGAAACAGAGGCGAAAGAGGTCACTGCGTTGACCGGACGCTGCACCGGACGCGGTCACGGTTTGACCGGACGCGTCCGGTCAGTTCAACGCGGCGCGAGCGCTAGGGTTTGTGACCGGACGCTGGTCTGGCCTGACCAGCGCGTCCGGTCAGTTCAACTGGGCGTAAAAGAAAAGCGCGCGACCGGCGCGTCCAGTCCTTCACGGGACCGGAGCGTCCAGTCAAGCGTCCAAAGAGGCCAAGCGCAGCGTAGCGCCGATCGGACGCGCGGCGCGTCCGGTCACGTGCGATCGGACGCGTCCGGTCGCAGCTGGAGCTTACTGGAACGCGACCGGACGCTGACACTGTCGCGTCCGGTCACTCGGTTGAGCGCGTCCGGTTAGGGCAACGGCTAGTTCTGACGCGCACTGTTCACGTTTGTCGTGTAGTGACCGGACGCGTCCGGTCACCCTGACCGGAGCGTCCGGTCAGCGCGTTTTTGCTGTGTCGTCTGTAACGGCTAGTTGCGTACCCCTTCGTTATAAATAGACGTTGGCCGGGGTTTGAGGGCAACTCTTGCACATTTTGAGAGCTAGAGACATACTTTGAGCTAGAGAACAACCCCTCCACTCATCTCTTTGCATAGTTGCACATCTTGAGTGAGATTGAGTGAGATTCAAGTGCATTGCTTGAGAGTTGCATTCTAGAGGCACTTGATCTTCGAGTTGCTGCGGATTTCTTGTTACTCTTCCGTGTTTCCCGACACGGTAGACGGCTTGGAGCAGCGGAGGTGATTGAGCTCGCAATTGGAGATTGTTGGAGCCTTCACCAAGTGTTGTAAGGGGTTCTTGATCCTTCCCCGCGGGAGTTCGCTAATTGGATACTCTAGTAAAGCTCGTGGCTTGGAGGATCCCCATCTTGTGTGCGGTTGTGCAGCGCCCGCCGAGGGCTCGACTCTTGATAGTCGATTAGCTCGCGAACCGACAAGTGGATGTATCGCCACAACGGGGAGTAGCTTGCCGGGAAGCAAGTGAACCTCGGGATAAATTCTTGTGTCATTCTCTTCCCGAGGATTTCTCTTGTATGATTGATTGATTGGTATTTCTCTTCTCTTCACGGCGGTATAATCACTCGAAGCTCTTCTCTCGTATTACTTCTCGTTTCTAGCTTATAGTTGTTGTTGTGTTTAGTGAATAGCCTTGTACTAGACTTGTGTAGGTGGCTTGCTTAATTAGTTAGAGCTAGTGCTTTTGCCTCGCCACCTTTCATACTAACTCATGGTTAAGTAATTCTTGTAAAAGTTTTAATTAGGCTATTCACCCCCCCTCTAGCCTATTTGGACCTTACAAGTGGTATCGGAGCCAAGGCACTATTTATTTGAGGCTTAACAACCTACGGTGAAAAAGAAATGGCTCAATTAAGCTTGCACATCAACAACACCAAGAAGGCACCTCACTTTGATGGCACAAATTATGCATATTGGAAGGTTAAGATGACCGCACACCTAAAGTCAATCAATAGAGAAGTGTGGAAGGTCACCGAAACAAAATTTGAGGTTGCTAATCCGGAAGCACCTACACCGGTGGAAGAGAAGAAGCTCCAATGCAATGACATTGCCATTAGTGCTCTTCATGAGGCATTAGATGACAAGACATTTGAGCAAGTGAAAAACATAGAAGTTGCACATGATGCTTGGGCCAAGCTAGAAGAAACATTTGAGGGCACCGAAGGCACAAAGACCGCTAAAGCATATATCTTGCAAGAAAAATTTTCAAGCTTCAAGATGCAAGATGATGAGAGTGTTCCGGAGATGTTTCATAGATTGCAAGTCATTGTCAATGAGCTCAAGGCACTTGATGAGGAGGTCAAGGACAATCAATTCTCTATGAAGTTCTTGAGAAGCTTGCCCAAGAGATTTGATACATTGATCACCGTGCTAGTGAGGACTACATTGAAGGATTCAACTCCTCAACAAATATTTCAAGAGGTGATGACCGATGATTCATATAGAGAAGATGATGAGAAGGATGAGTTGGTCAAGAAGAAGAAGAAGGAAAATGAAAAGAAAGATGATGAAAAGAAGAAGAGTGTGGCATTCAAAGCCACCACATCCAAGGGCAAGTCCAAGATTGAATCATCAAGTGATGAAGACTCAAGCTCTTGTGATAGTGATGACATTGATGAGAAGATGGCTCTCTTTGTCAAGCAATTTGGCAAATTCATGAAGAAGAAGGGCTATCATGCAAGGAGGAGGAAGAACTCATCTAAGAAGAATGAGCATAACATGAGATGCTTTAGATGCCATAGCAAGGATCATCTTATTGCAAAGTGTCCTTATGATAGTGATGATGAAGATGCTATCAAGAAGAAGAGGAAGAAGCAAAAGAAGAAGCAAGAAAAGAAGGAGAGCTCTCATAAAAGGAAGAATGATTCTCATGTTGCTACATGGGATAGTGATGATTCCTCAAGTGATGATGATGATGACTACAAGAGCAAGAAGAAGGGACATGCTAGCATTGCCATCCAAAAGAAAGTCTCCCTCTTCGACACTCCATCATGCTTCATGGCTAAGGCCGCTAAGGTATCATCCGATGATGAGAGTGATCATGATAATGCTAGTGATAGTGATAGTGATGAAGAAGAATTCACTAAAGATGAACTAATCACTATGCTAGAAGATTGCACTCAACATTTTAAAGAATCTAGAAAGGAGTGCAAGGGCTTGCTTAAGGAAAAGAAAAACCTTATGCAAGAACTTGATGAGCTTAGGGCATCTTATGAGAGTCTAAAGGAAGACCATAAGAAACTTCAAAAGTCTCACACTAAGCTTGAAGAAGCTCATTCCTCTCTAGTTGAAAAATGTGAAAACATGCCAACTAATGTTGAGAAAGCTAAAACTTGCAACATAGGCATATCTTGTGATATAATTGATGAATCTTGTCATAAGCCTACTGTTGTTGCTCCCACTAACCCTTCATGTAGCGCATCTACATCATCCTCATCTAGTAGTGATGGTTTCACTTGTGACTCCACACTTATAGTTGAGAATGAAAATCTCAAGAAGGAGGTAAAAGAGCTCAATCACACCTTAGCTAAGGCTTATGGTGGTGAGGACCGCTTGCTTATGTGCTTGGGTAGCCAAAGAGCATCTCTCTACAAAGAGGGATTGGGCTATAACCCCAAGAAAGGCAAGGCCGCTTTTGCTCCTCACAAGACTCGTTTTGTGAAGAACAATGGTAGCTATTGCAAAAGTTGCAAGCAAGTTGGTCACATAGAGCAACAATGCATGAACAAGAAATCAAATGCTAATGTATCCTCAATTAAGTTTGATTCTTTCTATATACTTACCAAGGGTACAAATGGTGTTCATGCTAAGTTCATTGGTGCACCATGGATGGGCTCAAAGAAGAAAGTCATTTGGGTACCAAAGAGCTTAGTCTCTAACCTTGGAGGACCCAAACAAGTTTGGGTACCTAAAAGGAATTGATCTTGTCTTGTAGGTCAATTACAAAGCCGGAGGAAGGCATTGGGTGCTTGATAGTGGGTGCACTCAACATATGACCGGAGACTCTTGTATGTTCAATTCAATTGATACAAGTCAAAATGGTGGTTTTGATGCTATCACTTTTGGCAACAACAAGAAAGGCAAGGTCAAGGGGCTTGGTAAAATTGCTATCTCAAATGACATGAGCATATCTAATGTGTTGCTAGTTGAGGGCTTAGATTTCAATCTTTTATCGGTGGCACAACTTTGTGATCTTGACTTCAAGTGCATCTTTGGTAATGATGATGTTGAAGTTATAAGTGTTGATGGATCAAACTTGATATTCAAAGGATTTAGACATGGTAGCTTATACTTGGTTAACTTCAATGATAGTGAGACACAATTGACATCATGCTTGCTTAGTAAATCTAGTATGGGTTGGTTATGGCATAGAAGGCTTGGTCATGTTGGAATGAAACAATTGAACAAACTTTTGAAGCATGACTTAGTTAGAGGCTTGAAAGACGTCACCTTTGAGAAGGATAAACCATGTAGTGCTTGTCAAGCCGGTAAACAAGTTGGAAATACACATCCTAGTAAGAGTGAAATGAGCACATCAAAGGCATTTGAGTTATTGCACATGGACTTGTTTGGGCCAACAACATACACTAGCATTGGTGGCAACAAGTATGGCTTTGTGATTGTGGATGACTACACTAGATACACTTGGGTGCTCTTTCTTTATGACAAGAGTGACGTTTATGATCTATTCAAGTCTTTTGTCAAGAAAGTGCAAAATGAGTTTGAAATCACCATCAAGAAGATTAGAAGTGACAATGGTAGTGAATTTAAGAACACAAGAATTGAAGATTTGTGTGATGATCTTGGTATTGGACATCAATTCTCACCAACATACACTCCTCAATCCAATGGTGTAGTTGAAAGGAAAAATAGAACCTTGATTGATATGGCTAGATCAATGCTTAGTGAATACAATGTTAGTCATTCATTTTGGAGTGAAGCTATCAATACGGCTTGCTATTATAGCAACCGTCTCTATTGCCATGGAAAGCTTGGAAAGACACCATATGAGCTATTGAATGGAAGAAAGCCCAACATTGCATACTTTAGAGTGTTTGGTTGCAAATGCTATATTCTTAAGAAAGGCACTAGATTGAGCAAGTTTGAAAAGAAATGTGATGAAGGGTTCTTACTTGGTTATTCTACCACAAGCAAGTCATATAGAGTGTGGAATCTCACTAATGGCACCTTGGAAGAAGTTCATGATGTTGAGTTTGATGAAACCCAAGGATCTCAAAATGAAGCTCAAAACCTTGATGATGTGAGAGGAGATCAATTGTCAAATGCAATGAAGAACATGGACATTGGTGATATAAGGCCAAGGCAAGTTGATGGTGATGATGACATTCATGTGATTAATCAAGATGTGCAAATTGATACAAATCAAGCAAGCTCTAGTGGTTCTCATGATGAAGTGCAAGTTCAAAGTCAAACAAGTGGAAGCAATCAACTCCCAATACTCCAACCTACTAGCATTGCAAGAGATCATCCGTTGGACCAAATCATTGGTGGAATTCAAAGTGGTGTTCAAACTAGATCAAGGCTAGCATCCTTTTGTGAGCATTACTCATTTGTCTCATTAGAAGAACCAAAGAAGATAGAAGATGCATTGAAAGATTCCGATTGGGTAAATGTCATGCATGAAGAACTAAACAACTTTGCTAGAAATCAAGTTTGGGAACTTGTTGAAAGGCCAAAGAAATACAATGTGATTGGTACTAAGTGGGTCTTTAGAAACAAGCAAGATCAAGATGGCATGGTTGTGAGAAACAAAGCAAGATTAGTAGCACAAGGATACACTCAAGTTGAGGGTCTTGACTTTGGAGAGACATATGTACCGGTTGCAAGATTGGAGGCAATTAGAATCTTATTAGCATATGCTTGTGCACACAATATCAAGCTCTATCAAATGGATGTCAAGAGTGCATTTCTAAATGGCTATATCAATGAAGAAGTTTATGTTGAGCAACCTCCCGGTTTTGAAGATGACAGGAAGCCCGACCATGTTTACAAGCTAAAGAAAGCATTGTATGGTTTGAAGCAAGCACCTAGAGCATGGTATGAGAGGTTGAGGGACTTTCTTCTCTCTAAAGGGTTCAAGATGGGAAAGGTTGACACCACTCTCTTCACCAAGAAACTTGGAAATGACTTGTTTGTGTTGCAAATCTATGTGGATGACATTATCTTTGGATCAACCAACCAAGACTTTTGTGAAGAGTTTGGAAATATGATGGCTAATGAGTTTGAGATGTCTATGATTGGAGAGCTTAGTTACTTCCTTGGACTTCAAATCAAGCAAATGAAGAATGGCACTTTTGTAAGTCAAGGCAAGTACATCAAGGACATGATCAAGAAGTTTGGATTGCAAGATGCTAAGCCAATGAGCACACCAATGGGCTCTAATGATCAATTGGGTATTGATAATAGTGGAAATATGGTAGATCAAAAGCAATACCGGTCCATGATTGGAAGTTTGCTCTATGTCACCGCTTCTAGGCCGGATGTGATGTTTAGTGTATGCAAGTGTGCAAGATATCAAGCTTCACCTAGAGAAAGTCACTTGAAAGCAACCAAGAGGATATTGAGATATCTAAAGGGCACTCATGATGTTGGATTATGGTATCCCAAGGGGTCTAATTTTGAGTTGATTGGATATTCGGACTCCGACTATGGTGGATGCAAGATTGATAGAATGAGCACAAGTGGCACTTGTCAATTGCTTGGAAGGTCTCTTGTTTCATGGTCATCAAAGAAACAAAATAGTGTTGCACTATCTACCGCCGAGGCCGAATACATTAGTACCGGTAGTTGTTGTGCACAATTGCTTTGGATGAAAGCCACCTTGAATGACTTTGGAATTAAATTCAAGAATGTGCCTTTGTTTTGTGATAATGAGAGTGCTATAAAGATGACACAAAATCCGGTTCAACATTCAAGAACAAAGCACATTGACATAAGGCACCACTTCATAAGAGACCATCAACAAAAGGGTGATATTAGCATTGAGAGCATTGGCACCGAAGATCAACTAGCCGACATCCTTACAAAGCCACTTGATGAAAAGAGATTTTACAAGTTGAAGAATGAATTGAACATACTTGACTTCTCCAACTTGAAATGAGTGTACCCCTACATTCTTATATGACATGCCTCTCCTCTAACATAGCAAGGTAAAGTTGTTTGGCATATCATTCATACTTTGCTAAGGACATGGTTAGAACATATAGACATATTTGCATGACAAATAAGCTCATTCATGAAAATCAAATGATTTTGATGTATATATGGTACCACTATTGCTTCTATGTTTGATTGGTCTAGTGGTAGCATATGACATGTTTGTGGGCTTGCAAACCTAGTGTTGAATCTAGAAAATGAGCTCATAATGTGTAATTCAACATGGTCAAGATAACCCTTATACTTTATGAGGTGTGAAAAAGCTTGTCCTTGGATCAAACCGAATTACATATTCTAGGCAAGTGATCTAGGTTGAACCATAATTTGGACTCCCTCATAATTGATTGACTTATCTCTCACTAAAATTGGCACCTTTTTGGTGATTGTTGACAAAGGGGGAGAGAAAAGTCACAAAGATATTGCAAAGAGGGAATAAGATATAATAAGGGGGAGAGAAAAGTCACAGGGGAGAGAAAAGTTACAAAGGGAGAGAAATCAAGGGATCAATTAAAATTTGAGCACACAAGTAGGGGAGCAAGCTCATGAATTATTTGTTGCATTTGTATGTGCATTAACATGATGAAATGTTGCATTGCAAAGTTTAATTTCGATATTCATGATTGAATGGTGTATGCTAGAAATAGAACTTGAATGATGATTTGTTGAGAGTAGCTTTACAAGTGGTATCTAGACACCTTTTGCTTATAAGGTTGATCTCACGGAGTACTTTAGTGTTTGTGATCTTTACAAGTGATATATTACAAATGGTGTCTAGCTACATCGATGCTAAGGGTGGTATATAAAGGCAACTCCGATCGGTATCACGCTTCAAAGGTCCATTCTATATACCTTAGCTTCAATTTGATAGTAGTAAATCTCCCAAAATTCAAATCCATACATATGTGCACAATTAAACCAAACTCATGGAAGCACATATGTAGGGGGAGCTAATACTATCGAAATTGAAAATTGATTTCATTTCATATCTTTGTGATGGTTGTCATCAATTACCAAAAAGGGGGAGATTGAAAGCCCAAGTTTGGTTTTGGTAATCAATGACACCAAGTTGCTAATGCCATGTGTTAAGTGTTTTGAGTTAGGCATAAGCAACACATGTGATGAAGGTGTATGTGGCAAGGAGTGGTGGCCACAAGATCACAAAGAGATGGTGCATGGACATGAAATGATGATCATGGTGGAGATGCACATAAAATGAAGGACATGATGATCAAGTGAAAGAGAAGGATCTAAGAGCTCAAGGCAAAGGTATAACCATAGGGTTTTCCTTTTGCCGGTCTAAGATGAGTAGAGAAGTGATTGACCGGGTTTAGGATACATGGCCGACTATCAAGAGGGGCAATCACGGTTAGCTCGGAAATCAAGTGCCACTAGATCAATGTCTTAAGCATATGCATTAGGATCTAGTAAAAAGCTAACATAATGCCTTGAGAAATGATTTATGAAATGCTAACACACATGCACATGGTGGTGTACATTTGGTGGTGTTAGCACAGTTTGTGGAGGCGGTGGATTTTAAGCGGTAGAGAGGGGTTTGGGTTCCTCTCTCCCTCCCGCCGAGCTTGCGAGGCGGGATTCGGCGCTTTTTGGAGAAGTGAAATGCCTATTTTCTATTGCGCCGAAAGTCGGAAAAGAAACAGAGGCGAAAGAGGTCACTGCGTTGACCGGACGCTGCACCGGACGCGGTCACGGTTTGACCGGACGCGTCCGGTCAGTTCAACGCGGCGCGAGCGCTAGGGTTTGTGACCGGACGCTGGTCTGGCCTGACCAGCGCGTCCGGTCAGTTCAACTGGGCGTAAAAGAAAAGCGCGCGACCGGCGCGTCCGGTCCTTCACGGGACCGGAGCGTCCAGTCAAGCGTCCAGAGAGGCCAAGCGCAGCGTAGCGCCGATCGGACGCGCGGCGCGTCCGGTCACGTGCGATCGGACGCGTCCGGTCGCAGCTGGAGCTTACTGGAACGCGACCGGACGCTGACACTGTCGCGTCCGGTCACTCGGTTGAGCGCGTCCGGTCAGGGCAACGGCTAGTTCTGACGCGCACTGTTCACGTTTGTCGTGTAGTGACCGGACGCGTCCGGTCACCCTGACCGGAGCGTCCGGTCAGCGCGTTTTTGCTGTGTCGTCTGTAACGGCTAGTTGCGTACCCCTTCGTTATAAATAGACGTTGGCCGGGGTTTGAGGGCAACTCTTGCACATTTTGAGAGCTAGAGACATACTTTGAGCTAGAGAACAACCCCTCCACTCATCTCTTTGCATAGTTGCACATCTTGAGTGAGATTGAGTGAGATTCAAGTGCATTGCTTGAGAGTTGCATTCTAGAGGCACTTGATCTTCGAGTTGCTGCGGATTTCTTGTTACTCTTCCGTGTTTCCCGACACGGTAGACGGCTTGGAGCAGCGGAGGTGATTGAGCTCGCAATTGGAGATTGTTGGAGCCTTCACCAAGTGTTGTAAGGGGTTCTTGATCCTTCCCCGCGGGAGTTCGCTAATTGGATACTCTAGTAAAGCTCGTGGCTTGGAGGATCCCCATCTTGTGTGCGGTTGTGCGGCGCCCGCCGAGGGCTCGACTCTTGATAGTCGATTAGCTCGCGAACCGACAAGTGGGTGTATCGCCACAACGGGGAGTAGCTTGCCGGGGAGCAAGTGAACCTCGGGATAAATTCTTGTGTCATTCTCTTCCCGAGGATTTCTCTTGTATGATTGATTGATTGGTATTTCTCTTCTCTTCACGGCGGTATAATCACTCGAAGCTCTTCTCTCGTATTACTTCTCGTTTCTAGCTTATAGTTGTTGTTGTGTTTAGTGAATAGCCTTGTACTAGACTTGTGTAGGTGGCTTGCTTAATTAGTTAGAGCTAGTGCTTTTGCCTCGCCACCTTTCATACTAACTCGTGGTTAAGTAATTCTTGTAGAAGTTTTAATTAGGCTATTCACCCCCCCCTCTAGCCTATTTGGACCTTACAGCGGTACAGTATGCTCACAACAATAGATCAAGTGGTGCTGCCAAACACATTGACATAAAGTACTATGTTGTGAAAGATAAAGTTCGGGATCATATTATAAATCTTGAGCATATAAGTACAGAGAAAATGCTCGCGGATCCGCTCACTAAAGGCTTACCACCCAACGTGTTCAGAGAACACGTAGCTGGCATGGGTTTAAGGGAAAGCCTATGATTCCCGAACATACGAAGGGCCCAGAAGAAACTTCATTCCAAAACAGAGAAATGTGTTGTAGCTGTTAGTCTAACGGCACCAATTACTGTGACGATGAAACAGCTCAATGCACTGATCTGCAATGGAATAGGATAGAAACAAGAAAATTATGAATCGAAAGATTGAGTATGAAATTAAAGAACAAAGAAAGTGATGAGAGATCAAGGGGGAGAATGTTGGAAGTGATCTCCCTCCATTAGGCCCAACGGCCTTTTGGGCCTTGTTCTCGCGCCCTGATCGGGGACGCCCAACCCGATATGGTTGGTGGGCCCCCGTTGCACAGCGCTATAAAAGGAAGGTGGGGGCCGGGGCTCGCAGTACGAGGTTCACCGCGCAGCCAGTTCCCCACCGACATCCTAACCCTAATCCCGATCTAGAGAAGGGGCGCTGCCAGCGACGGGAAGCATCACCGAACCCATGGCGCTGGCGAACGACCCCAACACCGGCGCTTCCTCCGGATCGGCTACTCCTGCTCCTACTGATGGTTTGCGTTTTCCGTCGTTTCGCTTTTACTCTCTCTCGTATTCGCAGTGGTAGTTGTTTTAGGTCTTACACATTTACTGTGAATCAATTTTGACCACTTCCTACAACGAATCCGTACCCGATCTAATGAATTAATGAACTATGAAACTAACATTAGCATCACATATTCTTCGCATTATCAGATGGATTTGTTTGGCTGTCTGTTTTAAACTTCTAATCCATCAGATACAACCGGCATCAGGTAAACATCGTGGGGATATTACCTTCCATTGTTCAGGTAAACATCGTGGGGGGATATTACCTTCCATTTCTTCACTCGACGATGTTCACTGCTCTATGGAAAACTGAATCGTACAAATTCCACATGATCGTGCATTCCAAAGATGAGTAAGATAGGCAGGAACACCTAACATTCCAAAGATGGGCAAGTTCGGGCGTTTCTCCACAATATATCTTCACAAGGATTGCAATCAACTTTATCTAAAAAAAAGATTGCAATCAACTGTCTTAATCCTTGGGCAAATTCAGCTTTCAACATATAAAAGCATAGTTTCAAGTTACTTTTAATTTTTAATCCAACAATGATTTGATACTTTGATTGCATGACTCATCATGCTTGATTAGTCCCTCAGATCGAATACTTGTTTCTTTGCCTTGGCTATGTACCTTGGTTGCCAAATCATCGCTTATTCTTCACCTTCTCTCTTAGGGTGTGTTTAATTCCTAGGGTGAAAAATTTTAGAGTGTCACATCGGATGTTTCATGGAATGTCGGAAGGGGTGTTCGGATACTAATAAAAAAACTAATTACATAACTCGTCTGGAAACTACGAGACAAATTTATTAATCCTAATTAATCCGTCATTAGCACATGTTTACTGCAGCAACACTTTATTTATTAATCCTACTCCACGTGTAGAAACAGCTTCGCATCAGTTTAGATTCAATGCACTTTATTTATCTGTTTACTCCACTTGCAGCTAGATTGCATCAGTTGTATCATGAAGGAAGCTGAGTTGAGCCTTGTGTCGATGAGGAAGGGGACGCTTGCTGATGACTGTGATGAAAACTTGAGCCATAACATTCGTTATGAGGTGTTTTGTCTCATTAAAAAGTATTGGCGTGCACATCCGTCCTCTCCTTCTGTTGCTACCTGTGCTGTCCTGTTGGTAAGTGTTGGTGCCAGACCAGAAATGATAGGTTTCATTTGTTGTATACGAGTATTTACTGTTTGATGGGTAATTTGCCTGCAAAAATTGCAAACAATAATTTGAAGGGAACCGCAAAGGAAGCTGAACAGATATGTGAGAAGAGGAGGCGAGACAGTCTCTTATTTGGAGAGCATACCTTGACTACAAGCATCCGCTCGCTGGCCTTAAGTATGTTGTCTGATGACGTGATGATATGGATGCATATGTGCTTAAGACAGCTACAACTGAGGGCTTTTGCTATTGGGACTACGTTGATCCAGATGCAATAGACATGCCTGCCTGGTATGATGTATATATACTGATTGGTATATTTCATTATATGTGAGAGGAATAATTTATAATGTTGTGAGGAGTGAGAAGCATATCAGTAATATTTCCTCTATATACTCTCTCTAGGTGTGAAAGTGAACAGCGACATAGCAAGGCTCAAGATACGGAACTGGGTAAAATGCACGTCGATGGCTCTGATGAGTTAAGCAAGGAGAAGCATTCAACCAAAAACAAGGTACAGCAATAAACCAACACAAGTTGGCAGTTTGTTCTTATATTCTGATTCTTCTTTTGCTGACTTGAACTGTTTGCTGACTTGTACCGACTTGGGGGAAGATGTGGCCCTGTTCGCTTTGCTGAAAAGCCAAGGCTAAAAAGTCTTGTTCGCTGATTTGTTGTGAGAGGAAAAGATTGTTACTTCGCTGAAAAAGTACAGCTGATAAGCTCGGGTTAAAATTAATGGGCACACGAAAATGCTAATAAATTGAATATGGACACTAACAGGCGCCAACAGATCCACGAGAAATTTCAACATTAAGCTAGGATCTGTCCATCTTTGCATTTTTTCGTTCATGATGAAATTATTACTTTGTTCTTTCTTTCTCGTTGCTTCTGTACAACCAAAGCTCCAGGGGTTCTATACTGTCCTTTAGGGCGCGTTTGGTTGATGACCTCCTCACGCCACGCCACGCATGCGGCCGCGCCAAAAGTTTGGCGGCTGATTCATCCGCCGCATGTTAGGCAGACTACGGCGTCAAAAACGAACTGTATGGCTGTGGCGAGGGGTGTGGCATGCCGCAAGTTCGGCCATGCACCAAACGCTCGACAAACTTCGGCACGGAAACTGCAGCACAGTGTGGCAAATTGTGGTCGCGATCCAAACGCGCCCTTAGCTTATCCACTGGTAGTAATAGATCATCAAACACTTTCGTGTTTGCAATCTCAAGTTGAAAAATGTTGTTGGTTGTGGTATGATTTTATCCTAACAGGTTTGAGTAGCGCCTTGCTCTTGCAATTAGTTTTGTTGTTTTTTTTAATGTTCATGCAAGGTACTAAGAAACATTTCCTTTTCCTTTTTATATGCACTCTGAGTTTGACAGATGTTGTTGGTTATGGTATGATTTTGTCCTAACAGTTTTGAGCAGCACCGTGCTCTTGCTCTTGTTTTGATGTTCGTCTGAGGTGCTAAAATTGTATTAATTCAGTAGTTAGTAGTTTTACCTCCAACCTTTCAAGAATTTACCGGTTTAACAATAATTAACATAGAACTTCTCCACCATGTATCACCGATGCTTCACTAACCCAGCCGTACCTATATCAGATAGTTTGTAAGAGTTAAATATCGCTGTACAATGATACTTTATCTGTATTACCACAATGTTTGTAAGAGTTGAATATCGTTGTACCATATTACCGCATTGGTATCCCAAATCGGTGATATATAGCTTTTTGGCACCTTCCCATGGACCGTAAAAAGGCTTTTTTTGGGGGGTTGTTAAATTTTGTGTTTTTGCACATTTTGTAATGCACCATTCCTAGTTCAATGATTAGACAAAGGAGCCAATCAGTGCATAACCTACATATACTATGCTACTTTTCTCTCTGACTCTCTGTAATGTTTTTTTTGGGTTTTGCCAAAATTCACTTGGCAAATATCGTGATTTGGCAACTTGCTAAGATATATGACAAGTAAAAAAATAGACTCTCTCCAAGAGTTTGCCATTTGGACTTGATAAAATAAGAAGAGGCCCGCTAAGCGAACGAAGAGCACCGCTAAGAAACGAAGAGCCCCGCTTAAATATGCACGTGAAGCCGGATGCGCGAGCGATGCGCGCTCGCGCTCAGCGCGCAAATATGCGCGTGGAGGAGGAGATTTGCCTAGTTGCTAAAATTTGCCAAGTTGAATGCCAAACTGTTGGAGCATAATTTTTTCTGTTTTGTCAAAAATAGATGGATGCCAAATTGATTTGGCAAACACTTAGAGATGCTCTTACCGTTACAATCTCATTATTGCTCCGCTATTTTTCCTGTGTTTTTTCAGCCTGATGACACATCTTAGTGGTAGTCCATCCACTGCAACCATGGATAATGATGTGCTGAACAGAAGCAGAAACTTTTACGAGGGAAGGCAAGAAGATGGTAGCTATTGTAACCCAGGTCTTGTTCAGTTACCTTCCAAATTCTAAATTTTTACACTCTCTCTATCACATCAATTTTTAGACGTATGTATGGAGCACTAAATGTAAGTAAAAAAATAACTAATTACACAATTTATCTATAATTTACGAGACGAATCTTTTGAGCCTAAATAGTTCATGATTGGACACTAATTACCAAATACAAACGAAAGTGCTACAGTAGCCAGATTACACAAAGTTGCCATCTACACAAGGCCCCAGTTAAAAAAAACCGGCCTGCATTCCCTCCCTGATGCTTCTGAAAACCAGAGATGAAAGACTGCAGTTATGTTCTGTCCATCTGTTTAATTCATCATTAGTCCGTTCATATGTCTGCAGACACTGTGCTATTCTGAAATTCGTAATTAGTTTGTGGTTCATGCCTGCTGATGCTGTGCTATTCTGGAATTCATAATTAGTCCTTCGTTCATGTGTGCAGATGCTGTACATTTTCTTTTCTGGGCCTGTTTAGTTGCCCATGCAACCCAAAAAAGTTTGTACAGTACCCGTCACATCGAATCTTACGGCACATGCATGAAGTACTAAATGTAGACGAAAGAAAAAACTAATTACACAGTTTAGTTGTAAATCACGAGACAAATCTTTTGAGCCTAATTAGTCCATGATTGAACACAAATTGTCAAATAAAACGAAAAGTGCTACAGTAGCCGAACTCAAACTTTTTCACCAACTAAACAACCCCTCTGTGTAGGGTATATTTTTTTTCAAAGGTGTTCTCTCGGTTTAAAAAAACTACATTTTTCGTTTTTCGACAAACCCAAAATTTTTAAGTTGGATCAAATCCATATAAAAAAATACACTTCCTTCATCCCAAAATAAATACACATTTTGCTTTTTTAGAAGTCAAACTAATTTTAAGTTTAACTAGTTTTATAAAAAATAGTATGAATATCTCTATCTAAATGTGTTTATTACGAAAATATATATAGCATGGCCAATCTAATAATGTTTATTTGGTATGATCAATTTTAATATTTGTTACTATATTGGGTTGAACTTTAGATTGATCGACTGCTTTATACAAACATAAGCTTCCCTTTTCTCACGTTAACTACGGGCCAACATGGCATACAAACGTGCGCCTCTTCCCCTTTCTCTCCGTTCTTCTCCGCAAGCTGTGGGCCGTGGCCACGCTCGCGTCCGCACCGCTGGCCCGTGGTCCTGCTCGTGCCACCACCGCCCAGCCATACCCGCCCGTCTGCGCCTTGGCCAACTCGGCCGTGCCAAATAGGACGCGAGCCTCTTCCGCTCTTTTCCCTCTCGAAAGCTCTCGTGCTACAGTTGAAGGAGGGGGCGAAAAGAGGAGTCGCTGTCTTCGCCGGCGGAGCCGACGGTCTCCCTCACCTCCGTTGGCCTTCGGGCCGCGGGGAGGTGGCGGAGACTGCTGCGCTCTCGCCGGTCGGAGGAGTAGGTCCTAGTAGGTCTAGGTTTTGGTGTCCGATGGCGGCGGCGTCGAGACGGCGGCGATGGCGGCGTCACATCGGAATAAGGTCCTCTCGCACTTCTCCCCGTCTCGGCGGCGCGATGCTCCGGCGCCGGCGACGAGTGCGTGGAGGTGGGGTGCGGCTGTGCCGGCCTCTGTACAGGAGTCTGGGTGGCCTCCGACTCCGGCGCTTTGGTGGCGGCGGTGGCGGTGACATCCCGCGTCAAGGATACAGCGACAACTGTGGGCGAAGTGGATCGTTGGAGAGTGGATCGAGCTTGTGTTCCCAAGACGCGTGTCGTCGTCAAGCTTCGATCCAAGTTTGGAGGAGCATGGGGCGTGACCCCGGCCGATGCTCGTTCATCGTCATCCTCATCCCGGCGTCCGCGTCGGGTGGCTTCTGCGGCTCCTCTCAAAGCTTCATAGCGATGGTGCTCCTCCAGATCTGGGCCAGCCAGGGCGGCTTCTTCTTCGACGGCGGCAATCGGCGACTAATCGACGGCGGCGGTCGACGACGACGGAAGCTTCTGGCGAAGGCGAGAATCACTAGGTCTAGGGACTTTTCTGCAATTTGTTTTTTTGCTAAGGGCCTATGTGTAAGTTCGATGGTACAGGTGTCCATGTATCCTCCCCGTATGTACGTGTGTTTGTACACGTTTTTGTACGTTTTCCTTATCTGGTAATACAGGTACTTTTATCAAAAAAAAAAAAAAAAAAAACTCGGCCGTGCCCCCGGCCCCTTGGCTCCGCCTCCGCCTCCGCCCGGTCGCAGCTCAGTCTTTGGTCCGCCGGGCCCCCGGCCGTGGCTCCGCTCGCCCTAGGCCGGCCATCTCCCTTCTTGCCGGAAACGGCAACGGAGAAGGCGGCGTCCTTTGCCTCCTCCTCTCACTCCTGTAGCGTGGAGTCAATAAGAACTTGTGCCGCCGGCGAGGTGTGGCAGTCCCGTGGAGGACGCTGGGCGCCCGGCCATGCGCGCCCCGCCCGCTGCCGGTGGCTTCAACTCGCCGTGGACGATCGCCATCCGCGCGGCGGCAGACCAAGGCCGGCCCCGCCGTACCATCGCTCTGTACCTCGCGTCCCTACGCTCGTCCCGCCGCCCCTGCCCCTTCGCCCTCGCTGCCGTCCTCAAGTCTGTGCCCCGCCTCCCCGAGCACGCCGCTCTCCCCGCGGCGGCCTCCCTCCACGCGCACCTCCTCCGCCTCGGCCTCCTCTCCCACCCCTACCCGCACGCCGCGCTCTCTCACCTCTACTCCCGCCTCCTGCCCCCGCACCACGACCACGCCCGCGGCCTGCTCGATGACGCGCCCGCGCCGCTGCACCGCCACTCCCGCCTCGTCTCGTCCAACTCGCTCCTCGCTTCCCTCCTACGCGCGGGCGATATGACCGGCGCGCGCGCCATGTTCGAGGAAATGCCCACGCGGGACGTTGTGTCGTGGAACTCCATGGTCGCCGGACTCGCCAAGGCCGGACACCTCGACGAGGCCATCGAGCTGTTCGACCGAATGCCCGAGACAAACGCCGCGTCCTGGAACGCCCTCGTGTCCGGGTTCATGGTACAAGGCCATGTAGCCCAAGCGCAGGAGCTGTTTGAGCGGATGCCCATCAGGAACAATGTTTCCTGGATCACGATGATCTCAGGGTATGCCAAGGCTGGTGACGTCCAAGCTGCTGCTAACCTGTTTGATAGGATGGATAATAAGGACCTTTATGCATGGAATGCGATGATCTCATGCTATGCACAGAATGGCTGCGCAAGAGAGGCACTTGGCATCTTTAACAGGATGTTGAAGCCACATATTTGGGTGGTACCCAATGAGAAGACTTTCTCCTCTGTCATCTCGGCATGTTCACAGCTGGGGGACTTGAGGTTCGGCTTGTGGGTTGAGAGTTTCATGGGCCATGTGGGGGTTGATCTGGATGATCACCTGCGTACCGCTCTGGTTGATTTGTACACCAAGAGTGGGCAAATGGATAGGGCTTTTGAATTGTTCAGAGGCTTGAGATCAAGGGATGTGGTGTCTTACAGTGCGATGATAGTGGGTTGTGGAATGCATGGCAAGTTAAATGAAGCTGTTGGCTTGTTCAAGGAGATGTCCAAAGCGAGGATTGATCCTAATGCGGTGACCTTTGTGGGGTTGTTGTCTGCATACAGTCACGCAGGACTACTGGAAGAAGCTCGTGCTTGCTTCACTTCCATGTCAAGCAAATATAGGATTAATCCTTTAATGGAACACTACACTATTATGGTAGACATTCTTGGGCGCTGTGGAAAGTTGGAAGAAGCATTCCAGCTGATCATGCAGATACCTGTATGCCCACATGCCAGTGTTTGGGGTGCCTTGCTTCTTGCTTGCAGGTTGCACAATAACATTGAGCTTGGGGAGGTTGTTGCTTCCAAGTGCTTTGAACTGGAGCCGGAAGAGAGCGGATATTACATTCTCTTGGGTAACATATATGCACAAGCAAAGAAGTGGGACAAGGTTAAGGGTTTAAGGAAGATGATGGCGGAAAGGGGTTTGAGTAAGACGCCCGGGAGTAGCTGGGTGCATGTTACATAAATCCATTATATTGATCTTACTCATTTTACATTTGGGTCAGTTACTCAGTTGACAAATCAACATGGAACTCAAATTTTGGGTTCTAAATTTGGGAAGATGAGGAGTCAATGGAAAACAGCTGTTTAGTTGCCATCATCATGGAATCCCCATTCCTCATGTTTCCTGACTTCTCTACGTGGGTTCAGAACCCATTGGAATCAGTTGTTCTTGTGGTCCTTCTTGGGAGCTGTAGGGCCTGTTCTTTAATCCTCGTCACATCTGATCTTCATTATGTGGAGAAGACAGGAGGATAATGGAGGTTTAGATACAAGAATATAAGAAATGAGAAATCTAAAGCTGCATGAACATGCGAGGTTGTCTAATGCATATTTTGATGAGACAAGCGTTGAAGAGGTTATGTTAAATTGGAGAGACTGAGCTATATCGTATGTTCTCTAGATGATACGGATGCTCCATGAATATGCTCATATCCATCCTTACTACCTGGAAAAGTTCAAGCATTCATTATGAAACTCATAATTTGTCTGTTGCCAACTCCACCACCTTTTATTCAAGTATATCTGTACATACACTTTGCAATTTCTACTAGTAATTCAGAAACTTGGGGAAAGGTATATTGTTCTTGTGTGTTACATGCAAGGGGAGTGGTTGATGGTGGGTAAAATTAGTGGGCACACGGAGATGCTAATAAACTGAATATGGATACTAACAGGCGCCAACAAATCCAAGAGAAATTTCAACATTAAGCTAGGATCTGCCCATCTTTGTAGTTTTTTCGTTCAATGATGCAATTACTTTGTTCTTTCTCTCTTGTTGGTTCTGTACAACCAAAGCTCCAGGGGGTCTATACAATAGTCTCTTAACTTATCCACTGGTAGTAATAGGTCGTCAAACACTTTCATGTTTGCAATCTCAGGTTGACAGATGGTGTTAATTATAGTATGATTTTGTCCTAACAGATTTGAGCAGCACCCTGTCTTGCACTTGTTTTGCTATTTGTAATTCAGTACATAGTAATTTTACCTCCAATCTTTCAAGTTACCAGATTAACAATAATTAACGTAGCACTTCTCGGCTATGTATCACCGATGATTCACTAACCCACCCGTACCCATATCAGATACTTCAATACTATGATTCTCTTTATTGCCACAATGTTTTCAAGAGTTAAATATCGCTGTACCCTTATTGCCCTGCTGGTATCTCATAGCACTTCTCTGTATTACCACAAGCTTTTTTTGCACATGTAATAGACCATTCCTTCTTCAATGATTAGACTTAAGTAACCAAACAGTGCATGACTTACATATATTATGCTACTTTTCTCTCTGTAATGTTTTTTGGTGGGTAGATTGCCGTTACAATCTCATTATTTCCCAGCAATTTTTCCTGTGTTTTTTCAGCCTGATGACACATCTTAGTGGTAATCCATCCACTGCCAGCATGGATAATGATGTGCTGTACAGAAGCAGAAACTTTTACGAGGGAAGGGGAGGCAAGAAGATGGTAGGAGTAGCTATTGTAACCCAGTAACCCAAAAAAAGGCTGGCCTGCCTTCCCTCCCTGATGCTTCTGAAAACCAGAGATGAAAGGCTGCAGTCATGTTCTGTCATCTGTTTGAATTCATCCTTAGCCTCCAAATTCTACTATGCAAAAAGAAGATTCTCCATCATATCAAAATGTCGGCACATGCATGGAGTACTAAATGTAGATGAAATCAAAAACTAATTGCACAGTTTTGTTGTACTTTGCGAGACGAACATTTTGAGCCTAATTAATCAATGTTTAGACAATTATTACCAAAAAAAAAAAATACTACAGTATTGCACAGTGATTTGGCCATCCACAAATTGGAGAACTGAACAAGGCCTCAGTTCGTGGTTCGTGCCTGCAGATGCTGTGCTATTCTCGAATTCATAATTAGTCCGTGGTTCATGTCTGCAGATGCTGTACATTTCTTTTGCTTTGTAGGGTAGTCATGTTAAGATGGAACTACTCTAATCAATTTTACGAAGAAAGAATCGCGCTGCTGTTGCCAAATAGATTTCACCTTTTGATGACGCTCGCCAAATCGCCAATGCTAGCAGCGTCGGTATACTCGCAGGCGCCAGCTTTGCTGCTACTTTGCCTAACTGACAACCCAGAGATCTAAGGTTAAATAACCTCCACTCAGATTTTTAAACATCCAATTGCACGATGTTCACTAAACCGAACAAATTTTTTCGTTCAAAAAAAAACAGAAGAAATTTCTTATGATACCATAACATAGCTTTCAGCAGAACCAAGATGTACCATGCCTTCGTTTGCTGAATCCAATAAGGGTGTGTTTAGTTCACGAAAATTTTTAGCTTTGGCTACTGTAACACTTTCGTTTGTATTCGTCAATTAGTGTCCAATCATGGATTAATTAGGCTCAAAAGATTCGTCTCGTGGTTTTCTACCCAACTGTGTAATTATTTTTTTCGTCTATATTTATTGCTCCATACATGTGTCCAAACATTCGATATGACGGGAAATCTTAAAAAATTTTGGGAACTAAACATAGCCTAAGCCAAATATTCAGACTTTCATATGCCACTCCGTCCGTTCACCTTCATCTCTTTGCCCAGGGTTCCAGACAGCTCTACTCTATTGGATATTGGGAAGGTTAAAGTCGAAGCGAAGTTACGAAACTGCACATTCTCCTGAAAACTCAACTGAGTAGTATAGTGAACTGGCAGAAACATTGAAGGCGACGCCCAAACAGCCTGTAACTACAGCCAGGCTGAAAAATCCCAACAAACATCGTTAATTTCAAGGCTGCCACACTGAAAGCAGTCTACTTCCTACTCAGGCCTGGTTTAGATACCTAAATTCACCCTCAAATTTTACTATGCAAAAAGAAGATTCCCCATCACATCAAAATGTCGGCACATATATGGAGTACTAAATGTAGATAAAATCAAAAAATAATTACACAGTTTTATTGTACTTTGCGAGACGAACATTTTGAGCCTAATTACTCAAAGTTTGGACAATTATTACCAAATAAAAACAAAAATGTACAGTAAATCTGCACAGTGTTTTTGGTGCCGACTTCGACGATCTAAACAAGGCCTCAAGTGAGATTGTATAACAGATCGTGATCTTAAGCTGTGACTACGCGAGAAACATCACAGCCAGTAGTTGCAGCTTGCGTAACAGACAAGCATCAGACTGTCTGCTTCGGGTACTCTAAATCTTCCGGTATTCGTCGTAGCGTGTGCTTTAGCGTAAAAATGAGTTGCACCGGGGTACTCCATCCCGTCCGGGAAGAGAGCGCTTCCGCTATTCCCAGCGGGATAGCGAGCCTCCGCTACGTGCCTCCGTGGCACGGGGCCCGCCCGCCGCCCGCCCTCGCCGCGTCGGACGTTCGCCGCGCTCGCCGTCCGCTCAGAGAGGGAGACCGGAGAGGAGGGCCGCGCCGCGCTCGCCGCTCGGGGAGGCCACCGCGCCGGTCCGCGCCGGATCGAGCCGGTCCGCGCTCGGGGAGGCGCCGGATCGAGCCGGTCCACACTCGGGGAGGCGCCGGATCGAGGAGACCGCCCACGCGAAGGGAGCAGGAGATGGCGGTCTCCTTCCTCGCGAGGAGATGGCCCTGCTCGCCCATGGCCGCCCGCCCCCGCGAGCTCCTCCGCACCTCGCGCGCCTCCTCTCCGGCGGGACAGCGGTGGGGTTGCGCTTCATGGTGGTGGCGCGGCCGCGGGCCGCGCGGTCGGTGGCGGGGGCGAGGGAGGGGGCCGCGGCGCCGGGCATGGTGCTGGGCATGCTCGAGCTCCTGGAGAAGAGGATGGGTAAATGTGGGTGGGGAGAGAGAAAATAGGGTGAAGGATAGGGTGGGAGAGAAAAAAAAAGAAGGGTGAGTATGATATGTGGGGTCCATGAGCTGGTTGTTGGGATAGAGGAAGTATATAGAGTATGAATGGATACGGAAAATTAGATATAGAAGAGAGAATCTTGATGACTAGGCCTTTTAGAGGATGAATATAGAGGACGACGAGTGCAGACAGTCTCAGAACGTGTCATGCTCAGCCACCTACCAAACGGAGTCTTCTGTTCAACAGCCTTTGCTGCCGTACCGTATTGGTGCCTCCATGAAACCTAGGACCAGCCAGTGTCGGTGTCACCATCGCCAGAACTGACATCAGACCACCGGTTATCAGCCAGTGAAGGACGCTTCTCGACGTCAGCAGATCACACGTCGTTTCATCAGACACAGTTGCCGTGTCACAAACAGGTGTCAGGTGTCACACCGATAGTGCTCATCGATCCATTCACACAATAATGCATCAGCACAGCAGCAAATTCACCGTCGTCACTAACGGAGCGGCAGATCGAAACAGGCTGATGACAGCAATCTCGAAAACCACTAAGCAAGCATATTCCATGCGACCTTTAGAACAATCCATCCAACAGAACTACTACATAAAAGAGAGACGAGACGAGGTTGCTGCGAATGCGATGCAGCAAGAACACAATCCACCCATCAGCCAAGGCAACTGCAAGATCACTGCAATTCTTGGTTGTTGGCTGAGCTAAACAGAATTCCATGGATCAAGACAAGACTGGCAAATGAAACGATCAGACTAACTGCATTGCATTGCGCGAGCGCGACAAGGAGACACAGGATACACCGCCGGAGCCACACCACTCCGGCCACCACCCACCAATAGTAAGGTAGAGAAACACGACGAACCAGGACACACCGCCGGCCGCTACCGCCGCCGAAGCTGCCTCCACTCAGACTCCTGCCCCTACACGCTCCCCGGATTAGACAAAACCACACGAACTGAGACGAAACCCACATCAGACAGACAAGAGCTGGAACCAGGGCAAAAGGTTAGCTTGCGCCAGCTCGGCGCCGCCCCCTGGCCGACCGGCCGGCGGGCGGGCGAGAGCTCCTCGGCATCACACGAAGCCGACCTCGGCGAACTGCGGGCGCGCCGCCTTGGCCGACGTCGGCGCGCCGGGGCGCGGCCGCGGGACCATCCCCTCCGGGAGCGGGTTCTTGCGCGGCCGGCCGCGCGGGCGCGGGATCTTGGGCGGCGCGTGCGGGTCCCGCGGCTTGGGCGGGCGGCCGCGCCGGCGCGGCGCTGCGGCGGGGGTCGCGGCAGCTCCGGGCACGCCGATGGGGCCCGGGCCGGCAGCTCCGGGTACGCCGGCGGCGCCCGCCGGCCGCGGCTTCGGGGGCCTTCCGCGCCCGCGCTTAGCGGGCGGCTGCGGCAGAGGCAGAGGCTCCGGCGCCTCCTCCTCTTCCTCGTCGGCGCAGTCGTCTTCTTCGTCGTCGTCAGCCGGTGACTCCGGCGCCGGCGGAGGCAGGGGCGGGGGCAGCGCGTACTTTCCCCCCGCGACGGCGACGAGCTCCCCGGCGGCGGACATGCGCGAGAGGTGGGCGGCGACGAGCGCCGGGTGCGAGGCCGGCAGGTCGCCGCGGGCCTCCGCCTCGATGCGGCGCGCGATGGCGGCCTGGCTGGAGCCGTTCTCCTCGGCGAGCGCGGCGATCGCGGCGACGATCATCTGCAGCAGGCAGGGCAGGCGCAGGGGTCAGTCAATTCGGCAGATCGGCGCAGATCTGGCGGAAAGGAGCAGCGCAGAGGAGAGGAGAGGAGAGGAGAGGAGGTAGGGTTGGAACGGAGGGAGGGAGGGAGGGCTTGCCTCGGGGTAGGAGGGGGGCACGAGGTCGGAGGAGCCCGGGGGCGAGCCGTCGCCACTGGAAGTGGGAGTGGCCATGCCTGCGCTGCGCTGGCCGCCTCGGCTGCTGGCTGTCGCTTCCTCTCCCTCTCGGCGTGTCTGGGCGCGTGAGCGGCAGTGCACGGGAGGTGGGGAGGAGAGGGTCCGCGACGACGCGGATCTGAGACGGAGAGGGGCGCTGCCGCTGAGGCCTCAGGGAATGCAAGTACAGTTTCGACAAGGAATCTGTCGGGTGTTCCGCGCGTGGTACCGGGGCTGACCCGGCCCACCCGGCTCGGGGCCGCGCGGGCGCTCCCGCCCCAAGTCCCAACGGTGTGGGTTCGGATCGGCTCGACTCGACCGTCCGGCGCTGCTGCTGCCGCCGCCTGCTGTCGACCGTGGTGGTTGACCGCGGCATTTATTTAATTTGTTTTTTGTGCGGCGGCTGACCAAACCAGGGCACTAAAGCGCCGTGGAAAAATGATGATGCAAAGGAGAAAGGGAAACTTCGTGGTGATTCTAACCGGTAAAGAAATAAACACTGGCAAAAACACTCGACGGAAAACCGTAAGAATGTCCGTTGTTGATTCTAAACGAGTGAAGAAATGGTGGTGGTCCACGTGACAACGTGCGCGAAGAGGACACGTAGCGTGCGTCGCTCCACTTTAGAGCCGCCCATTGTTTCACTTTATAAATTGACACCTTCTTCTTTACTCTATCGATTCTGCTGCTTTTTATGCTACGAGTACTGTATTGCTATTGCACATCACCTCGCCTCTTACATATACTCAAGTTTAACATATTTCAAATCTCCGTTTCAAATTATCAGTTATTTTAATTTCAAATTACAAAAAAAATTAACTTTTCTAAATATATTATTTTCACTATACACTTCAATATACAATATGTCTAAATACATAGTAAAAGCAATGTACCTAGAAATGCCAAAATATCTTAGAGCCTGTTTAGATCTCATAGTTTAAACTTTAGACCAATCTAGCTCTTGATGCTTCAAACAGGAGATCTAAAGTGTTGTATGTCTAAAATTTAGCCAAACCCCACAACAAAAAGACCACACAAGTGAGAAAGTGGTCTAAAGTTGTAGTCTTCAACTTTAGCCAAATAAACTTTGGACTAGAGAATGCAAACAAGCCGTTGTAATTTAGAATAGAGAAAATATCTCATAGTGTATATCTAAGTAATAGTAAAGCTATATTATATCTAAAAAAGTTAAAAAATTATGATTTGGAATAAAAGGGAGTAGCAATTTGGTGTGATGAAAGACATTGATTATGTCAAGGTACTCTATGGCATGATCGTGTGAAACAGAGGACAACAATTGGGAGGTGAGAGGGGAAATGGTTGTGAGGGTCATCGGAAAGGAGACGAGGACTGTGAGAAAGGAATAGATCTAGTCTCAATTTGTAGGCTGTAGCTACCGTTGTTTTTTTTCATTTTTTTTCTTGTTTCCTTTTTGCTTTTGGTAACAAACGCATATATAGAGTAAAAGAGGTGCCTCAATAAGTGGAAAACGCAAAGCTTTTCCTTCACAATTCACTCCTTCAAATAGAATTTGAAATCTAGTACAGGTAATGTGCAGTAATGAACCATGACCAAGAATCCGGATGGTAGAAGTTAATCGCAATCAGTTTAAGCTATAAAGTGTTGCCGAACAAAGAAGGAGGAAAAAAACTAGCGTTAGCTGGCTAGAGACCATTGCTTCAAGGACACGAAGTTCACAACAATGGTAAACAAAGCTGTGCCAGTCGGAGAAAAACGGAATGTTCTTATGCTAAAAGTAATACGTACTATTATTCCATACGCATTGTTATTCTTCACCGTCGAGCTACCACCTAACACTAGTTGAGCTTAGTTTAATTCATCACTGCCAGCCATAAACAATAAACTACTCCTACTAGCGTAGAGAGATGGCATGATGTCACGAGGCACTTCCAAGTCAGGCAGGCCCATTGGGCCAACATTGGGCCCACGAAAAACCCTATACGAGGCGGCGCCTGGCTCCGTGGCGGGGAGAGTGTTTTCCAGGCGGCGGCGGCGCGGTGGCTGGAACCGGGCGACCGAGCAAGCGACTGCCATGGCGTTCTGGCAGGCGCGCGATTTTCTCTTCTGCGGCGTATGCGGCACCCTCCTCACCTTCGACTCCGTCCGCTCCGCCTCCTGCCCTCTATGCGGCTTCAAGCGCGTTGCCAAAGGTCTCTTTCCTCCTCCGCCGCATTCTCCTCTTCCAGTGTCCCTTCGTTGATGTCTGCGATTAATCGATAATGATGCGGAATGTTTTTTTTCCCCGGCTCGCAGAGATTGAAGGGAAACAAATACAGTACACGATGACCGCCGAGGTAAAACTCACGGCTCCCTCAGTTCAGTTCGATGGCTGAAATCACTGTTTGCTGGTTTTTTTTCCTAGAGGAAAACACTGTTGAATGGCGGGCTGATTTGACTAATAAGCTCAAGCGAACAGGGCTAGTCCTGACTCCTGAGGCTATTCCCATCCTCTTATGTATTTTAAGCTAGACGATAACGCATAGCCTAGAAGAACTTCTCTATCAAAATTTTCCACATCCTGAAGCTATGCCATTGCCAACCATACTGCTGAGGCCATTGGCTTTAGGTCTAGGTTGACTTTGCTTTGAATTTCTGGGAGAATACCAGAGTTAAAACGCATGACATAAACATTATGGAAATTGCCATTAGTGGTGAATTCTAGTGTAAATTTAGTGCAAAATCTTGTGTAGCACAGTAACAGTTGAACTAAGCACCACCACCACCACAACAACAACAACATAGCCTTTTGTCCCAAGCAAGTTGGGGTAGGCTAGAGATGAAACCCAAAAGAGACGAGAAACAGGGAGACACATAAAGGGACATAAAGGGCACAAGACAAAAGATGTCACGGTTCAGGCACGTTGATTGCTAATCTCCAAGCGCTCCTGTCCATAGCTAAATCCTTGGGATATTCCACTCCTTAAGATCTCTCTTAACGGACTCGTCCCAAGTTAGTTTAGGTCGACCTCTACCGCTCTTTACATTATCGGCCCGCTTTAGAACTCCACTACGCACCGGCGCCTCAGGAGGCCTCCGTTGGACATGTCTAAACCATCTCAACCGATGTTGAATCAATTTCTCCTCAATTTGTGCCACCCCAACCATATCCCGAATATCGTCGTTCCGTACTCTATCCTTCCTTGTGTGCCCACAACACCAACGCAACATACGCATCTCCGCTACACTCAATTGCTGGACATGTCGCCTTTTTGTAGGCCAACACTCAGCACCATATAACATCGCCGGACGAATCGCCGTCCTATAGAACTTACCTTTCAGCTTCTGAGGCACCCTTTTGTCACAGAGAACGCCAGAAGCTTGACGCCATTTCAACCAGCCGGCTGAAATTCTATGCCTAACATCTTCATCAATGTCTCCATCCTTTTGTAGCATCGACCCTAAATACCGAAAAGTATCCTTCTTGGCCACCACTTGCCCATCGAGGCTAACGTCTCCCTCCTCGTGCCTAGTCGCGCTGAAATCGCACCTCATATACTCGGTCTTAGTCCTACTAAGTCTGAACCCTTTCGACTCTAACGTGTGCCTCCATAGTTCTAACTTCCTATTAACCCCCGCCCTACTGTCGTCAACTAGCACCACATCATCAGCAAAGAGCATACACCAAGGGATATCACCTTGTATGTCCCTTGTGACCTCATCCATCACCAAAGCAAATAAATAAGGACTCAAAGCTGACCCCTGATGCAGTCCTATTTTAATTGGAAAGTCACTGGTGTCGCCATCACATGTTCGGACAAACGTCACCACATCCCTGTACATATCCTTGATGAGGGTAACGTACTTAGTTGGGACTTTGTGCTTTTCCAAGACCCACCACATGACATTTCTCGGTACTTTGTCATATGCCTTCTCGAGGTCAATAAAGACCATGTGCAAGTCCTTCTTCTGCTCCCTATATCTCTCCATCAATTGTCGTAATAAGAAAATCGCCTCCATGGTCGACCTACCAGGCATGAACCCAAACTGATTTTGGGTCACATGTGTCACTCTCCTTAGGCGATGCTCGATAACCCTCTTCCAGAGCTTCATCGTATGACTCATCAACTTAATCCCACGGTAGTTAGTACAACTTTGAACATCTCCCTTGTTCTTGAAGATAGGTACTAATATACTTCTCCTCCATTCTTCAGGCATCTTGTTTGACCGAAAAATAAGGTTAAAAAGCTTAGTTAACCAAACTATCGCTCTGGCGCCTAGGTATCTCCACACCTCAATGGGGATACCATCAGGGCCCATCGCTTTACCTCCCTTCATCCTCTTCAAAGCCTCTCCGATCTCTGTCTCCTGAATTCTCCTCACAAAGCGTCTGTTGGTATCGTCAAATGAGTCGTCCAACTCAAGGGCAGGACCCTCATTCTCCCCATTAAACAGCTTGTCGAAGTACTCTCTCCATCTGTCCTTGATCTCCTCATCCTTCACCAGAAGTCGATCTGTCCCATCCTTGATGCATTTTATTTGGTTGATGTCCCTTGTCTTCCTCTCGCGGATTCTAGCCATCCTATAAATGTCCTTTTCCCCTTCCTTCGTGCCTAGCCGCTGATAAAGGCCATCATACGCCTGACCTTTTGCTACACTCACAGCTCGCTTTGCAACCCTCTTCGCTATTTTATAGCCTTCGATGTTGGCTACACTCTTGTCATGGTGGAGACGCTTGAAACACTCCTTCTTCTCCCTAATAGCCCTTTGCACCTCGTCATTCCACCACCATGTGTCTTTCGCTTCCCGTTTGCCTCCCCTACTCACGCCAAACACTTCCGAAGCCACCTTCCGGACACATGTTGCCATCTTTAGCCACATGTCGTCGGCATCTTCTCCTTCTTCCCAAGGTCCCTCGTCTAGCATCCTCTCCTTAAACGTCTGCGCTGCTTCCCCTCTAAGCTTCCACCACTTCGTTCTCGCAATCTTGGCCCGTTTGTCCCGGTGGACACGTACCCGAAAGCGAAAGTCCGCCACCACAAGCTTATGTTGAGGGACAACACACTCCCCAGGTAACACCTTACAATCAAAGCAAGCACGTCTATCCTCCCTCCTTGCAAGGATAAAGTCGATCTGGCTCGAGTGTTGTCCACTACGAAAGGTTACTAGATGAGATTCCCTCTTCCTAAAGAGGGTGTTCGCTATCAACAAGTCATAGGCCAGCGCGAAGTTCAAAACATCCTCCCCCTCTTGATTCCTACTACCATACCCGAACCCCCCGTGCACCCGCTCGAAACCTACATTAGTCGCACCAACATGGCCGTTGAGGTCTCCTCCTATAAAGAGTTTCTCGCTGATAGGCACGGTACTAACCATGCTATCAAGATCTTCCCAAAACTGCCTCTTGGTGCCCTCGCTAAGACCTACCTGAGGGGCATAGGCACTGATCACATTCAGAGCCGAATCTCCAACTAGCAGCTTGACCAAGATAACAGTTGAACTAAGCACTGATAGCTTTTTAGGCTAGTGCATACGGACCATATGCTATATTGACCAAGGAATTCTATGGGATGTGTTACCAAGGAATTCTATGGGATGTGTTATCAGACTAAGCTTTTGCAGTATGCCGTAGTTGCTAAATGGAAATTTCAATTACTAGACTTCAGGTGCTTTTTTGGTTCAATCCTGGGAACAGTAATGGGAATGTAATCGGTTGACAGTGCTAGCTTTTGCAGTATGCCATAGTTGCTAAATGGAAATTTCAATTGCTGGACTTCAGGTGCTTTTTGGTTTAATGCTGGGAACAGTAATGGGAATGTAATCGGTTGACAGTGCTAGCTGTTACAGTGGAACCGAAAGCATCATTTGTTTGGTTGGCTTTGGGAATGTTTTTCATTTCCATTAGTGTTTGGATGGGAGCAATCAGAACTGCAATGATCAACGTTAGGGTTTTGAAAATATGGCTAGGGTTTGGAGAAAAGGTTGCTAGAGAGGGAGAGGGAGGGGACGGGGGATCGGCACTCAGCAGTACTCACTAGTGTGGATGCAGCAGGGCAGTTGTAGTCGCTGGCGCATGGGTGCTGGTGGTGAGTGCGAGGAGAGAGGGGTCACGGAAGTGGAGAGTAGTCGCGTTGGTGCGGCATAACAACACAGGGAGGTGGACGGGAAAAATGTTTCATAGGCCCATATCTGATCCCTTGAACCTTGGTTATCGTTTCCACCCCAAACCAACCAAACATGATGTGTGTGATCTGATAGCAGCGTGAACCATTACAGTTGCAAATACGCTGAGCCGAACAGATCCTCATATCCTGTATTTACTTTTGTTCAAGCAGGAACGAGGAGTTGTCAGATATACTGAATTAGACTGGTTCAATCATCAATGTGCTTCTTGTTTTTTTTACCGTGTGCTGTTTTGCAGGACATTCGAAGAGGGTTAAAGGCACCAACGGAGGACATTGTTGTGCAAAGACCACTGGTAAGTAGTTTGTCCTTAAAATATATTGCTAGTCTAATAAGTTCTGTTATTCTGGGATATTCACAAATCTGGTTACTGCAAATAGACAAATAAATCATGTCCACACTGCGACCATCCAGAAGCCGAATATTACAGTCTGCAGGTTAGCAACTAATCCTTCGGCATTGGATGGCCAATCCTTCCTGGTTTTATGTATTCAATTCAATTATTGCTCCTGACACTGGAAATTGCAGATGCGTTCAGCAGATGAGGGAGAGACGGTATTCTACACGTGTACAAAATGCGGCAAGAATCACAAAGACTGAGGGACTTTTCTACCATTTTTACGGATATATGGCATTGGTGCTAAAGAAATTTCCAGCGTTGACCTGACAAATGATGTTAAACTAGTAGTTGCGATCTACAACTTGACATTGTTACATGGACGCGCAGATCCATGCGTTGTGCCAAACTTCCCCTTTTGATGGAACCTGTTTTGTATTTTATTGGAGTGCACATGTCTGCTTAAAGCTTTCCAATCGCTATTGACCTGAGCTGCATCTTCGAACCGGTTCGTCGTCATTGACGTTATTTGTCGGAGCCTCTATCTGTGTTAAGCTTGTTAGTTCTTCATCAGTATTCTAATTTCTAAACAAGAACTGCAAAATATCTACTAGTAAGAAATATCTAAGGTCGGGCTAGCCGGGTTAAATGTCTCATCCGTATTTGAGCGGGTGTCCATTCGAGTTCTTATATGCGGACCGTGGCCCGTGGGTGTCCATTGAGTTTTTGTATGACATGACAGCGCTCTTGGCGATGTTAAAAAAAAACTATCTAGCCTACCCGGCTATAAGAGTTCAGAGTTCTGTGAGTTTAATAAAGAACAGGCAGTGCGAAGAACAGGGCCGATCGTTTTCATCAACGACTCTGTTTGCATGCGACATGACACTCGACAAACGGTTGTGGTTCCAACTAGCTCTTCTGGCTGGTGCTAATTTGTATGGTTGATTTATTATGAAAGAAAAATATTGTTCCATAGCTGACTGGACAAGCGAACAGGCTGGTAACATCTGTAGTCTGTAGACCGCCGTTGGACTGTTACAGCCAGTAACTCATATATGACTGATGGGCAATGGCCATCGAATTCTGAATTGCATAAAACGCCGCTAGCGTTTGATATCCTTATAATGTCGATCGGTTAATATTCTTCTTATAATGTCCCTGATTCTGTTGGGACACTGGACACATTTAGCAAAATGCTATATTCCACGGCCATCAAAATGTTGTGATCAGTTCTGGCCGCAGGAAATTCAGCGGGCTACCAGCTCAACGAACCATTGTCAACTATATGCCAGAATGGCAATTTTCTGAAACCCGCCTACATCTTCAGGGGTTGTATTCTGAATACAGTAACCTTGACCAATCTCCGCAAACCCAAGGCTCATAATGGGACTACAATTAAAAAAGAAAAGGGGAACAAAAAAACAGCGCTCCTAGGTCTCATGCCAAATTTGGTCAAGGGTGATTCATTGATGATGATGGCATGGCAATATTGTCATGAAAACAAGGTAACAGCAAAACTGTACTCGGCTCCGCGAGATGTAGGAACAGCCTCAATAAGAACAGACCATGCCTCACACTTTGATCTGCAGAAGTGACAGTAACAACTGTAACATTTTGAGAGAGAATCAAGTGCAAATAGAAGAGGTGATAATAAGAGTGAAGTGCCTACTTACATGTACAAGACCTACATCACGCGAGCACCTTGTAGACTGTTTGATTACTCAAATGAGTCAATCAAAATTTAGATTGATTGCTACGTTTCCGTTCTTGGCGGTTGATCATCCTTCAATCCTTTGGTGAGCAGATCGTAGTTGATGGAAGCAAGTTGGGATAGATTCTGCACCAAAAATGATGTCAAAGGAATGTTGTGGTACAATCTTCTAGGCAAGTTATCAATGGATAGCGATTTTGTTTCTCTCAAACTCGCAAATCTGTGTATCATCGGTTGGTGACCAACGCCTAACCTTTGGCAAACCGTGGCTGCCATAGAAAGTTTGGCGAGCAAAATTGAAGCCACATTTGTGGCAAAGTTTGGCAAGAAAATAAGTCTATGACGTGTGGGACAGGGTGCTAAGAAAGTATGGCACACCATAGTTGTGGCAGCAAACCAAACAGCTGCCAGAAAAACTGTGGCATGGCACGTTTTGGTCACGAACCAAACAAGCCAGGTACTACACCTGTGAAAACATTGCAAATGTTGATATTTACTACTTGTGCAAATATAGACTTTGCCTATTGCTGAGATGCAAAACAAAGAGAAGAGATAAGTGGCTAAAGTTGAGAGGGAATCAAGTAAAAGCGGACTGCCTGCTCTATGATAATTTAATCTTGTAAACTGCCAAGCTTCGATTGCTGTCAAAGATATGATACGAAATAATAGCCCAGTATATCTACCTTGAACGAGAAGTTGCTGAAAGAATAATTGACATTTGCACTAGATTCAAACTCATTGAGGCCACCGCTGTCCTCCCCCTGGTACAAGATACATGGAACAGTTAGCAAAGGAACTTAAAAACAAAAGGCTAGATCAACTATGCACAATACAGTATTCTTTTGACTTTTTTCCTATAAGGTTAGTTTTTATTTGTTGCTCAGCGAATAAATAAGAAAATTACTCATACCATGTCATCTTGGCGGTTGCTCACACAACTACTGCTTCCACTAAGGCTTCCATTATCACTGGAATCCTCAAACTCATATGCTTCATATATGTTTTCATCAGAAGGATTCCAAGAATAGCGACTGGTGAAGTAGCTAGTATCAGATGCACTATCTGAGGAGGGAACAAAGGCAGCCTGCAAATGATTTTCTGTTATCCCTGGCATACATACAGAAACAATATGCACTGCAAGTTTGAAGAGTTAGGTAAATTTTGCCCCTTCCTCACCTTCTGCCTAGCAAGGGTATCCCAGCTAATGTCTTTGAAAAACGGATGTTGTTTAACCTAAATGAAACAGGATTCCCATCATGTCCATATCATTTTTTTTTTTTAAAAAAGAAGAATAACCAAGAAAGATGGTCCGTAGTGTCTTTAAAATACCTCTGAGGCACCATTTGCTCCTAATCGTTGATGAGGATCTTCTGTCAATAATCTGGACAAAGTTGTTGTAACTTGTCAGATCTTCAGATTAGTTTTATTTAATCATAGCAGAAATTAACTTGCTATAATAATTAGAAATTGGGTATGAACTAGATAAGTAGCACTGCAATTGAGTTTTGTATTGTCGATAACATATGCCTGTATTACCATATAAAATCCGAACAAATATAAGGGAAAAGCCATAACTCTGAGGAAGAAACTAGAGTAATTTAAAACAACATAACACAACTGATGGGAGATAGCATATCCTATTACAGTTCGATGCTCTTCATTCTCAGAATTTAATAGATAACATTGATCCAACAGCTAATAAAGTAATAGTAGACTAATAGTTCATTGATGATTTAATAATATATGTGTTGGAGTATGTGTGTATTAGGCCCATGAGGCTAGGCCCATGAGGCCCATGTATGACATATTATATAGCTACCCTTCTAGGGTTAGCTCAAATCAATAGAGTTACAATGTCCAACATGGTATCAAGCTAGGGTTTCTTTCCTCCCCTCCCCTCCCTTCCCCTGCCAGGCGCCAGGCGCCGGCAGCCACGGCCGGGCGGCCTCCTCCCCCTCCTCCTCCCACCTACTCTCACTCCCCCCCCTTCCCTCCACCAGGGCACACGTCGCAGGCTCCGCTGCCCGACCCGCCGTCGCCGACCCAGCGCCGCCGCCGCTTTGGCCGCGGGCGCGGGCGTGGGGGCTGACGGCGCCAACGCAGGAGCCGCCGCGGGCGCGGGAGCGCCAGCCGCCGGCGCGGACGAGGGCGCCCCAGCTGTCGGGGCAGCCGCAGGCGCGGGTATGGACGCGGCCCACCGCGCGGGCGCGGAGGCTCTCCAGGCCGCGGTCTCCAGGCTGCTTTCCTGGGCGCGGGCGCCGGGGACCCGGCCACCGCAGCTGCCGTCGCTGGTCTGGGCATGCCGTCCAGCGCCCGTGCAGCCATGGCCGCGGGAGGGGGACTGGCCCAGGGTGCTTTCCCCGCCCTACCACCGCCGCCCAGGTTCCACGGCGCCAACACCGACTCCGCCCTCGCCGCCGCGCTCGTCTCTGCCCGGGCAGCGGCCGCAGAGGGACAGGCCCGTGTCCGTGCGGCTACTCTCGCTTGGGAGCGCGAGCAGGATGCCGCCGATGCACTGGCCCGCCAGATCGCCAAGGCGGAGCAGCTCCTCGCCCCTCACACCTACCACAACATTGGCGCCACCTCCTCCGGCTCAACGGGTCACCGCACATCCACCACCGCGGTCATCTGGCACGATCCGATCGATCCCCTCGTGGCGCAGCTTCACTACCAGGCCGAGGGTGTTAAGAACATCCGGCTCCTCGTCCCGGTCGTCCTCGAGCCCGAGTCGCCCTCCTACGCCCGGTGGCGGGACCTGGTCCTCCTCACCCTACGCCGCTACGCCCTCGACGACCACGTCCTCGTCGATGCCTCGGTCGCAGTCCAGACTCCCTCGTGGCTGCGCCTTGACAGCATCGTGCTCTCCTGGATCATCGGGACGATCTCCCTCGACCTCCACGACCTCGTCCGCAACACGATTGACGCTCGCCAGGCCTGGTTGGCGCTCAAGGGCCAGTTTCTGGGCAATGCTGAAGTCCGGGCTCTGCGGCTCGATGTGAGCTTCCGCACCTTCGTGCAGGGCGATCTTGCTGTTGGCGAGTTCTGCCGCAAGATGAAGGCCATGGCGGACTCCCTCGGCGACCTTGGCTGGCCCGTGGAGGACAGGATCCTTGTCCTCAACGTCCTCCGAGGGCTCAGTGAGCGCTACAGCCACCTCCGGACGTGGATCACTCGGCAGCGGCCCTTCCCCACCTTCCTGCAGATCCGTGACGACCTTGTCATGGAGGAACTCACTCAGGGCGTCCAGCCTGGGTCGCTTCCCGTGGCGGGCCCTTGTCTTCCTCGACTGCTCTTGCGGCCACTCCTCCACCGGTGTCCTCTCTACTGGGTCCTCCTCCTCCTTCCGGGCCGAGCGGGGGTGGAGGGAGCCGTGGCGGCCGTCGTCGTCATGGGGGGCGTGGCCGTGGGACCACACCACCATCTCCACGTACTCCTGGTGCTCCAGGTGGTGGTACACCCTGGCCCTCCTTCAGCAACCCATGGGCGGGGCGTATCTCCACGTGGCCCTTTCAGGCTCCCGGAGGCGCACACCGTCCACTGGCAGCCACCATGTTCACCGGTGCTCCGGTGGCTCCACTCTCGTCACCGTGGACTCCACCTCCCGGTGCTCAGCCCAGGCCTGTCGGTTGGGACCCGGCGGCCCTGGCCCGCTCCTTCAACACCATGACCCTGGCTCCTCCAGCCGACCCGGCCTGGATCGCCGACTCGGGTGCCACTTACCACACCACCTCTGACCCCCGGTATACTTTCTTCTGTGCATCCTCCTTCCTCTCACCCCTCGTCCATCATGGTCGCAAATGGTTCGTGTCTTCCTGTCACTTCCGTGGGTGCCGCTCACCCTCACGGACCCTTTCGCCTCCCCGATGTTCTTGTGGCCGCTCCAGTGCCGAGGCGGAGTACCGCGCTGTCGCTAACGGCGTGGCTGAGGCCTCCTGGCTCAGGCAGCTTCTCGCCGAGCTCCACACTCCTCTCTCCCGGAGCACACTTGTCTACTGCGGCAACGTCAGTGCGGTGTACCTCTCCACCAACCCTGTTCAGCACCAGCGGACGAAGCACGTGGAGATCCATCTCCACTTTGTCCGTGATCGGGTCGCCATCGGCGATGTTCGGGTCCTTCACGTACCGACTACCTCCCAGTTCGCCGACATCTTCACCAAGGGCCTCCCGTCCTCGATCTTCGCCGAGTTTCGCTCCAGCCTCAACATCACCAGTGGCTAGTTGCGACTGTGGAGGTATGTTTGTACTTCTTTTCGTGTCCAGTCTGGAACTCCGCTGTGCCGGTAGTTCAGACTGCGGGGGGGTGTTGGAGTATGTGTGTATTAGGCCCATGAGGCTAGGCCCATGAGGCCCATGTATGACATACTATATAGCTACCCTTCTAGGGTTAGCTCAAATCAATAGAGTTACAATGTCCAACAATATGGAAGAACATATTTATGTTCTCTTTTAAGCATATTTAAATAGTTAATGAAGAATGTTGGATCAAATAACATGGTAGTATTGTGTGGACTTTGAAGCTTGAATTGCTACAATAAGTTAAAAGGAATGCCACAAACGAAAAGAAAAATGATTAACTGCAAAAAAAAAGGTAAGGAAAATGCAAATCAAACATGCAAAAAATATAATGTGATTAGCTTTAAACTGCGTGCATTATTAAGATACTTGCAAACGAGCATAATTATCTACTGAATAGACATTTGAACACAAGGGGCTACAACATGAAATCCAATATCACAAACAATTGAGTGCTGAAAAAAGGTTTGACATATTTCTTACTTGTCAATTAAATCTTGTGCATCAAAACTCATCTCTTCTGGGACATGCGGCCAAGGTATTTTGCGATTCAGAATATTGTCAAAAATTGTCTACAGAAACAAGTAGAAAATTGTCAAAAATTGTCTACAGAAACAAGTAGAAAATAACAATAATGTTAGGCAAAAGCTAAACAAAGTTTTCAGATAATTGATCTACAGAGAAGTCTGATAGTATAATGGTGAATATTTGCTCCAATGACCAATACACATTGATAATGAACACTTCTTTCCAGAAAATATCTAATGAGCCCCGATTGGCTGCAACTGTGTTAAACTGATAATTCGATGTTATGATTTATGACCATGTAAGAGTTACAGGAAGATTGATAAACTATTCATGTTAGGGAATGAGATTATATTGATTTGGGCTAACCCTAGAAGGGTAGCTATATAGGTAACCATACATGGGCCTCATGGGCCTAGCCTCATGGGCCTAATACACACATATTCCAACCCCCCCCCCCCCCGCGCAGTCTGAACTACCGGCGCAGCGAAGTTCCAGGCTGAACAAGAAGAACACACACGTCCCCCCACAGACGCAACTAGCCACTGGTGATGTTGAGGCTGGAGCGAAACTCGGTGAAGGTCGAGGACGGGAGGCCTTTGGTGAAGATGTCCGCGAACTGGGAGGTGGTCGGAACATGAAGGACCCGCACCTCGCCCATGGCAACCTGATCACGGACAAAGTGCAGGTCGATCTCCACGTGCTTCGTCCGCTGGTGTTGGATGGGGTTGGTGAAGAGGTAGACCGCACTGACATTGTCGCAGTAGATCAGCGTGCTCCGGGAGGGCGGAGTGTGGAGCTCGGCGAGGAGCTGCCGGAGCCAGGAGGCCTCAGCCACACCGTTAGCGACAGCGCGGTACTCCGCCTCGGCACTGGACCGGGAGACCACAGGCTGGCGCTTAGACGAACAGGACACCAGGTTGCCGCCTAAGAAGACAGCGTAGCCGGAGGTAGAGCGTCGGGTGTCCGGACACCCTGCCCAGTCGGCGTCAGTGTAGACGACAAGCTCAGCGGAGGAGGACCGATGGAGGAGTAGGCCGTAGTCGATCGTGCCCCGGAGGTAGCGGAGGAGGCGCTTGAGAGCAGTGAGATGAGGCTCTCGGGGATCATGCATGTGAAGACAGATCTGCTGAACTGTATAGGTGATGTCCGGCCGGGTGAAGGTGAGGTACTGAAGAGCACCAGCAAGACTCCGGTATGCAGTGGGATCTGACACTGTGGGGCCCTCAGCCTCTGACAACTTGCCCTGAGTTTCAACCGGAGTGGAGCAGGGGTTGCAGTCAGTCATCCCAGCCCGCTCCAGGATATCGCGAGTATACTGCCGCTGGTGAAGAAGGAACCCGGCAGGATGAGGCTCAACGATGACCCCGAGGAAATGGTGTAGCGTACCCAGATCCTTCATAGCAAACTCCTGCTGAAGAGCGGTAATGATGCGGCGGAGAAGTGGCTCACTGGAGGCTGTGAGGACAATATCATTAACATAGAGCAGCAGGTACGCAGTGTCAGCTCCATGGTGATAGATAAACAGAGATGTATCAGACTTGGCCTCCACAAACCCCAGTGTCAGCAGGAAAGCAGCAAACCGATGGTTCCACGCCCGGGGTGCCTGCTTGAGGCCGTAGAGAGACCTGTTGAGCCGGCAGACCATGTCAGGACGGGAAGAATCAACGAACCCCGCCGGCTGACTGTAGTAAACTGTCTCAGTGAGAAGACCGTGTAGAAAGGCATTCTTGACGTCCAGCTGATGGACGGGCCATGACCGAGCAAGCGCTAGTGAGTACGGTGCGGACGGTGGCCGACTTCACCACCGGGCTGAAGGTCTCGTCATAATCGACCGTAGGGCGCTGAGTGAAACCCCGGAGAACCCAGCGAGCCTTGTAGCGCTCGAGAGTGCCATCAGCCCGACGCTTGTGGATCCAGATCCACTTGCCGATGACGACGTTGGAACCTGGCGGCCGGGGCACCAACTCCCATGTCTGATTGGCGAGAAGCGCGGCGTACTCCTCTTCCATCGCGCGGCGCCAGTGAGGGTCCAACAAGGCGTCACGGACGGAAGAGGGTACGGGGGAGACCGGCGTGTCGCCGGGCAACGCCGCAAGGGCCCGGGGCGGCAGTGTGCCAGCCGCGTGCCGTGTCATCATCGGGTGAACATGCCGCGGGTGTCGGTGAAGCAGCGACGGGTGGTAGACCGGCAGGGCGACACGGGCCGGCAGAGACTGCGGCGGTGGTGTCGGTGTCCCCGGTGGAGAAGTGACCTCGAGTGGTGGCGGCCGCAGCCAGCGCAGGTACACCCGTACCGGCGCAGCGAACCGCGAAGGAGGTGCCGGGGCAGCACCAGAGGACGACGGCTCTGAATCCGCGGCGAGCGGAGAGGCCGGGGCAGTAGCGAGGGACGAGGTCCCCGGATCCGCGCCAAGCGGAGAAGCCGGGGCCGCGCCAGAGGACGACGGGCCTGGACCAGCCTGGGAGCTGGGACAGGAGCCCGGCAAGGAGATCGGCGAAGCAGTACCTGCAAGAGACCACGGAAAAGGTGGCTGGACCACCAGGTCAGTGGGAAACAGGGAGGAGGGATCAGGAGCAGGTGTGGTGGTGGGTGTGCTAGAGAAGGGGAAGACGGACTCATCAAATACCACATGGCGAGAGATGAGGACCCGTCGGGAGGTAAGATCAAAACACCGGTACCCCTTGTGATCCGGGGAGTACCCGAGGAAGACACAGAGAGCGGAGCGGGGGTCCAGCTTGTGGGAAGAGGTGGCAGCGGTGTTGGGGTAACACGCACACCCGAAGACGCGAAGGTGATCGTACCGAGGAGGGGTACCGAAAAGGGCGTGGTGTGGCGTAGGAGCGGGACAGGCAGCGGAAGGAAGACGGTTGAGAAGGTAGGTGGAGGTGTGCAAGCCCTCAGCCCAGAAGCGAGCAGGAAGAGAGGCCTGAAACAGAAGGGTGCGCACGGTGTCGTTGGTGGTGCGAATCATGCGTTCAGCCTTGCCATTCTGTGAAGAGGTATATGGGCAAGACATGCGCAACTGAACACCGTAAGAGAGAAAGAAAGCACGGGAGGTGGAGTTATCAAACTCACGACCATTGTCACACTGGACGGCCTTGATGGTGAGGCCGAACTGTGTGGACACCCAAGTGAAGAAGTGAAGAAGCGTAGAAAATGTATCAGACTTCGCTCATAAGGGAAAAGTCCACGAATAATGCGAAAAATCATCGACCACCACAAGATAGTACTTATAACCAGAAATACTGATAACAGGAGATGTCCATAGGTCACAATGTACAAGATCAAAAATGCGGGCCGCATGTGAAGTAGGAAAAGGAAGACGAACATGTCGGCCCAATTGACACGCATGACACAAATGCTCATCATGAGCCCGAATACATGGAATGTCAGAGCTACGACTGAGCTGCATCAGGGCATCACGTTCAGGATGGCCGAGGCGCCGGTGCCAAGTGGTGGAGGAGGTAGAAGCGGCGAAAGCAGCTGACAAAACGGGCGGCGAAGAAGATGATGTAGCCGTCGGGAAGCGCAGAGTGTAAAGGGGCTCCGTGCTGTCATATCGGAGCAGAGGACGCCGGGAAGCCAAATCCTTTACAGTAAGACCAGAAGAGTCAAACTCCACAGAACAAGAATTGTCAGCTGTAAAACGACGAATAGAAAGAAGGTTGTGAACCATAGAAGGAGCAACAAGAACATCCGGAAGACGAAAGGAGCCATGAGCACTGGCGGTACCCATAGACGTGACAGGAAGACACGAACCATTTGCGACCATAATGTACGAAGGGAGAGAAGAAGAGGGAGAATGGACAGAAGAAAGTATACCGGGGTCAGGAGTGGTGTGGTAGGTGGCACCCGAGTCGGCGATCCACTCAGGTCCGACAGGAGGTGTCAGGGCCATGGTGTTGAACGACCTTGCCAAGGCCGCCTGGTCCCAACCGGCAAGCCCGGTCGGGGTGCCGGTGGGTGTAGCCCACGGAAGCGTAGTGGAGACGCCAGGAGGTGGAGCACCAGTGAACATGGCCACCGGTGGGCGAGGCTCACCACCGGGAGCGTGGTAGGGCCACATGGAGATGCGCCCTGACCACGGGTTGTGGAAGGAAGGCCATGGTGTCCCCCCCTGTGGCCCAGCCGGTGCCTGACCACCAGCCGGTGCCTGGGTGACACCACCACGGCCTCCTCCGCCACCCCCACCACGGCGTCGACGACCGCCACGACCCCCGCCCCCACCCCCGCTCGGCCCGGAGGGAGGGGGACCAAGAAGAGACGACGGCGGCGGAGCAAACGAACGTGGTGGAGCAGACAGACGCGGCGGAGTAGCAGCCAGAGCCGTCGAAGAGGTCGAGGACCCCGGAGAGGTGGCGGACCCCGGCTGGATGCCCTGAGTGAGCTCCATGACAAGGTCGTCACGGACCTGCAGAAAGGTGGGGAAGGGCCGCTGACGGGTGATCCACGTCCTGAGGTGGGCGTAGCGGTCGCTGAACCCGCGGAGGACGTTGAGGACCAAGATGCGATCCTCCACGGGCCAGCCAAGGTCGCCAAGGGAGTCTGCCATGCTCTTCATCCGACGACAGAACTCGGCAACGGAGAGGTCACCCTAGACGAAGGTGCGGAAGCTTGCGTCAAGACGCAGAGCCCGGGCCTCGGCGTTGCCCAGGAACTGTCCCTCAAGGGCAAGCCATGCCCGGTGCGCGTCAGGGGAGTTGCGGACGAGGTCGTGGAGGTCCAGGGAGATCGTCCCCAGGATCCAGGAGAGGACGATGCTGTCGAGACGGAGCCACGACGGGGTCTGGACGTCGACCGAGGCGTCAACAAGAACGTGGTCGTCGAGGGCGTAGCGGCGGAGAGTGAGAAGCACCAGATCCCGCCAGCGGGCGTAGGAGGGCGACTCAGGCTCGAGGACGACCGGAACGAGGAGGCGAATGTTCTGGACCCCCCGGCCTGGTAGTGCAGCTGAGCCACGAGCGGGTCGGCCGGGTCGTGCCAGAGGACGGCGGTGTGGGACACGCGGCAACCCGACGAGTCGGAGGAGGTGGCCCCAGCGTCCTGGGAGGCGGGAGAGGCGAGGAGCTGCTCCGCCTCGGTGATCTGGCGGGACAGGGCATCGGCCGCATCGCGCTCACGCTCCCACACGAGGGCAGCCGCGCGCACACGAGCCTGCCCCTCCGCGGCGGCAGCCCGGGCAGCGACGAGAGCGGCGGCGAGGGCGGAGTCCGGACGCGTACTGTGGATGGGCGGCGGAGGTGCAGTTGGGAAAGGGAGCGGCGGATCGGTGCCCTGAGGCAGCAGAGGCAGAGCACCGGCGGCACCACCACCAGGAACGCCGATGGTGGCTGCTGGAAGCAGAGCCGCCCCGCTGAGGTGCAGGCCAGGCAGTGGAGGACCAAGGCCCAGGCCTGGGCGGACCTGTCCAGCCGGCGCCAGGCCCCCAGCAGCGGCGGCAACGGAGTCAGGTCCCGGCGGCGGTGGAGTGAAGCCTCCAGGCGGCGGCGGATGGAAGCCGAGGCCCGCAGCGGCAGCAGCCGCAAGCGCGCCATCCCCGGCCTCCCCCACCGCGTCGGGCACTGGGTCGCGCCGCCGCCATGGACAGCAGGAGTCGCGGCTAGAGCGCCGGCGGCGCCCGCGCCCAGAGTCACGGCCGCGCCAGTTGGGGCAGCAGCTGTAGGCGCGGCGGGTGGGGAAGGTGCAGCCACCACCTGGGCCCAGGAGGAGGAGAGGAGGGAAGTAACTGAAGTAGGATGGAGGAGGTGGGCGCCTGCCATGGCGCCGACGGCGGCTAGCCGACCGGCGGCGGCAGGCGGCGGCTGAGGAGAGGGGTGGGGAGGAAAAACAAACCCTAGGCTGCTGATACCATGTTAGGGAATGAGATTCTATTGATTTGGGCTAACCCTAGAAGGGTAGCTATATAGGTAACCATACATGGGCCCCATGGGCCTAGCCTCATGGGCCTAATACACACATATTCCAACAATTCACTTAACATAATGTACAATATGTCATGTACGGTAAGTCGTACTCCAGGCGCAGGCGCGCGCGTGATGTTCGGCGGGCATCTGAACGCGCGGCCAGAGAACAAGCCGAGCATGCAGCAGCGCATGGCGCCGGCCAGCCACAGATAGCAAGTGGCTAAGTTTAGGAAAGTAGCAATTTGGCAGGTAGCAATTTGGCAGGCTAGAGAATTAAGGAGCTTGCTCCATTTGTGTTGGCCGATGGCCTTATATTCCCATGTACTCAGCACTATTGGAATCAATCAAGAACCAAGTTATCTCCTATCTCTCTCTCTTCCCTAAGCCTGCGGTTGGGAGGAATAACCCCACCGGAGAAGACGGCCGAAGGCTACGAGTTGCGTAGCCGAGGTCCGGCGAGTCAAGGGTTCGACGCTCTTGACAGCTTGGTATCACGAGTCCGGCGATCTTCGCCTCACGCAGCCCTGCCCACCAGTCCACCAGCCGCGCCACCATCCCCAACCGCATCCACCACCAGTTCCGCCCCCTCCATCAACATGTCAGAGCCCACCCTAGCCGACGTCATGGAAATGATGAGGACCATGCAGGCCGACATCGCCCGCCTGAAGGAGAAGTCCGAATCGGAGTCCTCCAGCGGCGGCCACGCCGAGCGTCCTCGCGACTTCGATCGCCCGCCCAAGTTCCAGAAGTGGGAATTCCCGAGGTTTGATGGCAAGACCGATCCTCTCCTCTTCATCAACAAATGCGAGTCGTATTTTCGCCAACAGCGCACGCTAGCAGAGGAGCAAGTGGGGATGGCCTCGTACAACCTCGAGGGCATCGCACAACAGTGGTACATGCAACTCCAGGACGACGAGGGCACTCCATCGTGGCGCCGATTCAAGGAGCTGCTCGACCTGCGTTTCGGGCCAACCCTCCGTTCCGCGCCACTCTTCGAGCTCGCCGAGTGTCGCCGTACCGGCACGGTTGAGGAGTACTCCAACCGATTCCAGGAGCTCCTCCCACGAGCAGGCCGCCTGCATGAGGGGCAACGCGTCCAACTCTACACCGGCGGGCTGCTGCCGCCGATCAGCGACGCGGTGCGGATCCTCAACCCCGGCACCCTCAACCACGCTATGAGCCTGGCGCGGCAGGTGGAGCAGATGGAGATCGCCAAGATGGAGATCGCCAAACTCCAGGCGCAGGCCAAGCCAGGGGCGCGCGGCCTTCTACCGCCTCCGCCGCCCCGACCGGCGTTCCAAGCACTGCCGGCTCAGCCGGCCCCGTTGGCGCTGCCTGCGCCGCCGGTGGGTGCAGCACCGGCCCGTGGCGAGGGCCCCAGGCGCCTGTCCCCCGAGGAGATGGCTGATCGGCGCCGCCAAGGCCTGTGTTTTAACTGTAACGAGAAGTATTCTCGTGGCCACAACCGTTTTTGCAGGCGCATTTTCTTCGTGGATGGAGTGGAGATCGATACGGCCGACGATGCAGCAGACACAGGCGGAGCCGACACCGACGCTCCCTGTTTCTCCCTGCAGGCCGTGGCCGGAGTTGCGCCGGCGGACACCATGCAGATCACCGTCACCCTTGGGCCGGCCTCCCTGGTGGCGCTGCTCGACTCGGGGAGCACCCACAACTTCATCTCGGCGGCGGCAGCGCACCAGTCGGGCATCCCCACCCAGCGCCGACCCCGCCTCACGGCCATGGTGGCCAACGGCGAACGGATCACCTGCGCCGGCGTCCTTCGCAACGCGCCGCTCCACGTCGAGGGCGAGCCCTACCCGGCCGATCTCTTCGTCATGCCGTTGGCCGGGTACGACGTCGTCCTCGGCACACGCTGGCTCGGGGCCCTGGGACCGATCGTGTGGGACCTAACCCGTCGCCGCATGACGTTCCACCGCCCGGGGCGCTGCATCTCGTGGGCGGGCACGCCCAGCGCCACTGTACCAGCAGTGCGCACCGTGACAGGGGGGGACGCGCTCCTGGAGGCGCTCCTGGACTCGTTTGGGGGGCTCTTCGCGGCGCCTACCGGCCTGCCTCCCAAGCGCGCCCACGACCATCGCATCCTCCTCAAGCCCGACGCGTCGCCTGTGGCCGTCCGCCCGTACCGCTACCCGGCTGCCCACAAGGACGAGCTGGAGCGGCAGTGCGCCGCGATGATCGACCAGGGGATCGTGCGCCGCAGCGACTCCTCGTTCTCGTCGCCGGTCCTCCTGGTGAAAAAGCCCGATGGCTCCTGGCGCTTCTGCGTCGACTACAGAGCCCTGAACGCCCTCACCATCAAGGACGCGTTCCCGATCCCAGTGGTGGAGGAGCTGCTCGATGAGCTCCACGGCGCCAAGTTCTTCACCAAGCTTGATCTTCGGTCGGGCTACCACCAGGTGCGGATGCGGCCTGAGGACGTGCACAAGACCGCGTTCCGCACCCACGACGGCTTGTACGAGTTCCTCGTCATGGCGTTCGGGCTCTGCAACGCCCCCGCTACGTTCCAGGCGCTGATGAACGACGTGCTCCGGCCGTTCCTCCGACGGTTCGTCCTAGTCTTTTTGATGACATATTAATCTACAGCAAGACATGGGCAGACCACCTCCGCCATCTACGGGCCGTCCTCGACGAACTGCAACGCCATCAGCTATTCGTCAAGCGCTCGAAGTGCTCGTTCGGCGCGCCATCCGTCGCCTACCTCGGCCACGTCATCTCCGCTGCCGGGGTAGCCATGGACCCGGCCAAGGTGGCTGCCATTCACGACTGGCCGCCGCCTCGCTCGGTTCGGGCTGTTCGGGGCTTCCTCGGCCTCGCCGGGTACTACCGCCGCTTCGTCCACAACTACGGCACGGTGGCTGCCCCCTTGACGGCCCTCCTAAAGAAGGATGGCTTCTCCTGGGATGACGCGGCCATGGCGGCCTTTGGGGCGCTCAAGGCAGCCGTGTCGTCTGCTCCCGTCCTCGCCATGCCTGACTTCAGCAAGATGTTCGTGGTTGAGTGCGACGCATCCTCCACAGGCTTCGGCGCGGTGCTTGTCCAGGAGGGGCACCCGGTCGCCTTCTTCAGCCGGCCGATCGCGCCCCGACATCGCGCGCTCGCCGCCTACGAGCGCGAACTCATCGGCTTGGTACAGGCCGTCCGGCACTGGAGGCCGTACCTGTGGGGACGGCACTTCATCGTCAAGACTGATCATTTCAGTCTCAAGTACCTCCTCGACCAGCGACTGGCCACGATACCCCAACATCATTGGGTTGGCAAGCTTCTGGGCTTCGATTTCGAGGTGGAGTACCGCTCGGGCGCCACGAACACCGTCGCAGACGCACTGTCCAGACGGGACACCGAGGAGGGCGCGCTGCTGGCCATCTCAGCGCCCCGCTTCGACTTCGTCGAGCGTCTACGGCAAGCACAGGCGACCGACCCGGCTCTTGTCGCCATCTACGACGACATCCGCGCCGGCACGCGTACAGCACCATGGTCCATTGTGGGCGGGATGGTCGCCATGGAGGGCCGCCTCTACATCCCGGCCTCTTCGCCACTACTGCAGGAGATCGTGGCTGCTGTTCATGATGATGGCCACGAAGGCGTCCTCCGCACCCTCCATCGCCTACGGCGCGATTTCCATTTCCCCAACATGCGCCGTGTTGTGCAGGATTTCGTCAGGGCGTGCGGCACGTGCCAAAAGTTCAAGTCCGACCACCTACGGCCGGCTGGTCTGCTACAGCCCTTGCCGATCCCATCAGGGGTCTGGTCGGACATCAGCATCGACTTCATCGAAGCTCTGCCACGCATCCACGGCAAGACCGTCATCCTCACCGTCGTCGACCGCTTCAGCAAGTACTGCCACTTCATCCCGCTGGCACACCCGTACACGGCGGAATCGGTGGCGCACGCGTTCTTCGCCGAGGTGGTGCGGCTGCACGGCGTCCCGCAGTCCATCGTCTCGGACCGCGACCCTGTCTTCACGTCGGCATTCTGGACGGAGCTGATGGCACTCACGGGCACCAAGCTGTTCATGTCCTCCGCCTTCCACCCGCAAACCGACGGCCAATCGGAGGCCGCCAACCGCGTCATCGCCATGTACCTTCGCTGCTTCACCGGCGATCGCCCCCGGCAATGGCTCCGGTGGCTTCCTTGGGCGGAGTACACCTACAACACCGCATACCAGTCTTCGCTTCGGGAGACGCCGTTCCGGGTGGTCTACGGCCGTGATCCGCCATCCATCAGGTCCTACGAGCCGGGAGACGCGCGCGTGCCCGCGGTGGCACAGGAGATGGAGGACCGCAAGGCCTTCCTCGACGACGTCCGCTTCCGTCTTCATCAGGCGCAGGAATCCCAGAAACGTTCATATGATCAGCATCACCGGCAGGTCACCTACCAAGTCGGTGACTGGGCCCTACTTCGCCTCCGACAACGGCCTTCGGCAACACTGCCACGGTCGTCCGCTGGCAAGCTCAAGCCCCGCTACGTCGGCCCCTACCGCGTTGAGGAGGTCATCAACGCCGTGGCCGTACGGCTGCAGCTTCCGGCCGGTGCCCGAATTCACGACGTCTTCCATGTGGGCGTCCTTAAGAAGTTCGTGGGAGCGCCACCGGCTGTTCCACCGGTGCTGCCGGCCACACTCAATGGCGCGGTGGTGTCTGCGCCTGCTCGTGTCCTGGCTGGTCGTCTAGCTCGCGGCGTCCAACAAGTCCTGGTCCAGTGGCAAGGTGAGCCGGAGTCCTCTGCCACCTGGGAGGATTTCGATGACTTCAAAGCCAGCTTCCCAACGTTCCAGCTCGAGGACGAGCTGGCTTTCGAGCCCGGGAGAGATGTCATGTACGGTAAGTCGTACTCCAGGCGCAGGCGCGCGCGTGATGTTCGGCGGGCATCTGAACGCGCGGCCAGAGAACAAGCCGAGCATGCAGCAGCGCATGGCGCCGGCCAGCCACAGATAGCAAGTGGCTAAGTTTAGGAAAGTAGCAATTTGGCAGGTAGCAATTTGGCAGGCTAGAGAATTAAGGAGCTTGCTCCATTTGTGTTGGCCGATGGCCTTATATTCCCATGTACTCAGCACTATTGGAATCAATCAAGAACCAAGTTATCTCCTATCTCTCTCTCTTCCCTAAGCCTGCGGTTGGGAGGAATAACCCCACCGGAGAAGACGGCCGAAGGCTACGAGTTGCGTAGCCGAGGTCCGGCGAGTCAAGGGTTCGACGCTCTTGACACAATACCTGGGGGTGTTCTGCATTGAACGGAGGTATGCCAACAATGAGCTCAAATAGAATGACACCAACAGACCACCAATCTGCACTGCAACCTAGGAGTATATACGTAATAATAAAGTAGTTAGTATCAAATAGTAATCAAAATGAATAGGTGTAGTGAGCCTAAAAACTGACTTTGCTCAGAATTTACCATGTCCTGTCCCCAAAAGGATTTCTGGTGCTAAATAATCAGGAGTTCCAACAGCAGAACGATTTTGTCTCCGTGCTCGGTGATCCATTTGCTCAAGTTCATTCATCTGAGGCTCATCATCTCCATACAGTGAAGCCCCACTAACAGCAGGACCAGACAGATCATCTGTGCTGTTGATCAAACCAACCTTGGACAATCCAAAATCTGTCAACTGGATAAATGAACATTAATAAGCAGCACACACTAGTACAAGTAACCAAGTCAAATTAAGAACAAAAATGAATTTGCATGTCCATAGAAGTATAAAAGGAAAAGGATACTCCCTCAGTTCCAAATTATAAGTCCCTTTGACTTTTTTGATACATTGAATTTGCTATGTATCTAGACATAACGTTGGTCTACATACATAGCAAATTCAACAACATCATCAACATCATAGCCTTTTGTCCTAAGCAAGTTGGGGTAGGCTAGAGATGAAACCCAAAAGAGACGATAAACAGGGAGACACATAAAGGGACATAAATGGCACAAGACAGAAAGAGGTCACGGTTCAGGCACGTTGATTGCCAAAAAAAGTCAAAGTGACTTATAATTTGGAACGGAGGGAGTATTAAATTAGTGACATGAAAAATTGAACAGTGAAAATAGTTTGTACTTGGTTTTTTTTTTTTGTGAAATACAACAAAGTGCTGTTTTCTTCAAGGAAAAAAATCTCCAAGAATAAGCATGGTCTTATATTCAGTATGTGAAGTTACAAAAAACATATAGCATCATTCTAAACATCCATCATGATCTCTACAAGTAAAAACGAATATCCTCAATAGTCACTTGTTTTCTCCTGTTACAAATCTAGTACATGCTGTTCTGACAACTGCCAATAACTGTTATCATTGTTATAAAAAAAATGTTATCATTAAGCATTTTGATTGCAAGAACAGAACATATCAAATTGTGGATACATCAAAAATATTCAACCAGCCAGACAACAAACAAACAAACAAAATATAACAAGGAGAGAAGGTTTAATGAGCATGTGCATGTCTCTGAACCTTAATATGTCCATCATGGGCTATCAACAAATTGTCAGGCTTTAGATCTCTATGGACTATGTGCATAGAGTGCAAATATTCCAAAGCTAGTACCTGCAGAACAAACTGATCATGAGACCAAGGGAATGATGGAAAATTAATGGATACTTCAAACTTACAACTTCCGCAAGATATACACGAGCAACATCTTCATCCAGGCACCCTAAATTCCTCAGTAATGAGTAAAGGTCCCCTCCATTCAGGTACTCCATGACCAGATACAAATTCTCCCGTGAGGTAAACGAATAGAAAAACCGTACCTTCCAAAAGCATGAGGATTTCAGAATCAAATTATAGTGTTCCAGAACAGGGCAGATTTGTATGTTCACTCACCACAAAAGGGTTCCTGACTGTAATCAAGATATCACGCTCAGCCAATATACTCTCGACAGCATTTTTCCGAATCATATCTGCCTTCCTAAGAACCTGCTTAAAGTAGACATCTTGTTAAATCAACCAACAAGATAGCAATGTATGCCCTGGAATGAAAGGAAGCAGGATGCACTGAAGTATTGTGAAAATTTTCTATTATGATTATACAGGAAAATAAGCTGATAAATGGTAGTGAAACTGGTGCCATGGTATTGCTACTTGCTAGAAATCCACCTACATTGTTTCAACAGAGTCAGATCCCTCCTATGTTGTTTCAACATTGCTGGTACCAAGCCCAGGTGAAAGAGGAGGTTTGTGAGTTGTCACAGACTTGGCAGGCCAGATTAAAAACAGTAAAACACAGCCGCTCTTATAGAGATGAAACCGAAATTAAAACTGTTGTTGTTGTATTGCTACTTGCTAGACATCTTAGAATAATGCTTGCAAGAAGCAAGCAATATGTTATATATTTAACAAGAAACCCATACCAGAAGTATTACCATTAGCATTAAAGGTACTTAGCAATAAAAGCTATCATGCAAAAGTTATCCCAAGAACAGCACAGACATGACAGGGTGCAATCTGAATTTGTAATAGACACTTGCAGGTACCAGTTGTGAGCTCTCAGATGATATGCAGTAGAAAAAAGAACATTGATATTGTTACATATCAAGACAAAGCCATGGTCCAGAAAACACAATTACAACTTGCAGCACAAGAATGCAAATGTTTAATTGGACAGTCAAATCATAATGGGTGTGGAAAGTGATCAGCCAAGCTGCAATAATTTGTTTCCTCTTTAAAAGAATTGTTCAAGTTCAACAAAAACTGATTACTGGATAGGCTTCAATGACAGCCATTAGGCTTGAGTGTAACTTCGTGAGAACAGTTAATGAATCGATGGTGCAGGGACAAGGCAGACTCACATTATGGATCCGAAGGTGACATAAGGACATCAAACTAATTAGACAGCAATCACAGCACTAAGAAATATGTGCACATTTGACTTGGAAACAAAGTACCTGGATGAACCCCATGCTATGAAGCAATACAGAAAAGTTTCAATTTCTGGGGCAGAACTACTTCCACAAGATCAGCCAGGGTATGAACCATAAGGCTAGTGCCTAACGAAAGGTATGCATGGTTGCATGAAAGAACAAAAAAGTTTGGCCAATGAATACCTTTATAGCAAAAAGGTCTCCTGTAGTTCTTTTCTTGGCCAAGAAAACACGTCCAAATGCTCCACGGCTAATAGGTTTCATGATTTCAAAGTCATCAATTGAAGTGCGATCCTTGACTGGATGGACAGGACTTGCGCGCAAGCTACGAACAACGTCATCTTCTTCATCCATTATGGTGCTTGCTGAATCAACCTTATCCATATCGACCGAGTCACAGAGCTGCAGATACTTCTCCCTGAAGGATTATACAAATGTGAAGGATGAATTAATTAAAGAAGTTAAAATGCTGAGTAACATTACTGTGTTGATAAGCTTCGTAAAATGAAGTGGCCCACATTCAGAATATCAATTAAAACAGAAGGCCAAGTCCAAATAAGAATATCACCTGTGTAGTTTTTCTATACGTGTTCCAAATGTCTGCACTGTGAGAGCCTCATGTTTCCTGCGGTTGACAATTTCTTGAAGATCTTCTATGCAGGTAACCATTTGGGATAATGCACTTTCTTCATCCAGAGGAGTATTCGCTATGCATCGTGCAATATCAGCAAGTTCGACAATCTGCACAAATTGAAGGAAATTATTATTATAGCAACTCCTAAAGTTTCATATCTAGATTTTACAATTCAAGGTGGAGTCAAATATCCAGAGTAAAAGTGTTAAACACCTAAGTTTGTTTTCCTTACAGGCAAACAAGGAATAATGTGAACACAAGAATGCGAACCTTTTCAACTATTACCAATACCAACTAAAAAAACTAAGGCCCACTCTTACACAAGCAAGGACTGTAAAATTACTGTTCTTAGATGAACCATCATTTCTGGTATGGCCTACGTGTTAGAATCATGCACCCCTTGTGTTTCCTACTTGCCGTCTAAATCTTGTGCTCTCTCTAGCATAACCACATGTCCCAGAAGTTTCATATATGTTTTTTCAGTCTGCACGCCCACCAGTGCAGAGGACATCTCAGACCATCAAGCTATAACCGATTCACCATGTCACAAACTTACTTCAAATATTTCTGTGTCCTGAAGTCTGTGAACTTCTGAAATTTTCAATTTCACTGCTTCTGTCATTTCTAGCAAATATTTGTCGACACACCACTTTAATACACTACTCTAGTCACTTTCAGAGTACCACACATTCAACATGTTTGAAACTTCCATGCAAACATATCCAGCAAAACTCAAGTCAGTAATTGTTACTGCTCCTGTTACGACATCAACACAGGGAAGGGAGCCGCAGCATCACCAGCAGGCCGTCCCATCAGAACCAGAAGGCCCAGTGTCTTAGCGTCCAGCCCAATGTGGTGAGATTATCTGTAGTACTTAAGGAAAGAGAGCTGAGAGCGTCGGGGTCATGAACACTGTAACCGAATTCAAACTCTAAACCAATCCTGTCCTCATCGCTATTGCTCCTCTGCCTTTCTCCTACTTCCCCACGACATCACTCTGCTAACAGTAATAGAATTTACAAGATAAGCCGATCTCTTTTTCTGTAAGCGATACAAACTATTCAAACCTCATGGCAGGGTGCAGTTCGATCGGTTCTTCAATCCTAGTGAAAAATATACCATAAGGGAAATGTCACGCGCCTAATGGGGAGCCTCCCCAGCCCTGGCCAATGGGCCAGCCGTGGCCCAGGACGCGTGCACTGTAGCGCCGTGGGCACTGTTCACCCGCGCACTGTAGCGCCGCCCCCTCAGCCTCGATGTTTCCTTCCCTCGGAAGGAATAGAAATAGAAATAAATTAGGAGATTAGAATTTGGGTTATTTAGGAAAGGGGATCCAATCTATAAGGATATTCCCCGTAGTTCCTTGAGAGACAAGTCCATTAGGGACTATAAATATAGGGGTATTGTACTTATTGCAAATTAAGAAAGAAAAGAGGCTTTTGGCTTATCCCTCAGCTCTCCAGCGCCTGCACCCTCTCCCTCCCTCCTCCTGTGCGCCACCACCACCCCCTAACCCTAGCCGCCACCTCCTCATCCTCCATAGCCGCCCTCCCCAAGGGGGCCAGACCTCACTGCGCATTACATCTGGTATCAGGAGACCGGTCTGATCCTGTAATGGCCGCCGCCACCACCATCATGATGCAACAGCTGCCCCAGAACCTCGATGATGAGCTCGCTGAACTGGACAAGCGCCTTCACGCCGCTGAACGCTTGTTGGAACGCCGCCAGATCCCTCCGTCACCTCCAATTCAACCGGTGACGATCACTCCAACAATCAACATCGTCGACAACGAGGATGCTCCGATCACCAACGTCGGGGCTGCCACCACAGCCAACACCAGCAACAGCCCTACCATCATCGCCAACAGCAGCAGCAGCCCGCTGCTGCCCGACGACGCTCCGATCATCAACCTTGGGACTACCATCGCCGCTAACAGCAGCGGCGGCACCCTCTCCCTCCCTCCTCCTGTGCGCCACCACCACCCCCTAACCCTAGCCGCCACCTCCTCATCCTCTCATCGGCAACCGTCGTCTTCCTCACCAACAACGGCAACTACATGGGCGACCTCCTCTCCGGCATCCTGGAGCACTTGGCCACATCACCCCCATCCCCATCCTTGCAAAAGCACACCACAGGGCAAGTCACTACAAGACAGGTATACAACCTTCCTCAGTCACTGCAGGTGATACTCCTCACCAGAGTCCTACTGAGCACCACCCTAGACGAGCGCTGCTACACCTCAGCACCCCGGCTGCTCCTGGTGGACTTGCTGGACGCACTGCTTCCTGACGGACAGGATCGACATCCACCGCCAACAACACCAGACCACAATGCCTCGCCATCGACCGTCCTCTTAGGACGCCAATGGTCACAGGGCATTGCTTCACCAACAACGGTCATCTTCCTCGACAACCTCGGCTGCCAGAGACTCCACGCCGGGAACGTCCAAACTCCCCAAGCACGCAAGGAAGAGCCTGAACTACCTACAACCATCACCACCAGAGGCGGCACGGCGACACCGGCTTGGTCCCTTAACCAAGTGATCATCATCAACAACACTCGCGACAACGCCACCAGTGTACAGAACAAGCTGAAGTGCTTCATCTTCAGGAGGAGCCTTCCTTCCCGAGCAACATCAATGATCAAGCGAGGTTGCAGCACGAGGACGCGCTGCCTCGCGAAAGGGGGGAGTGATGTCACGCGCCTAATGGGGCACCTCCCCAGCCCTGGCCAATGGGCCAGCCGCGGCCCAGGACGCGTGCACTGTAGCGCCACCCCCTCAACCTCATGTTTCCTTCCCTCCGAAGGAATAGAAATAGAAATAAATTAGGAGATTAGAGTTTGGGTTATTTAGGAAAGGGGATCCAATCTAAAGGATATTCCCCGTAGTTACTTGAGAGACAAGTCCATTAGGGACTATAAATATAGGGGTATTGTACTTATTGCAAATTAAGAAAGAAAAGAGCCTTTTGGCTTATCCCTCAGCTCTCCAGCGCCTGCACTCTCTCCCTCCCTCCTCCTGTGCGCCACCACCACCCCCTAACCCTAGCCGCCACCTCCTCATCCTCCATAGCCGCCCTCCCCAAGGGGGCCAAACCCCACTGCGCATTACAGGAAATTTCTAGGAATTCGACTCAATGTCTCACTTGATATATGGAATTATGGATCCTGGTCCTCGGCAAATGGAATGTTTTATGGAATCCCATTGAACAGAGCGGTATTTCATAAACTATCAGAGTTAATAGAGACCAAACTTTCAAGAGAGAGACACAGGGTGTGAACAGTGTTGCATAATATGGTTGTGCTAGAGCCCTACATCCCTACCAAGTGTGAAATGTCACAAGGATTAGAAGTGGGTCATGGTGACTAGAAGGGAAGGTCAATAAGAGAGATATCAGAGGATAATTATGTATCTCCTCACACCTTTAACTAGGAAGCCTGAATATTTGCAAAAGCTTGAAACTAGGACAGCTGTACTTGAACTTAAAGTAGCAAACATGAGACCTGGCATATTGATAAAATATACCAGCATTTAATAGACTCTGGTAGCATGCAATTATCTAACATAATAGCCAATAGGTTTTAATAGAATAAATTTATTAACTGTTTCAAATTGCCTGGATCACATGCTGATACATGCTCATTTATTTTTTACAAGTGATATGCAGCAGCAGCTGGATGGGGAAATAGGTCAATTGCCATAAACAGTAGACAAGTAAAAAAATATAATCATTTTGACTTTTGTTGTGGTTAATAGCTTTGCACATTTCACCAGCAAAAAAAAATGCTACTTCTTTAGTCACGTATCAAATGACGAATTTGTAGCACAGTCATCATCAGGTATGTAAAGAGAAAGAGAGAAGCAAAATACAGAAACTGTATCTCTACCTGCGGAAGATCATCACTCTCATTAATTGCATTTTTACCAGCTAAAAGCATGTCTATATGATTTGATCTTGGAGTTGTTAATGGAGACCTAGGAGTCATACTTCCCGCGGATGATGTGGCCATTCCATGATCAGATTTTGGTCCAAAACGAGTCTTACATGTCATTGAAGGAAGATTTTTAATGTCATCCAATGAAATAGTGTTATCAGCCTCTTGGAGATAGTCAAGCATATCAGCAGATCCTCTTCTAGACCAATCAGAGAGTTTAGGAGAGGGACCATCAGATTCTTCATTGATGCTTGAACTTGAAACTTTTGCAACATCTGGGCTGACTGCAGCATTTGGCAGGTCTTTCGGTGAATAAGATTCTACCATCTTTTCTAGCATTTCCGCAACTCTGATTAAGCGTTCATCAACACTAACACCTTTTTGATCACACCTGTCAGCAATTGCACAGACCCTTGAATGGTCTTCTACATAATGTGTCGGAACATATTCTTCACATATGCGGCACATTATTGAACCCTCTTCAGAAATATTTGGCTGGTCAGACCAGTGTCCCCATGAAGTTTTATGTTGATGCTTGACAGGAAGCTGTTGTTGTGGTAAAGATTCAACTGGACTGCTTAATTCAACATGGCTACTAATTGTAGAGTGTGCATCTGTTTTCTTATTAGGTGATTCCAATTTAGTAGGGGTAGATTCTTTTGGGACCTTTGTAACAGGCGATGGAAAAGGTTTCCAGGAAGATATCCGTTCTTTGGTTGGAGAATCAGCCTCTTTCTTAACATCTGTGTCAAGTGGTGGAAGAAGCTTAACAGGCTTTATCTCCTGGCTGCGCTTCCATTTCATATTATGCTGCTCCTGACTGTATGATTTTCTTGCATCAATTTTACTGGCTCTGGATGTTGTGTCATCCGCACCTGGTTGAGTTAAAATCTGCCTATCTGCAGACTGTATAATCTTATCACGCTGATCGATAACAACTTCATCCTCAGCAAAACCACTTTCTTTGTGGAACTGGAGCAGCCTTGTACATCTTGTAAGGATAAAAAGCATCCGGGTGTATAGTTTCTTCAGCACACCCATTGAGAGCTCCTGACGATGGTCATCCAAATCTTGCACTATACCTTCACACTGAAGCCAGAATTCCCCAGGTGTCATGACACAGCAGGTACGTGCAAGTATTAGCAAGTCCTCCAAGGTTTCTTTCCACTCAGGATGAGAGTCTGCATACTTTTCCATTACGCTAACCAAGTCTCCTGCGAAAACTGCCAAATCTGAGTTTACCTCCTCCTTTGCCTTCTCAAATCTCACCTGGATAACTTTTATTACCTCCTGCATAGATAACAGGAGACAGTATTGTTATTACCTAACAAATATTTAAAAAACTGGAATGGGTAAAAGAAAAAACAAGGCGACGTATCAATGACCCTTGTCTCACACAAACGGTGGACTCGGATTACCTTTAAGTTGTAAATGCCCCGAGGTTTCCAAAAAGGAAATGGGCGCACCCCTTTAGAGTTCAGCTCATGTGAAAAACTTTTTATATCTGCAGGGTGTCTCTTCCTCGGTGCACTAGTAGCCTGCATAATGGCTTTAAAGCGTGGAGACTCGGATTCCTTTGGTGTCTCACACGGATCATATGCACTCTAAAATGCAAGCAAAAAGAGGCAAGGATCGATTAGCCATTGTTTATTTAAATGAAAGTCGTAGAAAAGAAAAAAAATAGAAATATCACTACCGCAGCCTCTGGTATGTGAGTAGGTGTCCTCAAATCTCCAGAATGGTTCCGCTGTGCACTAGGTTTAGCTGTGTATGAGATGGATTAGCCCATGTATCACATAAGGTTGTGGAGAGAGAAAAATAGAACAAAGCCCCAAAAGGAGAGCCCACCAATTAGCGTTACAAATATTTTCATATAACAGACAAAAAAAAAGGGGAAAATATTGGAGAAATTACTATGGGCATACACAAACAAGATATCTATGCTGCAGAAGAAGCATTTGACTAATATTTTTGCAAATCAAATCTGCAACTGTTAGATAATGTCCTATGGGCAGCCCAATGGGGCAAAGTAAGACTTGTTGCTTGCAAGCCTAACATAATGCAGTTTCATGTGGGATGTGCAGAAATATATAGGCACAGATCACATAAGCATCAGCTTTTTGGGGTAGGAAATGCATCCTTGTAGTAAACCACTCTCACTCAACCACAAACTACCATCCAGTGTGCTACGATTCTCAAACAGATTGATTTCTTAAAGCGTAATAAGCAATTCAGAGTATTGACTTCTACGGCTCCTATACACATTGATAAAGTGTCAATGAAGTAATGTAAAGCATAGATGGTATCTAGCATGTGCTAGAAGAACACTTCATCAAGCACAAATCCAATGAGCTGCATATAGAGAAATAAACAGGGCTTATGAGCTCGCTCATTAGAAATGTCTTATGTTCAAGCAACAAAAAGAGCAAGCACTAGCTAACTCGACTTATAAATTATAACCCTCCTAGCTTGCTGATTTCACTTTAAACAGCTAGAAACTTCCTTCGTTTGCACTAGTGTTTCAAGTGTAAACGGCTACAGCATAGTAAGATGAATCGATGCAATCTCAACTCCTAGCATCGTAGTAAGCATTTGAGGGAGTAACTAACAGCTATTGTTTGCTCACAAATTTTCCCTCATCCCTGCCTAAACAAGAGCTCAAAATAGCAAACTTTTTAACCCCTAGTCTTGACACAATCAATAACCAGCTTACAGGCTCATGCTTGATAACTAAACTAAACTAGTTTTGGAAATGAAAAAACAATAGACAGAATTGCTACCTTTTACAGCGCTCTTCCCTCCTGCTCCCAAGCTCGTCCCAACCGCACTTCGCGTCGGCAGCTCGGTCGTCTTCCCTTTCCCGCGGCTGTTACTACTCGTATCCGCCCAGGAGCTGACGCCCTTTCTCCCGCCGATGCCGGCTGAGCCAGCCGAAGGTTCCGCCTGGCCCTGCCCGCGTGAGAGGTTGCTGCTCCCGAGCGCGGCAGCCATGCGTTGGCCCTCCTGCGGCAGCGGCCCGGATCTCGTCTTGATCCGGTTGAGCCCCAGCGAGGACGCCAGGATCGGTGACAGCGCGGCCGCCGACGCGCCGCCCCCGCCCCCGCCGCCCGCATCCCTATGATGCGGCACGGACCCCTTCCGCCCATCAGCCGCCGGGCTTGACGAGGCCGACGAGGTGGCGCTCTTGGAGGCGGTGGCCGCGGAACCGAAGAGCTTGTCGCGCTTCTTGGGAGTCTCCGATTTAGTCTTCTTCTTGTCGGATCTAGAGGACGACGACGACGCCGGCGACGCCGCGGATGCCGAGGCCGGCGCCGAGGTAGGCGTGCGCGGGCTGTTGCTGCCGTCTGGACTGGAAGAGGACTCCGACGACTTGTGTCGCGACGAGAAGAAGCGCCCCTTGAACACCATCGCGCCCCCTCGCCCTTTCGTCGAACAGGCAAGAGAAGCAGAAGCGAAGCAAGCGCCGCAGACAGAAAGAGGAGAGCGTGCGAGCGGGGGAACCGGGCCGCGGGAGGAAATTGCAAGGACCGGAGAAGTGACTAGTGACTGGTGAGTGTGCTGGACTAGATGTAAGTAGCGATGTAGATACACAACCTTAGGTTGCTATTAAGGTCTTGTTTAGTTCCCTAAATTTCCCCTTAAATTTCACTATGCAAAAAGAAGATTCCCATCACATCAAAATGCCGGCACATGCATGGAGTACTAAATGTAGATGAAATCAAAAACTAATTGCATAGTTTTATTGTACTTTGCGAGACGAACGTTTTGAGCCTAATTAGTCAATATTTGGACAATTTTTACCAAATAAAAACAAAATGCTACAGTATTGATACAGTGTTTTTTGCAAAGTTTGGATGCCCAAAGTTGGGCATCTAAACAAGGCTGGAGAGATGTGAGTAGAAGATAGTGTATGACTAAGATAAGACATTGATAGTAACTAACCAATATAATATATAATAATGGATTTATAATGACTAAAGATTTATAGTATGCTTAAAGAGAGATGAGAGTAACTGTATTAGTGGAGATAGTAATAACAAAAATAGTGGCTAACAAGTAAGAATGCAAGCAATACAAACATAAAGAGATAAACAACGTGCAAGCAAGAACATTGAAATTTTGGGAGAAAATTACAGGACTAGCAACTGGGGTGGACTAGGTGTAGCATTACACAACTTTGGATGACTATAAAACTTGTAATATGTTTGATCACAGAGAGAGAATGTCGAGTGAACACAACAGACACGACCTTAAGGTGATTAAATAACATGCAATATATTCAGGGAGAGGAGAGCATAAGTAAAAAAAACATGAAAAATAAACAGCTAACAAATAAGGATCGACAAGGTAATGAGAAGTCGTGATGTTATAGAACGGTTAGGTCCACTCATGAATCGAATGGGATATGTTTGGTCTATGTGTACCTCTGCATCGATTAGAGGGGAAATATAAAACAAACCGGTGGGAGTAGACTCGGCATAGCATTCCGCAGAGTTGGGTGATCGAATGACTAGCACGGGCATATTTGGTAGAGCTCCTCCTATTCAAATTCTTCACGAGAAGATCTTTTTCTTTGGGTTAAACTTCATATAAGTAATTTTTGATGGAAAATAAATCAGAATAAGCTACTTTTTTTAACTTCATGTCCCTAGTTAAATTCAGATAATCAATTTACAAAATCCACATATAGCCACTTTGTAAAATACTATTTTATAGAGTTCCTCGTGGATTTACCCTGAAAGTTGTTCTACAACCTCTGCCAGAAAAGCCACAAAATGTTTAGAGAAAGAGAAGTCATAGATAAAACATAGCGACTAATAAGTGGGGATGTATAAGGCGATGGCCAAGATGAGCCGCAATGCTATTAGGAGCTTAGATCCGTCCCTAAATTGAGTACGTCAGGAATCCATGTATGCACATTTCTTTTGCGTTGATATATGACTAGAGAGGAAAATGCATATACCAGCTAATGAGGACTTAAGGTTTCATAAGATTGGTGACCCAAGAACTTGTAAGATATTCATAATTATAATGAGAGGAGAGTGTGAGAGGGAATAGCATGGAAAAAACTTAGCAAATAAAAACTGAGGTCAGGGGTGGACCCAGAGCTCTGCTAGACCCTGGGCTGAACCATGCAACAAAAAACTAAATCATTTTTTCCTTTAGATTTTATAGATGATGAAGTAAATTTGAATGGGGTTTTGTAGCCATAGACCAAGGCTACAACACGGGCAGCCCTCCCCTTGGGTCCGCCATTGGTTGAGGTTGAACGAGGTGACCAGCAAGTAGATGTAGATCCATGACAGTGTCAAGTGGTTAGATCCAGCTTAAATCGAGTGGGTTACCTTTAGTCTCTGCGTACGAGCATTTCTCTATGTTCGTTGATCACACTGCTACAAGATTCCTTTAGGTGGCTCCGTGGCGGCGCCCTTTTTGGCACCCGTTTTGCCTGCCTCCGTTATCCCTAGCCAGGCTAGCCTCCCGAGCGGCCACCTCAACTAATGTTTAACGGCGCGACTATCTCGATTAATCATTCAATAACCGAGGCGGTTGGCTTATAGTAACCGCCTTCGTTAATATATTAACGGAGGCGATCAGTCCGCTTCCATAAAACAATTCCGGAGGTGGGCACACTATAATGCCCGCCTCCAAAAAGGCCGAGGCCCAACAAGTCCAGGCGAGCCCAATAACCGTCTTCGACTATAAATAAAAGAAGACTTAGGGTTTCTCCTCACTCCTCTCTTTCTCAGATTGAGCCCCAGCGGTGCCCTTCCCCTCGCGAGCCCGAGTGGCTCCCTTCCGTCTCCTCCGACACTGAGCCCGAGTGCCCCTCCCTCTCCCTCCTCATGACCTCCCTCTCCTCCGAGACCGAGCCCCAGCGCCGCCCTTCCTCCCTCACTCGCCCCTCCTCTCTCTCTCCCTCTCTCGGTGGCGCGGGGGCAGCCTCCACCGATGCGGCGGTGTGCTGGGCGTGGGCAGGGGCAGCGGCGCACGGCGCCCGGAGCTTTCTCAGTGGCGCGGCCCCTAGCTCCCTCCTCCCTCTCTTCCGGCGTAGCAGCCATGGCGTGCTGGGCGCAGGGCGGCGACAGCGGTTCGCGGGCCTGAATCTGGGTGGCAGTGTGGCCTCGGCTCCCTCCTCCCTCTCCTCCACAGTGGCGGCGGCGACAATGGCTCGTGGGGCCTAGATTTGGGCGGTGGTGCGGCCCTGGTCCTCTCCTTCCTCTCTAGCTCGATGCGCGGCCCCTAGCCCCCCTCGTCCTCCCGGTGGCGCGCGACGGAGGTAGGTTATTTCTCCCCATCTCCCTCTCTTTTCCTCTCTTCATCTCCCTCACTCCTCCCTCTCTCCTCGTTGTAGATCTACAGTCAGCTGGTCCTTCTCCGACGATGGCGGGTCGAGATCCGGCCAACGCAGGGCCAGATCCGGTGACGGCAGGTCCAGATCTGGCCATGGCGGAGAGCCTTGAGATAGATGTGGCGGCGTGGACGCGATGACAATGGGCTCAATTGGGCTTGCCCAGGCTTTTTTTATTTTTTTAAAACGATTAACGGAGGCGGGCACCCTAATACACCTGCCTCTGTTAATGGATTAACTGAGACGGGTAGGACAACCGTCTCCATTAAATCACGATTAACCGTGACCTTTGATTGAATGCGGTTGTAATGCCTGTCTCCATTAAAATTTTGATAGTAGTGTCACTAGATGGTATAATGTAGTGGCGAAGCGAGATAGACCAATGGAGACACAAAATGAGGTACAATGTGACAAAGCGAAGACAACCAGCAGGTATTAGCTAACTAGACAGCTAATGAACCAAGATGTGATACCATCAGGACATGTGAATATAGGCCTCTTGGGTCGAGTAGGCAGTACTTACTTCTACATATCGGACGTATTAAAGGCATGTTTAGTTCAGGGAGCTAAAGTTTAGTCCGTGTCACATCAGATGTTGATTGGGGTTGACCATGGGGTTTTCGGATACTAATAAAAAAAACAAATGACATATTCGGTGGATAATCCGCGAGACGAATTTACTAAGTCTAATTAATCTATCATTAGCACATGTTGTTACTGTAGCAATTAGTGCTAATCATGAACTAATTAGGCTTAAAAAATCGTCTTGCAAATTATCCTCACCCTATATTTTTAGTTTCGTAAATAGTCTATATTTAGTATTCAATGCATATGTCCAAACATTCGATGTGATGGGGACTAAAATTTAGTCCAGCGAACCAAACAGGCCCTAAGGCCTATGACACAAAAAAACTGCAAATTCATGAACACCAAGGTTTTAAAACTAAAGAGTTTGTTGCACATAAACATTCCTAGGTTTTTTCATGTAAACCTATATCATTTTTTCTATACTAAAAAATATTTGCGTCTCGACGAATTTAACTCAACTCATGGTAAGATACTATTTGTTTGCTCTAAAGATTATGAAACTTATAATCGTACGATCATAAGTGTAAATAGACGAGTAGATTGTATAATCCAAGTATAACAATCTAGACTCTAGATTGCCACAATCAAGCAATCTACTCCTCCCTTTCATATTGTGATACCTGAAGCATACCCACGTGCTACTGTAGGATCACGAATAAATTTTCATCCCGTTCACTTATGCTGAAATTTGGCTTATGCTAAAATATTGTGAGAGAAAAACATTGTTCCATGACTGAAAAGTAGTGCTGAATAAGCTTAAGTGAACAACTACTTTAGTGGATATTGTGGTATGTTGATGTAGACAAATAAATGCATGTTAGTGGATAATGTAACTTGCTAACGTAGATAGCTTGAATGAAGATATAGGTACCATAATTGCATGCGCTAGTGAGCTAGTGATGTGGATGGCTTGCATGTCAAGATAAAATCCTAGTGGGGATAGCTTTATAAGAAATAAATAGATAGATATAGATTAGAGAAATAGAAGTGGACATATAAATTAAATTAAAATAAAATACCCACATTTGCTATCCATTGCATACATGAACAAAAATATTATGAGAAAATTTCCTCATTGCCACTAAAAATTATAGCACTTTCATCGTTGCCATCAAAATTTCTAAATTTCCTTCACTGCCATCAGACTGCTTGCCGCTCGTCGTTGTCCCTGCTTGTGGCTTGCCGCCGGTCGCCACCGAGATGAAGGTGCTCGCGCTTATAATATGAGAACAAGTCCGCCCGTCGTTTGCATCGTCTGGAAGTCCAGGAGCGGAGACACGTGTCAGTAACTAGGCTATGTATGCAAGGTACCCAGGTAGATACAGTCTCCATGCAATTTTTTTCTGTTGTCTGTAACAGAGGATAAGTGGTGGAGTCCAGCTGTCAGCGACTATAACTTAACGGAAGTGGCAACGAAGGAAACACACAAATTATTTGATGGCAGTGAAGGACATTTAGAAATTTTGATGGCAATCAAGGAAGTGCTATAATTTTTAGTGGCAGTGAGAGAATTGTCTCAAAAATTATTGGTTGGCTGTTTTTCTAATCATGCCCTCTTCTTCTTCTCACTCTCCTATTGCTCTCTCTCTTTGTCTCTCGCAACCATGTCCCTAGCTAATAGGGTTGCTGAAGCAACACGTCATTCTCCATCAGACCAAATCTAAAGGAAATCCTCCACTCGGCCACCCCTCTTGTATCCACAAGCCCATGCTAGACCACCTCCTCTACCCAACCGCCTCTCGGATCCCATTCATCGGGACATTTCTGCCGGATTTGCAAGTCTAATGCCATAGAAACAGAGGCAATGGATCCATACCCCGTCCTTTTTAGTTATCCTTTTCCTTGGGGTGACAACTGATGAAATGAGTGTTGGATGTGCCTTTTGTTCACGTCAACAACTTGATTTTTAGCATGTCGCCTACTACAACGGGTGAAATGAGTTATGGATGTGCCTTTTCTTAAATAAATGAATTTGTTAAGATATGTTTTTCAGAATTCAACAAAACTAATTTGATGTTTTAGACGCATGTACTTTTTTTTAAAACCTTGGTGAAAGTTAGAGAATAAATGAACTATCAAGACATATTCCATGAGAATTTAATAAAACTAATTTGATGTTGTAGACATTGTTATTTTTTTAAAAAATGATTAAACTTAGAGGAGTTTGACTTAGCAAAGTTAAACTGACCTATAGTTTATAAACAGAGGAAGTAGTACTCTAGAAGGGACTCCCTTCGTCCTAAAACGGATGCAGTTCTAAAACAATGACCTGTCATTCTATTCTAGGTCTGACTAAATTTATGTAAAAGAATATTAATACTTATCATACTAAATAAGTATAATATTATATTTTATATGGAATATATTTTTTATTTTTTATAATATACCTATTTGAAGTTTTAAATGTTGATACTATTTTTCGTAAGCCTATTAAACTTATGCTAATTTGACTCTGAATCTAGCTAGAAGTATATCTTTTCTGGGACGGAGACAGTAAGAAGTGACAACGTTAGAAGATTTATAAGCCTGCCAATTACCATTGGCGTTTTGCAAAGCGAGAACATCCCAACTGGAGACATATTAAATCTACATTATAGTTTTTATTCACGTCTCCTGATTTAGTTCTTGACAGAAGAAATATTTGTAACTTTTGCTGGCAGAACATTGATAGTGTTCACAGTGAAACAAAACTTGCGAAGAGCGCTACTGAATTTCACACGTCATTACATAATTTCACTGCGCAAGGAAAACTCAAGCCGCTCTTGGCAGTCGGTCAGTAAAAACAACGAGCTATAATTGTCAGACAAGACACAATAAAAAAAAGGTCAAAAGTTGAAGTTAAATATAACTAAAGACTTTCAGGCCTCGTTTAGATGCTGAAAAAATTTCAAACCGATGAATAGTACCACTTTCGTCTTATTTGATAAATATTGTCCAATCGTGGACCAACTAGTCTCAAAAGATTCATCTCGTGATTTCCAACTAAACTGTGTAATTAGTTATTATTTTTACCTACATTTACTACTTCATGCATGGATCCAAAGATTGATATGATGGAGAAAGAGTGAAAAAATTCTAACTTTTCATGTGCATCTAAACAAGGCCTCAGTAGGGTTAGAATTCAGAGGTGCTCCTTCTTGAACTGGACCGTGTTTAGATGCCGAGTTTGGACGCCCGATTCGGCGTCTGCTGCTACAGTGTTCCTGTCGGAACATTGTAGCAGCTTTTGTTTTTTAGTGCAAAAAATTGTCCAAAAAATGATTAATTAGACTCAAAATGTTCGTCTCGTAAAGTACAACAAAACTGTGCAATTAGTTCTTTATTTCATCTACATTTAGTACTCCATGCATTTGCCGGCATTTTGGTGTGATGAGGAATCTTCTTTTTGCATAGTGAAATTTGGGGTAAAATTTGGTAACTAAACAAGGCCCTGTATTCTTTTGGCTTGCATGCCAGGAAAGCGTCATCCCCCAGGTTCCAGGTCTAGCAGCAGGCTGGACAGCCGGCATATCTGACTCCAGGCCTAACAGCTGAAAGAAACAAAGAGAAGCCAAGATACAAAGAAAAGAAGCAAAGTGAGGAGATAATCTTAACCAACGCATGCTGCAGGAAGGAAGAGACGAAATAAGCAATGCTTCTAAGTTCAGCCGGTCACCTTGGTACCAACAATGCTCGAGTTCGGCCTGTCACCTTTGTATGCAGCTCAATTTTGGGGGAAATCTCATGATTATGCACTCTACTCAAAATCTCGAATCTCCGGCCCGGAGGCCGCTGCTCTCGACACGGCGGCGATGCGATCTTGCCTCGATCCGATTCGGACCCAGATCTCGATGACGGACAGGTGGAAATGGGCCCTCGTCTTGGGCCTTGGGGTAGGCTTTGCTTGCGGAAATGGCCGAGGCTTTGCTGAATGGTAGAACGGCCAAAGATTTCCCCCCTTTCTTTCGTCCAAGTTCCAACCGACCAACGCTGAGAAACATCAACACTCGAATCGGATCTATCCATGTTTCCTAGATTATCGGACCCCTTAAGGGCTCATTCGATTGTTAGGGATCGCTGGATTCCTACCTAGATTGTTTCACTAATTTATATAACCTTTATTCTCTGGACTATTCCTGATTGCATTATGGCCTAAACGAACATGCCCTAAATCTAGGACTGGAGTTGTCGGTGTTTGGACCCGGGAGGGCCCTAAGCCGACGAGTGAATGTGTGCTGCGTGCTCCTTACTCCAGATGGTGATGCAAAGAGAATACACGGGTGTTTGTCCTGGTTCAGGCGAAAGAAGGCCCTACGTCCAGCGGGGAGGGAGAGTATTGTATTTCCTTGCATCTAAGTGCTTGCGTAGGGGTTACAAGCCGTGAGAGAGGGAACCAGTCCCAAGTCTCAAAGAAAGAGTATAATGGAGTGTTGCTTGAGATGTTGATCTCGGAAGTGGGGAAGATGTCTATCTTGTTTTTCCGTCTATCATCCTCCCTAGAGAGCTCCGTGCCCTCCCCTTTTATAGACTCAAGGGGAGGGTAAGGTTTACAACAAACCCTAGGGGGTGCCTTGGTGGATAAGGCGGAGCGGGCACTATAGGTGTTGCTGTGGCGACGTGCCTCGGTGCATGCAGGCCATCCCTGGGGCATCGTGGTGATGTTGATGATGGGACGACAGGACATTCTGGGTGCTGTTGAGGACGTGCGATTCCCTATGGTCGACGTACGGGTCGTGGTCCCTTTGTTCGACTGATGGCGAACGAGGCCGGGTCGGGACGTAGCTGAGGGGGGGTCGACGGGAAACGGATAAGGCCGAGCCTCAGAAATCCCAGGACATGACGGTCGGACAGTGCTAGTCATGGCGGGAATAGTGGCCACTTTTCATCGCCCATTCCGGGATGGGCAGTAAAAAGTAAGATTAGACGCGGATACTGCTCTCACGTCGGTGGCGCTGTGGCCATGTTGGTGGAAGTGGTTGCATTGAATGCTTTGTCGGTGAGTAGGTGGGTGAGGGGGGTCGACCGGGTCGACCCTGGGTCATGCGAGTCATAGAATTTCTAGGGTCGAGGCCTCCCGTCAAGCGAGCCTCGTACGAGTCGAAACGCGGTCGAGGGTGCCTCGTCTTCATACGCATGTTGCTTGGATCGGCGTATCCGTGTAGGTGGAGCTTTAACTCGATCTTTTAGGGGGGTTTTCAAGGCGTAGATTCCTCGGGGTTTGCTCCTTTCAACCGTTGGTTTTGGGTACCCCTAATTTAGATACCCGACAGTAGCCCCTGAGCCTTTGCGCGAGTGTGGTCACTCTCGCCGAGGCTTGAGTGAGTTATGAACTAGAGTCGTAGTGTTGTTGTTCTTCGGTGGGTGTGTGCAAGCGCACCCGCCGGGTGTAGCCCCCGAGGCCTCGGAGGAGTGTGTGACTCCTTCGAGGGCTTTAGTATGTTGGGTCACAGGACGCTATTTTGTTAAGCCCTGAGGTGCGTTTGGTCCTTTTTCATCGGAGTCAGCCAGTTGCGGGCAAGCCCGAGCCTTTGTGTGCGTGAGGTCGATCATGGCTTTGCCCGTCTTTATCGTTCGACCCTCACGCATCCTTTGGGCAAGGAGGAGGGGTGGGAACGCCGTACTATCCTCGATGGGCGAGTTCTGACGACCCCTGGTGAGCTGTTAGCGAGGGATTCGAGTGGGAGCCCGTGCCCTATTCGATAGGGGTCGGCTGGTGGCCGTGGAGGTGCTCTCCAAAAATGCAAAGGAGTTGTCGTATGGATCTCAGCTCCGTTTGGTAGGATCCGAGGGCTCGATGCCTTCATCCGAGGGGATTCCACTATCAACCTCTCCTTTAGCCTCGAATATGTCTGAGGGCATCTTGAGAAAGCGGCTCGAGCCCTGACCTTGTACGGGTCCGCTCTCAGACATCCCTTACTCTGTTTACCCGAGGGCAGCTGTCGAACCCTGGTCGAGGGCCAGCTTTTGAACCCTCGAGGTTTGTAGCGAGCTCGAAGCCCGTGATTCCTTCACCTGGAAGTGTCCGTCGGTAAGCCTCCCTTACCGCCCGTTGGGGTGCGTCTTTTTAGGAGAGAAGCGAAAATAGCGCGATAGTGGGTGGCGTGGCAGGCGGTTGTCAAGCGAGCGGTTGACACGTGCCTATATGCGTGGGTTTTGAGGGAGCGGTTAGGTAAGAGCATTAAATGCGGAAACTTTACTTGCCTCTTCGCCGGATCTGCCGGTTGGCCTTCTACCGGGGTATAAATATGGAGCCAGGGCTTTCGTATGTTCCTTCCTAGCCCTTTGCGACCGCATTCTCTTTCCTTTGCCTCTATCAGCCGTTTTTCGCCGCCGCCGTCATCCTTTCTTTTCGCCACCGTGTTCCAATCCCTGCGCCAATGGCGGGAAAGAGCTAGGTCCTCCCTGCGGAGGCGTGGATCCGTTACTTGGTGATGGAGAAGAAGCTGCAGGAGCTTGTGGGAGACGGTCTCCTACGGCTGAGGATGAGCCGGGACTTGCCGGAGTGGAGGGTACCACCGACCAATCACCGAGAGCCATCGCCACCAGAGGACTACGTGGTGAGCTTCGTCGCCTTCCACGAGAGGGGGCTCGGGGCGCCGCCAAGCTGATTCATGCGGGCCATCCCACATTAGTATGGGGTGGAGCTCCATCATCTCGCCCCCAACTCCATCTCGCAGGCCGCAATTTTCACGGCCATCTGCGAGGGGTACTTGGGGATTGAGCCCCATTGGAAGTTGTGGCTCCACCTCTTCAAGGCGGAGCACTTCGCCAAGAAGGTGGGCGAGAGGGGAGTACGGTGGGCGGTGCACGCTGGAAGCTGCACCATCCAAGTGCGGGCGGGCCAAGGCGAGCTCTACATTCTGGCCTAGCTCATCTTGTTGAACAACAGGTGGCATGATGGATGGTTTTACCTGTGCAACGACGATGGCCTCCTTCCGAGCTTCTCCGGGCAAGTCCTGATGTCTCAGAAGGAGAACTAGTCATATGGCGTCATCGAGGAGGACAAGCCGAAGCTGTAGCCGCTCTTGAAATGAGCTCTGTCAGCACACTGAGGAAGCTCAATTAGTTCGGGCTGACCGCGGGCATGGTGGCCGCTGCGTTCCACCGCCAGAGGGTGCTCCCGTTGATGCAGCGTCGACTACGTTTGGACGAGATGACGTCAGGTGTCTCGTTGGAGGGGAGTCGGATGTCACACGAGATCCTCCCCCTCGACAAGGTCGTCTAGCGCGCTTGGTGGGTGGTGGGTAGCTTCAAGCAGGAGGACGTCGATAGAGTCCCCATGCGGCCCAACCAGGGGTTCGAGCCTCTGGTGAGCGTTGTTTTCTGGTGTTGGGTTTGCCTTCCTTCCTAGGTCTCGTAGGTCTAATTCATCGAGTTTCCCATGCAGGATTTGTCTGCAGTCAAGGACTTGCCACCACCGGTCCTGGAGGATCGCGTCGCTCGATAGGTGAGGCGTCTCTCCGCGGCCCGGGAGAAGAAAGAAAAAGACGTCGTGAAGACACGGCGCAATAGGAAGATTCACGAGCGTGAGGCGTTACTAAAACGTTATCGCCAGCAGTGGCTCGAGGGTCTCCCTGAAGAGGAGTCCCCCTCTGAGATGGCCTCAGAGGAGGAGGACGATGACAGCGACGACAACGACGCTGGGTCATGGTATGATATCGTGACTTTCCTCGTGCACCTCCCTAACGTGCGGTCTCTGCAGGGACCCATCGGCAGGGGGTCAACTTCCTAGGCATCGAGAGTAGCCTCAGCGCCCGTCGAGGGGGAGGAGGAGTGACCGAAAGGGAGGGCCCATGAGAGGCCCTCGAAAAGGAGGTCCGTCAAGCCGAGGGCTCCTCTGACGACGTCGGCGGTGCCGCAGACACGTGCCCAGTCGCCGCGCACCTCATCGGTAGGTGGAGCGGCGACGTCGACGCCCGTGGCTGAGGCGCCATCGTCGGGTGTGAGGACTCGAGGCCAGACGGTCCTGACGGCGTGGAGGACCCTAGGAACCCCGTCAGCCCAGGCTCAAAGGAGCTCCGGGCCGGCCAGAGGCTCGACGGAAGGGCCGTCGCAGGGGGCCTTAGGTAGTTCGGGGAAGCTGGGGACTAAACCCTTGATCCCCATGTCTGGGTAAGTGTTTCGCCCTGTCTTTCAGACAAGCTTATTTTGTTCCTTGTTCTCACGTTCTGGTTCGCTGTGTAGTCGCAAGCGCAAGGCAGAGCCGACGGCCATGACGCCTGCCAAGGTGCTAAAAGCCGGCGCCGCTTTGAGGATGTGGACGCTAGCTGATGCCGCCACCTGGGTTGCATGGTACCAGGCGGCTACGGAGCGTCTCAAGGCGAAAGAGTCCGCCGTTCAGGCCGGCACGAGCGCCAAGGAGGACGTCGGAGCCAGGGATGCCGCTCGGCAATCTGAGTCAGTCGAGGCAGCCTTGGGCGCTACTGAGCTTGGCTGGTCTGGGGGTGACGGTCGAGAGCCGGGGTCGACCACGAGGACCCTAGAGACCGTCAAGGCCGGGGAGGCCGCCGCATCCGCTCGCGACGCAAGGCAGGCGAATACGGAAGAGACAAGGAACATGGGGGAAACCCCGCGAGATGCGGGGCGGGAGGGGGGAGGTGCTACCGGGACTGCGGACGAAGCGGGAGGAACTGCCCCAGTAGCCACCGCAGCAATGGCAGGAAGAGCGGCCACCGCAGCCACAACCGGAAGCAGAGCAGCACGAGCTGGGCTAGCCGGAGGGGCCGATGGGCGAGATGGAGCGGGAGACGGTCGTGCCACCGCCCGATGCTTAGGCGGAGGTGCCGGCCAGCGGGGGGGCACTCCTAGCCCAAGGGTCAACACCGCCATGATCGACATCATGTTCGACGACTCTCCCTCTGATAAGGGGAAGCGTAAGGCAGACGTCGAGATGGTCGACGCCTCGGACCCGCCCGGAACCTCTGCGGCGCCAGACGGTGATGTTGTGGAGGCATCGGGCGGGTGGCCTGACTTTGCAGAGCTGGCACTCGTGTGAGCAGAAGAGGAGCTCCCGCGCTGGGGTCGGTCAACCCTCGAGTTCAGGGATGCGGCTAATCCCGACACCGAGCCCTTCTTCGCCCTCGATGATAAAGACGAAGTGCAACACTGAGAGTACGTCGAGGGGCTCTGCAAGCATTTTGTGCAGTCTCTGCGAATGGTCGCGGATACCTTGGTATGGCAAATGTCAGGGGGCTTTGAGGTGAGTCATGTTTGTTTCAATATTTCATCTGGCCCGTACCCCCCTTTTCCCTTGGTTCTGATTTTGGGTTTGACCGTGGTCAGGAGCTCAAGGAGCGATCACGCCACAAATCGTTGTTCATTCACCATAAAAGCAGTGTGTGGGCAGCGCTTACTCATCAACGGGCTCTAGTCGAGGAAGCTAATAAGCGTCTATCTAAGAAGAGCGTGGAAGCAGACGAGCTTTGCGTCGTCCATGCGGCGGTCAGGGAGGAAGCGGTGTAGGCTCGGGAAGCCACGGCCAAGGCACGTGAAGACGCAACCAAGGCTCAAGAGGAGGCGGCCAAGGCCCGTGAGGACCATGCGCCGCTATTGGCACGTGTGAAGGAGCTTGAGGAGGACGTCACCCTTATCAGCGGCCAGTGTGATGACCTCAACGTCCAGATCGGGCTAGTGTCCGCTCGCCTCGAGACCCTACAAAATGAGGTCGTGGCGTTGAAGGAGACCGTCCGAGCGAGGGACGAGGCTCTCTCGGGCACCGGTCGAGAGATCGAGGCGCTGAGGGCGACCATCCATGACAGGGACGAGGTTCTTCGAGCAGTCGAGAAGGCGCATGGCGAGCTGCATGATCAGATCGTGGGCTGGCAGACCCATGCCGAGGATAAGTTTTCGGCCAACTCTGATCTCAACTTGGATTTCTTGTGTTTTTTGCTGACTTGATCTTATGATTCAGAGCTGGAGAAATAGCAGCGTGAGGCCCAGGCGACGGCCACCTCATTTCAAGCCCTCCTCGAGGCTAAGGTCAGACGGAATTAGCTGCTCCAGGGCATGATCACCACGGTGTGTGATAGCCTAGGGGTCGAGCCCAACACCGATACTGAGGAAGATGCGCTAGGGAACTCATTCGTACGTCGGGTGATGGCTCTGGGCGGCCTCGTTCGCGAGAAGATATGGGGCACGTTGCATCATGGCGTGAAGAGAGCCATGGCGGTCGTCCAGTCTGGGTTCGAGTACGACATGAGCCTCGTCGCTGATGGCTTCACCTCAAACTCGAGCAAGACCGAGGAGGAGAAAGAGGTGGCCTGCCTGGGGTTGATCGAGGCTGCAGAAGAGCTTGGGGGTCGACTCGCGAGGCTGTTCAAGGACGAGGTGCTCCTACCTGCTGATGATGAGGGCCTATGAGCCAAATCTGGGCATGGAGGCCCATGTAACAAGTTAGATACTATTTGTGACTCGTACTATCATGGCTCCAAGGGCCTTAAAACATTTTGATGTAAATATACACTAAATATTTTATTTTGTTCGACTCTTTTGCTCCTTATCATTCGAATTGCGTTCTTACGAGGTCTTCTTGGCTCACGGTTACACCCCTTGGCATGGGGTGTGAGTGGAGATGCCGTAGCCGAGGGGCATAGGCAGTCTCACAGCTCGATAGCCCCTCGCCCTTAGGATGGCCTTGTAGCCTCGTCAACTTACGTAAGTACTTGCATCGAAACGTGTGGGGGCATCAGACGTCAGATTTTTTCGAAGTCGTAAGTTTTTACTAAGTCCTCTTAGCGTGTGATTGCTCCTTTGGCATGGGGGAGTGAGTGGAGGTACCATTAGCGCGGACGCGTAGGTGATCTCATGGCTTAGCAGCCCTCGAGCCTTAGGGCACTTATGCGGCTTTGTTGACTATGTAAAAGTTTTTTGAAAAAATGTGAGTTTTTTAGGGACACAGGGGGTTCCCCCCTTTCTAGCCCCTGAGGGAGGTTCGATCCTAGGATAAGCAGGGTTAAGCCTACCTGTTTTTTATGAAAGAATGCTTTTTGCACATAGGTGTACTCTTTATTCATTCATCTAACTGAGAGAGAAAGTACAAAGCCTCGAGACTCTAGGGGTAGAAGCGACGTAGTTATTCAATGTTCCAAGCGTTGGTGAGGATCTTGCCCTTTTCGTTTGATAGCTTGTAGGCGCCAGGTTTCAACACCTCTGCGATGATGTAAGGTCTTTCCCATGGTGGAGTAAGCTTATGTCATCCCTTGTTGCTTTGGCTTCGTCGAAGCACCAAGTCACCAACATGGAGGTCTCGTCTGCGAACGTGTTTGTCATGGTAGCATCGAAGATTCTGCTGATACCTTGCGGAGTGCAGTAGAACTATATCGTGAGCTTCCTCGAGCTGGTCGAGGGCTTTGCTCATTGTAGGTTTTCAGCCTTGGGGACCCATACTCTAAATTGGTTGAGAGCACAGCCTCGGACCCATAGACCAAGAAAAATAGAGTGAACCCCATGGCTCGACTCGGTGTTGTTCTTAGGCTCCATAGGACCGAGGGGAGCTCGGCGGCCCATTTCTTGCCATGATTGTTCAATTTATTGAAGATTCTCGGCTTCAGGCCTTGTAAGACCATGCCATTGGCATGTTCCACTTGGCCATTTGTCTTTGGGTGAGCCACGGCCGACCAAAGCACACAGATGTGATGGTCGTCGCAGAATTCCAAGAACCTTTTGCCAGTGAACTGGGTGCCGTTGTTCGTGATAATGCAGTTGGGAACCCCAAAGCGATGGATGATGTCGGTGAAGAACAGCGTGACTTGCTCTGATCTGACGTTGGTAATGGGACAGGCCTCGATCCACTTGGAAAACTTGTCGACGGCGATGAGCAAGTGGGTGAAGCCCCCAGTTGTTCTCTTCAGGGGTTTGACCAAGTCGAGCCCCCAAACGACGAACGACCACGTGATGGGGATGGTTTGCAGGGCATGAGCCGGGAGATGGGTTTGCTTTGTGTAGTATTGGCATCCTTTGTAGGAGAGTACTAGCTTAATAGCGTTGGAGACCACGGTTGGCCAATAGAAACCCTGCCGGAATGCGTTTTCGACGAGGGTTCGAGGCGCCGCATGATGACCGCAAGCCTCCGAGTGTAGGTCCTTGAGCAGGTTCTTGCCTTTCTCGATTGTGATACAGCGTTGTAGGATGCCCATAGGGCTGCGTCGATAAAACTCCTTGTCATCGCCGTATATCACAAAGGTCTTGGCCCGATGAGCGATCCATCGAGCCTCGGTCTTATCCAAGGGGAGATCCCATCGAGTGAGACAGTTGAGGTACGGATTGCGCCAGTCGGGCTCGAGGTCGGTTAGTAGGGTCGAGCCTTCCATCTGCATGACGTCAGCCCCGGTCGAGGGGGCTTCTGCCTCAGGTGGGGGGTCGAGTGGTAGACTATCGGCCTCCTCTGTTGTTCTAGCGTTGATGGAAGGTTCATGAAGATCCCTCGAGAAACGTCAGGTGGAACCATGGTTCGATTAGATGCGATTTTCATGAGTTCATCGGCAGCCTCATTATATCTACGCGTGACGTGGTTGAGCTCAAGGCCGTGGAATTTGTCCTCAAGGCGCCACACCTCCTTGCATTAGGCTTTCATCTTAGGATCGTGGGAGCTTGAGTCCTTTATGACCTGGTCGACCACGAGTTAGAAATCTCCATGAACGTCGAGGTGTCAAACCCCGAGCTCGATGGTGATACGCAAGCCGTTAACAAGGGCCTCGTACTCAGCTATGTTGTTGGAGGCTGTGAAGTGGAGTCGGATCACGTAGCGCGTGTGAACTCCGAGGGGCGGGATGAAGAGCAAGCCTGCGCCCGCTCCCGTTTTGGTCATCGACCCGTCGAAGTACATGGTCCACAACTCAGCCTGAATCTGAACGAGAGGCAGTTGGGTGTCGATCTATTCTGCTAGAAAATCCACCAGCACCTAGGATTTGATGGCTTTGCGCGGTGCATAAGAGAGGGTTTCGCCCATGAGCTCGACTGCCCACTTAGCTATCCTTCCCGAGGCCTCCCGGTTCTGGACTATCTCCCCTAGAGGGAAAGAAGAGACCACGGTCACCGGGTGGCCCTCAAAGTAGTGCCGGAGCTTGCGTCGCGTCAACACGATGGCATACAACAGCTTCTAGATTTGCGGGTAGCGAACCTTGGTGTCCGAGAGCACCTCACTGATGAAGTATACTAGTCTCTGAACGAGCAACATGTGGCCCTCTTCCGCCCTCTCGATGACTATGGCCGCGCTGACCACTTGTGTCGTCGCGACGATGTAAAGCAAGAGAGATTCCCCTACAGCCGAAGGGACGAGTATAGGAGGTTCAGACAATGTTGCCTTGAGCCTAGTAAGAGCTTCCTAAGCCTCAAGGGTCCATGAGAAGTGTTCTGATTTCTTTAGGAGACGATACAGAGGAAGCGCCTTCTCGCTGAGGTGCGAGATGAAGCGACTGAGGGCCACAAGGCAGCCCGTGACCCTCTGCACGCCCTTTAGATCTCGGATAGGGCCCATTTTGGTGATTGTAGTGATTTTTTCTGGGTTAGCCTCGATGCCACGCTCAAAAACAATGAACCCTAAGAGCATACCTCGAGGAACGCTGAAGACACATTTCTCGGGGTTGAGCCTAATGTTCTTCGCCTTAAGGCATTTGAACCTGACATCGAGGTCATCAACCAAGTTGCTGACCTTCTTGGTTTTGACCATGATGTCATCAACATAAGCCTCAATGGTTGGCCCGATGTATTCCCCAAAAACATGTTGCATGCATCGTTGGTACGTAGCGCCTGTGTTCTGTAGACCAAAGGGCATAGTAACGTAGCAATACATGCCGAACGGGGTGATGAATGAAGTCACGAGCTAGTCGGACTCCTTCATTTTAATCTGGTGGTAGTCGAAATACGCATCTAGGAACGATAGAGTTTCACATCCCACAATAGAATCAACGATTTGATCAATGTGTGGTAAAGGAAAAGGGACTTTCGGACATGTTTTATTTAAACTAGTATAGTCTACACACATCCTCCATTTCCCACTCTTTTTCTTAACTAATACAGGATTATCTAACCACTCGGGATGATGAACCTCCTTGATGAATCCGGCCTCCAAAAGCTTATGGATCTCCTCACCGATGACCTTGCGCTTCTCCTCGTCAAAACGGCGCAAGCATTGCTTCACCGGCTTGGAGCTGGCTCAGATCTCCAAGGCATGCTCGGTAACTTCCCTAGGTATGCCCAGCATATCCAAGGGACTCCACGCGAATATGTCGACATTCACGCGGAGAAAGTCGACGAGCACTCTTCCTATTTGGGATCGAGGGTGGCGCTGAGTTTCAACGCCTTTTCGTCTAGGTTAGCGGGGTCGAGGGGTATGAGCTTGACGTCTTCCATGGGCTCAAAATTGCCGGCATGGCGTTTGGGGTCAGGGATCTCCTTGGCCAAATCGTCAAGGTCTGCCGCCAAGGTTGCCGACTCCAAAACGGCTTCTCCGTGCTCGACGCACTCTACGTCGCACTCGTAGGCATGTTCATAGGAGGGCCCGATTGTGATGACACCCTTGGGGCCTGGCATTTTGAGCTTAAGGTAGGTGTAGTTGGGAACCACCATGAATTTGGCATAGCAGGGGCGCCCAAGGATGGCGTGGTAGATCCCGTGGAACCCAACCACCTCAAAAGTGAGGGTCTCCTTCCTAAAGTTGGAGCGGGTACCGAAACATACGGTTAGGTCGGTTCGCCTGACGGGCTCTGCTCATTTCCCCGGCACAACTCCGTGGAAGGCCCCGACGCTAGGTCGGAGGTGCGTCCTCTTGATCCCTAGGATGTCGAGGGTCTAGGCGTAGACAATATTGAGGTTGCTGCCACCGTCCATGAGTACTTTAGTGAGACGCGTGTTGGCGATGATGGGATCGACGATGAGTGGGTAGACTCCAGGATTGGGGACGTAGTCCAGATGGTCGTCACGGTCGAAAGTGATGGCCATCTTGGACCAGTCGAGGAAGAGGGGGTCACCAACTGTACGGAGAAGACCTCTCAATGCTCTCGCTTGACTGGCGCGCGGAGAGACATGTCGAGGGTCCCCCATATATCATGAAGCAGTCATGGATCTCGGAAAACCCCTCGTCCTTGTCGTCATCCTTGTCCTTGCGGTCCTTCTTCTTGTCGTCCTTCTTGATGCCTAAGCTTTCAAAGTATCTTCGCAGCATGTGATAGTCCTCGAGGTTGTGGTTTGTGGGTCTCTTGTGTTAGGGACATAGTGTAAGGTCCGAATGGCTAGAGGGGGGGTGAATAGCCTATTCAAAAATCTACAAGCTTCACTAAACAACCACGTTAGTATAAAAGATGGCTAAGCTAATTCTAGCACTAGCTCAACTACACTATGCAAGCCACCTATACAACTTAGTGAAGCAAGGCTATGATCTTTAATACACACCAACAAAGCTAGGTCGCTAAGCTACTTACTCCTATGTGATAAAAGCTACTCTAAACAAGCTACACTAGAAGTAGTACGAGAAAGTAAAGAGCAAGTGACTTGATTCTTATACCAACGATGTAAAGAAGTAAAGCACTCGAAGAATCAATCACAATGATCAACCACAAGAGAAATCCTCGGTAAAGAGATGACACAAGATTTTTTACCGAGGTTCACTTGCTTCCCGGCAAGCTACTCCTCGTTGTGGTGATGCACCCACTTGTCGGTTCGCGAGCTAATCGACTATCAAGAGTCGAGCCCTCGGCGGGCGCCGCATAACCGCACACAAGATGGGGATCCTCCAAGCCACGAGCTCCACTAGAGTATCCAATTTGCGAACTCCCGCGGGGAAGGATCAAGAACCCCTTACAACACTTGGTGAAGGCTCCAACAATCTCCAATTGCGAGCTCAATCACCTCCGCTGCTCCAAGCCGTCTACTGTGTCGGGAAACACGGAAGAGTAACAAGAAATCCGCAGCAACTCGAAGATCAAGTGCCTCTAGAATGCAACTCTCAAGCAATGCACTTGAATCTCACTCAATCTCACTCAAGATGTGCAACTTTGCAAAGAGATGAGTGGAGGGGTTGTTCTCTAGCTCAAAGTATGTCTCTATATCTCAAAATGTGCAAGAGTTACCCTCAAACCCCGGCCAACGTCTATTTATAACGAAGGGGTACGCAGCTAGCCGTTACAGACGACGCAGCGAAGAACGCGCTGACCGGACGCTCCGGTCAGGGTGACCAGACGCGTCCGGTCACTACACGACATCAAGAAACAGTGCGTGTCAGAACTAGCCGTTGCCGTAACCGGACGCGCTGAACCGATTGACCGGACGCGACAATGCCCGCGTCCGGTCGCGTTCTAGTATGCTCCCGTTGAGACCGGACGCGTCCGATCGCACGTGACCGGACGCGCCGCGTGTCCGATCGTCACTCCGCTTCGCTCTGCCCCTTTGGACGCCTGACCGGACGCTCCGGCTACGTGAGGGACCGGACGCGCCGGTCGCGCGCTCTGGTTCGCTCAGGAGAACTGACCGGACGCGCTGTTGAACTGACTGGACGCCACAGTGCCAGTGTCCGATTAGAGTCCAGTAAGCTCCCTGGATGACCGGACGCGTCCGGTCATCAGTGAATGGACGCGCTGCGCGTCCGATCATCAAACTGAAAACCGCGCAGACGCTGAACACTGACCGGACGCGTCCGGTCATACAGAGACCGCGTCCGGTTCAGCGTCCGGTCATCTCTGCGACCTCCGTTCGCCTCCATTTCTTTTCTGACTTTCGGCGCAGTAGAAAATAAGCATTTCACTTCTCCAAAAAGCGCCAAATCCCGCCTCGCAAGCTCGGTGGGAGGGAGAGAGGAACCCAAACCCCTCTCTACCGCTCAAACTCCACCGCCTTCTCAAACGTGCTAACACCACCATGTGTAAATCACAATGTGCAAGTGTGTTAGCATTTTAAAATCATTTCTCAAGGCGTTATGTTAGCTTTTTACTAGATCCTAATGCATATGCTCAAGACAATGATCTAGTGGCACTTGATTCCCGAGCTAACTGTGATTGCCCCTCTTGATAGTCGGCTATGTATCCTAAACCCGGTCAATCACTTCTCTACTCATCTTAGACCGGCAAAAGGAAAACCCTATGATTATACCTTTGCCTTGCGCTCTTAGATCCTTCTCTTCCACTTGATCATCATGTCCTTCCTTTTATGTGCATCTCCACCATAATCATCATTTCATGTTCATGCACTATCTCTTTGTGATCTTGTGGCCACCACTCCTTGCCACATACACCTTCATCACATGTGTTGCTTATGCCTAACTCAAAACACTTAACACTTGGCATTAGCAACTTGATGTCATTAATTACCAAAACCAAACTTGGGCTTTCAATCTCCCCCTTTTTGGTAATTGATGACAACCATCACAAAGATATGGAATGAAATCAATTTTCAATTTCGATAGTATTAGCTCCCCCTTCATATGTGCTTCCATGAGTTTGGTTCAATTATGCACATATGTATGGATTTGAATTTTGGGAGAGTTACTACTATCAAATTGATGCTAAGGTATATAGAATGGACCTTTGAAGCGTGATACCAATCGGAGTTGCCTTTATATACCATCCTTAGCATCGATGTAGCTAGACACCACTTGTAATACATCACTTATAAAGATCACAAACACTAAAGTACCCCGTGAGATCAATATTATAAGCAAAAGGTGTCTAGTTACCACTTGTAAAGCTACTCTTAACAAATCATCATTCAAGTTCTATTTCTAGCAAACACCATACAAACATGAATATCGAAATTAAATTTGCAATACAACACATCATCATGTTAGTGCACATACAAATACAACAAATAATTCATGAGCTTGCTCCCCTGTGACTTTTCTCTCCCCCTATGATTTTTCTCTCCCCCTTATTATCTTATTTCCTCTTTGCAATATCTTTGTGACTTTTCTCTCCCCCTTTGTCAACAATCACCAAAAAGGTGCCAATTTAGTGAGAGATAAGTCAATCAATATGAGGGAGTCCAAATTATGGTTCAATCTAGATCACTTGCCTAGAATATGTAATTCGGTTTGAACCAAGGACAAGCTTCTTCACACCTCATAAAGTACAAGGGTTATCTTGACCATGTTGAATTACACATCATGAGCTCATTTTCTAGATTCAACACTAGGTTTGCAAGCCCACAAACATGTCATATGCTACCACTAGATTAAACAAACATAGAAGCAATAGTGGTATCATATATTCATCAAAAACATTTGATTTTCATGAATGAGCTTATTATCATGCAAACATGTCTATATGTTCTAAACATGTCCTTAGCAAAGTATGAATGATATGTCAAACAACTTTACCTTGCTATGTTGAAGGAGAGGCATGCCATATAAAAATGTGGGGGTGCACTCATTTCAAGTTGGAGAGGTCAAGTATGTTCAATTCATTCTTTAACTTGTAAAACCTTTTCTCATCAAGTGGCTTTGTGAATATATCAGCTAATTGATTTTCGGTGCCAATGCTCTCAATGCTAATATCACCCTTTTGTTGATGGTCTCTTATGAAATGGTGCCTTATATCAATGTGCTTGGTTCTTGAATGTTGAACCGGATTTTGAGTTATCTTGATAGCACTTTCATTATCACAAAACAAAGGCACATTCTTGAATTTTACTCCAAAGTCATTCAAGGTAGCTTTCATCCAAAGCAATTGTGCACAACAACTACCGGCACTAATGTATTCGGCCTCGGCGGTAGATAGTGCAACACTATTTTGTTTCTTTGATGACCATGAAACAAGGGACCTTCCAAGCAATTGACAAGTGCCACTTGTGCTCATTCTATTAATCTTGCATCCACCATAGTCTGAGTCCGAATATCCAATCAACTCAAAATTAGACCCCTTTGGAAACCATAATCCAACATCATGAGTGCCCTTAAGATATCTCAATATCCTCTTGGTTGCTTTCAAGTGACTTTCTCTAGGTGAAGCTTGATATCTTGCATACTTGCATACACTAAACATCACATCCGGCCTAGAAGCGGTGACATAGAGCAAACTTCCAATCATAGACCGGTATTGCTTTTGATCTACCATGTTGCCACTAGCATCAACACTCAATTGATCATTAGTACCCATTGGTATACTCATTGGCTTAGCATCTTGCAATCCAAACTTCTTGATCATGTCCTTGATGTACTTTCCTTGACTTACAAAAGTGCCATTCTTCATTTGCTTGATTTGAAGTCCAAGGAAGTAACTAAGCTCTCCAATCATAGACATCTCAAACTCATTAGCCATCATATTTCCAAACTCTTCACAAAAGTCTTGATTGGTTGATCCAAAGATAATGTCATCCACATAGATTTGCAACACAAACAAGTCATTTCCAAGCTTCTTGGTGAAGAGAGTGGTGTCATTCTTTCCCATCTTGAACCCTTTAGAGAGAAGAAAGTCCCTCAATCTCTCATACCATGCTCTAGGTGCTTGCTTCAAACCATACAATGCCTTCTTTAGCTTATAAATATGGTCGGGCTTCTTGTCATCTTCAAAACCGGGAGGTTGCTCAACATAAACTTCTTCATTGATGTAGCCATTGAGAAATGCACTCTTGGCATCCATTTGATAGAGCTTGATGTTGTGTGCACAAGCATATGCTAATAAGATTCTAATTGCTTCCAATCTTATAACTGGTGCATATGTCTCTCCAAAGTCAAGACCCTCAACTTGTGTGTAACCTTGAGCTACCAATCTTGCTTTGTTCCTCACAACCATGCCATCTTGATCTTGCTTGTTTCTAAAGACCCACTTAGTACCAATCACATTGTAGTTCTCCGGCCTTTCAACAAGTTCCCAAACTTAATTTCTAGTGAAGTTATTTAGCTCTTCATGCATGGCATTTACCCAATCGGAATCCTTCAAAGCATCTTCTATTTTCTTAGGTTCTTCAAATGACACAAATGAGTAGTGCTCACAAAAGGATGCTAATCTTGATCTAGTTTGAACACCGTTTTGAATTCCACCAATGATTTGATCCAATGGATGATCTCTTGCTATGCTAGTAGGTTAGAGTATTGGGAGTTGATTGCTTCCACTTGTTTGACCTTGAACTTGCACTTCATCATGAGAACCACTTGAGCTTGCTTGATTTGAATCAATTTGCACACTTTGGTTGATCACATGAATATCATCATCATCAACTTGCCTTGGCTTTATGTCACCAATGTCCATGTTCTTCATTGCATTTGACAATTGATCTCCTCTCACATCATCAAGGTTTTGAGCTTCATTTTGAGACCCTTGGGTTTCATCAAATTCAATATCATGAATTTCTTCCAAGGTGCCATTTGTGAGATTCCAAACTCTATATGCCTTGCTTGTGGTAGAATAACCAAGTAAGAATCCTTCATCACATTTCTTTTCAAACTTGCTTAATCTAGTGCCTTTCTTGAGAATATAGCATTTACAACCAAACACTCTAAAGTATGCAATGTTGGGCTTTCTTCCATTCAATAGCTCATATGGTGTCTTTCCAAGCTTTCCATGGCAATAGAGACGGTTGCTACAATAGCAAGCCGTATTGATAGCTTCACTCCAAAATGAATGACAAACATTGTATTCACTAAGCATTGATCTAGCCATATCAATCAAGGTTCTATTTTTCCTTTCAACTACACCATTGGATTGAGGAGTGTATGTTGGTGAGAATTGATGTCCAATACCAAGATCATCACACAAATCTTCAATTCTTGTATTCTTGAACTCACTACCATTGTCACTTCTAATCTTCTTGATGGTAGTCTCAAACTCATTTTGCACCCTCTTGACAAAAGACTTGAATAGATTAAAAACATCACTCTTGTCATAGAGAAAGAACACCCAAGTGTATCTAGTGTAGTCATCCACTATCACAAAGCCATACTTGTTCCCACCAATGCTATTGTATGTTATTGGCCCAAACAAGTCCATGTGCAATAACTCAAATGCCTTTGATGTGCTCATCTCACTCTTACTAGGATGTGTATTTCCAACTTGTTTGCCGGCTTGACAAGCACTACATAGTTTATCCTTCTCAAAGGTGACATCCTTCAATCCTCTAACTAAGTCATGCCTTAAAAGTTTGTTCAATTGTTTTATTCCAACATGACCAAGCCTTCTATGCCATAACCAACCCATACTAGATTTACTAAGCAAGCATGATGTCAATTGTGTCTCACTATCATTGAAGTCAACCAAGTATAAGCTACCATGTCTAAATCCTTTGAATATCAAGTTTGATCCATCAACACTTATGACTTCAACATCATCACTACCAAATATGCACTTGAAGCCAAGATCACAAAGTTGTGCCACCGATAAAAGATTGAAATCCAAGCTCTCAACTAGCAACACATTAGATATGCTCATGTCATTTGAGATAGCAATTTTACCAAGCCCCTTGACCTTGCCTTTCTTGTTGTTGCCGAAAGTGATAGCATTAAAAACCACCATTTTGACTTGTATCAATTGATTTGAACATACATGAATCCCCGGTCATATGTTGAGTGCACCCACTATCAAGCACCCAATGCCTTCCTCCGGCTTTGTAATTGACCTACAAGATAAGATCAATTCTTTTTAGGTACCCAAACTTGTTTGGGTCCTCCAATGTTAGTGACCAAGCTCTTTGGTACCCAAATGACTTTCTTCTTTGAGCCCATCCATGGTGCACCAATGAACTTAGCATGAACACCATTTATACCCTTGGTAAGTATATAGAAAGAATCAAACTTAATTGAGGATACTTTAGCATTGGATTTCTTGTTCATGCAATGTTGCTCTATGTGATCAACTTGCTTGCAACTTTTGCAATAGCTACTATTGTTCTTCACAAAATGAGTCTTGTGAGGAGCAAAAGCGGCCTTGCCTTTCTTGGGGTTATAGCCCAATCCCTCTTTGTTGAGAGAAGCTCTTTGGCTACCCAAGCACATAAGCAAGCGGTCCTCACCACCATAAGCCATAGCTAAGGTGTGATTGAGCTCTTTTACCTCCTTCTTGAGATTTTCATTCTCAACTATAAGTGTGGAGTCACAAGTGAAACCATCACTACTAGATGAGGATGATGTAGATGCGCTACATGAAGGGTTAGTGGGAGCAACAACAATAGGCTTATGACAAGATTCATCAATTATATCACAAGATATGCCTATGTTGCAAGTTTTAGCTTTCTTAACATTAGTTGGCATGTTTTCACATTTTTCAACTAGAGAGGAATGAGCTTCTTCAAGCTTAGTGTGAGACTTTTGAAGCTTCTTATGGTCTTCCTTTAGACTCTCATAAGATGCCCTAAGCTCATCAAGTTCTTGCATAAGGTTTTTCTTTTCCTTAAGCAAGCCCTTGCACTCCTTTCTAGATTCTTTAAAATGTTGAGTGCAATCTTCTAGCATGGTGATTAGTTCATCTTTAGTGAATTCCTCTTCATCACTATCACTATCACTAGCATTATTATGATCAATCTCATCATCGAATGATACCTTAGCGGCCTTAGGCATGAAGCATGATGGAGTGTCGAAGAGGAAGACCTTCTTTTGGATGGCAATGCTAGCATGTCCCTTCTTCTTGCTCTTGTAGTCATCCTCATCATCACTTGAGAAATCATCACTATCCCATGTAGCAACATGAGAATCATTCTTCCTTTTATGAGAGCTCTCCTTCTTTTCTTGCTTCTTCTTTTGCTTCTTCCTCTCCTTCTTGATAGCATCTTCATCAATCACTATCATAAGGACACTTTGCAATAAGATGATCCTTGCTATGGCATCTAAAGCATCTCATGTTATGCTCATTCTTCTTAGATGAGTTCTTCCTCCTTCTTGCACGATAGCCTTTCTTCTTCATGAATTTGCCGAATTGCTTGACAAAAAGAGCCATCTTCTCATCAATGTCATCACTATCACAAGAGCTTGAGTCTTCATCACTTGATGATTCAATCTTAGATTTGCCCTTGGATGTGGTGGCTTTGAATGCCACACTCTTCTTCTTTTCATCATCTTTATTCTCATTTTCTTTCTTCTTCTTCTTGACCAACTCATCCTTCTCATCATCTTCTCTATGTGAATCATCGGTCATCACTTCTTGGAATATTTGTTAAGGAGTTGAATCCTTCAATGTAGTCCTCACTAGCACGGTGATCAATGTATCAAATCTCTTGGGCAAGCTTCTCAAGAACTTCATAGAGAATTGATTGTCCTTGACTTCCTCACCAAGTGCCTTGAGCTCATTGACAATGACTTACAACCTATGAAACATCTCGGGTACACTCTCATCATCTTGCATCTTGAAGCTTGAAAATTTTTCTTGCAAGATATATGCTTTAGCGGTCTTTGTGCCTTCGGTGCCCTCAAATGTTTCTTCTAGCTTGGCCCAAGCATCATGAGCAATCTCTATGTTCTTTACTTGCTCAAATGTCTTGTCATCTAATGCCTCATGAAGAGCACTAATGGCAATGTCATTGCATTGGAGCTTCTTCTCTTCCACCGGTGTAGGTGCTTCCGGATTAGCAACCTCAAATTTTGTTTCGGTGACCTTCCACACTTCTCTATTGATTGACTTTAGGGTGTGCGGTCATCTTAACCTTCCAATATGCATAATTTGTGCCATCAAAGTGAGGTGCCTTCTTGGTGTTGTTGATGTGCAAGCTTAATTGAGCCATTTCTTTTTCACCATAGGTTGTTAAGCCTCAAATAAACGGTGCCTTGGCTCCGATACCACTTGTAAGGTACGAATGGCTAGAGGGGGGGTGAATAGCCTATTCAAAAATCTACAAGCTTCACTAAACAACCATGTTAGTATAAAAGATGGCTAAGCTAATTCTAGCACTAGCTCAACTACACTATGCAAGCCACCTATACAACTTAGTGAAGCAAGGCTATGATCTTTAATACACACCAACAAAGCTAGGTCGCTAAGCTACTTACTCCTATGTGATAAAAGCTACTCTAAACAAGCTACACTAGAAGTAGTATGAGAAAGTAAAGAGCAAGTGACTTGATTCTTATACCAACGATGTAGAGAAGTAAAGCACTCGAAGAATCAATCACAATGATCAACCACAAGAGAAATCCTCGGTAAAGAGATGACATAAGATTTTTTACCGAGGTTCACTTGCTTCCCGGCAAGCTACTCCTCGTTGTGGCGATGCACCCACTTGTCGGTTCGCGAGCTAATCGACTATCAAGAGTCGAGCCCTCGGCGGGCGCCGCACAACCACACACAAGATGGGGATCCTCCAAGCCACGAGCTCCACTAGAGTATCTAATTTGCGAACTCCCGCGGAAAAGGATCAAGAACCCCTTACAATATTTGGTGAAGGCTCCAACAATCTCCAATTGCGAGCTCAATCACCTCCGCTGCTCCAAGCCGTCTACCGTGTCGGGAAACACGGAAGAGTAACAAGAAATCCGCAGCAACTCGAAGATCAAGTGCCTCTAGAATGCAACTCTCAAGCAATGCACTTGAATCTCACTCAATCTCACTCAAGATGTGCAACTTTGCAAAGAGATGAGTGGAGGGGTTGTTCTCTAGCTCAAAGTATGTCTCTATATCTCAAAATGTGCAAGAGTTACCCTCAAACCCCGGCCAACGTCTATTTATAACGAAGGGGTACGCAGCTAGCCGTTACAGACGACGCAGCAAAGAACGCGCTGACCGGACGCTCCGGTCAGGGTGACCAGACGCGTCCGGTCACTACACGACAGCAAGAAACAATGCGTGTCAGAACTAGCCGTTGCCGTGACCGGACGCGCTGAACCGATTGACCGGACGCGACAGTGCCCGCGTCCGGTCGCGTTCCAGTATGCTCCCGTTGAGACCGGACGCGTCCGATCGCACGTGACCGGACGCGCCGCGCGTTCGATCGTCACTCCGCTTCGCTCTACCCCTCTGGACGCCTGACCGGACGCTCCGGCTACGTGAGGGACCGGACGCGCCGGTCGCGCGCTCTGGTTCGCTCAGGAGAACTGACCGGACGCGCTGTTGAACTGACCGGACGCCACAGTGCCAGTGTCCGATTAGAGTCCAGTAAGCTCCCTGGATGACCGGACGCATCCGGTCATCAGTGAATGGACGCGCTGCGCGTCCGATCATCAAACTGAAAACCGCGCAGACGCTGAACACTGACCGGACGCGTCCGGTCATACAGAGACCGCGTCCGGTTCAGCGTCCGGTCATCTCTGTGACATCCGTTCGCCTCCGTTTCTTTTCTGACTTTCGGCGCAGTAGAAAATAAGCATTTCACTTCTCCAAAAAGCGCCGAATCCCGCCTCGCAAGCTCGGTGGAAGGGAGAGAGGAACCCAAACCCCTCTCTACCGCTCAAACTCCACCGCCTTCTCAAACGTGCTAACACCACCATGTGTAATCACAATGTGCAAGTGTGTTAGCATTTTAAAATCATTTCTCAAGGCGTTATGTTAGCTTTTTACTAGATCCTAATGCATATGCTCAAGACAATGATCTAGTGGCACTTGATTCCCGAGCTAACTGTGATTGCCCCTCTTAATAGTCGGCTATGTATCCTAAACCCGGTCAATCACTTCTCTACTCATCTTAGACCGGCAAAAGGAAAACCCTATGATTATACCTTTGCCTTGCGCTCTTAGATCCTTCTCTTCCACTTGATCATCATGTCCTTCCTTTTATGTGCATCTCCACCATAATTATCATTTCATGTTCATGCACTATCTCTTTGTGATCTTGTGGCCACCACTTCTTGCCACATACACCTTCATCACACGTGTTGCTTATGCCTAACTCAAAACACTTAACACTTGGCATTAGCAACTTGATGTCATTAATTACCAAAACCAAACTTGGGCTTTCACATAACTCTTTGAGCATTCTGTTGAAAATGCCCCCGCCAGGGGGTCCTCGAGGCTTCTTGCGGTCAGCGGCAGCAGCAAGGTCATCAGCCGCGACTTCGTGCTTGCCCTGCTAATTCTTCTTCTTCTTCTTCCTGTTGCTTTTCTTGGTGCCCTAGTTGGAGCCCTCGAGTTCCTCATCCTTGCGCTTCCCCTTATCCTGGTCACCACCAAAAATGGCACCGACCGCCTCCTCGCCGGCGGCGTAGTTGGTGACGATGTCCATCAATTCATTGGCAGTGATGGGGGTGTTGCGGCCCAACTCTCGGACTAGCTCCTTGCAGGTGGTTCCAAAGAGAAAAGTCATGATGACGTCGGAGTCAGTGATATTAGAAAGCTCGATGCGTTGCTTGGAGAAACACCGAATATAGTCACGGAGGGACTCGCCCGACTTCTGTTTACAGTTCCTAAGGTCCCAAGAGTTATCAGGGCACATGTAGGTCCCCTTGAAGTTCCCTTCGAACATTCTCACTAGGTCGTTCTAGTTGTGGATCTGTCCAGGCGGGAGGTCCTCGAGCCATGCTCGAGCGGTGTCTGATAGGAATAGGGGAAGCTGTCGGATGATGACGCGGTCGTCGATGGCCCCGCCCAACTGACAAGCCAAGTGGAAATCAGCGAGCCAAAGTTCGGGTTTAGTCTCGCCGTTATACTTGGTGAGAGTCATCGGGGAGCGAAACCAGATCGGAAGCTGGGTCCTACGAATGGTCTTGCTGAAGACTCGAGGGCCCGATGGCTCGGGAGATGGATTGCGATCCTCTGAGCTATCATAACGCCCGCCCCTGTGCATGTGGTAGCCTCGAGATGCACCGTCATCGCTTCTATGCCTGCGGCATCGTTGATGTCGTCACGGGCGTCTTGGGGCTCGCGATTGTCGATGACGCGATCATGAACAGAGGCCGCTTTGTCCCCTCATGGTGCGAGCTTAGGATGAACTGAGGCCTCTTTCTCCTGTCGGGAGGGCTCCGCAGGTTGCTCCGATGCAAGCCCACGGCGCCTCGAGGTGGAACTCTCAGCCTGCTGCATGGCCACAGCCTCGAGGAGCCCTCGAATCTCATCGTGGGCCTGATAGGCCTCGGGGGTAGATGGCTCAAGCATATTGCGGAGAAGCATGGCAGCGGCGACGACGTTCTGGCTGGCTCGGTTGAAGACTGGAGGTTCATTCGCCCGGTCCTCTATAATGCGACAATTGACGTCGCGGGCTCTGTCTCGAGCTCCTCCACCATGTGCGCGCGCCGTACGCTCCCGCTCGAGGGTTTGCTGAAGTAGGCGTAGATTTTGTCGCTCCTCGTCGAGCATGGCTTATAATTCTTGAATCTGCTCAAGTTGTGCTCCTTGGTCCGCACCAAGGAATTGGGCTTCGTCCCATGCGCCAAGGAGCTCGACGTGGTGTGGTGTGGCGTTCCTCCCTCCAACGGCCGCCTCGGCTTCTGAATTCGACGCGATAGCCCCATCGATATGGAAGCATTCGCGAGTCGGATCGTAACTGTCATCGGTAAAGTCGGAGTCTAGGGCGCCAAAATAGTAATACGACGGATGCATGTGAGGATATCGATCTCTAGGGTCATAGCGGCTAGAAGCGATCACATGGTGCTCCGTGCCACGGCTCTCCATAGAGTCCTAGCACTCGAAAGGTGGTGTGGACGCTACGAGGTCAAGGGCAGAACGTAGATGGTGCCTAGGGAGTTCCCCGTAAACGTGCATGTTGGCGCTTACGGAGGAATCGTACTGTTGGGCAGCCGTGTTCAGCCCATAAGGGAATGTCCGTAGCGGCATTGACCCTGCCCTCAGGGAAACTAACCTTGATCCAATAGGAGGAGCCGCACCAGACGGTGGAATGACTGGACGCCCCGCCGGCGTATCACCCGCAGCCAAGCTCATCCTACGCAGGTCCTCAACGAGAGACACCGCGTGGGTGTCTGGCCGAGGGGCGCTGGAACGGAGCATCGTATCACCCTCCACGGGACGATGATGATGGCTACGCTGGGCATGCCATCGCCTGGCTATACGAGCCCGGTGGGAACGGTGATACCGGTGCAGCGCTCCCCCACGCTGGGAGAGCTCATAGTCGTGGTCGGTTGGGTGTCTGGGTGGGAGGAGGACCATGTCATAGCCGTGGCTAAGGGACATGAACTCCAAACTCTCAAACCAGATCACCGTAGCCAGAGGAAGTGGATATTCAGAGTCAGCCATCCGGAGAAATGGCAGGAAAGCGATGTTGACACGCAGCGGTCCCCTACCTGGCGCGTCAACTGTCGGTGTTTGGACCCGGGAGGGTCCTAAGCCGACGAGTGAATGTGTGCTGCATGTAAAGATGGCAATGGGTAATTACCCGCTGGGTATGTGCTGCCTATATCCTTATCCACGTGAAAATATTTTACCCGTTAATTTACCTATACCCTTACCCATGCGGGTAACGGGTACCCATGGGTTATCCTTATCCATGATTCCAAGAATGTTTGCAAATCAAAATTACATGTATCAATATATCAGTCTCTCAATTTCAGTCAATTCATCAAACAAACAAGCTACATGAACACCTAATCAAATAGTCTAATAGATAAATCCATCATTACTAATACCAAGTGATCAATTTCACGAGTTCACATACAGTACAACATACCGATTAGGAATTACTACCAAGTCTCCACATGATAGCCACACGGCCACACCCACACATAGTACTAAATTAGTGAGTTCATCAAATATTACATGTTGGCCCATGATTTCAGACATATTGAATCGGGTTTAATTTACCCATGGGTTAACGGGTATGGGCAATGCAGACTCATACCCTTACCCGCTTTACCCGTTGGGTAAGGCTTTTTCCCATTAATTTACCCATGGGTAAAAAATTAGCCATACCCTTACCCTAATAAGGTAATTACCCATCGGGTTTCGGGTAGAAATTGTCATCTTTAGCTGCGTGCTCCTTACTCCGGATGGTGATGCAAAGAGAATGCACGGGGGTTTATGCTGGTTCGGGCGAAAGAATGCCCTACGTCCAGCGGGGAGGGAGAGTATTGTATTTCCTTGCACCTAAGTGCTTGCGTAGGGGTTACAAGCCATGAGAGAGAACCGGTCCCCCAAGTCTCAAAGAAAGAGTACAATGGAGTGTTGCTTGAGATGTTGATCTCGGAAGCGGGGAAGATCTCTATCTCGTTTTTCCGTCTGCTGTCCTCCCTAGAGAGCTACTTGCCCTCCCCTTTTATCGACTCAAGGGGAGGGTAAGGTTTACAACAAACCCTAGGGGGTGTCTTGGTGGATAAGGTGGAGCGGGCACTATAGGTGTTGCTGTGGCGACGTGCCCCGGTGCATGCAGGTCATCCCTGGGGCGTCGTGGTGATGTTGATGGCGGACGGCGGGACATCCTGGGTGCTATAGAGGACGTGCGATTCCCTGTGGTCGACGTACGAGTCGTGGTCCCTTTGTTCGACTGATGGCGGTCGAGGCCGGGTCGTGACGTAGCTGAGGTGGGTCGACGGAAAACGGATAAGGCCGAGCCCTAGAAATCCCGGGACATGACGGTCGGACAGTGCTAGTTATGGCGGGAATAGTGGCCGCTTTTCATCGCTCATCCCGAGATGAGCAGTAAAAAGTAAGATTAGACGCGGATACTACTCCCACGCCGGTGGCGTTGTGACCACGTTGGTGGAAGTAGTTGCATTGAATGCTTTGTCGGTGAGTAGGTGAATGAGGGGGGGTTGACCGGGTTGACCCTGGGTCGTGCTGAGTCGGAGAATTTCCGGGGTCGAGGCTTCCCATCGAGCGAGCCTCGTACGAGTCGGAACGCGGTCGAGGGTGCCCTGTCTTCATACGCATGTGGCTTGGATCGGCGTATCCATGTAGGTGGAGCTTTAACTCGATTTTTTTTTGGGGGGGGTTAGGGCGTGGATTCCTCGGGGGTTTTGCTCCTTTCAACCGTTGGTTTTGGGTACCCCTAATTTAGGTAACCGACAGGAGTTTTTCATGAAAGCATTAGCATTCAACACCCACCAGAGCCATGACCCTGTTTGCTTCGCTGAAAAGCTATGACTGAAAGTACTGTTTGCTGATTCGTTGGGAGAGAAAAACACTTGGCTCATAACACAAGCAACAGGGCCTAAAGTGTGCAACAGGAAATATAGAGAGTTTATATATTTATTAAAGTTTTACAACGGGATGGCAAGCATTGGTTTATCAAAACCCTGAACAACTAATAATATTACAATGTACTATACGATATAGGAGTAACAATTTCCTACTAGTATACGGCACAGCAATTTGCGACGTGGTACCGAAGGTTTGTAATTTCTGAAAATTTTGATTTTTCTCTGCCGTGTTGCCTCCCTTGAGACCCTTGGCGCGTTGCCGAAATCAACGACACCCCTTCGCCTTCGAGAACGCCTCGTTCGGTCGTTGCCTTCTCTAAAATCCCTTGCACCCCGCAAGAATGCCACGCTTCCACGCCCCGCGCGCGCACCATGGCCCTCTCCTGCACCGCCGAGTGCGCGCTTTCCCTCGCCTGCGCGCGGTGGGTGGCCCGCCGGCTCTCCCTCTCGGGCGCCGACGACAGCGCGTCGTGGCCCGCGGCCTCGCCCGCCTCCTTCGAGCCCGTCCCCGCGCGCCTGCCGCGCCGCGCTCGCCGCCTAAAACGACAACGAGCAGCCGGGGCCGCCGTCCACGTCGCCGCACTGCCCGCCGTACCGCCTCCTCCACGACCGCGCCCGCGGGGGAGGTGGTGCTCGCCGTGCGCGGCCTCGGCCTCGCGCGGCCGGAGGACTACCGCCTCCTCCTCGACGCCGGCGGGCCCAAGCCCTTCGCTGGAGGGCACGCTCACCGTGGCTTGCTCCGCGCCGCCGTGTGGTTGCTCGACCGCGAGGGGCCCCGCGCTGCGGGCGCGTGGTGGCGGAGGCCGGGTGCCGCCGGCTTCGTGGGCCACTCGCTAGGCGCGGGCGTGGCCGCGCTGGCGGCCGTTGTGGCGGTCAGGTGCTGGCTCGGTAGGCTCGGGCTCCGCCGCGAGGACGTGACGTGCTACGCGATGGAGTACGCGGACGTTGTCCACTCCGTCGTGCTGCAGGCAAGTCTGCCGAGATTCTTGTCTCTTACAGCAACTCTTATTGCTTGTTTACTCGGTTCAGCTGTCCATTGCTCTGCTTGTGAACAATGACACTGAAAGCTACAAAGAACGAGTAATGGTCTATTTTAGCATTTGACAATCATCGTGATCAATGATCATGCACATATGTGGAACCTCTGCAGGATGATTTCTTGCCCAGAACTCCGGCACCCCTGCAGCACATTTTCGGATCTATCTTCTGGTAAGTATGCTCTGTTGACTGCAGCTTGGCAACTTGGAGATGGACTATTTTTCAACTTGTCATATTGTTTTGGCACTTGACAAACAACAAGAATTGGCAAACCCAAAAATGCAAAACTGTTGGAGATGCTCTTAGTTGCTGTCGTTTTTTACTACTAGTACTAGTATAAGCCTCACATTTCTTCTCCTGCATTGCAGTTTGCCGTGTCTGCTGTGTTTCATTTGCATGAGAGACACGTTTGTCTCAGAAGGGAAGCTCACGGATCCAGCTAAACTCTATGCTCCTGGCACAGTGTTTCATATCGTGGGAACGGAAGAATTGCAGGTATTTCTTGCCAAGTTTTTATTGGTTCTCTAAATCTGCTACGCCTTCGATAGAGCAGGATCACTGGATGAAACTCAATGGACTAATGGTGCATACGTAACAAGCCTCTATCCGATTCATTACTTGAACACTTCTACTTTCATGCATAGTTGGTAAGATAGGATCTGAACATTTCCTCAAGAAAAAAGGCAGGAATTTGACAAGCTTATGAACAAACCATATAGCTTCTAAATTATTTTCACCTTTGATGTAATTTAGTCCCTCTTGGGCATGGCTATTGGTTCTCCAATTTCTGTTTTGGTTTTGTTTCTCACTGATACATTTCTACGGTGAAATAAAATCACTTTGTGCAATGTGAGATGGGGAGGTGATTGTCATGAGAACCACCATTATGGGTGATTCTCATGCGAGTAAAGAAAAATATTTCTCCTGATTTCTAGCAAGAATTCAAAACCAAACTATTTATTTGACATGTTACTCCAGTTTCTGCCGAAAAGCAGAATCCACACTCTCTGGTTTCTTAGAATTTGAGTTATGGAGTCACTGCCACTTAGAATTGTAAGCCATGTTGTTATTTATGTATATGTGGAAGATTTCCACCGGAGGTCAGAACGGCAGTTCCTACAGAGGGCAGGTTCGAGCATGTTGTTCTGTCGTGCAATGCTGCAGCCGACCATGGGATCATTTGGATCGAAAAAGAGGCTCAGAAGGCTTTAGATGTGAGCTCACCTTGTTTTCCCGATCTGCCTTTTATATGTTTGTTGTTGTGTGAATTGTGAGTTTGTGACACTACTTCGGACGATCATCAGTTGATGGAGCAAGAAGAGCTGACATCGCCTCCAGCGCAGCAGAAGATGTTCAAAGTGCAGGAGGCGCTGTCACTCAACGTAGAAGAGGGCACAGTTGGGCTTCATGATATCGAGCATCTGGTGTCTCTAGATGACGAGGGGACTTCACAGGGCAATTCATCCTCGTCCTTGGACTTTGATAGTCCTAGGACCTCTGCAACGTCGTGCAACACCTCGTCGTCATCGACGACGACGAGTGGACCACCTGAGTGGGATAAGCTAGTGGAGGCTTTCCTGGGCGATCATGATCAACACAATGACCTAAGATATGTCAACTGTGAAAGTTTCTGTAATATCGTTATGAATCATCTGCCTTTTCGTTGTAAATAGGACCTTTTTATTATGATCACCAGTTCACCACCCATATAATTGGGCTATATTAACCAAATTCGTTGTCACTATTCAATCAAGCTGTACTGCTGCACGGACTAGAATCTTAAAAGACATACAAATGAAATGTTATTGTTAATACTTTTTCCATTGTGGCGAGCGCGCGGATGGCACGTCGGCGTTCCGGTTAAGCTAAACAATGCATTTGGCAGGGAAAGGGTATGCGAGTTGGAGTTACTTACCTAGGCTCAGTAGCGGCGGTTATGGTTTCAGTTGAAGAGGATGCGAACCGAGCGGGCCTCGAGATGACGATGGTGGTACGGTGGTCGGTGGACCATGACATCGATGGCGTTCTCGGCGTACGAGTAGACCCCCGAGGCAACTTGCACGTGCGACAAAGCATGTCAAGGTGGAGCCGGGACCATGAAAAACCAAAGAAGGGAGGAAAAGGAAAGGGGTTACCGTCGCGCGGAGCTCGTGCTTGCAACAATGGTGACTGCTGCCACGAGACTGGGCCGTGTGGCTCATACTGTCAATGAAGCTCAACGCTGGTGGCACAGACGGCTAGTTGAGTTCACAGTGCGCTACGGTGACAAGGAATTGGATAGTGATGCTCTGTTCGTGGCGAATTTTTGAGAGTGGGCGAAGGTGACAATGGTGGCCAGGGAATGGCTTGGTGGTCAGCAATGTTGCCTAGGGCCAGACAGAATTGTCTTTTGACGAGGATCGCCTAGAGAGATGAAAAACAGGCGCGTCGTGGCGGGCACCATGCCACCTTTCCATTCGCTGCGGTACCAGTACGCGTGCATTTAGGGCAGCCCCAACGGAGGCATACACGATTAACAGCCTCAACAAAAAGCTACGATACATGTAGGATTAGATGCAATGAAGCTAAGGCCCGCGTGTTAAAGTTTAACTCCCATCATATCAATATTACGGTAAATACATGAAGTACTAAATGCAGACTAATTACATGTATGTCGGCACATGTTAGGATAAATTTACGAGACGAATCTATTAAGCCTAATTAGTCAAAATTAGAAACTTTTTGTCAAATAAGACAAAAATGCTACAGTGCTGGTTAAACTTTAACACTCCTAACCTAACAAGCCCTAACATCTTTCCAATGCAGGTACATCTGCTCATTTTTTCTTGGCCTACTGTCCTGCCATCTCCTGCCCTTGCTATTTCTCTCTCTTCTGCACTTTCTAGGGTCACGTGCACTTTCTTGGTATACGTGGCTGTGTTTAGTTGGCCTAAAAAGGGTAAAAAGTGTACTGTAGTACGTTTTGGCTTTATTTGATAAATAGTGTCCAACCGTTGACTAATTAGGTTCAAAACGTTCGTCTCGCAAAGTACAACCAAACTGTATAATTAGTTTTTGATTTCATCTACATTTAGTACTCCATGCATGTATCTACACTTTCATCTACATTTATATACGTGGGCCTCACCTGTATTTGATTTGAGTATGAGGATTTGACCAAACTCATGGTGTGACACGTGGCATAATTTATGGGTGAATGATCAAGAAAGGAAACAAAATAACAGGTGCTGCATTTCCCTACATTTTATTAATTGAAAGATAAAAGAAGAACAAGAAAAATGACACTTCTAGCGTCCGGATGTTCGGATGGACGTCCGCGGCTGCAGTCCATTTTTCCGGGTCCACACATGGGCCTGCGCTGGCCGGCCTTTGCTCGCCCGCACCTGCGTCTTGCGGCCACGCAGGGGCCCACGCTGCGCGCACGTGGGACCACTCACGCCCCTCTAGCTTCCCACGCATATCCCATGTGCAACACCTAATCTAGTTTTGAAACATTCAGATGCAACACTTACAACATACAAAAAAATCGATGAAACACTTGCAAAAACAAACTCATTGCAAACATACATAACATCTAGATAAAACACTTGCAACATATGTGTGAAAACATATGTAACATCCAAAAAAACACGCTTGCAACATACATCTGAAAAATAGATGAAACATTAGAGACAGTCTCTTGCAACATACTTGTATAACCATTACAACATATGCAACATTATGATCTACTTTTGCAACATCCGTATGAAACTCTTACAACGTACCTCTAAAACATCTAAAACATTTGAAATGTGAGCTTGCAACAAGCATCCTATCTCGGTGCGGCCTCCTCCGTTGTCTGCATTGGGGCACCACAACCGTAGCAGCTGGCGAGGCTGGAGGGCTTCCGCACTAGGGCCTGACGCTTCTCCTTGCGCTAGCGGCGTGTGTCGGCATCGTTGGGCCGGGTGGGTGGCGAAGCAGTAGCAGTGCGCGGGGGCGGAGTAGCGGCAGGAGCATCGAGATAGGCACGCGGAGCAAGAGCAGCGATAAGAGCAACGGGGCGGGCACGCGAAGCAGCAGCAGGAGCAGCGGGGTGGGCGGCGGAGGAGGAGGAGGAGCGCGGGGCAAGCAGCAGGAGCAACGGGTGAGCGGTGGAGGAGGAGCAGGAGCAGCGCAAGATGGGCACGAGTAGCGCGAGGCAAAGGCGACGGATGCAAGGTTTATTGAGCCGACTGATCCGCAGGCCTCGGTGAAACCCAAGTTTGGTTTTGGTAATTAATGACATCAAGTTGCTAATGTCGTTGTATCAAGTGAATTGAGTTAGGTATAGCAACACATGTGATGAAGGAGCAAGGAGCATGATGATGCATGGACATGAAATGACGATCATGGTGGAGATGCACATGAAATGATGATCATGGTGATCAAGCATGAGGAGATGGACATGGAACAAAGTGATCAAGGCAAAGGTATAATCATAGGGTTTATTTTTATCGGTTTAAGATGAGTAGAGAAGTGATTGACCGGGTTTAGGATTGATAGCCGACTATCAAGAGGGGCAATCACAGTTAGCTCGCGAATCAAGTGCTACTAGGTCATCATCTTGAGCATATGCATTAGGATCTAGCAGAGGGCTAACATAACGTCTTGAAAAAATGATTGTGAAAATGCTAACACACTTGCACATGACGGTGAACACTTGGTGGTGTTAGCATATTTACGAAGGAGATAGAGTTTGAGGGGTAGAGAGGGGTTTGTGTTCCTCTCTCCCTCCCGCCGAGCTTGCTCGGCGGAATTCGGCGTTTTTATGGAAGTGAAACACCTATTTTTCACTGCATCGGAGGCAAAGTTTCGGACGCTAGCTCCGGAGTCACCGGACGCGTCCGGTGGCTAATCTTAGGTGCTGCGCAGTTGGATGGCTGCACCGACGTGTCCGACGGTCTTGCATCGGACGCTGGCTGAACACTGTTCAGCGTCCGGTGCCTGCTGACGTGGTGCGTGGCAGAAGAGCTGGAGAGCACAGGACATGGTGGCGCATCTGATGGTGCTGCGTCGGGCGCGTCCGATGCGCGTTTCTGAGCTCGGGGAGCTTACTGGACCACATTGGACACTGCGTGTGGTGCGTCCGATGAAAAGCAACGGAGCATCCGGTGTGAACTTAACTAGACGCGTCTTGACCGGTGCTCGCTGAAACGGCCATTGAACTTTGAACGCGCGAGACACGTGGCGAGATCTGGTGCACCGGACGCTGCTGAGTGCGTCCATGCCAGTGCGTCGGAGCGTTTGGTGCCCCCGATTTCTACCCAACGGCTCTATATTCAAGGGTATCTCTATATATACTTATTTGGTTGGTTTTTGGCTCTCTCTCTTGACTCTATGAACACTTGAGACATACTTTGAACTAGAGAACTTCCCTTCCACTCATCTCCTTACTTGGTTGCATACTCTAGTGAGATTGAGTGAGATTCAAGTGCATTGCTTAGTGATTTGCATCTAGTGGCACTTATTTCTTGAGTTGGCTGCTGATTTCTTGTTACTCTTGGGTGTTTCCCGACATCCTAGACTGCTTGGAGCAGCGGTGGTGTTGAGCTCGGGATTGGAGACTGTTTCGAGCCTGACTAAGTGTTTGTGAGGGGTTCTTGAGCCTTCCCCGCGGGAGTTCGCGAATTAGCTACTCTAGTGGAGCTCGTGGCTTGGAGGATCCCCATCTTATGAGTGGACGTGCGGCACCCGCTGAGAGTTTGACTCTTGATTGTCAATTAGCTCGTGATCCATCATGTTGGTGCATCACCACAACGAGGAGTAGCTTACCGGGAAGCAAGTGAACCTCGATAAAAAATCTTGTGTCATTTCCTGCCGAGGATTCTCTTTATGAATGTGTGTGATTGATTCTTTGGATACATCTTATCTCTACACCGTTGGTATAAGAATCAATTCACTCCCCTTTTTTATTCTTATACTTTATCTTGTCTAGTGTGCTTAGCGTAGTTTGTATCACATAAGAGTAAGTAGCTTAGTGACTTAGCTTTGTTGGTGTGAATTAGAGATCATAATCTTGTTCACTATAATTGTACAGGTGGCTTGCTTAGTATAGTTGAGCTAGTGCTAGAATTAGCATCGCCATCTTTTATACTAACCATTGTTGATTAGTGAAGCTTATAGATTCTTAAATAGGATATTCACCCCCCTCTAGCCATTTGAACCTTATACCCGGCATGTCACTCTGGGCAAAAATAACCGAGAACCGAAAACCGAACCGAAATATGCGGAACCGATACCGAACCGAACCGAAACCAAAAAATCAGTTCCTGGTTCTGAGGAACCGAATTTAGTAGGTAATTTCGGTTCCTGGGCTCGGATAACCAAGAGAACTGAACTTTTGAGGGGGTAAGGATTTCAGCCCACAAACATGAAGCCCAAGTAAGAAGCCCAACACAAGTTCCCTAACCCCAAACCCTAGTCACCCCTCAGTCCCTCACCCGGTCACCCTCGTCCAGCCGCCCAGCCATCCGCCCGTCCTGGCGTGTGGCGTCCTGTCCCTGACCCCGTGAGGCACTGAGGTGACTCCGTCCCCAGTCCCCAGCCCCCGCCTGTCCGCACCGCTCCGTCGCCACCACAGCGAGCCGCGCACGCCAGGCGCCAGCAGCCGCGCAGGCCAGCAGTCGCGCAGGCCGAACGCCAGAGGCCGCATCCCGTCGCCGTCACTACGGCCGCCGTCGCCCGTTGGACCTGAGCCGCCGTCGCTCGTCGTCTTGACGTCTTCCAGACTTCCACAACGGCAACATCAATTGCGTCTTGCAATGTAAGTGCTAAAGATGAGTCATGTGACTTGTATTTTGACTTTAAGTGTGACTGATTTTAGATCAGTAGATGTGGGGTGGGGATTTGTAGGTGATAAGTTTACTGTATTTTTTCAGATGACTGAGGAGAAGGAGAAGGAGATGGAGATGGAGCAAGACATCAGTGAGTAGATAGAGACCCATGGTGATCCCGAGGGGAATTTCAAGGATGATGATGGTGGTGCTGGTGCAGAGAACGAGAACAAGGTCATCGATGTAGAAGCTGAGGAAGGGAAGAAGAGAAAGCAGATGTCATCTAGATCTGAAATGTGGGATCACTTCACCAAAATATTTATGTGTCAGATACTCATATTGTTGTTTTATGCTACATAGTTGTTTGAATTGTCCCTGTTGACTGCACGGAAATGAGAGGAAATGCTGTCGAAATTTTGAATTGAATGGGGTGTTTTTCTGTCTTCCTGAAAATTCGGTTCCCTCGGTTAGAACTGAAACCGAACCGAAATTATTGAACCCGAATTTCCTTGGTTCCGCCTTTTGGATAGAACCGATCGGTACCGAGTACTCAGAGAACCAAATTTGCTCAAGAACCGAAGAACCGAACCGATCGAACGCCCAGGGTGACCGGCGTGGGATGGATGCCTATGTGCAATCATTTCCGAAAAAAAAGACTAGCTGCCTTATGCATCACGGCCTCATGGGCAAAACGGTAAAAAAAATATAAGAGCACTCTCAATACGGAAACTACCATAATTTTTATGGGCATTAATTGTACTGTCACCTAAGCGTTTTGTTGAGATGGCAAAGTAGTTATTGAAAAGAGAGAGTAAAAATCATAGAAGTCGGGTCTAAGTTAGAAACCATGTAGGACTGAGACATAAAGGGATATGATTAGTAGAGAATGGAAAGAGAATATACGTGATTAGATAAAAAAAATTGTTCTATAAAAATTATTCATTGAAACCGTGATTTATATATATATAGTGTGTATGAAAATGAATAGGTATATAGTTTCCGCCACTGGCGCTGCCCTGGTACTCTTCCCACACTTTTGCGGCATCCGGCGCACATAAAAAACAGAGCCGTTTGTTACCATTTTTCCATTCAAAACTTCACATAGAGCCGTTGGTTAGCTAGCGCACTCAGCACTGAGCCACCAGAGTACAGAACTACAGATCCGCCAAGCACCACAACCAATCTTTGCAAGCCGTCCAAAGCTGCCGGCCCGACGCCGCCGCCATGGGGAAGCTCGGAGCCAAGTCTGACTACGAGAGTCTCCGCGATGCCCGCATCTCCGAGAACATGGTAAGGCGCAGGCACCCTACCCGAATTCGATCTCCACCGGATGAGGAATTTCTTGCGTCATCTCCGATTCTTGTTTCGTGGCGTGTGTGCAGGCCAGGATGGAGATGCTCGGCCTTCTCCGCTGCGCGGGGGAACTCAGCGACATCGCCTCCGCCTCCAGCCACCGCGCGGCCGGGAGCGCGACGCCTCGGAGGACCCCCAGGCCACGGGTGACGAGCATGACCCCGCTCCGCCGCTCCGGCCGCCTCCTCGCCGCGACGCGTCGCTGTTCCGCCCGGTTGAATGGGCAGGGCACAGGTTGAAGCATCGAATGCTCTCTTCCGTGGATCGAGTCGTGTTGTTTGTGACGGGAAACAGCTCAAGTAAGTTCCTTTTATTTTCTGGCAGGAGTTACGGCGGCGGGATCGGAGGAGGAGGATGATACATGGGAAGATGATAAGGAGGGGAAGCGGGCGATGGCGGTGGCCAAGGAGAGAGTACAGGCGCTGCAGGAGAGGCGGTGCGACAGCAGGGGGAGGGGCGGCGTGTACGACCCTGTTCTTGGGATCTGTTGCCATTTCTGCAGGTACTCATCATTACAAACATGAATCACCGATTGGTGCTCCCGGTTGCGTTCCTGAGAAAGATCGCACGGGATTAGTGTGCAAGTAGCTGACAAAAGTCGTTCGCTATGATCAAAGGCAGAAGAAATTGTGCGGCGAGGAAGACTGCAAGCGGTGCGGGGAAGGAGACCTGAAGCAACCATGTTTAGGTAAAAAGAATCCGTAAAGGATTATCCTCTTTTCCCCTAATTTCTGCACCTAGTATGATCATGTCAACATTCAATACTATGGCAAATATTTGATAGGAAAGACAGAGTGCTCATCTTGCCATTCTTCCAATGGGATACTCTGCCGTGCTTGCCTGAAAGTTAGGTATGGCGAAGGTAAGCGGACTTGCTCACGCTGAAATACCTTTGTTCTTGGTAGATTGTATTGGCCTGCTTACTAAACTATGAGACGCGGTAGCAGAGATGGAAGAGGTGAGGAAGAACAAGAATTGGATGTGCCCTCACTGCGTTGAGGAGAAGGGTATCAAGAAATTCTGGATCTGCAACAGGTGAGCGCTTCCTCAACCTCTCTCTATTTAGTTCTACAATCAGAGGTCTGAAATGGTGCTTCCTCAACCTCTCTCTATTTAGTTCTACAATCAGAGGTCTCAACCTCTCTCTATTTAGTTCTATAATCAGAGGTCTGCAATGGTGCTGTCAGGATATGTAGTGTTTTAAAAAGTTCAGTTTCTCATCGCTCACCCGGTAACCTTTGGTCATACGACGATGCAGCTCCTTCTGCTTGAAGAAGAGGAAGATACCAATACCACCAACTGGGATTGCCATATATAATGGTAATTCTGATTCGACTCCTGTCCACATATGTGAAACATGCTGTTCTTGCTGTTACTGATAAACATATCTGCTTCTTTTTTTTCACTTTCTTTGCCATTGCAACAGCAAGGGAGCAAGGATACGAGTCAGTTGCGCACCTTCTCATGGACAGGCTGAAGCGACAAGCTTTCTGACGACGACTGGCTTTGGCACGTTCACTTCTACAGCGAACAGCGACGACGATGACATAGAGATTGTAGTGATAGTCTCTTGCCTGACGATGTCTGGTTTAGCATGTTCACTTCTGCAGTGGTTTAGTGATGATGGTAGAGATTGCAGTGAGAGTCCGTTTTCTGGCAGTTCCGATGAAAGGCATCTTAGCCTCTAGGAGAAAATGTTTCTGTTGAAATGAGTCCCACTTCTGTGCCCAAGAATGTGAAGCTAGGAGCTCTCGGTAGTCTGATGTTTCAGAGAACAGTCTCAGTGGCCTTGAGTGGCAGCTTGTCTGTTTATTGTAACTGCATTTTGTTGAGGTCAGAGCAAGGATGGTGCACATGCACAGTCCATTTATTTTCTGGATTTGAACATAAACCGAAGTCAATGCTGCTGCTTGCTAAGTCCATGAATTAATGAGAATTGTCATTTTTACTGTATCTGTGATAGAACCAGCTATCTGGTATCAGTATAAAATTCAACTGGTCTTGAATTCATACTAGTACTAGTATTTGTTATTGAGGTAGTGTAGTGTGGAGTTACCAAAACGACTCCAGATAGCTAGCTGGAACGTTTTGTATTATTTTTTTAGCATTTTATACCACCACATATGGATTTTTCTGTGCGTAAGGAATCACACAAAATTACTCATATTCTCAGGTATATTTACATTAATTTGCTTCCTTTATCTGAAAAAATTAGCCAAATAAAGCTGCTTGTGTAGGACTTGCATATTGAAATATCAGTAAATACTTTAGTCTTTATTAGTTGGGCCAAAACTCATTCCTCCTTGTGCAAGCTCTAGCTACTTGCTTTAGTTTTTAGTTTTAGTTGGGCAAAACAAGCTCTAGGCCTTGTTTAGATGCACCCTTAAATGTTAGAATTTTTTCACTCTCTTTCTATCACATCAATCTTTGGACCCATACATGAAGCAGTAAATATAGATAAAAAATAACTAATTATACAGTTTAGTTGGAAATCACGAGATGAATCTTTTGAGCCTAGTTGGTCCACGATTAGACAATATTTGTCAAATAAGACGAAAGTGGTACTATTCATCAAGTTCTTTTTTTTTTTTTTTTTTGCAAACTAAACAAGGTTTGCTTTAGTTTACCAAGTTGGACGGAGCCTGACTACCGGCTGCACAGCCTACAGCGCAAGTTGGGCAACTTGAGACCGGCCGGAGGCCGACGCGGTTTGGACATCTCCACCTGCCGGATGCACCGCCGCCTTGCCACCGCGGCCGCAGCGCCCGCGCTCCGGCGGTTCTCGCACCACAGCGCGCCTCCCCGGCCTGACCCAAGGCTCGTCTTCCTCCGCTCCGAAGTCGACGACCTCGACCTCTCCCCACGTCATAAACCATCGCCACGGCCTCCCCCTAGGGAGCAATGCCAAGTGATAGAAGAGCTACGAAGCGGTCTTGCTCTTGCTAGAGACGCACCGGCAGCTGTGGATATAGCGCATCCGTGGCCGGAGTGGGTTGCTCTGATGGAGCACCTCCTCCGTCGGGGCCACGTTGACCCCTCCACCTTCGCCGCCGCCTTGCTGTCTTCTAAGGACGCCAACGCTGTCCGCACCGCCTGCCTCCAATTCGGGCGCCAGCGGCCGGAGCTCATCAGGTGAGGTGGCCGTGCTCGGACTAGTGGTTTTGGGGTTGGGTTCTTGGCCTGGGTTGGTGTGCGCGTTGAGGCCATTATCTCTGCTGGGGCTATGATTTTAGCTGCAAGCTAGGTGTTTGTTGAAATGTGCTAGCCATTCGCGGTGCCTTCTTTCTTCCGGGCACTCCAGCTGTGCATGTAAAAGTGGTTGCATGTTTACCATGAAGGGAACAAACTTTGGCGGTTGTTGCATAATTATACGTGCCCTGACGCTGTGCCAAATTGATGTGTCACACTTCAATAGCAACTCGTGGAGCAAAGCTTGCCTAGTAGTACCATTTTTGGGATGGTAACAAGTGCAAAATACATTATGGGTTTCCTCAAGCTGCATCACTGTACCCTACAGAAACTCTTAGATGTGTGATTACAAGGCATTGTTTCAGCATGTAGAGTAGTACTGCTGTCTTTTGTTTCATGAGTCCCAACTTTCAACTAAATGACTTGAATGGACGCTGGAAACTAAAGTTGAAAGTCTTTTGTTGCAGGCATATATCAAGATGGCATATTCAGGTTGTCATGCGATGTGGTTGTCCCAGCATTGACAGGAAGGTTGCAAACTCTGGGAAGCGACTGCGGGCTTATGTAGGCCTTGATGAAGGAGAGGTAACTACATGGAAATATGCATTGAAGATTTCTCTTGGTGAACTTCTTTTTTACATTTTAATTTTATTTTAAAATTACCACAGACTTTAAATATCGTGAATGTAAACTCACGGTTTTGTGTAGGATCTACACATCCACACTGAATTATAGACACAAAAAAGAATATTAAACCGTCTTATGCACAAGCAAAAGCTTTATTAGGCTTGTGAATGGTAATACAATTGTGTGATCTCAATATGTTTGGTTTTAAATCGCATGTTTCATGTTTGAACTCTTTGAGTGCAAACATGCGGTGTGAAGGAATAGAACTGTTCGCCTATTTGACTTCATCAACCTTGGTTTCACTAAATCCACTTCACACTGGTGGACTGGCTAGTAGAAAATATGTGCAATATGGTTTTTCCTTTCTTGGCAACTAGAAAATATTTGCTTACTGTGCAGTATTCCCAAACCTGTTGGATCCTTAATCTTTATATCGTAAATACATTAATTTCGTTTATGCTTGAAAGTTTGGTTGCTTTAAATCTAGGACTTAATTTATGTAGTATCAGCTTATGCTAACAGGTTTGCAGCCAATGCAATTTGAGAGGAAGTTGTGATAGGGCATATGTAAAGGCTCGGAAAGAGGAAGTTGGAAGAACTGTGGATGTTATGCGCATCCTTTTGACTTATGGTTTTGATGTTATTACCGGCAATGTAGAGAATAGAGCATGCCTGAACAAAACTGTCAAGGAATCAATAAAGATCCTACTAAACGAGGTTGTCGAGGTTGATTCTAGGGGACATGGTTCCAGCACTGTGAAAGCTGCACAGCGCAAAGGTCAATCTGCTGTACCCATGAAGCAGGGTGATTGGAATTGTCCCAAGTATGTTAGAAAAGTTAATATGTGTGTCTATCACCTATCCCCCTGGTCATAATGCCTTGCATTTATTGTCAGATGTGACTTTCTGAACTTTGCAAAGAATATCAAATGTTTGCGCTGCGATGGAGAATTCCAAGAGAGGTATCAGTTGCTGCGTGAAGGCCAAGAGCATCTACCTCTCAAAAAGGGTGACTGGATATGCAAAAGGTGAGCCTGTTTATGAGTCCTATTCGCTTGTCTTATAATCCGTACTTTTCAGCTTATTTTTTCAGCCGGAACAGTGTTTTTCTCCCACAACAAATCAGCGAAAAGTACTTTAGTTTATGAGAAATATTTACTACAAGTGCTGGTTTTTTTTTTCTTTCTCTTATACTGACCTTAAAGTTTCAGGTGCAACTTTTTGAATTTTGCTAAGAACACAAGATGCTTGCAATGCCACGAGAAACCAACAAACCGTTTACTCAACCCAGGAGAATGGGAATGTGTCTCGTGAGTGCCTATTTCTACTACACTATTATATATTATTTGTTGAATATTTGAACTGTTCTAATGCCTACTGCCAATACGAGCTTACAGTTGAAGATGATGTTAGTGTTGTGTGACTATCCTTTCACTGCTATGATTTTTATTCCTAGTATATTTCAGAAAATGGAAGATAATTATGTTTATGTGTTATGTTCAATTACAGGTGTAACTATGTGAACTTCAAGAGGAATGGATTCTGCTTGAAATGTGGTTGGAAAAGACCAAAGTCTCTAAACAATCAAGATAGTATTGAAACACTTCATGACTTAGAGAATAGTAAGAATCCCCGTATTTCATTTGTTCAAGATGGCGTCCAGCTGAAGAGGTGGCAAAGTCCGCAAAAGAATGCTTCGCCATCTGACGAAGATTCAGATTTCTGGAGCGCTGATGACGAAGAGGGTGATAGCAGGGATAATGATACACTCCTGCAACAGAAGGACTACAGATTCCTTGAGAGTTTTCCCATTGTCGGGGGCACGACTGCTAATTCCCAAGATCGTCATGCAAGGGAGAAGTGGAAGGACGAAATGTCCAGGAGAAACAAAGGTTTTCAAACCAAGGAACCACAAGAAAGCAATCGGCCTTCTAGCCCCGGCCCTCTTCCAAGAAGCATGGAGCTCGTTGAGTCTGATGATGATATCGCTTCTTGGTTTTCCGGCGGGAATAATAATAGGAACTTGGACAATGCATAACCAGATCTTGTAAGCGGGCGCAACTCGTGAATTCCGTCAATAAAATTTGCATCTCTTGGAATTATTGAAATCCAGGCCCAAAAAAAAAGATAAAGCTCACTGGGGAACTGTAACATTTAATGTTTCGGAATTCTGTTAGGCTGTCCCCAATGGTTCCCAAATAGCTAGTTTTATTGGCTATCAAAGAGAGAGATCAATTACCCAGCGACTCCCAAATAGCTAGTCTAGCACAACCTCTCCAAAACAACTCTCTCATAGCTCACATAACTCTTTACTGCAGTGTTTATTTTTTATTACTAGGATCATGCCCGTGCGTTGTAACGGAAAAATATCACGGTAATTCAAGTTTGAATATGCAAAAAACGATACTTTGAGCGTGATGTTCTCACATCATTCCATTTGTAACTAATCTTCAATATAACATAAGTTTTGACGAAGTGTGAACAATTTGAATATAACTTGAGTTTTGATGTAAGCAAATATAAACATCAAGTCTTGATTAGTGCAACAAAATTATAGTACATATAATCATTGGTCTAAGATAATCACATAATTAGACCACTTCTGACATCCATGGTTCATTTGACCAGCTTTTGTTGGATGTCTACAATGAATTATATTATTCAACATTTCATTGGCATTATTAAGAGATGTGAGGGGCAATGATGCTACAGATCACATGAATGCAATCACAATTTGCTGGATGACACACCAACATCAGAGGGCCTGATCTTCTCCTAGACAACCTTTGAGAGGTCCCTCACTTCCTCATGAATATGGCGAAGGTGACTTAACCAAATACCTCCATCCACTAGTTTAGTTTCATTTTTTTTTAATGAACTGGCAGGAACTCTGCCTTTCAATTAAGCGGACAAGATCTTTGATATGACCTTGAGGTAAGTGGTGCACAACTCTTTTGGAATTCTGAGAGTATCTGACTTATGATAATCTGGTTAGGAAACATGTAGAACAGAACCAACCTGCATCAGAAGCAAGGCAGATCACAACCATTGTTATGTACCGCTTATATCCCCAAATTTGAATAATGGCATCATTTCTCCATGCCCCTTGCTCATTTCTTCAGGTGCAAGCTTCCTCACTCACTGGATGTCTTGAATGGGTCTGGGTGCAATCCTGTTGACTCTAATGTCATAATCTCTTCCCCATTCCAGAGCCAGTGCTCTTGTGATGCTATTAACCCCAGAAACAGTCTGCTTATTCCAATTATTTTCTCGTATTAAGGAGTGGTTCAGAGAAGAACCAGGTACTTAGCAGCAGACCAAGACGCAGTGTTGCACTTTTGTTAATGATTAGGCCACCAGTGGACAGGCCTTTTCCTGGCCCACCCTTTTTCAGATACTTGAGGCTTCATAGAACATTGTGTATATATCCAAAGTGTCAATATCGAGAATTGCATAGATAAATTTGTTCAGTATCTCTGAAAAACTGTATTAATAAGCAAAATAGAATTAACACGTTTGTGAAGTATTCCCTCCGTTCCAAATTATAAGTCATTCTGGCTTCATATGCTATGTCTAGTACATCATAAAAGCTATGTATCTAGAAATGCCAGAACAACTTACACCATATGCTTGCCGATGAGCACTCTGGTCACATCCTGTTGCTTGCGGACATCTCCATCGAAACCAATAACAGATGATCTTTGAAATTTTTTCTTGAGAGATGGCTATATAAATCCAGATCATACAACAATTAGTTGATAGCATCAAATTGACCCAACCTAAGCGGAGAGAACATCATTATAACTGAACATGTTACCTGCTTATGCCTTTTGGACCAAGTACGACGCTATAACTGCATATTGATTAGTTCTTCTCCTTCGTTCAGAGGAATGCACAACTACTTTCACTGCGTTATTTTCCTTATCTTAATAAATAAAGCAAAAAATGAGAAGCAAAGGATAGGTTAACTCTAATCTATTTTTCTGACACACTAAAATCTAGAGTTTGGTATGTTATTAGTCTGTTAGTGTGTGCTCTACTGCAAAATTGGAATAAAAATGCAATAAAAAATTAGAGCTTCAGCTGCATTCCATTAAGCAGCTCACCAAAATGAGCTTGTCGCCTTTAACTCTACTCTTTCTAAAGTCACACCCTTCTAAAATGACATAACAAAAAAAAAAACTGCTACTTGCTTCAAGTGGACAGTAACAATTTTCCTTAATATAGCCATTGTTTCCAAGAGTAATATAAGGCAGGAGACTCGGAGTGAAGAGAATGGAATAAAGTTAGGCTATAACTTAAACATATGCTACACAATATGTTTTCTGCACAGATCCTACCATTAACTGAAATAGGCAGCCAACTAACAATTTGCGTTCCTAACCATACCATCAGCCTAACCAGCATAGATCACCCCGAATGTGTGTATGCAAATAAACTGATTTAGCAAGTGGAGGTACCTGCTCGACAGAAAGCAGGACTGCAGCGACGGCAAGGTAGACTGCAAGCAGCACCTTGCATCATCCGTCATGCATCTCACTCTCCTGGCTTAGTTCCTTCTTCTCCTCTTTCAAAAATATGCCAAAGAAAATGGAAGTAGTTAGATATAGAAACTGATAAAAAAATGTGAGTTATCTCAATGATTAAATGCATTTTTTTGCTAGTGAACTTAGCTGTGGCATCAAAATTCAAAAGTTCTCCGGATACTATATACATCAAAATCATAGCAAAGCATGATGAAAAAGCAAACATTGATGAGCTGCACTTGACATGATATGCTGCTATACTGAAGGATAAATTCAAAGCTCTCTTTCACCTTTGTGTAAGAGTAGACAGTAAGCTCTACGTTATCACGACACCAATTTGGTTGTCACTTAGATCTCTGCCACACCAATCACATAGTGTATAGATAGATGAACAGGTGAGAGCTTCTAATTGCATGTCCTTGACAGGTGCAGTGTATAGCATATCACTTGGATATATTGTGAAGGATTGTCAGGCTCCAGATTGCATAACAATACAGCCAAACAATACCAAATCCAAAATCAGTCTTAGATGAACAAAGCTAAATGCTGACCTTGAAAGGTGTAATGTATAGCAGTTGCATATATTGCCTATGATTTTCAGGCTCCAGATTGCATTACTGACAATATGTCCAATAATCTCCTCATGCCTGCAGCTTGATTTTATCCAGCTCCTTCATTTAGTCAATTGTATTGCCCAGGTTTGATGCCCTGTTGAAGGGTCGAGATGGCGGACTAGAGGGGGGGTAAATAGTCCTTTCTAAAACTTAATTGCGTTGGCTAACCGAAACAAGTGCGAAATTAAATCTATCGGTCTAGTCAAGACTATACCCTTTTATCTATAACTCTAGCACCTTACAAAAGATCCTAATCAAGCAAATAAGGTGCCTTCCTATCAAGAGTCCACCTAAACAATTCTAGCTTGCAAGGTCACACAAACCTATGCAACTAGTACTTCAAGCACTGGAGAGCTCCTACACAATTCTAGTAAGCAAAAGCACAAAGTTCGTAGGCTCACTAGCAATGCTCAATAACAAGGCAACCAATGCTAAATTAGAGAGCGCAAATTACTTAGCTACACAAACTAAGTGAAGCGCCCCTGGGTAACCAGGAACTCAAATGTGATACAATACTAGTCCCAGGAGCCTAGTAACACATTTATTACATCAGATATGTCTCATTGCAGTAGTCTCGACAAGCGTTGACAATGAAGACATGCCATGATTAAAAGTAACCACAACACAATACAGGTCCAACAGACCCAAAAAGAGGTCTCGCTAATACATATCATCTGACGGATCCCAATGCCACAGGCTTAGTTGGATGCAAACACGACCTTATTCGTACGCCACGTCAGGATTGAAGTCCGGATCTTCCTCTGTTCAACAAAGCAAGGGTGAGTACAAAGTACTCAGCAAATTCAACCTTACCCTACGGAATGGGATATCAGTATATACTTATGGATAAATCAAGGACAAAGCTTGATTTATTTGTATAAAGCTATCTTTTTACACATGCAGGGTTTCATTTTATAAATACCTTTGCACAAGACATATTTTCCATAATAGTATTTCTGAAAAAGGGGTTGATCACAATTTTAGGTGTTGCTGAACCCTCTGTTCCCACGACATATGGCAGACAACCATTTATTTCTAAAATCACACTCACTCTCATGTTTTCACTCATCCCAACCCATCTAGTTGTTGAAACTAAACCATAACTCGTCCGATACCGCGGACACGTCTATCCGGAAAAATTTTACACTCTGCAGAGGTTGTACACTTTTTCCACAAGTAGGATACTGTAACTTAACACCGTCGTGCAAACACAGATTCATCAAAGTCATTACCCTCCATAGCTAAGTAATGGCGCTCACCACAGGAACACTAAGACCACATCTCATAATACAATAATTTCCAGAGCTCTTTATATTTTATACAATATCCATCAATTTTCACATACATCTCTTAGTGTCCCGTTGCACACCTGCCTCCAGGTGATTGTCATACCAACTAGAGGGATTTAGACTAAGCCTTTTCCATGCAAGGCGAGTGGTTGTACGAAAATAAGTTAGGCAAGATGAATCATCAACTCAGTCCTTAATCAAGACAAGACGGATATCTTCATGCTTAACCACAAAAGGTACAAGCCCCCAACACCACGGCATCCCACAAAAGGAACGCCGATCCGCCCCATCTCTAAGGTAATCACCATCTATAACTTGTTCATTAACCCTTTCATCATACCCATAATTTATTTTCACAACTCACACAGTTTTTCTTTTAAAATCATTGTATTGAGAAAACATAGTAATGAGTATCCATGATGAGTATCAAATCCTAAGCATACTAAATAATTATATTTTACCACAGCATATTATTTGTCCCTAAGTTTGAACAAGACAATTATCAGATAATATCAATTCAGAGATGGTTATTCAAACGGGTCTTAACTAAGCAGCGAAAATACTTCGTACGTATATCGTACATGCAATATTTAAAACGGCTTCTACGGGTTATATTTAAAAATAGGATCAACGTGCATCAAAGGGGAATAGGCTGGACTTGCCTCCGTCGGCGTCCTCGGCAAATTTCTGCTGGCAGTCCGGTTGCTCGGCGTCGAACTCGCGGTACTCGCCTCCGACGTCCTCGTTCTCTGGTTCGTTCACTCCGTCAGCTAACGAGCGCAACAGACAGACAAGCACAGATAAATAATCACATAAATTCAAATGAGCTCTAAAAATCATGAAATTTATATGAGAGATAGATCATGATTTAAGATGAATTTAAAAATAATAATATTTAGAATCGGAGTTGGTCAAATTTTAATCACGCGGAAAAGAATAATGCGCGATTAAGGAATTGGTGCTCACGTGGGCATTTGGCTTGGCTGGTAGTGCATGGTGTATACTATGCATGTGCTATTTGGATGGAGTTATAGCATAGGACCCACACATCATACACACATGCATGGAAAGGGAGAGAGAAAAGCTAGCAAGGTTCTTCTTCTTGCTTCTTGCATGGACGACACCATGGTTAAGCTCGTGGAGCTCGGGAGCGGCTCGGCACAGGCAAGGGCAAGGAGGGAAGTAAAGAAAAGACCACAGGAAAAGTGAGAAGAGCAAGGGGATGCTCATGGACTGCTCACCTCGTCGTGCGACGACGGTCGAGCCCGGCTCGTGCGTACGACCGTATACGGTATACGCGAGCCAAGTGAAGCGAGAGCAGATAAGTGAGTGGTGAGCTGAGTGTGCTGCTGTGGGAGAGCAACCAGGCGTGTCTATTTATAGGCCAGGAAGCAGGGATGTGCCACTGGCTTGCTTGCTTGCCTCCAATGGCATCACTGTGTTCGGATGCTTGGGCGGTGCGGCGCGTAGCGAGTAGATGCTTAGCATGCAAATGGACGGTGCCTAACCTTGCATGGTGGTCGGTGTCTAATTTTGCATGGTGGTCGGTGCCTAATTTGCATGCATGCATGAGCTATCTGTATGTGTGCATGTGTGGGTGCACTGCTGACACTTGTTTGCTTGTGCTTTGCATGCTGGTGGTATATGCATGTTGCATGTGTGTCTTGCTTGTTTACGTGGTAAATGGTAAAAGTGAATATTGCCTCGGTGGGTGCTTTGTCTTGCTTCATTTGTCACGCATATATGAATGTGTTGTGGCCATGCATGGAGAAGAAAGATAGAGGGAAAGGTGGGAGATGGGACCCGCTGTCGTGGCGGCGTGCGAGCTGCCGCAGTCGGCGAGGGGGGGTCCGAGCACGGGTGCGTGCTGTGGCGATGGTGGTGGGGTCGGCGCACGCGCCGCTGTTGGGGCATCGGACGAAGCGAGCGAGAGAGAGAGGGATGTGGAACAGGCGGGTAACGCCACGGTGCATGATAAATTGAAGAGAGGTAGTTGGGATGGATATAAGATGGATAAGATTTAGAAGGATATAGAGCTCAAATGACTTATAGTTTTTGAAATGCATTTGAAAATAATTTTTAACGCGAGTGATTTTTGAATGTGAATTTTTGGGATGTTACAAACCTACCCCACTTAAAATGAATCTCATTCTCGAGATTCGCCTGATTCCTAAACAGATGGGGAAACTCCTTTCTCAAGGCATCTTCTCTTTCCCAGGTTGCTTCTGCTTCAGTATGTCTACTCCACTGAACACGACAAATCCGAACGGTTGTCATTCTTGTTTGTTTGGTGACTGTGTCTAATATTTTTATTGGCACTTCTTGATACCTTAGATCATCTTGTAAATCAATAGTATCTGGTGATATTTGTTCCTCTAGCACCCTAAGACATTTCTTCAATTGGGAGACATGGAATACATTGTGTATATCTGACATTTCTTCAGGTAACCGAATACGATAAGCTACAGCTCCAATTCTTTGTAGCACTTGATATGGTCCAATATACCGGGGTGCTAGCTTGCCCCTAACTTGAAACCTTCGAGTCCCTCGAATTGGGGAAACTTTGAGGTACACAAAATCTCCAACTACAAAGCTTAGCTATCTTCTTCTTTTATCAGAATAGCTCTTCTGACGTGATTGTGCTTTTTTCAATTTTTCTCTGATCTCTGCCACACGGTCTTCTGCTTCTTTTATGAGGGAAGGCTTAAGCAAGGTCCGTTCTCCAACCTCGGACCACATCAATGGGGTCCTACATTTTCTTCCATACAGGGCTTCAAAAGGTGACATACCTAAGTTGGCTTGATAGCTATTATTGTATGAGAACTCTGCATAAGATAGACTCTTCTCCCAATCTTTACCATAGGTAAGCACACATGCTCTCAGCATATCTTTCATGATCTGATTTACTCTTTCGGTCTGACCATCTGTCTGGGGGTGATAGGCTGAGCTAAAATCTAGCTTGGTGCCCATGGCTTCATGCAGTCTCTTCCAAAACTTAGAGGTGAATTGAGTACCTCGGTCAAATACAATCTTACTTGGCACACCATATAGTTTTACTATATTATCCATATATAACTGTGCTAGCTTGTCTCCACTATACTTGGTGCGCATAGGTATAAAGTGAGCAACCTTGGTAAGACGGTCCACTATTACCCATATTGAATCATTCCCTTTCTGAGTTTTGGGTAATCCATTCACAAAATCCATGCCTATCTCATCCCACTTCCAAACTGGAATAGGCAATGGCTGCAGCAAACCTGCTAGTTTCTGATGCTCTGCTTTAACCCTTTGGCACACATCACATTGTGCAACAAATCATGCCACATCTGCTTTCATACCATTCCACCAATATCTTTCTTTTAGGTCCATATACATCTTGGTGGCACCAGGGTGGATAGAGTATGCTGAGTTATGAGCTTCATCAAGGATTAGTTCTTGAAACTTCCCTACCTTGGGTACACAAATCCTATCCTTATACCACAAGGTTCCTTTATCATCCACTTTGAAGTATGGGGCTTTCTTTTCTCCAGTTTGCTCATAAATCTTCATCAGATCTTTATCCCTATGTTGTGCCTTCTTAATTTCTTCCTCTAGAGTTGGTTGCACCTTCAGACTGCCATTTTGAGGTTGGCATACTATGTGCATGTTCAACTGTGCTATCTCTTCTTATAGATGAGTGTTTTTGGACACTAACTGTTGACCATATGACCTTCTGCTTAGGGCATCTGTAACCACATTGGCCTTTCCTAGGTGGTAATAAATCTCAAGGTTGTAGTCCTTAATTAACCCCAACCATCTTCTTTGCCTTAGGTTCAAGTCCGACTGAGTAAAGATATACTTCAAACTCTTATGATCCGTGTGTATTTCACACTTGTTTCCAATGAGATAGTGTCTCCAAATCTTGAGAGCATGCACTACAGCTGCTAACTCTAAATCATGGGTAGAGTAATTTTTCTCATGAGGTCTAAGCTGCCGGGATGCATAAACTACAACCTTTCCTCCTTGCATGAGAACACATCCTAAACCTTGTCTTGAGGCATCACAATATATGATGAAATCTTGGTGAATGTCTGGTAAAGTTAACACTAGTGTTGTTATCAATCTTTTCTTCAATTCTTGGAAACTCTTCTCACATGACTCTGTCCAAGTAAATTTCTTATCTTTTCTGAGAAGCTCTGTCATGGGTCTGGCTATCTTGGAAAATCCTTCTATGAACCTTCGGTAATATCCAGCTAATCCAAGAAAACTTCTGACTTCACTAACATTTGTGGGTTGTTGCCAATGAGAGACAGCTTCTACTTTCTCAGGGTCCACTGCAACTCCTTCCGCTGTCAGGATATGACCTAGAAATGCAACTTTCTCAAGCCAAAATTCACACTTACTGAATTTGGCATACAACTTGTGTCTTCTTAGCTTTTCTAGCACTACTCTCAAGTGTTGCCCATGTTCTTCAGCACTCTTAGAGTAGATAAGTATATCGTCAATGAAGACTACAACAAACTTATCTAGCTCCTCCATGAATACCTTATTCATGAGGTTCATGAAATAAGCAGGGGCGTTGGTTAATCCAAAGGACATCACTGTAAACTCATATTGCCCATATCTTGTTACAAAGGCTGTTTTAGGGATATCACTGTTCTTGATCTTGAGTTGGTGGTAACCTGATCTCAAATCAATCTTGGAGAAATACTTGGCTCCTTTAAGCTGATCAAAGAGGTCATCTATCCTTGGTAGGGGATATTTATTCTTGATGGTGACTTCATTTAGGGATCTATAATCCACACATATTCTCATGCTTCCATCTTTCTTCTTTACAAACAGGACTGGGGCTCCCCATGGTGAAGAACTAGGCCTGATATAACCTTTATGTTGCAATTCTCTCAATTGCTCCTTTAATTCAGCTAACTCTGCAGGGGCCATTCTGTAAGGTCTCTTGGCTATGGGAGCAGTCCCAGGGATAAGATCAATGATGAACTCTATATCCCTATCTGGTGGCATTCTAGGTAGTTCCTCAGGGAATACATCAGGCTATTGTTGCACTACTGGCACTTCTTCTATGGTCCTTGCATCTAAGTTAGAGACCATTGGGTTGACTTTAGATCCTCAGGTTTGGCATTTCACCTTAATCCCTTCTTGGTTAACTAATGATACTTCCTTAGTGGCACAACTAATAACTCCATTGTATTGTGTTAACCAATCCATTCCAAGGATAACATCTATTCCTTTAGACTTGAGCACTACTAAGTCTGCTAGGAAAACTACCCCACTTAAGATGATCCTTATATAATAACAACCTAGATGACATTTGATGTCAGACCCAGATGTAAGGTCCAAATAGGCTAGAGGGGGGTGAATAGCCTAATTAAAACTTCTACAAGAATTACTTAACCACAAGTTAGTACGAAAGGTGGCGAAGCAAAAGCACTAGCTCTAACTAATTAAGCAAGCCACCTACACAAGTCTAGTACAAGGCTATTCACTAAACACAACAACAACTACAAGCTAGAAACAAGAAGTAAAACGAGATAAGAGCTTCGAGTGATTATACCGCCGTGTAGAGATGAGAAGTACCAATCAATCACACAAGAGAAATCCTCGAGAAGAGAATGACACAAGAATTTATCCTGAGGTTCACTTGCTTCCCGGCAAGCTACTCCCCATTGTGGCGATACACCCACTTATCGGTTCGTGAGCTAATCGACTATCAAGAGTCGAGCCCTCGGCGGGCGCCGCACAACCGCACACAAGATGGGGATCCTCCAAGCCATGAACTCCACTAGAGTATCCAATTTGCGAACTCCCGCGGGGAAGGATCAAGAACCTCTTACAACACTTGGTGAGTGCTCCAACAATCTCCAATTGCGAGCTCAATCACCTCCGCTGCTCCAAGCCGTCTACCGTGTCGGGAAACACGGAAGAGTAACAAGAAATCCACAACAACTCGAAGATCAAGTGCCTCTAGAATGCAACTCTCAAGCAATGCACTTGAATCTCACTCAATCTCACTCAAGATGTGCAACTATGCAAAGAGATGAGTGGAGGGGTTGTTCTCTAGCTCAAAGGATGTCTCTAGGTCTCAAAATGTGCAAGAGTTGCCCTCAAACCCCGGCCAACATCTATTTATAACGAAGGGGTACGCAGCTAGCCGTTACGGACGACACAGTTCAAAACAGGATGACCGGACGCTCCGGTCAGGGTGACCGGACGCGTCCGGTCACTACAGGACAAGCGTGAATAGTGCGCATCAGAAGTTACCGTTGCTATGACCGGACGCGCCCTAGCGTATGACCGGACGCGCCCTATCTGGCGTCCGGTCAGAGTCTAGTAAGCTCCCATCACGACCGGACGCGTCCGATCGTACATGACCGGACGCGCCCCGCGTCCGATCATCACTCCTGCGCTCTCTGCCCCTCTGGACGCCTGACCGGACACGCCGGTCCCGTGAAGGACCGGACGCGCCGGTCGCGCGCTATGCTTCTGCGCACAAGTGAACTGACCGGATGCGCTGGTCAGGCTAGACCAGCGTCCGGTCACTCACCCTAGGCACGCTGACCGAATGAACTGACCGGACGCGCTGGTCAAACCATGACCGCGTCCGGTGCAGCGTCCGGTCACTACAGTGACCTCCGTTCGCCTCCGTTTCTTTTCCAACTTCCGGCGCAGTAGAAAATAGGTGTTTCACTTCTCCAAAAAGCACTGAATCACCGCCTTCGCAAAGGTGCTAACACCACCAAGAGAAACCCAAACCCCTCTCTACCGCTCAAACACCACCGCCTTCGCAAAGGTGCTAACACCACCAAGAGTACACCACCATGTGCATGTGTGTTAGCATTTCACAATTATTTCTCAAGGCGTTATGTTAGCTCTTTACTAGATCCTAATGCATATGCTCAAGACAATGATCTAGTGACACTTGATTCCCGAGCTAACTGTGATTGCCCCTCTTGATAGTCGGCTATGTATCCTAAACCCGGTCAATCACTTCTCTACTCATCTTAGACCGGCAAAAGGAAAACCCTATGGTTATACCTTTGTCTTGCGCTCTTAGATCCTTCTCTTCCACTTGATCATCATGTACACCATATTATGTGCATCTCCACCACTTGTGATCTTGTGGCCATCACTCCATGCCACATGCTCCTTCATCACGTGTGTTGCTCATGCCTAACTCAAAACACTTAACACATGGCATTAGCAACTTGGTGTCATTAATTACCAAAACCAAACTTGGGCTTTTAATCTCCCCCTTTTTGGTAATTGATGACAACCATCACAAAGATATGAAATAAAATCAATTTTTCAATTTCGATAGTATTAGCTCCCCCTACATATGTGCTTCCATGAGTTTGGTTCAATTATGCACATATGTATGGATTTGAATTTTGGGAGAGTTACTACTATCAAATTGATGCTAAGGTATATAGAATGGACCTTTGAAGCGTGATACCAATCGGAGTTGCCTTTATATACCATCCTTAGCATCGATGTAGCTAGACACCACTTGTAATACATCACTTGTAAAGATCACAAAAACTAAAATACCCCGTGAGATCAACATTATAAGCAAAAGATGTCTAGATACCACTTGTAAAGCTGCTCTCAACAAATCATCATTCAAGTTCTATTTCTAGCATACACCATACAAACATGAATATGAATTTAAGCTTTGCAATGCAACAATTCATCATGTTAATGCACATACAAATGCAACAAATAATTCATGAGCTTGCTCCCCCTACTTGTGTGCTCAATTTTAATTGATCCTTTTCTCCCCCTTTGTAACTTAACTTTTTATCTTTGTGACTTTTCTCTCCCTCTTATTATATCTTTTCCCTTTTTTCAACATCTTTGTGACTTTTTCTATCTTTGTGACTTTTCTCTCCCCCTTTGTCAACAATCACCAAAAAGGTGCTAATTTTAGTGAGAGATAAGTCAATCAATATGAGGAAGTCCAAATTATAGTTCAATATAGATCACTTGCCTAGAATATGTAATTCGGTTTGATCCAAGCACAAGCTTCTTCACACCTCATAAAGTATAAGGGTTATCTTGAGCATGTTGAATTACACATCATGAGCTTATTTTCTAGATTCAACACTAACACTAGGTTTGCAAGCCCACAAACATGTCATATGCTACCACTAGATCAATCAAACATAGAAGCAATAGTGGTACCATATATACGTCAAAATCATTTGATTTTCATGAATGAGCCTATTTGTCATGCAAATATGTCTATATGTTCTAACCATGTCCTTAGCAAAGTATGAATGATATGCCAAACAACTTTACCTTGCTATGTTGGAGGAGAGGCATGTCATATAAGGATGTGGGGGTGCACTTATTTCAAGTTGGAGAAGTCAAGTATGTTCAATTCATTCTTCAACTTGTAAAATCTCTTTTCATCAAGTGGCTTTGTAAAGATGTCGGCTAGTTGATCTTCGGTGCCAATCTCAATGCTAATATCACCCTTTTGTTGATGGTCTCTTATGAAGTGGCGCCTTATGTCAATGTGCTTGGTTCTTGAATGTTGAACCAGATTTTGTGTCATCTTGATAGCACTCTCATTATCACAAAACAAAGGCACATTCTTGAATTTAATTCCAAAGTCATTCAAGGTTGCTTTCATCCAAAGCAATTGTGCACAACAACTACCGGCACTAATGTATTCGGCCTCGGCGGTAGATAGTGCAACACTATTTTGTTTCTTTAATGACCATGAAACAAGAGACCTTCCAAGCAATTGATAAGTGCCACTTGTGCTCATTCTATCAATCTTGCATCCACCATAGTCGGAGTCCAAATTCCAATCAACTCAAAATTAGACCCCTTTGGAAACCATAATCCAACATCATGAGTGCCCTTAAGATATCTCAGTATCCTCTTGGTTGCTTTCAAGTGACTTTCTCTAGGTGAAACTTGATATCTTGCACACTTGCACACACTAAACATCACATCCGGCCTAGAAGCGGTGACATAGAGCAAACTTCCAATCATAGACCGGTATATCTTTTGATCTACCATGTTTCTACTATCATCAATACCCAATTGATCATTAGTGCCCATTGGTATACTCATTTGCTTAGCATCTTGCAATCCAAACTTCTTGATCATGTCCTTGATGTACTTGCCTTGACTTACAAAAGTGTCATTCTTTATTTGCTTGATTTGAAGTCCAAGGAAGTAACTAAGCTCTCCAATCATAGACATCTCAAACTCATTAGCCATCATATTTCCAAACTCTTTACAAAAGTCTTGGTTAGTTGATCTAAAGATAATGTCATCCACATAGATTTGCAACACAAACAAGTCATTTCCAAGCTTCTTGGTGAAGAGAGTGGTGTCAACTTTTCCCATATTGAACCCTTTAGAGAGAAGAAAGTCCCTCAATCTCTCATACCATGCTCTAGGTGCTTGCTTCAAACTATATAATGCCTTCTTTAGCTTGTAAACATGGTCGGGCTTATGGTCATTTTCAAAACTGGGAGGTTGCTCAACATAAACTTCTTCGTTGATGTAGCCATTGAGAAATACACTCTTGACATCCATTTGATAGAGCTTGATGTTGTGTGCACAAGCATATGCTAATAAAATTCTAATTGCCTCCAATCTTGCAACCGGTGCATATGTCTCTCCAAAGTTAAGACCTTCAACTTGAGTGTATCCTTGTGCTACTAATCTTGCTTTGTTCCTCACAACCATGCCATCTTGATCTTGCTTGTTTCTAAAGACCCACTTAGTACCAATCACATTGTAGTTTTTCGGCCTTTCAACAAGTTTCCAAACTTGATTTCTAGTGAAGTTGTTTAGCTCTTCATGTATGGCATTTACCCAATCGGAATCCTTCAATGCATCTTCTATCTTCTTTGGTTCTTCTAATGAGACAAATGAGTAATGCTCATAAAAGGATGCTAGTCTTGATCTAGTTTGAACACCACTTTGAATTCCACCAATAATTTGGTCCAACGGATGATCTCTTGCAATGCTAGTAGGTTGGAGTATTGGAAGTTGATTGCTTCCACTTGTTTGACCTTGAACTTGAGCTTCATCATGAGTACCACTCGAGCTAGCTTAATTTGTATCAATTTGCACACTTTAGTTGATCACATGAATATCATCATCATCAACTTTTCTTGGCCTAACATCACCAATGTCCATGTTCTTCATTGCATTTGACAATTGATCTCCTCTCACATCATCAAGGTTTTGAGCTTCATTTTGAGACCCTTGGGTTTCATCAAACTCAACATCATGAACTTCTTCCAAGGTACCATTTGTGAGATTCTAAACTCTATATGCTTTGCTTGTGGTAGAATAACCAAGTAAGAACCCTTCATCACATTTCTTTTCAAACTTGCTCAATCTAGTGCCTTTCTTAAGAATATAGCATTTGCAACCAAACACTCTAAAGTATGCAATGTTGGGCTTTCTTCCATTTAATAGCTCATATGGTGTATTTTCAAGCTTCCCATGGCAATAGAGACGGTTGCTACAAAAGCAAGCCATGTTGATGGCTTCACTCCAAAATGAATGACTAACATTGTATTCACTAAGCATTGATCTAGCCATATCAATCAAGGTTCTATTTTTCCTTTCAACTACACCATTTGATTGAGGAGTGTATGTTGGTGAGAATTGATGTCTAATACCAAAATCATCATACAAATCTTCAATTCTTGTGTTCTTGAACTCACTACCATTGTCACTTCTAATCTTCTTGATGGTAGTCTCAAACTCATTTTGCACCCTCTTGACAAAAGACTTGAATAGATCATAAACATCACTCTTGTCATAGAAAAAGAACACCCAAGTATATCTAGTGTAGTCATCAACAATCACAAAACTATACTTGTTGCCACCAATGCTAGTGTATGTTGTTGGCCCAAACAAGTCCATGTGCAATAGCTCAAATCCCTTTGATGTGCTCATTTCACTCTTACTAGGATGTGCATTTCTAACTTGTTTGCTGGCTTGACAAGCACTACAAGGTTTATCCTTCTCAAAGGTGACATCCTTCAAGCCTCTAACTAAGTCATGCTTCAAAAGTTTGTTCAATTGTTTCATTCCAACATGACCAAGCCTTCTATGCCACAACCATCCCATACTAGATTTGCTAAGCAAGCATGATGTCAATTGTGTCTCACTATCATTGAAGTCAACCAAGTATAAGCTACCATGTCTAAATTCTTTGAATATTAAGTTTGATCCATCAACACTTATGACTTCAACATCATCACTACCAAATATGCACTTGAAGCCAAGATCACAAAGTTGTGCCACCGATAAAAGATTGAAGTCTAAGCTCTCAACTAGCAACACATTAGATATGCTCATGTCATTTGAGATAGCAATTTTACCAAGCCCTTTGACCTTGCCTTTCTTGTTGTTGCCGAAAGTGATAGCATCAAAACCACCATTTTGACTTGTATCAATTGATTTGAACATACAAGAATCCCCGGTCATATGTTGAGTGCACCCACTATCAAGCACCCAATGCCTTCCTTTGACTTTGTAATTAACCTATAAGACAAGATCAATTCTTTTTAGGTACCCAAACTTGTTTGGGTCCTCCAAGGTTAGAGACTAAGCTCTTTGGTACCCAAATGGCTTTCTTCTTTGAGCCCATCCATGGTGCACCAATGAACTTAGCATGAACACCATTTATACCCTTGGTAAGCATATAGAAAGAATCAAACTTAATTGAGGATACATTTGCATTGGATTTCTTGTTCATGCAATGTTGCTCTATGTGACCTACTTGCTTGCAACTTTTGCAATAGCTACCATTGTTCTTCACAAAATGAGTCTTGTGAGGAGCAAAAGCGGCCTTGCCTTTCTTGGGGTTATAGCCCAATCCCTCTTTATAGAGAGAAGCTCTTTGGCTACCCAAGCACATAAGCAAGCGGTCCTCACCACCATAAGCCTTAGCTAATGTGTGATTGAGCTCTTTTACCTCCTTCTTGAGATTTTCATTTTCAACTATTAGTGTGGAGTCACAAGTAAAACCGCCACTACTAGATGAGGATGATGTAGATGAGCTATATGAAGGGTTAGTGGGAGCAACAATAATAGGCTTATGAAAAGTTTTATCAATTATATCACATGATATGTCTATGTTGCAAGTTTTAGCTTTCTCAACATTAGTTGGTATGTTTTCACATTTTTCAACTAGAGAGGAATGAGCTTCTTCAAGCTTAGTGTGAGACTTTTGAAGCTTCTTATGGTCTACCTTTAGACTCTCATAAGATGCCCTAAGCTCATCAAGTTCTTGCATAAGGTTTTTCTTTTCCTTAAGCAAGCCCTTGCACTCCTTTCTAGATTCTTTAAAATGTTGAGTATAATCTTCTAGCATAGTGATTAGTTCATCTTTAGTGAATTCTTCTTCATCACTATCACTATCACTAGCATTATCATGATCACTCTCATCATCGGATGATACCTTAGCGGCCTTAGCCATGAAGCATGATAGAGTGTCGAAGAGGGAGATCTTCTCTTGGATGGCAATGCTAGCATGTCCTTTCTTCTTGCTCTTGTTGTCATCCTCATCATCACTTGAGGAATCATCACTATCCCATGTAGCAACATGAGAATCATTCTTCTTCTTATAAGAGCTCTCCTTCTTCTCTAGCTTTTTCTTTTGCTTCTTCCTCTCCTTCTTGATAGCATCCACATCATCACTATCATAAGGACACTTTGCAATGAGATGATCTTTGCTATGGCATCTAAAACATCTCATGGTATGCTCATTCTTCTTGGATGAGTTCTTCCTCCTTCTTGCATGATAGCCTTTCTTCTTCATGAATTTGTCAAATTGCTTGACAAAGAGAGCTATCTTTTCATCAATGTCATCACTATCACAAGAGCTTGAGTCTTCATCACTTGATGATTCAATCTTGGATTTGCCCTTGGATGTGGTGGCTTTGAATGCCACACTCTTCTTCTTTTCATCATCTTTCTTCTCATTTTCCTTCTTCTTCTTCTTGACCAACTCATCCTTCTCATCATCTTCTCTATATGAATCATTGGTCATTACTTCTTGGAATATTTGTTGAGGAGTTGAATCCTTCAATGTAGTCCTCACTAGCACGGTGATCAATGTATCAAATCTCTTGGGTAGACTTCTCAAGAACTTCATAGAGAATTGATTGTCCTTTACCTCCTCACCAAGGGCTTTGAGCTCATTAACAATGACTTGCAACCTATGAAAAATCTCCGGTACACTCTCATCATCTTGCATCTTGAAGCTTGAAAATTTTTCTTGCAAGATATATGCTTTAGCGGTCTTTGTGCCTTCGGTGCCCTCAAATGTTTCTTTTAGCTTGGCCCAAGCATCATGAGCAATCTCTATGTTCTTCACTTGCTCAAATGTCTTGTCATCTAATGCCTCATGAAGAGCACTAATGGCAATGTCATTGCATTGGAGCTTCTTCTCTTCCACCGGTGTAGGTGCTTCCGGATTAGCAACCTCAAATTTTATTTCGGTGACCTTCCACACTTCTCTATTGATTGCCTTTAGGTGTGCGGTCATCTTAACCTTCCAATATGCATAATTTGTGCCATCAAAGTGAGGTGCCTTTTGGTGTTGTTGATGTGCAAGCTTAATTGAGTCATTTCTTTTTCACCGTAGGTTGTTAAGCCTCAAATAAACGGTGCCTCGGCTCCGATACCACTTGTAAGGTCCAAATAGGCTAGAGGGGGGGTGAATAGCCTAATTAAACTTTTACAAGAATTACTTAACCACAAGTTAGTACGGAAGGATCAAGAACCCCTTACAACACTTGGTGAGGGCTCCAACAATCTCCAATTGCGAGCTCAATCACCTCCGCTGCTCCAAGCCGTCTACCGTGTCGGGAAACACGGAAGAGTAACAAGAAATCCGCAATAACTCGAAGATCAAGTGCCTCTAGAATGCAACTCTCAAGCAATGCACTTGAATCTCACTCAATCTCACTTAAGATGTGCAACTATGCAAAGAGATGAGTGGAGGGGTTGTTCTCTAGCTCAAAGGATGTCTCTAGGTCTCAAAATGTGCAAGAGTTGCCCTCAAACCCCGGCCAACGTCTATTTATAACGAAGGGGTACGTAGCTAGCCGTTACGGACGACACAGTTCAAAACGGGATGACCGGACGCTCCGGTCAGGGTGACCGAACGCGTCCGGTCACTACAGGACAAGCGTGAATAGTGCACGTCAGAAGTTACCGTTGCTATGACCGGACGCGCCCTAGCGTATGACCGGACGCGCCCTACCTGGCGTCCGATCAGAGTCCAGTAAGCTCCCATCATGACCTGACGCGTCCGATCGTACATGACCGGACGCGCCCCGCGTCCGATCATCACTCCTGCGCTCTCTGCCCCTCTGGACGCCTGACCGGACACGCCGGTCCCGTGAAGGACCGGACGCGCCGGTCGCGCGCTATGCTTCTGCGCACAGGTGAACTGACCGGACGCGCTAGTCAGGACAGACCAGCGTCCGGTCACTCACCCTAGGCACGCTGACCGAATGAACTGACCGGACGCGCTGGTCAAACCGTGACCGCGTCCGGTGCAACGTCCGGTCACCACAGTGACCTCCGTTCGCCTCCGTTTCTTTTCTAACTTCCGGCGCAGTAGAAAATAGGCGTTTCACTTCTCCAAAAAGCGCCGAATCCCGCCTCGTAAGCTCGGCGGGAGGGAGAGAGAAGCCCAAACCCCTCTCTACCGCTCAAACACCACCGCCTTCACAAAGGTGCTAACACCACCAAGAGTACACCACCATGTGCATGTGTGTTAGCATTTCACAATCATTTCTCAAGGCGTTATGTTAGCTCTTTACTAGATCCTAATGCATATGCTCAAGACAATGATCTAGTGGCACTTGATTCCTGAGCTAACTGTGATTGCCCCTCTTGATAGTCGGCTATGTATCCTAAACCCGGTCAATCACTTCTCTACTCATCTTAGACTGGCAAAAGAAAAACCCTATGGTTATACCTTTGTCTTGCGCTCTTAGATCCTTCTCTTCCACTTGATCATCATGTACACCATATTTTGTGCATCTCCACCACTTGTGATCTTGTGGCCATCACTCCATGCCACATGTTCCTTCATCACGTGTGTTGCTTATGCCTAACTCAAAACACTTAACACATGGCATTAGCAACTTGGTGTCATTAATTACTAAAACCAAACTTGGGCTTTCACCAGGTGTTTGGGTTATTAGGGGTAACCTTAGTAGTACTGTGGGTATTTTATGCTTCTCAGCAAAACTTGATGATATGAATGAATGTGATGCTCCAGAATCAAACAATACTGTTGCAAGTACTGAGTTGACTAAGAACTCACCAAGTACCACTCCTGAAGCAGTCTGAGCATCCTGAGCATGAATGTGGTTGACACGAGCTCGGCCATAGGATTGCTGAGGTTGCTTCACCATATGGCTGTTGTTGGTGGTGTTGGTGTTGTTGCGAGGAAAACCACGGTTGGCTCCAGACACTGCAGGTCTTGGTCCATTAATAGTGTGGGACTGGGTGAACACTACCGGGTTGTTCTTATAAGGACAGTTGGCGATGTAGTGTCCAGTCTCATGGCAACGAAAGCATGCTTTGCCATTGTTGGTGACTTGACCGATGTTGTTTTGTTGGGTCTTTCCATAAGTCTGATTCTGATAAGTTGTCTTGGACTGATATGATGGCTGCATCTGGTTAGAGGCACTGGCAGGAGAGCGAAATTGCATTGGAGCTTGAGTTCGCTGGCTTGGTTGGCTAAATGTTTTCTGCCTCTGTGATCTAACTCCTTTAACTTTGCGCTCTAAGAACTTGCGCTTGTTCTCCTTTCTTTCTTCAGTTTTGGCCACATCAGTCAGAATGGTTTGGTTCATCAAGGTGTTGAAGTCTGGATAGATCTGTGGGGTCATAAGAGTCCTCAACTCACAGGTCAGTCCTTCTATGAACTTTGTCTACTTTTTGGCATCAGTGTTGACTAATTCTAGGCCATAGAGAGATAACTCAGTGAACTAAAAGATGTATTCACTCAGAGTTTTGCTTCCTTGCTTCAAGTTGCGAAATTCATCAGCCTTCAACTTCATGATTCCATCTGGATTGTGGTACCGACGGAATTCTTTCACAAATTCTTGCCATGTGATAGTGTTGGCATTGTCCACAGCTCCACTATCGGCTTCCCACCATGAAAGAGCGATTTCTATCAGCTGGTGAGTTGCTAAAAGAACTCTATCCCTTCTATTGCAGTGGATTGTGTCCAACTTCCTTTCAATGACCTTAAGCCAATCATCTGCTTCCATGGGGTTGTCAGATCCAACAAAGGCGGGTGGCTTAAGTCTCATGAACTCAGTCATTTTGTCCTGGACTCCAGCTCCACGGTTGTTCCTAGGGTGGTTCATGCCTTGGGCTAAAGTCTCCAAAAGGCGAGTTTGAGTTGCCATGACTTGTGCTAAGTCAATTGATAGAGGAGGGGGCAACTCATCTTCTCCATTATGGTTCCCAGTCTGACTCACTTCATCTTCACGGACACCATCAACATTTGCATTGGCTTGACTATCAACTAGATTTTGACTTTGCCTGCTAGCTGCACGGCCACTTGGTTGGGAGCGAGTAGCTGGCTTGGGAGGCATCTGTTGGTTGAGATGAGAAGGAAAGCATTAGATAAGTGTTAGATCTATTGAGTGATGTTTTATTTATTAAGGCAATATATTTTTTAAAAAAATGCAAATTTTTAAGACTTGCTATCCCGTAAGGGAACACACATAGAGCACTCAATTAGCACAACCAACAAGCACAAATATATATTTTGAATAGGAGGGTGGTTTACAACATAATAAAAATATGCGTGCTACAATATGATTCATCTCCTTTGGGGCAAACAAATGTAAAGTAAACTTCACTTCCCCAAGACAAAAGGAGGAACTGGGTACAACTAATCTTCAACTTTCTCGAACTGAATGGCTTCATTCCCTTAGTGTTTGAGAAGGATCATTCTTTCGTCATCTGTGGTTCTTCCTTCGGAATAAGAGACAGGTCGCCGTCATCTTTTGGTGGTGGCTGGCTGAGGATGGGGATTTCTTCTTCCTTAGGCTCCAACTCCGAAGCTTCATGAGAGGTTGTTGTGGGTGGGGGAGCTGATGGTCTTTCAATCGCCAGTCTCTTTCCTGTCTTTAGGGGCATGATTAGGATCCCTTCCAAGATTATGGGCTCTTGGTCTTCTAGAGCTAGCATTCTTCTCTTGGCCCTGGTGACAAGGTAGGCATCCTTCAACTCCTAGGCATGACGATCCTCAGCTTCCTTCATGGCTTCAGAAATGGTAGTTTCATGACTCTCGGCTGCAGCTGCTTGGGCCTAAGCTTCTGCAAGTTGCACATGGAGCTTTCTAACCAAGATCTCAGCTTCTTTCGCACGGTGGATGCACTTCTTCAACTCTGAGGCCTATTTATCATATTGCTCATCCAGAGCAAGTAAGTATGTGGTCATGAATACCACAGTTGGGTCATCCTCGAGGGAATAACGTCCCTGCAAGATGTCCATGCGGGTCCTCCAAACTAGCCGATCTCTTTCTCGGGGTGGAAAGAATCTCATGGGTGTACGAGCAAGGGGCTTCTCGTAGGTTTGGCACAGGTACCTCAAGGCTTTGCGGGCGGCAGCTTGATATGTATCTACAAATCGAAATCCGGTTGCAGTTATACTCCATGCTTCAGCTATGTCAGGGAAGTCTTCACTTTTCTCGACATACACGGTAACTTCACACCGTTCTGTTTCATGCTCTATGTATTCTCTGCCTTCATATTCCGGGTGACCCTTGATTTCAAGCCTTTGCATGGTAGCATACAAGAGCTTAGGAAAGCCTTCGACATTTAGACAATAGCTACTGGTCCAAACTCCTTCTGCCATCTGAGAGAAATAGATAAGAGTAATTTTTTTAATTGAGGGGGAGGATAAGAACTTTTTAGAAAATATTTTTATATGTAAAATACTGGTCCAAAAAGCCTAAGGTCGTGTCCTACATCCAACTATGGCTCTGATACCACTTGAAGCGCCCCTGGGTAACTAGGAACTCAAATGTGATACAATACTAGTCCCAGGAGGCTAGTAACACATTTATTACATCAGATAGGTCTCATTGCAGTAGTCTCGACAAGCATGGACAATGAAGACATGCCACGATTAAAAGTAACCACAACACAATACAGGTCCAACAGACCCAGAAAGAGGTATCGCTAATGCATATCATCTAACGGATCCCAATGCCATAGGCTTAGTTGGGTGCAGACACGACCTTATTCGTACGCCACGTCAGGATTGAAGTCCGGATCTTCCTCTGTTCAACAAAGTAAGGGTGAGTACAAAGTACTCAGCAAATCCAACCTTACCCTACGGAATGGGATATCAGTATATGCATATGGATAAATCAAGGATAAGGCTTGGTTTATTTGCATAAAGCTATCTTTTTACACATGTAGGGTTTCATTTTATAAATACCTTTGCATAAGACATATTTTCCATAATAGTATTTCTGAAAAAGGGGTTGATCACAATTTTAGGTGTTGCTAAACCCTCTGTTCCCGCAACATATGGCAGACAACCATTTATTTCCAAAATCATACTCACTCTCATGTTTTCACTCATCCCAACCCATCTAGTTGTTGAAACCAAACCATAACTCGTCCGATACCGCGGACATGTCTATCCGGACAAATTTTACACTTTGCAGAGGTTGTACACTTTCCCCACAAGTAGGATACTGTAACTTAACACCGTCGTGCAAACACAGATCCATCAAAGTCATTACCCTCCATAGCTAAGTAATGGCGCTCACCACAGGAACACTAAGACCACATCTCATAATATAATAATTTACAGAGCTCTTTATATTTTATACAATATCCATCAATTTCCACATACATCTCTTAGTGTCCCGTTGCACACCTGCCTCCAGGTGATTGTCATACCAACTAGAGGGATTTAGACTAAGCCTTTCCCATGCAAGGCAAGTGGTTGTACGAAAATGAGTTAGGCAAGATGAATCATCAACTCAGTCCTTAATCAAGACAAGGCGGATATCTTCATGCTTAACCACAAAAGGTACAAGCCCCCAACACCATAGCATCCCACAAAAGGAACGCCGATCCACCCCATCTCTAAGGTAATCACCATCTATAACTTGTTCATTAACCCTTTCATCATACCCATAATTCATTTTCATAACTCACACAGTTTTTCTTTTAAAATCATTGTATTTGAGGAAACATAGTAATGAGTATCCATGATGAGTATCAAATCCTAAGCATACTAAATAATTATATTTTACCACAGCATATTATTTGTCCCTAAGTTTGAACAAGACAATTATCAGGTAATATCAATTCAGGGATGGTTATTCAAACGGGTCTTAACTAAGCAGCGAAAATACTTCATATGTATATCGTACATGCAATATTTAAAACGACTTCTACGGGCTGTGTTTAAAAATAGGATCAATATGCATCAAAGGGGAATAGGCTGGACTTGCCTCCGTCGGCGTCCTCGGCAAATTTCTGCTGGCAGTCCGGTTCCTCGGCGTCGAACTCGCAGTACTCGCCTCCGACGTCCTCGTTCTCTGGTTCGTTCACTCCGTCAGCTAACGAGCGCAACAGACAAACAAGCACAGATAAATAATCACATAAATTCAAATGAGCTCTAAAAATCATGAAATTTATATGAGAGATAGATCATGATTTAAGATGAATTTAGAAAGAATAATATTTACAATCAGAGTTGGCATGTGGCTCTAAAAGATGGCCGAATTTTAATCACGCGGAAAAGAATAATGCGCGATTAAGGAATGGGTGCTCACGTAGATATTTGGCTTGGCTGGTAGTGCATGGTGTATACTATGCATGTGCTATTTATATGGAGTTGTAGCTTAGGACCCACACGTCATACACACATGTATGGGAAGGGAGAGAGAAAAGCTAGCAAGGTTCTTCTTCTTGCTTCTTGCATGGACGACACCGTGGTTGAGCTCGTGGAGCTCAGGAGCGGCTCGACACAGGCAAGGGCAAGGAGGAAAGTAAAGAGAAGACCACAGGAAGAGTGAGAAGAGCAAGGGGATGCTCATAGGCTGCTCACCTCGTCGTGCGACGACGGTCGAGCCCGGCTTGTGCGTACGACCGTATACGGTATACGCGAGGCAAGTGAAGCGAGAGTAGAAAAGTGAGTGGTGAGCTGAGTGTGTTGCTGTGGGAGAGCAACCAGGCGTGTCTATTTATAGGCCAGGAAGCAGGGATGTGCCACTGGCTTGGTTGCTTGCCTCCAATGGCATCGCTGTGATCGGATGCTTTGGCGGTGCAGCGCGTAGCGAGTAGATGCTTAGCATGCAAATGGATGGTGCCTAACCTTGCATGGTGGTCGGTGCCTAATTTTGCATGGTGGTCGGTGCCTAATTTGCATACATGCATGAGCTATCTGTATGTGTGCATGTGTGGGTGCACTGCTGACACTTGTTTGCCTGTGCTTTGCATGCTGGTGGTATATGCATGTTGCCTGTGTGTCTTGCTTGTTTGCGTGGTAAATGGTAAAAGTGAATATTGCCTCGGTGGGTGCTTTGTCTTGCTTCATTTGTCACGCATATACGAATGTGTTGTGGCCATGCATGGAGAAGAAAGATAGAGGGAAAGGTGGGAGGTAGGACCCACTGTCGTGGCGGCGTGCGAGCTACCACAGTCGGCGAGGGGGGGGGGGGTTCGAGCACGGGTGCGTGCTGCGGCGATGGTGGTGGGGTCGGCGCACGCGCCGCTGTCGGGGCATCGGACGAAGCGAGCGAGCGAGAGAGAGAGGGATGGGGAACGGGCAGGTAACGCCACGGTGCATGATAAATTGAAGAGAGGTAGTTGGGATGGATATAAGATGGATAAGATTTAGAAGGATATAGAGCTCAAATGACTTATAGTTTTTGAAATGCATTTGAAAATAATTTTTAACGCGAGTGATTTTTGAATGTGAATTTTTGGGATGTTACACTAAGCAATGTGACTAACATGGTTACACAAACCAAATTAGCCACGCAAAGGGGATACTTCTAGCTACACAAGCAAGAAGATATCTAGCTAGCTACACAAGCAAACTAGTCACAAGAGCAACTACACAAGCACAAGTATATATGAAAGTAAATACAGACTTGTGTTGCACGAAGGCAAACCATCGAGAAGAGTAGACAATGTTGACACGGTGATTTTCTCCTGAGGTTCACTTGGTTGCCACCAAGCTACGTTCCTGTTATGTCGACCAACACTTCGTGGCTAGCCGGCTAATCGATATCCACAACCGAGCTCTCCCAAAGAGCGTCGCAAGAACCCATCATCAAGTGTGGTAGCTCAATGACACGCTCTACTAGAGTTGCTCTTCGCTATCCCCGTGGGGCGAGCACAATCCCCCTCACAAAGCTTCTCCGGAGCCTCGCACAATCTTCTTGCGAGCTTCGACGAAGCCACAAGCCACCAAGCCATCTATGAGGTGGCAACCTCCAAGAGTAACAAGCACCACCGGCTTGCAACACGAACACCTAGTGCCACATGATGCAATCTCACGATGCAATCACACTAGAATCGCTCTCTCACTCGATCTGATGAACACTATCAGCATGAGTGAGTTAGAGGGCTCCCAAGCACCACAACATAAGCCACTAAGGCTAAAGTGTGCTCAGCACTAAGCCATGGCTGGCCACACCTTCTATTTATAGCCCCACAAACGAATATAGTCGTTGCCCCTTCACTGGGCGTTTTTCGAGGGCAACAGACACAGCATTCAGCGTCCGTCGCTCGGATGTATGCCATGTGTCCCGCGCAGTCAAATTTCCAACAGTCGATTCCATCCAACAGACGCGTCCATCGCTATGGAGGCCGCGTGTCCGTCGCTCGACGGACGCAGTCCAGTAAGCTCCCAAACCGCGCGGAGCCGCATCAGACACGTTCATCGCTTGAGCACTGTAACACCTTGGGTGTTATGGTTGCTAATTAACCTGTTATGTCATCATATTGCATCACAAAGCATCCATGTTTAGGTCAACCATGTTATGCACTAACTAAAATGAGTTTACCTTTCTAGGTTGGATGTGCTTCTCAGAGGTGTGACTCGAACCGAAAACCCTAATTTCGAATGTCACCGCAAATACTTAGTCCATTCCCTGCGTAATTTAAGGTGTGTGACTATGTTACACACTAGTGTCAAGTGTAGGGTATGAACTCAACTACAACACGTAAAATGAAGCTTCTTGAATTGGAATCAAAAACTTGCCGTGAGTTTTCCGATTCGAAATTGAATTCAAATTTGGGACATTATTAAAAGATTTTCAAAAGCTAAATTGATCAACCAAGAGTGGCATTTGGTCAACTATGTGATAATTGACTCAATGATGCACTTGGGTGATGGTTTAATCATTAAATAATCATCAATTAAGGTAGCAACAAATTTCAATTGGAATTCCTCCGAAAACCCTAAAATCCAAAACCCTAATTTTACCCTTTTTAAATAATTAAAAATCTAAACAAAATTTGGGAAAAAGTTTAAAACCAAGTTTGTAGAACTTTTCAAGGGCTATAACTTTCGTGTTTTGAGTTTTTAAAGTTTTAGTGTAAAATGTGGAGCAATTTTGAAAAGAAGCAAATTTCAAATTTGACCCCTTTTTATCCCCAAACTCAAATTTCAAAATAGAGGCATAATTTGAAAATGGTTTGAATAGCAAAGTTGTAGGTCTTGGCTAGATGTACAACTTTGGTGTTTGAAGTTTTTGAAGTTTCAATATAAAATCCAAAGTAATTTCTAAATTACCAAATTTCCGAAAAGTGTCCCCTTTTGAATTTAAACTCAAATTTCAAAATCTAGTTCGAATTTGGAAAAATATTCAATACAAAACTTGTAGAGTTTGAAATTATGAAGATTTCATATCTTGGGAATTTTTCAAGTTGTTACATGAATTTGGGAGTAATTTGAGAAAACAGTTTAAATTGGAGCAGTTTAGGGGGAGCTACAGTGCACGACGAATCAACGTCCGGCAGCGCGCGGCATGGGCGCCGGTGAGCCGCCGATGTCGTGCTGGCCGTTTCCACGACCTTCCAGCGTGCCACCGCGATCAACTGGACCTCGCGCTCTCCAATCTCCTCTCTATCTTCTCAGCTCTATATAAAGCCCACCACAGCTACTGTCGCCGTCTTGTTTCGCCATTACCGCCGCCACCGTCCTCACCTCGCCAGCAAAATTCATCCTCTCTACTCCACCGCAGCCCTCTCCATCTTGCCATTAGCTCCACCATCATCTCGCGAACTGTTTGCGTCTCCTAGCACAGACGCTACCGCTCGGGATCGCCGGGGAGCCGTCGTCTTCAACCTCAGGTCACCGTCGTCCGGGGTGAGCTCCGCCACCGTGGTCAGCTCGGTGCAATCCGAGTTAACGTTTTTGATCTCATGTTTCTGCATCCTATTTACCTGTGCTTGCTCATGCGCTTGCTGTCTTGTCCAGCGCACGGGGAGACACGCCGAAACATCCAAGTCTTCATCAGAGCAACAGTCACCATACCTAAGCCGTCGTGCCGCCTCTCGTGGTCAGCCATATTTGTCACTCTTCCGCATCCACCAACTGCACATCTAAGCTTGTGGTGAGCCACTGGTGCTTCCCACACCTTCAATTTGGTCGTTTATGCTTTACATCGTCGGGACGCCGGGCACAGCGGCCACCATGCCGCCATGGTCGGATACGACTTCGTCAATGGCGTCTGCGAGGAGGTAGTGAATTCGTGGGAGTACGGTAGGTGATGTAGATTATGATATGCATGGTAGATTAATCAGAGCCTCATTGTCGGGGCCGTGGCCATCGGCCGGCCGTCGTGGCGCCATGGCCGGCCGCGGGAGAGAACAGAGGGGAACAGGGAAGAAGAAGGCGAGCGCGTGCGAGCGTGGCTGGGCTGGGCCACGATGCTGGGCCGCGAGAGCACGCAACGCGCTCGAGTGTGAGCGGGCCATTCGGCTAGGCCGAACCGGAGGAAGGAAGGGAAGGCAGCCCGAGTTGAATTTTGTTTTTGTTTTTCAAAAATATGAATAGTAATAGTATTTGTTTATTTTATTAAAAATTCTGTGGAGCTCCAAAAATAATGAAAATTTTTGTGTAAGCTTTTCAAGATATAAACTACTTAGGAAAAATATTAAATGCTAAATTTGATTAATTTTTACAAGTTATTTAATTAGTTCAATTAAATATTAAATGCAAATTCCAGGAATTTTAGTAATTAAAATATTAATCCAAAAATCATGAAATTTATTTTGACATTGTTTTAGGACATGATTAATCCATAGAAAAAGTTTAAGCTCATTTAGATGAAGTTTGATCTAATATTAATTATGCCCTAATTAAGTTAATGTTTAAATAAATGTTAATTTGGTAACTTTAAATGTTGTGTGCCCTTTTGTTTGAGTGATGACATTGGGTCACTAATTCTTGGTGATCTTTGGCACCTTAATTTCATGATTGAGCTCGTTAGTAACATGTTTGATAAGAAACGCTAGTATCGCTTAAGTTATCGCTATTAGTTAGTAGGTTTTACTGTTTTGCGACTGTATCGCGAAGGAAAGTTGTACTCAAGTCGTAAACCATGGCATATCATCATCAAGCATCATGTTTATCACCGCATCATATTGAGACATATTATATGCTCGTGTAGTTTCTGCTTTCGAAGAAGTTGAAGTTGGCGAGCAAGTCTCCGGAGAAGAGTTGTCGTCGGTGGGTTCCGGACCGGAAGTCGGAGTCTTTGAGCCCGAGTAAGTCGTCGTGTCAGAGCAAGGCAAGTCCCGGTGTATTTAAACCCTACCTTGAGATTTACAAATCTTTATTATTTATACTATGATTTATTGCATTAAGTAATTAGGAGTTGAGTGATAACCCAATTGTTGCATTATCATTCTTGATTATTGCGATATCACCCATGATACCTGCTTTACTAAAAATGTATAGTATGCTTCGCCATGCTTATGAGTTAAGCTTTTAAATGAAATGTTTACATGGCCATGATGGCATACTTAATGAATATTGAAATATGAGAATGAACTTGAAAGATCGGGCGGGTGGTTTGGCCACTGCTAACATGCATTGGGAAATGAGTCTCAATGTAGTGTTTCTGCCTTGTCGACTAAGGACCGTTCGTTGTAATCCCGCTTGTGTTTCGAGACTTTGCAACTAGCCTTATGCCTTGGGTAAGCCCAAAATGTTGGTGATTCCATTTCGAGAACGTCTAACCTCACACTGGGAGTGGAGAGATGGCGGGAGTAGCATGTACCCTCGGGGCTAGAATCGGGCCGGGTTCGAGGAGTATTGTACTCTCGGGTGGCGATGGACACGTTCTGGTTTTGGGAGATCTAAATGAGGGTTGGCATATGCAAGATTTGGTTTTACATATGTCATGAGGTTAGAGATCTCCAGCTGGGTATAATCAGTTCGAATCGTTGTTGCTCCTCGGTTATGGAGACTCAATCGCCTGGCTTACATCGTAGTTAAGAACTAGAATTGAAAGAAAGAATGAGAAAGGTCTTGATGAGAATTACTTTGATCTAGATTAGGATCACTTAGAATTGGTTAATGAATCATCAATGGTAAAAGTAAAATATTGAAGGTAAGGACTTACTTTAGTAAGCTTTTCTGCAAAAGAAATTTTGATTCTTGAATACCCGTACCTTGATTCCCTAAAGCTAGCATGCCCTTGAAGTCTTTTTCTTAGTCGGGTAAGTCTTGTTGAGTACTCTTGTACTCAGGGTTTGTTAAATCCCTTGTTGCAGGTGTGGTTCATGAACAAGTATGCTTTGAGCCTTGTTGCATGACCGTTGTGGCTGAAGAAAGTGACGACAAATAGACTATGTGGCCTCCAGGCAAGACACTTCGTTTATGTGTTTGTAATAAAGTTACTACTGATACTTCCCTACTACCGGTTTGTAATAATGCTACATAAGGTTTGAAGTTTGGAAACTATGGTTTGTAAACTTAAGTTATTGTAAGACTTCCGCTACTTTACTCTATTGGTATTTTGAATAAACTGTTATAATATTGCAATACTCCTGTGATTGGATCCTGTTTGGAGGAAAGCATGCCTTTTAAGTTATGAGGAACATAAGTACGGCTGTCAGAGGTCATTATGATGATGACAGGTACATGTGGGCCATCATAATTAGGAGGTTCTATGTCAAACACCACCGCGTCCATCGCCTCCTTCAGCAGCGCGCGAACGAGGGTAAGTCACTAGACGCTAACATCAGCGTCTGTCGCTCCCGAGACCAGCGTCCGTCACACAGAGAACACCGCGTGTCACCTAGGGCAAAGCACCAGACACGGCACTGACGTCTGGCACCACTACACCCAGCGTCTGTCGCTCGGAAAACAGCGACGATCACCTCCGTGACTTTGCCTTCGGTTCCATCCTTCGGCGTAATGGAAAATAAGTGTTTCATCTCCACAAAAACGCCTGAATCCCGCCGTGCTCGGCGGGACGGAGAGAGGGTCCTAAACCCATCTCTATCGTTCAAACTCCATCGCCTTCGCAAATGTGCCAACACCAACAAGTGTTCATCACCTTGTGCACGTGTGTTAGCATTTTCACAATTATTTTCGTCAAAGGAGTTAGACACTCAACTTGCCTCGTCACTCGATCCTAACACGTATGCAAAGTTAGATCGCTCAAGTGGCACTAGATGACCGATATGCAAATAAGTTTATCCCTCTTAATAGTATGGCCATCTATCATAAACCTGGTCATGCACTTCTCTACACAACCTTTGACAGGTGAAATGAAATACCCTAGGATTATACCTTTGTCTTGCGCATTCCATTCCAACTTCCGCGACATTGATGCAACACATGCACCAACCAATCACCAAATGATATGACCCACTTTATATCATCATGTGACCGTATTGGTTCATCGATCTTGACCTCACTTTCTCTTCACGATTGCCTCAGTCCATCGGCGTCAAGTCTTGCCCAAGCTTCACCGTCACACGCGGTCCCTCGCTTCAAAGCCTCCGACTTGCCCTTCACACTTGCAACCGGTCCGTCGAGCCAAGTTATGTCTTGATCTTCTCCACCTTGATCACATGACTCATGTCATGTTTCATATGTAATGAGCTCCTCCATCATCACATGTGCAAGCTTTGCAATATCTCCAAGCCATTTCCACTTTCATGGCATATGTTGCTCACACACATGTACCTATGGACTAATCACCTGTGTATCTCACATAAACATAATTAGTCCACCTAAGATTGTCGCTTAATTACCAAAACCAAATAAGGACCTTTCACCTGTCTATCATGGTTCACTTTTCTGAAAAAAACATCCGTACAGAGGAGCATCTAGGTTTAGCACTGAACTGATTGTGCTACCCACAACACCAATATGCAGAAATCACACACACATGCTATAGCACTAAATTTGAAAAGGAGAACACTCCCCAGGACACATCACCACATAATCGAAGAAATCCAACCCAACCGCAATACATAATCCTTAGCACTGCACTGTACCCAGATTGCAATGATGACTCACGAGTAAACGGCCGCAGGAAACTGAAGCGAACAAGCCAAACAAATAGAGAGGACAGGCTGGTGCTAGGACTCATGAGGAACTAGTAGATGCTGAGGCTGGCGTCAACGGCGATGACCTGACGCCTGTCGGGGGAGGCCGGGAGTGGAGGTGGCGGCAGCATCGTGGCGGCGACCTGGTAGCCTGTCAGATCGGCGGCATGACACGATTTTAGGGTTCAACAGAGGGCACCAGCGCCACTGGCCGACAGAGGGCCGGGAGTGGGCGTGTCGTGGCGGTCTCTACGCCAGAACCGGAGGACACCGGGAGCGGGGGTGGAGGCGGTCTCCGCACCACGCCGGAGCCAGAGGACGCCTGCCGAGGGAGCGGAGGTTGGAGGGAGCTCGAGGTTGAGGAGCAGGTGTCAGAGGGAGCTCGGGGTTCGAGGCTCGGCAACGGTTGGAGGCCGGCGGTGTGGGCATGGGCGTGGGCGTGGGTCGTGCGCGGCGACAGTTCCTCGTGCGTGGGACGGGGGTGTTTACCGGGGTAGTAATTGCACGCTAGGTGAACGCCAAGGAGCGCGTGGTTTTCGCACGCCAGTGGACAATTGACATCAGTAATTTTTAGTTGTAGATTTCTAAACCTCATCTAGCTAGTTATTTACAAATTGCCATTGAGAACGCCCTTATCGACTACTCAACAGCTCAGGGATGACACGCTATGATTTTTGCAAGGGGCTTGTATACCTGCTCTCATGCAATTAAGTTTTGGGGACCAAGCTAGTAACAAGTGTCATGTGTCTACGTGCGTTTGGTTCAGCTCCACGTTTGTCTAACTAGATCCAAAATTGCTTAAACTAGAAGTGAAATGTAGCAATATAAGAGAGGAGGCCAATGCATCCTTTGGATCACGAGTACCGACGAAGTCATCTTTCGTTATTACTGATGAGATCAGACCAATGACTTATTTTTCTCATGATAATGTCTTCTCATGGCTTTCCCAACGCTCCAGGTTGGACTAGCTCTAGCTGGGGCATTAGCTCCATCTTCCATGTATGCATCTCACCTCAATATCATACAATTTAATGGCTCTTCAGACTATGAGAGTGGCTTTCTGAGGTAACAAGTGCTTCATCTGATAAAAGAATAAAGCCTCTAACGAAATACGTGAGATTCCATTAGATGTTTACGCTTTATCCGAGAGAAGATAGGAAAAGGTCTAGCAAAAAGCCATGTACGCTTTTTCAGACCTTAGTTGTGTTGCTCGCGATGAGAGCTTGCTAGCTTTGCTAGCTTCTTAGTTTACGTGTGCCTAGCTTTTAGGTTAGGCATATGCTTTTCTCAGTCCATGTTGTTGTTGCCCCTCATGGCTCTTGCTATTCTGGTGACATGGCGTCAGGTAGGTCGCAATAATATAAATGTGCTTGGTCCCTTTGACTTTTCCCTTGTTTTCTTCCGCGGTTTCTTTAGTTTCTTCTTGATTTGATTGAAGTTTAGGGAATTGGATGGACTGGTGGCTTTGGATAATATCCTTAATAAATATGATCCGCCAATACATGAAAAAGAATGAATTCTATCTGTACAGTTGGGATTTAAGCTCTATGAAGCTAACTTGGACCTGTTTGGTTGCCTAAACAGCACTAAAGACAGACCAGGTGCAAACGGGAGATGGGGTTGCTCCTAGGCCTCCTCCTTTGCGGCCTGCACGTGCGCCACAACCTCGTCATCTCTGCCTACCTCTTTCGCATGCTTGCCTTCATCGCTGTCGAGTTCTTCAACCTCCACGCGGTGAACCCCAGGACCGTGATTGAGTTAAAACTCACCTTCAAAAGAACATGGTGACTGTATCCGAGCTAACCAGCCAACCAAAAAGATCTATACAAGCTAGGCTTATCTAGGATAAGCAAACCAGACAACAACCTCTTTCATTGCAGGAGCCAAGTTTTAGCTGCACGGCTTAGCTAGCTAGGGCAGGCTAGGTCTAAGATGAGAACCAACATACCCTATGCACAAAGCCCAAATATGGGTGGGTGGATGTTGCACTCTAAGGATGAGGTTAATGTGCGACTAGCAGCACAACAGCGTGTGGGGGCGGGGGCAGGGATCCCCTAACTTGACAATTCAGATTCATAGCTAAAAGCCTCTTTGGCATGACTTCACCTTCTTGGCTCATGCCATGGTACCGTGTCAAATGTCCATCTTACAAAACTGCCACTGGAGTTATTTTTGCCAAATATTTTTAAAATGATTTTACCTCTACTAGAGCAATTGCTTCGTAAGAGGACCCAAGCTATTTTAGGAGTCAAAGCCTTGACAAACTGCCCTAAAGTGTCCATTATTTAGGGCAGAAGAAGTATTTATTTTAGTTTTTAATTATTTTCTTTTTTCGATAAGTGGGAGCTAAAGCTAAACAACTTTCATTTAGGGTGTGTTTGGTTTGAAGATAAGGGTGGATAGGATATTGTCATCCATAGATTTCGGGACATGGATATCCATGTTGTCTGTTTGGTTGGATGGATGGGACGAACCGTTTTTCTATTTGGTTGGATAGATGAGATTGTATGGAATGAGAATACTTGACTAATTATATCTATTATTTAAAAATAATAACAACTAATTATACCATAATAAATATGCACCGACACTAATCTTATCATTATAATCACTAATTAAAAAATATGTTAATTAGCACTATACTACTCTAATTGTTACACAAAACATGTGCTAATTAACATGTGAAATCCTCATCCACCAGATATTTGAGGGTCAGGCCATCATCTACCCCAAAATATTTCCTGTAACGAAAATCAAATTCCGCTTGTCCCAAACACCCCGTGTCTATAGATATCCGTGTCCCATTTACGATATCCTGGAACCAACACACCCTTCTTAGGCTATCCGCACCGGGTCCGGTAAAAGCTTCCGCTAAAGGCTTTTACCGGACCGGAGGGCCGCAGCGGGATCCTGTAAAGGATCCACTAAAGTAGCGGACGGGGTTCGATCCGTCAAATCTGGCGGAGGCAGCGAGCGTCCGCTACACGCCTGAGTGGCGCGGGGTCCGCTGCTCGCGTAGGGGAGAGGGAGAGGGAGAGCACGGAGCGTGCGCCCGCCATGGACGCTCGGCTGGAGCTCCGCCCCAGCTGCTGTTCCTCCGGCCTCCTCCTCAAGCGCGCCGGCCTCACGGGTGAGCTCTGCCATCGAGCCGCGCGGGAGTAGTGCCGCCACGGAGCCGCGCGGGCGCTCCGCCGCCAGGCCCGCCGGGGAGGTGCCGGCCACCGAGGAGGGCGTGGGTGGAGCTCGCCACCACCGACGAGTCCGGTCGACCGCCGTCCGCGCCCGATCCGCTCGAGGGAAGAGCGGATCCGCCGCTCGCCTGCCCGCCGCCAAGACGGAGCAGGGAGGGGACGCGCCCGCCGCCGGGGAGGTGGACGACCACCGAGGAGGGCGCGGTGTAGGGAGGGGGGCGGCGCGGTCGGCCGCCGGTGGAGGGAGCCGAGAGGGGAGAGGGAGAAGGAGAAGGGGGCACCGCCGCACTGGCCTCCGGCTCCGATGCGCCCGAGAGAGAGAGAATGGGGAGGGAGGGGCGAGGGCGGTGCGGTCAAATGGATAAGGGAGGAGAGGGGAAAAAGAAAAGGAAAGAGAAAAAGGGAAAAAAAAGAAAAAAGAAAAAAATCTGACAAGTGGGCCCCACAGTGATAGAGGATGATATAGAGTATGGATGGGTGTAGGAGAAATTGATATAGAGGATGGAATCTCGATGACCAGGACAGAATATTCCTTTTAGAGGATGAATTTAGAGGATGAAGAGTGCAGTCAGCCTTAACCCTCTGTCTGCTGTATCTGGTATCCCTTCCTGTCTCTGCAGCAGAGCAGTTCCTTTCTTGCTCTACTCCCCAGTCCCCAGTCCCCGCTCGGACCTCGGCGTCCCACCGAAGACGACCTCACGCGGGGGCGGGGCTTGGTATATTCCTTATCCTCCCTGCTCGGTTTAGCACGGCCGCTTCTAGCACGCATCCTCCTCTCCTCCCGTCTGAAGAGATCGCAGGGGGCAGCGTCGAAGCTGGAGGAAGCGGACGGGTTCGCCATGGGGTCCGAGGGATCCTCGGGTCCGGTTGTAGGTGAGTAGCAGTCTCTGTCCGTCATTTCTCCTGAGGTGCCTAGTTGCATATGGTGTGTTTGTGTGTTCGTCGGTCTGCGAATTCGAGTGGAGAGTCGAGATCTCTGTGGCCAACAAGGCATGGCTGTTTGGATTCCCGATCGTATATGGCCGCCCGTCGAGCAGGGGAGGAGGGAGCTTGATGGGAGTGGGTTCAGGGTCACCTGGGGCTGCTTGGGGAACCCGATCCGGCATTGCCTCTGATTGGAATTGACGCCACATCAAGATTGCTGTGCGCAACTTAGATGCAGAATTACCGTTTGTATCGCCATGTAGTCAACAACCTCTTGGGCTAAAGATAGGTCTATCCGTAACTAGGATTGCCTTCGGATGGGATTGTAGACTTGTAGTGCCGAGGTGGAATCTCGGGGTAAATTTAGCATCTCCCTGTAGCTGTTGGTGAGGCCCAATTGATCTTTCCTTCAAATATAAATGACAGGTATGTAGGTTTTGGTCGAGACTTGGAAGCTACTTGGAAGCTTGTTCCTTAATGGATATAAGCAAAGAAGAGTTAAGTTACTCAATTATTGGTGAAATTCTAGGTGGATCGATTGGTTAGGGATTTGGCTGGACCACCTGAATCTGTTGCGCGGTCACACTCATCTCTTGTTGGGAATCATTGCTCTTGAAATAGTTTCATAATCTGAGTTATTTCTGTAAAAGTTTCTGGACGGTCGAGTCATATGTTGATTTGGGTTCTAGTAATTAGTGTGGTAGTGAACTAGCATGTATATACACTGCCTGTTATCCTTATCCAGCAGGAATGCCCATTAATCCACAAGTGTAGTCTGGTAACTGGAATCAAATTTCCATGTATATAGTAATCTAGTGATTGTAGATCCTTATGTGTAGCTACAGTAACGGTATTCAGAATTGAGTCAAGGTTAGCTATTTCTGACCACCATGCCTCAAATTACCAAAAAGATAATTCTCCAAATTGTAAAGAAACGAAGCTGAAATTACTCCTAATAGTTTTTTTAACATTTAAATAGGACCCAGCTTGCTTTTCTTGGCAGTGACGCTGATTCTAATATTAGTCTTTACCTACTGGTTAGTCCTACGCCTACCCATGGCCATCTTATCATTTCATTTTAGATTTTGTTAGCCATTCCTTGATGTAAATAGCACGAGTCCACAACTCAACTTGATCAACCAAATTTCCTGAAACTAGCATGCGCTGAATGTGTAGCCTTACTTACGTAAAAGAGCCTCCATGAGATCTTGCTGAAAGATTTGCATCTGCTTGCCTAAAGTAGATAAATAGACATTCACTAGCTCTGAGCTAAAGAGCAGCTTTTCATGAGGACAAGAATAGTGAGATAACATGAATATACTTTGGTGTAGAGTTGTTGATTTGGTATATTCAATAGCAGTGGTAATTGTAATTCAAAATTGTTGTGACATGCATACATGCTCGCTTGGGAGCGGTGGGGTGTTCAATAGCTATACATGCTAGTCAATGGTCTTTTTTAATCCCAGTATCACAATTTTATAACTATACTGATTAACTGATCATCATCAAGTAGATTCCAGTCGAACTTATTTTTATACTCCCTCTGTCCCAAAAATAAGTGCACATCTCAGATTTCGAGCTTGGGAGCGGTGGGGTGTTCAATGGCCAAGCATCTATAGTCTTCTTTTAAACCCAATATCACAATCCATAACTATACTGACTCATCAAGCAGATTTCAATCAAACTTATTTTTATACTCCCTCCGTCCCAAAATAAGTGCACGTCATATTTCGAGGAGTCAACCAGTCTCAAGTTTGACCAAATATATATACAAAAAAGTGCTAATATTCATGATACCAAATATGCATCATAAGATTAATCACGCCATGTATTTTCATAGTAAACCTATTTGAATATACATGTTGATACTATTTTATATAAATTTAGTCAAACTCAAAATTAGTTGACTCCTTGAAATGCGAGAGGTGCACTTATTTTGGGATGGATGGAGTACCATTTATTCGTGTTCACCTCCACCGGTACTTTTCCATGGCCCAACAACATATTCTGTGAGATCATCACATAATGACATGTCAGCCCGCTATAGCTGACCGGACGTACCTGGTAGCGCATAGCCACATACTCAAAGATGTCAACAACATTGATTTCACTGACTACACAATTAGAGTTGGACATGTTTAGTGGGCCTGTATGTGGCTTATTTGCTGAGTTTAAGCTCCTTCACTTAAAGTCCCATTACCCCCAACTATTTATTTTCAGACAGCCTATTAAGCTTTAAGTGTCAGAATAGTTGTCAGAAGGCTGGGATATTTTGAGTGCACTCATAATTTGATTGGGAATTACATGGTTGGTCCTTCATCTTCATTTTAGAGTGGCTGCAAATTCTAATTTCCTGTAAAAGATAAGGCTATCAGCCACCTGTTTATAATCTGACCTAACTTCTTATATTGCCCAAAATATAGAGCATGGTATTTATGCTACTGATTTGGAGGCACTTGGTTCATACAAAAGGATGCCTTGGAATTTGTGGGAAAAGAGGAAATGTTTTCTACCTTTAATGCCTCCAGAAGTCCAAATCATGTTCTTATGGTTTTTTAAACTTGCAACTATTGTCCCCTCAGCCTTCTTGCATTAATCAGGTCATTGTTTTGATGTTTTCTATGTGTATATATGGCACCATTTCTCAAAAGCATTAATCAGGTCATTACACATAAGCAAGCTCAATATAACGCACCGATATCTCTGTTCTTTTATAGCAATGTACAGTACAATTTTCTTTTTCAAAAAAATCCAAGTCTCATGGGTAACCAAACTAAATTCCAGTAAACCATGAAACTTTGTTGCTCTTTTATTTTGTTCACAAGAACAATGAATTTGAACTCTGAATACCTGCTATGCACGTTGCTTGCTAATAATTTAGATCATACTTTGTTTTATGATGTTTTCTGCAGTTCCCAGAAACTTTAGGCTGCTAGAAGAACTAGAACGTGGTGAGAAGGGCATTGGTGATGGAACTGTGAGCTATGGGATGGATGATGCTGATGACATATATATGCGGTCCTGGACAGGAACTATCATTGGTCCTCCCAATGTATGCTGCAGAAATACCCATAATTCGATACATAATACATTTACTTTATTATTCTCAAACCAGAGGGGTGCATTTTTTGCAGACTGTTCACGAGGGACGAATCTATCAATTAAAGCTATTTTGTGATACGGATTATCCAGATAAACCACCGACTGTTCGATTCCAGACTCGGATCAATATGACGTGTGTGAACCAAGAAACTGGATTGGTACACGTGCATTTTTTTTGTTTCATATAACGTGCAACCTGCCAAGGCAATTTATGAATGATGTTAGGCCTATTAGTACTTAACTAGCACCTTTTCTAGGTTGAACCAAGTCTATTTCCTATGCTTGGAAACTGGGAAAGGGAACATACAATGGAGGACATCCTGGTCAGCTTAAAAAGGGAGATGTCAACTCCTCAGAATCGCAGGCTGTACCAACCTCATGAAGGTATTTTTCTTTCCATTCCTCCAGTAACTTATATGCTGACAATGCTGTTTAACTGTAGCTACTTGAAATAAATCTGTCTTGAATATCCGAAATCCTTGCAAAGACTAGATTCTCAAGCCAAAACATAACTGGCTTCTTGGAAAATGACTAGCAAGCACCCCTAGTTGAAATGTTTTATTGCCAGAAGCTGGCAGCATGGCTAGATACAGAACCAAATGAGCATGGCCACCAGCAATCTTCTTCATTAATTATGCACTGTAGTTAGTATTTGTTAGTTATGATGTCAGTTGGTCATATTAACTTATGCCCCTTCCATCTTTGTGAAAGTGCTCCTTTTAAACCGCCCCTGTCAGTTGTTAATCTTAGTTTCTTCTGTGCAGGTAATGAAGATCAAAGAGTAGAGCAGAAAGGGCTGTCTCTTAGATGTGTCATCATGTAATCTATGTGCATTGCAATGTACAGCATTGAATTGAATAGCGAGATGCCGAGGTGAGCGACCCTCTCAGGAAATCCTGTAATTCACCTTGATCATGCCACCGTCGCAATAAAGTGTCGATGACTGTTAAATTGCCTGCACACAATGAAACATGTAACCGATTCAGATTATGTGAAAGACAACGAGTTCACTGTCTGCTGTTTGCCTGTTTCACATGTCTTCATCTGCCTGTTTGTTACACGCTGTAGTCGTGCTGGGTAATCTGTCTAAGCCTGGTATTTTCTTCAGGAAACACCCTGTGATATCACATTGGTTGTTATTGTTGCTCTTTCTACCATGTGTCACGAATGACATCGATTGTGAATAAGTTGCAAAAGGCTGATAAAGTTTCAGAAACACACATGCTAGTCAGTGAGCATCCCCTTGAGAAATCGGGATGATCCGCGTGTGTATGTATTCGGGATGATCCGCGTGTGTTTGTATTCATCCCGACCAGCTGTTTGCAGAAAGATCTGAAATCAATTCGGACCAACTATGTACAGTTCGTATGAATCCATAAAGGCTGTGTTTAGTTCCTCCAAAAATGTACTATACAAAAAAAAAAGATTTCTCGTCACATTAAACTTGCGATACATGCATGGAGTACTAAATGTAGATAAAATCAAAAACTAATTGTACAGCTTGGTTGTACTTTACGAGACAAACGTCTTGAACCTAATTAGTCAACGGTTGGACACTGTTTACCAAATAAAACCAAAACGTGGTACAATACATTTTTTTTTACCCTTTTCAGGAGAAAACACAACCAAAGGCATAAACTTAGCGGTAACTCTGAAAAGCTGTCCACGTCGATCTAGAGGCTGCTGACATTTCGCCGCGGAAGTCCCTCTCATAGTCTCATCAAGGACATGGACGGAGAGGAGGAAAGGACGGCCGGTCGAAAAAGGCGCCATGTTGCCGTTCGCGCCAAAAGCCCACAGCACGACAGCACGAGCAGAAGAAAGCGAGATGCTCCCGCACTGTGGTGCTTCCCCATCGTCTTGCGCTGCAATATGCGAGGCTGACGACGCATCCTATATTCCTATCCAGCTATCCTATGGAAATGGAATCACCGCCGTGGTCGCCTGTGCCGTCGGCTGCTCAGCTCTTCGCTCGCCGAGTCATCTAGCATCTAGTAGCCTTCACCTTTGCAGCACCATCCCAAAACTCCAAAAGTCATCGTCACCTGTTCTGTTGAAAAAAAAGGAAAACCAGCATCACCTTTCATGGGACAAATTACTAGTCGTCTACCGCTATTACAAATCTCCTAGTGCTAGTGATAGCTGCATGACTAACCATATTTTCTAGAGTCTTTAAGACTTTGACACGAGCCTTGATGAACCATGCTGGGAAAGTGAGGTGTTTCCCCTTTTTTCAAAAAAAAAAGAAAAGGAAATTGTGGCCTTTGTCACTCTCAGCGTAGACTACGAGCGTCGCCTTTGGCCAACAAGGTGGTCGGCTTGTTGTGCAAGGACACTTGCACTGCATGTCGCGTTACCAGGTGATGCTTTTCTTGATGACATGGCCGCCAAATGGCTGTGTTTTCTCCTATTCCTTGTGGTCAATTTTAGGGTTCTAAATTTTCTGTGACTGTGGCTTTGAATCTAGGGGCTAAAGTTTAGAGGTGTCATATAGGAGTATTCAGATAGTAATAATAAAACAAATTACACAAGTTCTTAGTAATCCATGAAACGAATTTATTAGGTCTAATTAATCCATCATTAGCACATGTGTTATTATAGCACCACATTGTCAAATCATGAACTAATTAGGCTTAAAAAATTTATCTCGTAAATTAGTCGTAATCTATGTAATTAATTATTTTTTAGTCTATATTTATAGAAAAAAATTTAGGACGGGAAACAAAAAGGCTGAGTCGGGGATGATTACCTCGGCTGGAAAGTATGGTTACCTCGGCTGAGGTTTACGACAGGCGGTGCAGGGCTGTCCCGGAAAACTTCCAGGCGTGTGGGCGGCAGGCAAGCTCTCAAATGGGGCCCAAACTAAAATAGCAATGATAGATAGACGCACAATTGTGACTGTTGCTTCAACGCATATCTTTGAACTGTTTGTTGTATAATCTTCACTTGATAAAAATAAACTGGAGTAAAATGTTGGGGGACTGTTCACCTGTTGACTAAATGTTCTTTCCCCCACTTAATTATAGTACTACCAGAGAATATTTTTGGATTGTTCAGGAGGAGAACCGCTGCGAAGTCAAGGATCCAACCAAACGTGTGTAGGTAGGTTTAAATTAGAAGAAAGAAGGATCTAATCAAGTTCACATGTTTTAGGGAGTATTAACATATTCTTTCCCTTACTTAACAATACCTTCCATAACACCCTTAGCTTAGGCCTGGTTTAATTCCTTCTCTAAAACTTTACATCCTATCACATCGAATGTTGGACACATGTATAAAGTATTAAATGTAGACTAAAAAAATAACTAATTGTACAGATTGCGTGTATTTTACGAGATGAATTTTTTGAGCTTAATTAGTCCGTGATTAGACAATGTCGTGCTACAGTAAACATGTGCTAATGACAGATCAGTTAGTCTTAATAAATTCGTCTCGCAGTTCACAGGCGAGTTCTGTAATTAGTTTTTTTATTGGTATTCGAATACCCCTTCCGACATCTCATGAAACATCCGATGGGACGTATCAAAACTTTACACCCCTGGAACTAAATAAGGCCTTAATAGTCAATGGAGGCTGTAAGTGCCATCAAGCCCTATGTGGATTTTGGCTTTGATGACTACCGAATTAGAGGTCTAATGAGATTTATCGAGATGATAACCAAGGAATGATGAAAGGAGGATGATTCATGTGATGGAGGAGCCCCCAACTGCAAATGGTGACGGTTTCCGGGTCAAAGGAGGTTTAAATTCGTTTATACTTTGAATTTGAGTATAGGAAAGTCGTACTATCAAGGGGGACTCAATGACTTCTGTCAAATTGTGAATCAAGTGCTCATATCCTGACCAGAACATCCTCGCACCCCAGCCAAAACAGTCATGCTTCTGTTGCCTATTCTTGCTGTTTTGGTGAGGGCGGCAGTGCCGCCCATAACCGGCCGTTGGGTCCCAAGGGGTATAAATATCCATTGGCCTGGCCTCCAACGGTCACCCCTTCTTCCCAAACGGTTCAGTTCGACCAGAAACAGACCGAGCTCATCTCTCTCTCCTCTATTGTTGCTCCTCAAGCTCCCAAGTCAATCCTTGATTTTTACCATCGAAACTTGAGAGAAAAGGCAGCAAACTTTGATTGGAGAGCAGATCCATTGATTCCCAAAGTCAAAAGAGCATTTGGTTCGCGTTTGGCCGGTGTCCTTGAGTTTATTACTCTTGGAGCTTTGCTCCTAGCCGGCTAGGCGTCCCCCTTGAGCTTGCCAAATCGTGTGGCAGTCTCGGGAGGTTTGTAACCATCTTATGTGTCGGTACCAACAGTACGGGGGTACCCACATCCATCGCTAGTAAAAAACTAAAACGACTGAAACCGCAATAAAAGGCAGCCCGCCTCGACCGCGTATCCAGTCCGCCTCGTACGAGGCCCGCTCTACGGGGCGCCTCGACCGCACCCCGGCTCTGACTCGTATGAGGCCCGCTCGACGGGACGCCTCGACCGCGCCCCATCCCGTACAGCAAGGTACCTCGATGGCGCTCCGACCCGCGCGAGACTCGTCCACCCACTGGAAAAAACTCCGACCCGCGCGAGGCTCGTCCGCCCACTGGGAAAAACTCCGACTCACGTGAGCCTGGGTCGAGCGCCTCGACTCCTTCTCTTTACCTACCCCAGGAAAAAAGCCATAGCATTTAATGCGGTTACCTACTACCACCTACCGGCATGGCTGCGACCAGAATCGACGTAGGAACAATGCCCGTGTCAGATCTCACTGTTTTACCGCCCATCCCGTGATGGGAGGTGAAAACCGTCACTGTACCCACCTTACCACGCACTGTTTACCATCGATCACCCTCGAGGGAGGATAAGACAAGGCCCGTTCTCCGCAATCTCGGGGATTCGGCCTTATCCATCCGGTCTCGACCCGGCCTCGACCCAACCACGACGCTCGGCACAGTTCAACGGCAAGGGAAGGACGGTGTGGCACGACGCTCCGGGTCATTTCGCCGTCTCGTCTCCCACGACGCCATGGTGTCCAGGGATGACAGGCCATTCCCAGAGCACGTCGCTACGGTCAGCTCAACAGGAATCGATAAAACATAACCTCAAGGCTCCCCGTCGTCTTGGCCTCCTCTCGCCCTATAAAAGGGCAGGCCAGGGTTCTACAACGGGAGGTAGAACGAAGAAAAACAAGAGACAACAGGCAAGACGCAAGATAGAGATCGATATCTCAAGCAATCACCCTTGTCCTCTTTTTCCTCTCTTTGAGACTTGGGCTCGACGCCCTCTCTCGCATGCTTGTAACCCCTACACGAGCACTTCGGTGTAAGGAAATACAAACTTCTCCCCCCCCCCCCCCCCCCCGCTGGACGTAGGGCCTTCTTTTGCCCGAACCAGGATAAACCCCCGTGTGTTCTCCTTGCATCACCATCCAGGAAAGAGACACGCATCATTTACTCGTTGGTTTAGGACCCCCTCGGGTCCGAACACCGACATTATGCAGCTAAGAAATCACCCCTCACTTCAAGAGTTCACTCTCTTGACTTGAGAACGAGGAAATGCAAGCCTTGATGGCAAGCCCTAGCCATTTGTGGCCAACCTCAACAACGTGGAGTAGGCAAGTCTTGGTGGCAAGCCGAACCACGGGATAAATCACCATGTGCTGTTTACTTTCTAGCATATGTGTTGTTGATGTTGTATTTCTAGGGTTTGTGGTCGATCTACTTGGTGGTGCTTGTCCTGCAGGTTCTGGTTGTTATACTGTGACTAACTCTAGTGCAGGAAGCTGGGAATTTCATCTAATCTGAATTTCCTTTGCTATATTTCAAATTGTGTTGAATTTATCCTGCGTAGGCTGGCGGTGTCGCCCTGTAAGACCGGCAGTGCCGCCCTAAGTACTAACTGAATTTGGAGCTGAGTTTTTACAGGCCTATTCACCCCCCCCTCTAGGTACTCCTACGCTTACCAGAGATCCTACATAGGCATAAAACAATGTCAAAATCATGGTCCTTCATCTGAAACTTTTTTTATGTGAGGGGGTGTTTGTTTTCTCCCTAAAAATTTTTCAGCCCGTCACATCGGATGTTTGGACACATGCATGAAGTATTAAATGTAAACAAAAAAATAACTAATTACACATATTACGATAAATTTACGAGACGAATTTTTTAAACCTAATTAATCCATGATTTGACAATGTTGTGCTACAGTAAACATATGCTAATGACGGATTAATTAGGCTTAATAGATTTGTCTCGCGGTTTCCAGACGAGTTATGTAATTATTTTTTTATTAATATCTAAATACCCATTCGAATATCACATAAAACGTTCGATGTGACACCTAAAAATTTATCGCACAACAGTTAAACGCCCCCTGGAAAGCCATCAAACAGACGGCGATCGATCGGATAAGTAGGAGAGCGACCATTGACCAAATTAAAATATCACTGACAGGTGTCGGATGTAAGTATGTAGGTCATGTAGCCACTGAAAATGACTAAGTACATCCCCCAACACGTTTAGACTTAGCAAAACCTCTTCAGTATCCGTCTCTTTCAGAAGGCAGTATATAAGCAATACACGTAGCATTAGCAAAGACTATCCGTCCCAAACAAAAGTCGTCATCACCTACTATTCGATGCAACTTGCATGCATGTCCTAGCTTTTTTTTTTTTTGTTCTAGAGGGTCTTCGAGACTTTGACACAGGCCGATGTGGCATGCATGCTGGAAAAGAGTGGCCTCTGTCGCTCTCAGGTTTGCCTGCGAGCGTCGCCTTTGGCCAACAACACCCTCGCAGCTCGGTGCCTGGTGTGCCCGGACTGTGGAAGGAGACGGACACAGGAGTACAGGACACGACAATGGAACATGCATACATGTCACATTTTCAGATGCTTGTCTTCTTTTCTTTTTCGTTTGAACGATGATTACCAGATGCTTTATTTTCGTGATGACATATATACATGTTTTTTCTCCGAAATAATCCTTCTGGTCAATTTGGGGGGTTAGAAGTTTCTAACATAACTCTGACCCGGAGATGACTGGCTAGCTACCGGTGTGCGGCAAAAACCAAATGCTCAAAGACTCTTGCTTTTGTTTGCACATTTTTGTTTTGTTTTCTTGCGTTATATTGCAAGGAATAATTCTAGAAGATGTTGACGTGCTTTCCTTGACTCCTTGTAGTATTTGCTTGGGACATGTTTTTTTTTCAAAGATAATAATTGAGTGGACCAGTGTTAAAAACTGAGTAAAATATACACAGGAGTACAGTTTGCTTACCTGTTTGAGAATTTTGGATGGTTCAGTTTACTTATACGAGGGAGGATCGGAAGAGAGAGACCATCTTCTTGTCATGAAGTCAAGGGTCCAAAACCAAAGGTGGTTAGCTAGTAGACAAAAGAAAGGATAGTACGTATCATCTGGCGGAAGTTCGCTTGTTTAATTGAGGTCTCCCCGTGCGTGCTGCTTACTGTTCCCACTTAACATGGCTGGATCATTCCAGGTGCGGTACTAGTCAATAGAGGCATGAAAGTTTGTCAAAATCACGGTTCTTAATCTGAAAACCTGATGCATTTGGTCAACCTCTCACCCACCTCACCTACGTGTTTCAATGTTTAGCAAAGCCGTCTCAATAACGAACGAAGCAGACGACACGCTGCACCTGAGCCCTGCGACACCAACTATTACCTGCTCAAAGTTTGGATATGCTCAGCGCTGCGTGAGCATGCATGACGTGGTTTGATCTGGCAGCGCTCTGCCGTTAAAACCAGCTAGCATACTACTGTTGGAAGTAAAAAAAATATTAGAATAATATTTATTAGTAGGACATGGAATAGGCACACCCCTCAGATTTGTTCCGCGACGGCGGCAAACATGGCAAGCCACGTACGTCTTCTCAAACCTCACGAGATTTCAACGGCGGCGCGGTAGAGCTAGAGGTAGAGCCAGTAGGAGAGGGGAGGCAAGTGCCCGTGATCCGCGACGACGACGCGCTCACGTATCAGTCTACGAGACCCGGGGCCGGTTTTTTTCCAAAAAATTTTACAAAATTTTTCAGATTCTCCGTCACATCGAATCTTTAGACACATGTATAAAGCATTAAATATAGATAAAAAATAAAACTAATTACACAGTTTAGACGAAATGGATGAGACGAATCTTTTAAGCCTAATTAGACCATGATTGAACACTAATTATCAAATAACAACGAAACGTGCTACAGGGTCATTTTGCAAAAAAAAAAAAATTGCAACTGAACAGGGCCCCGGTCCCCGCGAACAATCAAAATACCGGTGCTCCCTGGACCGGAGACGAGCGCTCCCGCCTCCCGTTCCGCTGCTGGCTGCTCCGCACCTGCCGGCCGGTCCCCAGCTCTCGTGAGCCGGTCCGGTACGGGGTGCTGCGGTGCTGCCCACTGCGTGCGTGGTGTGGACCTGTGCTACGGCGGTGGCGCCGAGCCGATACGGGAGAGGCCACGAGGTTATAAGCCGTATTTTTTTTAGCCAAGCAACAGTGCGTTTTCTCGCAGCAAATCAAAGTACTTTCAACCGTAGCCTCTCAACCCAGCGAACAGGGGCAGGAGGCTTGTCACCGCATGTGACGGACGGGATGGGAATGGGACCGGGCCATGGGAGCACGGGATTTTTCAGATTTGGCGGTCCGCCCCATGGTCCGCCTCCTAGCAGTACGCAGTAGGCAAGCAGTAGCCGAGACAAGGACCCGGATGGGACAAGAATGCAGCTGACCTACCACGGAACAACGGATGAGCTCCATGCCTCCGTTCCGTCTCGTGCTGTCGTGCACAATGCATACGCTCGTGGTGAGAAAAAAATCGGCCAGTTCGTTGAGCTTCTTGCTAACCAGCAACCAGGGAAATCAGGAGGGAAGAAACTAACCACGACCACAAGCATCTCCGGGCGGTTAAGCGCGCCCTTTTTCTCGCCCTTTCGCTCAGCAATTTCGACGCGCGCTACACCCCTATCTTGGTTCTTGGAGCAAGAATTCAGGGCGTGCGCCGCTGGTATTTCGTGGTTTCGGAATCCTGGGGGCTGGGCGTCGCAGCCCCACCCGCCTTCAATTATCAGCGACTACCATGTCAGCTACAATCAATGAGCAAAGTCCAAACTCCAAACAGTGCTCGGCGACAGGCACATCACTGTACTGCACATCGAGATATCAGGCCGGGGTCTGCAACCAATCACTCCGATTTCATGACACGACTCACAGCTTCATGACTCATGAGAGCAGGTAGCTTTCGCGGACTGATGACAATGCCGCCATCAATCAGCTGCCACCGAAGCACCAGTAGTTATACCAGTAGCAGTAGACCACCAAACTTTCCAAAAGCATATGACCCCACTAAAATCACACTGGCAAGCAACAAGGACAAATCAAACGACCTATCAAAAAAATGACAAATCAAACGAGAGATTAATCCGACAAAAAAATCCAAATACTAGATGAGGCTTGAGTAATTACACATGGATAGCCGAAACACAGCAGCAGCTACAAGCTAAAACCAACCTAATCAAGGCTAGAATGAGCACAGCAATTTAGCAATCACACTTTAGAACTGGTCCCTAAACACACCACCAATCATCTTCCGCAGCACTGGGTGGAAGCACCCGAGCTACTTAATGACAATCAGGCTAAAAGATGAAAAACAGTCGACTCGACTCAGTCGAAGATAGGATTCATCAAATGCATGAATCGATTGAATGCAGGCTAGAGTTATAGCCGATTCTCTCAGGTCAATTGAGATCAACGCCTTGTTTAGTTTGCCTCAAAGTTCCAAGTTTTTTCACTCTCTCTCCATCACATCAATTTTTAACCGCTTGCATGGAGTATTAAATGTAGGTAAAAAAATAACTAATTACACAGTTTAGTTGGAAATCACGAGATGAATCTTTTGAGCCTAGTTGGTCCATAATTAGACAATATTTGCCAAATAAGACGAAAGTGGTACTATTCATCGGGTTGAAATTTTCTTCAATCTAAACAAGGGCCAAGTAGCAAACGGATTGGTCTGCACCTCCGATTCAGCCTTGGAAGATTGATCATCAGCTTGTTCGATGTTTGAGGCCACGCTTGACTTCTTGATCTCCTCTATCCGCATAACAACATGCGTCATTGATGGCCGGGCATCTGGGACTTGTGCTACGCAGTCCATAGCAAGCAGCACGAGCTGAGCCAACGGTTCCTCACCAGGCTGATGTCTGGTGAGCTCCGTATCAAACACCTCTGAACCCCACTCAGAGCGATTAACTGACTGCACCCATCTGGGCAGGTCGACGCCCTCGTCGTTGAGAGCAGCCTGGCTGGGGGCCTTGCCCGTGACCAGCTCAAGCAACAGAACACCAAAGCTGTACACGTCTGCCTTCTGGGAAACCCTCCGGGAATCAATAACCTCAGGTGCGCGATATCCAGTGGTGCGAGACGGTGAAGATGATGGACCAACAAGAGTGTTAATGCCATTGTCTGATACACGTGCTTGATATGATTTGCCCAGGAGGACATTGGATGACTTGATGTTACCGTGGGAAGCCATTGAACTCGTTGAGTGGATGTACTCAACACCACGGGCTGCAGCTAGAGCAATGCTTGACCTTAATTCCCAGTTAAGTGGTGTACGACCAGAACTTCTGTTACCTGTTAAATAAAATGAAATCCAGACAATGAGACCAAGTCACAACCAACTGCTGTCTTGAAGGTCAACGAAGACAATTGAGACGACAATACATTAGGGCATCAAAGAACATCTTGATCAAATAAAGCAGAGAGCAAACTACAATAGTACCATTTCACAAACTACAATGACCTCAACTGATTGTCTTCTTCAATCAATCCAGAATATTCTACCGGTAAAGCAGAGAGCAAAGATAACTAAAATGAAAAAAAAATCCAAGAAAATACAACCAAAGATAACCAAGTAATTAATGATTTGGAAACTTTCTCAACTTGAGAGTTGAGAACTAGTAAGCCACCAATTAGTGGAGGGGGAGGGCGTGATGACAAATGTTTTGTTAGAGCTTCCATGTTGACATCACCGAAGTTAACACATAAATCTGAGTCAAAACTGAATGCAACTTCCCTAGTAATACCCAGTAAATAATCACACATAATTCAAGTGCTTTGGATATCAAGTAAGATAAATAACACCTCGATCCCAACTGATTTTGACTTGGTCTCCTTAGACCATGACAAACATCAAGTCCTATTCACAGGAGAGGACGAATATTCAAACGGAAAAACAATTTGGAGTACCTACTAACCAACATGAGTCTTAAACATATGAAAAAAACCAAACAATACTCTACACCTACCACCCAAGAACATGCAATGCCCATTGTACTCACAAGCACACGTACAGCAAAATGGTGATGCTACAATCATAAGCAGATAATATGCAACAGAAACTTGGGGTATGGGGGGTTAAGATCTCACCGTGCAGGACTGCAGAGAGGCTCCCCATGGGCATGAAGTCGTAAACAAGTAGTTTTTCATCTTTGCTGTAGTAGTAAGCACGGAGTGGCACAATGAACTCGTGCTGAAGCTCACCAATCTCAGAAATGCGTTCACGGAACTCAGGTTCAGACAGAGTCACGTCCTTGAGGCGTTTCACGGCCACAGTTGCCCCGGACTCGAGCACTGCCTTGTATGTCGTCCCGAACGCTCCTTTTCCGAGCACCTCAGCCGACGCGCGCAGCAGGTCCTCCAGGTCGAAAGGTGTCACGGCGGCCGCTGACCCAAAGAAGACCAGCTTCTTACCGGACGTCGACTGGCCGATAGGAGCGTTGGGGTGGCCTATTGTGGTCAACGGCGCTACAGCAGCGCCGCTGGTCATCTCGGGAGGTTTCCTGCCACCAGCAACAGCAGCAGCCGCTGGAGCAGGCGGCGGCATCTCTAGAGACCGCGTCCTGGTGCCCCCCGACCTGCGACAGAGGCAGACGAGGAGGAAGAGGAGAAGTGCGGCGCCCAAGGCGGAGCCTACAGCGATTCCGGCAATGGCGCCACCGGAGAGCTTCTTGCTCTTATGGCCATTTCCTCCCCCACTTCCACTGTTGGTGCCGCCGCTACTGCCGCCGCCACCACCGCCGCCGCTGCCAGTGGGAACAGGCGTCGGCGACGGTGTCTGCCCCGCTGGAGCAGGGGAAGGGGAAACCTCGCCAGGGCAAGGCCCCAAGGGTCCGCCGCACAAGCCCGTCCCCAGGAACGCGGAGCGCGGCTGCGACCGAAGTGAGGCCGGGATGGATCCGTTCAGCTGGTTGAACGAGACATTGAACTGCTGCAGCGGCGGTAGCTTCACACCCGAAATCTCGCCGGAAAAGCGATTATTCTCAAGGAGCAGGACCCTGAGGTGCGTGAGGTTGCCGAGCTCCGCCGGGATGGGCCCCGACAGGTCGTTCTCGCCGAGCGAGAGCCTGACGAGCCCCGGGAGCGCGAGAATCGCCTGCGGGAACCCGCCTGACAGCCTGTTCCCGTTGAGGAAGACGTTCCGAAGCGCGGCGGCGGAGGCGAGGTCGGCCGGGAGCGCGCCGGAGAGCCCGTTGAGGCGGAGGCTGAGCGTGTGGAGCGCCGTCAGGTTCCCGAGCGTCCCCGCGGGGACCGCCCCCGAGAGCGTTGCCCCGGGGAGCCGCAGCACCGCCACGCGGCCGTTCTCGCATGTGACCCCCGTCCAGGAGCACGCGCCCGCGACGTCCGAGGCGTTCCACGCCAGGCGCCGCCCCACGGCGTCACGGAACGCCAGGAGCGCCCGCGCGTCGCTCGCGAGGTCGTCGGCGCCCGCCCGCGCCGCCAGCGCCGCGACGACGAGCAGGAGCACGGGGAGCGCGGAATGGAGGCGCCGGGGCCGCCACGGCGGAAGTGGCGGCGACCGCATCGCGGCGTCGGCTGGGGTGGCGAGGAGCCGGGCGGGGCCAGGGGCAGGGGCGAGGCGAGGCGAGGCGGAGAGGGGGTGGCGTCCGTTTCTGGGGGTTGTGGGGGGACGCGGCCGCGTCTGCTGTGTTGTTGTGTGGGCGGAGGTGGCGTCTGTGGCGTGCGGGGGAGAAAAACCCTAAACACTCCCGTGCGCGTTTCGCGGAATGGGGCCTCGGGGAGTTGGGTAATTCGCGGGCGGAATTTATCCGGGGGTTGGGAGGTTTGCGCCGCTGGGGGTATAGGTGGGGCCGCCGGGGCCGGGCGAGAGCGACGGGAATAGGAGGCAACAAACAGGTGGCACGAGGACCTGGATGGGAATCGGAATGGGGTTTCCCTCTCCTCGGAGGGTTGAGGGGAGGGGATCCGATGGACGGGAACGGGAGTGTGCGTAGCGCTGCGGCCTGCAGGGATGCGAGCGCGACGGTGCGTGCGCGCTGGCGCACCTGCCGGCGTGCCGGCCGTCTTTTTTTTTAAGCTCCTTTTTAAAAAAATCTCTCAACTATGTTTTTTACGGAAAGATTTCAAAAATAAATGCTTATCTTGGCGCTATAGTCGTCGACGCCAAGATATAACGGCATAGCGCCAGGGTCATTGGTGCCAAGACCTCGCCGTCGTGGCGCTGACGTGGCAGGGAGCTTGACGCCATCGTCATTGGCGTCATGCCTTGGCGCCATAGATCTTGGCGCCAAGAGCCCACGTTTTAGCTAGCCTCCTCTTCCTCCCTGAGTCATTCTTGTTTTCTTTCTCCTTCTCTTCGGGTTTTTCCTTTGTATATTTCAGCTAACCTCTTCAATCGACCTATTGGACCGTAAAAAGTTGGATTTTATCCGTCGATCTTCGAGAGCTAGGTATACTCTCATCCTTCCTTATTTATTTTGAATCGATTTGGTAAAATGAAGTCATATTCTTAACCTATGAACTTCACATGTTATTTTTTCATGTACTTTTTAAAATCCATATGTATTGTACAACCGTAGGATGCCTAGTCGTGGAAAAGCTAGAAAACAAAGGTATGCGTAGATCTTTTTCATCATATATTAAACCCTTAGTTTTAAGGTTTATTATTATTTGTTTTGTTATATTAGAACAGAATTGGTTAAATTGTAGCTATGGACGGATGACCGAAAGTCCGTACGTCCCAAAGCCGCTCCCTAGCGGTGTGCCAACACCCATGTGCTTCTGTGGCGATCCTTGTAAGGTAGATATTTCCGAAGATGAGGCAACATATAAGCAGAGATATTGGATGTGTTCCAATTTTGCATGGGAGCCTACAGAGCGTCAGCGCCACAGTACATTTATTGTGAGAAATTGCTTTTGTTTATTAATTAATTTATGTCATATGAAGTTTTGCATATTAATTGGATTTGAAACAATTGCATTTGCTGCAGACCCCTCCACCGCTATGTGATTTTGAGCAGTGGATTGACACTGAGATCAAGGAGGCTGACATGCGGCTTCTATAAGGCCTGAAGGAGTGGGATGCGAAGCGTCTGGAGATATTAGAGAAGAGACGCAGAGAGGAGGCAGCAGCAAAGGAGCACAAGGAAGAGGAGGAAAGGAGGCGTGTTGCTGCGTGTAGGGAGGAGAGGGAGAAGAAGCTTGAGCGCGTGCGCCGAGCGAAGGCAGCGATGGAGGAGAATCCCGATGCCCAGAAAAAGGGAAAGTGACCTCGTTGTACTCAGTAGTATGCTAGTTGTATGGTTTAATTATAAACAATGTGGTCGATGTAGTATGCAATGTGTTTAATCTAATGTACTTTAGATAAATCATGTACCTAGGGCATGTTCTATGTTATTTATTTCGTCGTCATGTACTTCATATGCACTTTAAGTTTTTGGATCTTGTATAGTGTTGTCATATATCAGGTTTAATGTTACTGAGTTACTGAAACTAGTTCTCGAGGTGCACATAAAACATAAGGAAGTACTGGATTTGACAATTCAACACGCATAACATAGAACATGGCATGTCAGAACTTATACCAAACTAGGGCACATATGTCCTGGACTAAACCTAACATGCCTTAGGTAATTAAAGCGAATAACAAGCACATTACATGGCATGTGTACACGATAGATTTGTTCTATCTAGTAGTACGGCCACATAGCAAACTATGTAGCCACTTCTCCACAGTACCCTCCCATTGTTGATGGTGGAGGTGGCGGGGGTGGTGGCGGAGGCCCGTTGTTCTTGTGGTTAGGGCAGGTGCAATATGGATCATGGCATGGTCCGTCCTGTGAAACGTCACCACTACTAGTATCGTCTGCTTCGTCGTCCTGGTAACCGTTGCTAACTTCCCTTTCTAGTTCGAAGATACGGTCTTGCAAGTAGTAGATGTATTGTGCATGCGGATAGATTGGTCTAGGATCGACCCACCTAGTGAAGCCACAGTTTTCTTTGGACTCTGAACACTATATTTCAAAGATTTTAGTGAACATGCAATTAGTTTCGCCTATGAGATGCAAAATAATGGAGAAAAAAAATTGAGTAATAAATTTTAAAACCAATTACCTCTGCTCGCGGATATTTAAAGAATCAGCGACCTCCATCCAAACCCTCCACGAACATTTGCACTAAACAGTCCTCACCATGCCTACATTTTAGCCAATCTTCTTTTCGGTTATCATATTCTCGGAGTGGACACTCTTTGGTGAAATCTCTCTTGGTCTCGACAGGAAAATGATACACTGGTTCATCAAAGTCTTCCGGACCCAGAGACCCCTCCCACACAATGGGAGTACCCTTAGTCCCCCCGTTCCCTTCCCTCTAGATGACCCTCCAGACATTACTACTCGTAGATAACCAACTTCTGGTTTCAAGTGACTAGCATTGTTTGGAGGAAGGTGTATATATAGCCAGCAATGGAGTGGAGAGCCATTGTATTGTGGCTTTAATGCTCCTAAAAATCCTAGATGTCATCCCTGAAAAGCCTATTTGAATTAATGAAAAACCTATTTGAAAACTCATCTGTAAAGGCTAGATTCCTTAATCAATCAATTCATCTGTAAAAGAGGATGTACGATAGGATAGTGACATGATAAATCACTGAAAATGCTACATGCTATCGGTGTATTGCACGACTTGACATGTTGCAGAAAATTTTAGTAGAGTTTTCTCTGTTTTTGATTCAATCCAAACACAAATATCACATTAACATATGTCATCAACAATTATATATGACATTCACCTTAAACAATATATATGAGTATCCTCAAAGCGTTTACAGTGCATATGCCATAAACTCCATAGTAGTTCATACAATACATAATAATAGGATATAACAGTCCATAATAATAGTCCATACAGTCCATACAGTCCACAAGTCGGCTACAGTCCCTCACTGTCTCCTATACCTACCCTTGCCCTTGTGTCCAAGAACGTAGGTGCCTGGAGTGTAAGGGTCAGGTGGTCGACGTCGCCTGGTACTGACCTGCTGCGTAGGTTGAGTCTAGGGAGCATCGTCTAGCTGAGACGGTCCAATCTCCTCGTGCCCCTGGTCCTCGTCCTCGTGGTCGTCGTCGTCGTCCTCGGTGCAAATGCCTCGCGACCCTATAGGTGGGTGGCTAGACGAACCTACGCCACCTCTAGGTGCAGAAGGCACGTACACGTCCTGCGTCGTGCCTGCCCTGCAACCACAGCGCGCAGCGGTACGGCGTAGCCGACGTGCCAGTCTCTGGTGCACAAAATCATGTCAACTGAATGTATTGAACGTGTTAATAATCTAATATTTGCATATTTATAGATACTTACATCAAGGAAGCTATGTGTGTCGTCGTTCCTCACCCTCGGACGAAAGCGTTCTATTTCTTGGACCGACATCCTGAGGGAGTTGCCCTACAACAAAGTTTTAAGTTGTAATTCATTGTTATGCAAATCGATATATAAAAGTAGAGCAAATGGCATACCACTCTGTCCAAGATCGGTCCTGCTCCCACCTGGTGACCTACACGAGTAGGGTGGTCGTACGCCGTGTCCTCATCCTCGGACGACTCAATGTCAGCGTAGTCATCGTGTGTCCACTGTAGCTTAAGCCTCGGACGAGTCGCTTGGTGGTACCAAGCTTGGTACCGCCTATAGTCTCTGTTCGTGTGCGGCTCATCGTTGTCGTTCACGTTCTCGTCGAACATCTCCCACTCTTTGATGTAGTCTCGGTGGTGATGGGCCCAATCAAAGATTTTCCTGTTTTTCTTACGATCGAGCCTGCAAAACACGTACACAAGTTAGTCAACATCGTGTGACTATAACATGAACAAGTATGTGGCCCGACAACTCTTGTGATCTTCTACTTTCTGGAGACCTTTTGCTTCCTTGCACAAACCCTCCATGGACAACATTCCTTGTCACACACAACCATGTAACGCCACTCCACATAGGAATGCAGGACCTTGTACGGTCTCTTGCGTATCACTGCAAATGCCTGCAACCACCTCTTCAATGCAGGGAGGTCATTGAAAACCCTCCCCTTCTCTATCTCCATACTAGGACCAGCCTCTGGAGCTTCCTGCAGCTCATCATCATGTCCTTCGGCAAACGCCTGATCTGAATGAGTAAGATCACTGAACTCATGAACCATAGGATCACGGCGGTCCAGAAAAATACACCTCAGCATCTCAACGTCACTCTCCGTGAGCTCTCCAACGGGACGATCATCGTTAGAATAACAGCCCTTGCGATCTCATATGGCTCTGAATCATTCATAATTTTAACACTATTGGAGGCATGGATTCCATCTCTAATCTGGACTTGAGCATCAGCAGGAGGAGCGTCCTCATTATCAGGAACGTCTCCTGCAACATAGCCACAAATAAGAGGAGATGATAAGAAGAGTGGATGAAAAGAAGAGACTTAAGTTACAAAGATAAAATGATACCTAATTGACACTTACTCGGATGATTCTGTGTCAAAGGGATCTCCTGAGGAGGATGTGCCACATCATTGGGGGCAGATTGCGCATCGGGAACGGTAGGCAGAACCTCCGCATCCACATCACGTTCCGGGACGGAAGGTTCAAAGTATGCCTGCTCACCTATTGGCGGGGACAACCCAAGAGGGATGGGATCAACGAGCACCCGATGCACAACCACGTCTAAACTTTGGAACTGGCCTTTCATAGCCGATCTCACATAGTTGTCCCACTGATCTACACACCCTATTGGGATCATCTTTCTTAGCATGTTAGGAGGGAAACCTAGGTGAAGTACACCCTCAACTATGATGCCATCATCTCCATGGCAATGTACCTCCTCACGAGCCCTTGCAGTCAACTCACTAAATGATGGCTTCTCATTGAATAGCACAGGCACACTTTGTATGTCAACAAACTCAACATATCCATAGCGATCTCATTCCACAGTTCCTCCATGATATATGCTCACTAGGTTGTCCATCTAGTTCCAAAACATAACGAAGCACAATTGCTTTACTCCAATATAAATGAAACATACTAAGTACTAGGTCTCTAATATATAAAAAGTAAATACTAAGTACTACTAACTACTAAGTATTCATAACTAATAACTACTACTAACTGCATAGTACTACTAACTAACTATGTCAAGTAACTATCTATGTAACTAACTATATAACTATTTAACTAACTAAATAACTAAGTACCTATATAAAGTATCCATCAATCTACATATCTATTTAAACATCTTTCTTCAAATCTTAATCTATAATACACTAACTAACTAACTACCTAACTAACTAACTAACTAACTATTGTTAAGTAAGAATGTTGACACCGTTTTTGGCACATATCAAAATGATCAGAGTGGGCTAATCGGCAGAAGGAAAGTTATTATATTACGCTGGTAAAAGGGTGCCGATGAAGATCAGCTTGTGAAGATTGTTGCCGATGAATGGTGGTAACCGATGGAAAGGTTGTCGTTTGACTTAGACTCAGAGGCGTTGCTGACAAGATCAGAGATGTTATTGCCGATGCTGATGAAGGAAGATCTGAAGACTACTGCCGATGAAGCTTGTGATGACGGAAAGCATGCCGATGGAGAGGAGACCGATGAAAATTTCATCGTAATTAAGGCGTACAAGAAAGTAGATATGTGTTGTTTTCCTTTTCTATATTTGTTAGAGTATGATTCATGTAAGAGTCACGTTTTTCCTTAGATATGGACTCGGTGTCCCAGTCGTGTCTAGTTATGTTTCTTCAGATCAGGGTATAAATATAGACTGAGGGATTCGATTATTTTCATCATCTTTGTCTGGATCAGCATTCACGTGGTTCATATCATTGCCATCAAATTCTATTATTACTTGGGCTGATCTAGAAAAATAATTTCATAAGTATTTCTTTGCTGGAATCCATGAAAAGAAGCTTACCGATTTAGTAAAATTGAGGCAACATAATGATGAATCGGTAGAAAGCTTTGTGCAGAGGCTACGAGATGTAAAGAATAAGTGCTACAGCCTGGTGATGGATGATCGGCAGCTTACCAATCTGGCTTTTCAAGGGTTATTGCCACATCTCAAGGACAGATATGCTTCTCAGGAGTTTGAAAGCCTGAGTCATCTTGTACAAAGGATCTCTGATCAAGACACTAGGGTTTTTGAGCCTAAAAAGAATTAGAGCAAAAAAGTATCATTTGTTGATGAGGTAGAAGATTCTGATTCTGATGAAGAACCAGTTATCAGCTTAGCTGAGTGGGTTAAGAATAAAAGGCCGATATCTTGTCCTTTTGGTCAGAAAGAGCTAGAGAAATTTACCTTTGACATTACCAAAGCTGACAAGATATTTGATCTTTTGTTTCAAGAAGGTCAAATTAAGTTGTCACCTAATCATGTGATTCCATCAGCAGAAGAACTGAAGAAGATCTTGTACTACAAATGACATAATGCAACTTCACACAGTACAAATGAGTGCAAGGTATTCAGACAGCAGTTACAATCGGCTATCGAATCTGGGAGAATTAAGTTTGGCAACTCCAAGACCCAGAAGCCGATGAAAATTGATCAGCACCCTTTTCCAGCAAATATATTGGATGCCAAGGGTAAGACCAAGGTATTGACATCATAGGCTGCTGAGAAAAATACATCAGTGGATCCCCAGCATTGAATAACTACTGATGACGCAAAAAGCAAGGGTCTGCTGGGAGAAAGTGGTAGTTCTAAAAAATCTCCTCAATCTGGCATTGTGATTACCCATCGAAGGCAGCAGGAGGGTTGGCGTCAGCATAGGGACCGATATCAACAACAGCAAGAAGAGAGACGTCAGGAAAAATGGTATCGACATAAAGATTATTGGAGGTGCCCATTTTTCATCCATTGCTGGGAAGAAGGCATTAAATTGCCGACTGTTGAAAATTGCCCTGAGTGCAATGGTTACTATAGGGCCAATCGGCCAGAAAGGAGGTTTTAGCCTGGTAATCAGGGTTTATCTATCAATGAGCCAATCAGAGGTGGATCATCAGTACATGATCAGCTAGGGGCAGACTTAGTGTACATGAAAGGTTTGGTAAGTGCGCTGGATATTTTCCTGGGAATCAAGAGGAGCTTGAGGAGATGGCAAGCGCAAGAGTTCCCGATGAAGAAATATTCTACATGGACCCTAATATACGTCGTGTAGAATCAATCGGGGCCTGTTATCAGCCGGTTTTAAAAACTAAGCTTCCTCGATGGTGCCCTGAGGGTCTGACAAAGACACAGAAAAGGATGATGCAGCGTGAGCGTCAGGAGGACCTATACCGAGAGGAAAGCTCTTCCAATGAGAGGTCCGGACATCGGCAGTGGCAGGTGAAACACAAAGATAAGGGCACATCGGCAGATGTTAATATGGTATTTATGTTAGCGATGGAGTTTCTAGCACTCTCTGATGATGAGGAAGAAGTTGTTCTCTCCGATCAAGTAGCTCAGCTGGCACTAGATCTATTGATGACTGTTTTTGAAAAACCTACCAATGACGAGAGACATCATCTCAGAGCTTTGTTTGTGAAAGGCAGAGTTGATGGGCAGCCTGTATCTAAGATACTTATCGACGGAGGAGCTGCGATTAATATTATGCCCTATGTAATGTATCGGAAACTTGACAAAGGAGATCAAGACTTGACCAAAACCGATATGATGCTGAAAGATTTTGAAGGCAATGTATCACTAGCTAAAGGGGCAGTATGCGTTGAATTGACCATCGGCAGTAAAACCTTACCGACGACGTTCTTTGTTATCAATGGTAAAGGTGCATACAATCTGCTTCTAGGAAGGGATTGGATTCATGCCAATTGTTGTGTTCCTTTCACAATGCATCAATGCCTCGTACAGTGGGTTGGGGATAAGATTGAGGTTGTCCCTGGTGATTCTTCTTATATCATTGCATCGGCAGAATCAGATACTTATGAGCGAACAAAATGCATATCAGGAGAAGTTTGGGAGAAAGAGTTTCTCAGAGTTGCTGATTATGAAATTCTACCGATCCAAGCAGTCGGTTCTGAGGAGGAGTTTTAATGGATAGGTTTGCAGATGATAGAAAATTAGGTCAGGGGTTCACATCGGCTGATGATTTAGTAGAGATAGATATTTGTAATGGTGATAGGTCAAGGCCTACTTTTATTAGCGCTAAGTTAGATTCTAAGTGTAAGCAGCAAATAACCAATTTGTCAAAAGAATATAAAGATTGTTTTGCTTGAGATTATACTGAAATGTCTGGATTAGACCGATCGATAGTTGAACGTCGGTTACCTATCAAATCTGGATTTCGGCCATATCAGCAGCCAGCGCGCCGATGCAACCCTAATATACTTCATGACATTAAGGCCAAAATAACTAAATTAATTGAGGCACAGTTTATTTGGCAGTGTCGGTATGCGGAGTGGATTTCTAATGTGGTTCCTGTTTATAAGAAAAATGGGAAACTTCGTGTTTGTATTGATTTTAGGAACCTCAACAAAGCCACACCGATGGATGGTTATCCAATGCCTATTGTTGATTTGTTGATTGATGCTACAGCCGGACATTAGATTATTAGCTTCATGGATGGTAATGCAGGTTATAATCAAATATTCATGGCTGAAGAAGATATTCCCAAGACTGCTTTCAGATGTCCAGGTCATGTGGGGTTGTTTGAATGGATAGTCATGACCTTCTGTTTGAAAAATGCTGGTGCTACTTATCAAAGAGCTATGAATTTTATTTTTCATGAGTACATCAGCACATTAGTGGAAATCTACATTGATGATGTAGTGGTTAAGTCTGGGGATATCACAAAACATCTAGTCGATCTATGAAAGATATTGGAGTGCACGAGAAAGCATGCATTGAAGATGAATCCTAATAAATGTGCGTTTGGTGTATCGGCAGGTCAATTCTTGGGTTTTTGTAACACCTCTGGTGTTACTAGCGTACTTAGCATGCGATTAAGGTCTAAAAGAAATTAACAAAACAAATTCCGTGGGTTTTAAAATTTCAAACGCACATAAAATGATAAGCGAATTTCTATAAATAAAAATAAAACATCAATTGAATGTAGTACTTAATAAAATTTGAAGCGCAAGTCTAGTAGATGAAAACGCAACTTTTGTTCCGATAAATAAGTGATCAATAGCATAACTGGTAGCTCAAGAATTGATTTGGAAATGGGTTCCAGCTCCTAGAACTATAATGACCAAGTCTGAAAACCTAATGGTAATGTCGCTTTGGCATTTAAATTTTGATTAAAATTCGTAAACACTAGATCTATGTTTTTGCACCGATAATTGCACCTTTGCGAGTACTTTAGCACGGTGTAGTTCGTAGGGTGGAGTGATGTTGAGTGGTTACTCCAAAAATGGCCGGAAGTTCCTTAGAACGAGCTGTAACCTTGTGGTCGATGCTCTGTTCGTGAGCCAGCGTCAGCACGACGAACCCGTTTTGGCATCACTCCATCTCCCTCTCTGGTTGTCCTTTTGACGTGCTATTTGTTTCTTTGGGAAGCTGTTAGGGCCATCTTGAGGGCAGAGGAGTTGGTTTAACCTCAACCAAGACGGGTAAGTGTTGGTACACGCTTTAAAATCCGTGCATAGCACGTTGTCGGTCGTTCGGCCGAGGTGTGCGCGGTCACCACGTCATTTTACTCGGCGTTGCCTGGCCGAGCCGCACCCCGTGCACGCGCACCACCGTGCGTTGGCCGGCCGAGGCCGTCTTGGTCTGACCGTGGCGTGGTCGCGCCTTGGCCACTCTGGCCGCGGCACCTGCTGCCAGCCACGCGGAGCCGCTGCTGCTCGCGCGCGCGTTGAGTGGCCACCGCTGGCCCCGCTGCCCTCCCCTGTGCTCACATGGCTGCCTCGTCTTGACGTGGCTCTACCCAGCGGTCACGCCACGCTATCCCTTTACCACGTTCCGCCAGGGCGAAGACTGACCGAGCCGTCCTCACCTTTCCGTCTTGGTTTTTCTTCCCTGTCACCGTGGCCGACGGGCCGCACCATCGCTTACGGCAAGGAGACCAATTCAAGGCAAGTTTTCACCTCCACGCCTTCGCCATTAAGTGTGTTAGACAACCAACCCCACTCCGCCTAGAACCGTGCCCGGACAAGCCGCAATTTTGGAGCTCTTCACTCTCAGTGTCGATAAAGCCGAGCCATGCCATTACCAAGGGCAGCGCTTCCTTCGACCATCTCGAGTCGAATTGGATGCACCAGTAGACTCGCCTTGAACCCCTCTTCCTCCCGCGCACCTTAGTCGAGCTCCTGCCGCTACCCTGCCGCCGGTGACACGACCGTGTCATCACAGAGCGCCGCCGCATGGTGCGGGCGCGCGTGGTCAGGTCACCTCGGCAGTTCTCCACCTCGACCATCGGCACTGCTGGCATCCGGGTAAGTCATGGATACTCGTGCGCCATCCCTACCGCTCTCGGGCCGCCTAGACTCGCCGGAACGGCCTCGCCACCATGGTGAATGGCCGCTCGCCGCTACAGCTCGCGTGCGTGCGTAGCTCAGTCCCCTGTGGTCACCTAGCGTCACCGTTTGGGTTGTAGGTGGTGGTCGACCGTTTAGCAGGGGCATAGTGGGCCCCAGATGGCCGGCGGGACCGTCCGATGCCGGCCGGAGCCGCGCCGGCGGGCACGGGGGCGTCGGGGACCGGCTCAGGGAGAAGAAAAGATTGTTGGGGGCGCTTCGTGCATAAAGTGTCTCTGGTGCAATAGGGACCTGAGGCTCCGCGTAATAGCCCTTTTGTTCAGGGGCTCTTCTGCAAAAAGAGCGACCTCGCGCGCGCTGTGGGCCAGTTGGGCCGGCCTGCTGTCGCCTGACCCGTCCCGCGTGGGCCGCATCCGGGTGCTAGGCCAAATAGTGGGCGCCGGCCCGTTGCTTTAAAAGTATATCTTTCAATTGTTTTTCCTTTTTCTTTGTTGCTAGGAACTTGTAAATTTAATATCTAAATGTATAGGAGTCCAAAAATGGTGAAACCAATTTTGTTAGTTTCCTAAAATCATGATCTAGATAAAGGTGTAATTGGTTCATGTAGATTTCTACTATTTTTAGGCTTGCTCTAATTAATTCGAGGCGTTTAATATTATCAAACATGAACTTGTAAGAATTGTTATGAATAATCAGTGATAGTATTAACGCTGAAAATTTTATAGTAAGCTAACCATAATGTTAGTTGTCCACTGTAATTTTTGTAGCTCCAAAATAATTAGTTTTGTTAGGTAGCTAATAAACCCTAGTTTGTATATATATTAAATCGACGAAACGAAAAGAGCAACACCCTGGGTTGTTGGGAAATAACGCTTAAGTCGATAACATAGATACGAAACCTAGTTCGTTAGCCATAAGGTTAGCTCGTTAGCTTGAGAGACGAAATCGTATGATACGAGGTTGCGATTGCCGTCGATTATTTACATTTCTATGTCGCATCTCCGAATATTATAATAGGAACAATGACGGAGCGTGAAGTCTTTTGGAGCAGCGGAAAAGATGGTGTCCTGATGACCGTGTCGCCGTGATGGAATGCTAACTTTTGGTTATATCTTAATTCCCATCCAGGCAAGCCCCGGTGCATAACCCTTATTTTACAAATTATTATATATATATATATATAGGTTGTGCATTTACGTTGCAGGAGTTTTATGATATCCACATGCATATATATATATCTACCCATGAGTCTTACTAGTACAGGATCGTGTAGCTGTTTTGCTTAGGTTTATCGGTAGCGTGAGTAACCTGTCGTTACTCACAATAGGTGGTTATTATTATTATTATTACCCTAATGATGAAATGATGGAAAAGGAAATGGTGACCGGGCAGGGATATGGTATGGGTATTGGTGGGTGTAACAGGTTATGTCCCGCGGCCACGGGGCATAGCTTGGTTGCACTTTTTCCCTGTCCGTGTCGATTAAGGACCGTTCGTTGCACTGGATCCCCGGTCAAGTCACAGATTTATTATCCCGAGCATATACTAGCGGATGGGGGCTAGGAAGACTTGTTACTCTCTTGTCATGGGCTCCGGCTCTTTCCGGACCGACTGATTGGAGGCGGGGATAGGTGGAGGTCTTAGCACCGTATTGAGGCCGGGCCTCAAGTACGGGAGCTAGGAGTCCAAGTTTGGACGGGGACCTGGAAACCTGTGACAGGAGGGGAACGGGTTGGTCTTGCTTGTGCCTGGGGTACAAGCGAGGCGTGTGTTTTTCGGGGTACCCAGCTGGGCACATTGATTCGCGAATCGCCGTTTCTACGTGACGGTACGACTTGACTGCACTCTAGCACCGTAGTAAGAAATGAAAGATGAAAGACGAAAGATGGAAAAATTGGTTCTGATGGCTCAACCTTTGCTTGAAAGTAGAACAGGTGCTTACCTAGAATGGTTGGTTAATACACTACTGATAACTGCTAATAAAAAGTAAATATAAGGATGCACCTTTAGTAATGCTTCCTGCAGTTGCAATAACCCACAAGCCAGATAGCCTTGCATACCCTTGGAGTCTTTTCTTCTGACGGGTAAGTCTTGCGGAGTACAATTGAGTACTCAGGGTTTGTTCTACCCTGTTGCAGGTAACAGGTGTTTGAAGCTGACAGTTGTGTGTGGAAACCTCCTGGTGGGCTCAGTGGGGATTTCCTTTACGTTGCGGATGTAGGGTTGATTTATAACTCTCACCAAAAATGTTTCACAAGGGAAAGATTTACCACCTGTTATCATTTGCTGTATATAAATGTTCATCATGATAATTTTAACTCATCATCAAATGGTTTCATTTCCGCTGAACTTTGATAATATTTTATATTCCGCTATTATAATCAAATAATGAATTACTCTGATGTTGTACTAAAAGTGATATATGAAATGGTAAAGTTGTTATAAGCTTTATCTCTCATTTATGATCCTGAGGTAAAATGTGGACTTTCGAGTTCTCCCGTTGGGTGTGCTCGACGGAATCGCAGAGTTTAGTGCTCTCTCTTGGGTACTTAGTGTCTAATGGAAGATAAGTACTCTTGGGATGACATTAAATTAGGCGGTTCTGCCACAGGTGGTATCAGAGCATAAATGGGGAAATAAAGCTTCAAAACCCTTTTCTAAATTAAAATTTGACAACACCTTTTTGCAAAAAGTTAGGACGTTTGCATACGAAGTTATATAAGTAGCCCTATTACTATAGTTAAGTCTCCGGAATAAGTTTAAGTAGGCTTTCGTCCGGTAAGCTAACTGGTGTGTAGCATGCGGTCCTAAAGTCAGACGTGCTGTTTTGCTATAGTCATCGTGCGAGTCCTACTTGCAGGTGCCCTGTTTCTAGGTACCACGCGTCCCTGTCCCGGAGTTACTGTTGTACAGTGGCTTCATGTTTCGCGTTCACTCGTGCTTCACGGCTGTCGGGGCTTACGTTTTCGGCACTCCTTCTGCGCCCTTGTCGGACCTCTGCCCTGCAACCATGCTAGTCTTTATGGCCTCGAACACCGCTCGCCTCGTGTGCGTAAAAATCCTGCTATTTTACTTTACTGATCCTCGTGCAGGGCTCGAGGGTGGCCTGCGCCAGGACCACTGGCTGCTCTGCCTTTTTAAGGGGGCAAGCCCAGCCACTTGGTGTCACCACCCAGTGCATTCCAGCTCGCTTAGCCCTTTTCTCTTGAGCAAGCTTCTCCTCAAGCCTTCCTTGCAACCACCACCCACCTAGGATGGCAGGAGTCTGGGTTAGCAGCTACTGCTTGAACACCGAGGGTTTTCCCAAAATCCTGTATGCCACCCTGCAAAAACTCGGCGTTCGGGAGCGTCCCGAGTATGAGGGCCGTGAGTACATGAAGCGTGGCACTGAGCGGTGTAAGGTCACCGTCTACATTGGCAAGAGTGAGGAGTTCCCCGACCTCACGGAAGCCTGGAATGTGACTGCAACCGGGTTTCGCTTCGGCGACACCTACCAGGTTGTGGCCCGCAAAGCCTTGCAACATCTCTGTCAGATCTTTGAAGGGCCCATTGCTCGTACCCCCATGCGGTTCTTTCCCCCTTGGGATAAGAATCGGCGGGTATGGAGGGCTTGCATGGAGGCTTTGCATGGTCTAGACGTGCAAGAGGACAACCCGACCTTGGTGCACCTGACCTCGTACTTGCTTGCCCTGGATGAGCAGTATGACCGGCAGGCCTCGGAGCTAAGGGAGTGCCTCCACCGAGCTGAGGAAGCCGAGATCTTCTCTAGGATGCTCGAAGTGCAGCTTGCTGAAGCTCATGCCAATCTAGCAGCCGCTGAGAGTCGAGAGGCTGCCATGGCGAAGGCCGTCAAGGTGGACCAAGACCGTCATGCCCAGGAGCTGGAGGACGCCTATCTTGCCACAAGGGCCAAGCGTAGGACGCTCGCCACGGAAAGGCAGGAACCCTTAATCCTGGAGGGGATCCCTGTCCATCCGCTGGAGCGAAGGAGAACTGGTTTTGCAGCACCTCCACCCACGGAAGCCTCGGAAGTAGAGTCATTGTTTCCCCTCACCCAGCCACCACCACAAGAAGGAGCAGATCCACAACCTAGTGCAGCAGAAGAACCCCAGGAGCCCAGGAAGGAAGCCGTTTGGGCCGACGAAGTAGATTAGTTGTCCTAGGGGAGATGTAATCGTTGCTAGTAGTGCTTTTCATCGTTGTTCCCTAGTGTTGTAATCTTTCCGTTGTACCGCATCCGTAGTTGTTAAGGCCGCCTGGTTGTACGTTCGAGCGCTGTGTCGAGTGTGGGAGAGTGAATGTCTGTATGTTGCACCCGTGTAAGGCCGTTGGTAATGAGTGTTTGCTTTATCGGTTGTGTTTGTTACGTCGTTTTTCCTTAGACCTCGTTCGATTTGCTTAGGGTTCTTGAGACGACAATAAGCAGGTTACAAGGGGAACAACTGTTCTGATGCAACAGATCGGCCGTGATTGGAAAACAGAGGACACTGTATCACTAATTGTGGATGTCCCAGTAGAACACTTGAATTCCCTTGATTTAAATCCGCCTTGGGATTTACTTACTTGTTCCTTATTTTGAAAGGAACCCGTGTTGCCTGAATTTTTCCCTTACTCCTCTGATTCTGTGGTCTATGACCCCGTTGTTTTTACTGCGAGTAAGTTGGTAATAGTTACTTAGTTAATAGCTTATGGTGCCGCGACGGAACCGAGGGCCACCTGTGGAACAGCTGCCACCTGGTGACGCTGCTCGGCGCGCGCTGGTATCGAGGTTGTTGACCAAGTGCTTTTACCGAGTTACACCGCGGTATCGCTCTTGCTATAAAAATTCTCTTGGTAAAAATATTCTTGTGTTCAAACGGGAAATCCACAACGGGTTGATGGAATTGTGCTCTGTCAAAGTAACAAGGTTTTTGAAGAAAGGAAAAGAAGAAAGAGAAAAACAACAGGAAGGTTAGCCGCACGTAGGTCAGAGAAGTTGAATTGCCCGACTCGACGTCGTTCCTGTGACCGGTTTGACAATGCTACGCATGCCGGGTCGCTGTCACTGTGTGCCCTGCGGACGCCGTCGGTGGTGGGACCGCGTGTGTCGCTCCCGTGCGACCGCGGCGTTGTGCCGCACTCGCCTCGTCTTGTCGCACAGTACGCCCCTCTGATCCCGGCACCCGTGTCGGCTCTCGGTTTTCGCTCTTGTTCCCGTACCGGACCCCCCTCTCTTTCTTTTCCTTTGGGGCCCCGTTGCTCGCACGCCGCCTGGTCGAGCGAACCCCATCCCCTCCTTTCTCCTTTGCCCCACTCAAGCTCGCACAGGGAGCGCACTATGGCCGACGCTCTCCCCACCTTGTGACCCCCCCAGTGATTCCCATCTCCTCCGCTTCCGGTGCACTGCATCACCACCTCCGTCCACCAAGCTTTTATAATGCCACCTTGCTTGCTCCTCCTCCATTCAACCCCCAGATCTAGAGTAGAGCTCATAGTATCAACTTCCTCCGTCAGCGCTCAGGTAGAAGAAGCTCAGGAAGCCGTCGGGAAGAAGTGGTTGGAGGCTGAGCTACGAGATCCAGCCGTTGCTCGCAGATCTAGGGTTCCTAGTCAGAGGCAATGGTGTAACTGGAGAAGAAAGGATCTAGTTTCTGTTGGAGAAGTTCAAGTTCATCCCTGGTTAGTTTAGGTTTAGAGTTAACGATGATCTTTGTACCAATCTCCAATTTCTGGCTTTGTTGGGCATACGCCATGTTCTGGATAATCGTTTTCCTATTGCTCTTCCACTGTCCCCGTCTTCGTCGGTTTCTAGAGAGGTTGTGAGTTGTATTAGAGTTGTTCTTAGCCGTGCTATCTCTAGATTCCAGAGTGGTTTAGCGTTTGAAGTCGTGTAACCTCTCATGTAAGCTCAGATCTGTGAAATGTAATCGTGCTTCCCTCTTTTGTTTCTTGTTCCGGATCTCGGGACGAGATCCTTTTTAAGGGGGGAAGGATGTAACACCTCTGGTGTTACTAGCGTACTTAGCATGCGATTAAGGTCTAAAAGAAATTAACAAAACAAATTCCGTGGGTTTTAAAATTTCAAACGCACATAAAATGATAAGCGAATTTCTATAAATAAAAATAAAACATCAATTGAATGTAGTACTTAATAAAATTTGAAGCGCAAGTCTAGTAGATGAAAACGCAACTTTTGTTCCGATAAATAAGTGATCAATAGCATAACTGGTAGCTCAAGAATTGATTTGGAAATGGGTTCCAGCTCCTAGAACTATAATGACCAAGTCTGAAAACCTAATGGTAATGTCGCTTTGGCATTTAAATTTTGATTAAAATTCGTAAACACTAGATCTATGTTTTTGCACCGATAATTGCACCTTTGCGAGTACTTTAGCACGGTGTAGTTCGTAGGGTGGAGTGATGTTGAGTGGTTACTCCAAAAATGGCCGGAAGTTCCTTAGAACGAGCTGTAACCTTGTGGTCGATGCTCTGTTCGTGAGCCAGCGTCAGCACGACGAACCCGTTTTGGCATCACTCCATCTCCCTCTCTGGTTGTCCTTTTGACGTGCTATTTGTTTCTTTGGGAAGCTGTTAGGGCCATCTTGAGGGCAGAGGAGTTGGTTTAACCTCAACCAAGACGGGTAAGTGTTGGTACACGCTTTAAAATCCGTGCATAGCACGTTGTCGGTCGTTCGGCCGAGGTGTGCGCGGTCACCACGTCATTTTACTCGGCGTTGCCTGGCCGAGCCGCACCCCGTGCACGCGCACCACCGTGCGTTGGCCGGCCGAGGCCGTCTTGGTCTGACCGTGGCGTGGTCGCGCCTTGGCCACTCTGGCCGCGGCACCTGCTGCCAGCCACGCGGAGCCGCTGCTGCTCGCGCGCGCGTTGAGTGGCCACCGCTGGCCCCGCTGCCCTCCCCTGTGCTCACATGGCTGCCTCGTCTTGACGTGGCTCTACCCAGCGGTCACGCCACGCTATCCCTTTACCACGTTCCGCCAGGGCGAAGACTGACCGAGCCGTCCTCACCTTTCCGTCTTGGTTTTTCTTCCCTGTCACCGTGGCCGACGGGCCGCACCATCGCTTACGGCAAGGAGACCAATTCAAGGCAAGTTTTCACCTCCACGCCTTCGCCATTAAGTGTGTTAGACAACCAACCCCACTCCGCCTAGAACCGTGCCCGGACAAGCCGCAATTTTGGAGCTCTTCACTCTCAGTGTCGATAAAGCCGAGCCATGCCATTACCAAGGGCAGCGCTTCCTTCGACCATCTCGAGTCGAATTGGATGCACCAGTAGACTCGCCTTGAACCCCTCTTCCTCCCGCGCACCTTAGTCGAGCTCCTGCCGCTACCCTGCCGCCGGTGACACGACCGTGTCATCACAGAGCGCCGCCGCATGGTGCGGGCGCGCGTGGTCAGGTCACCTCGGCAGTTCTCCACCTCGACCATCGGCACTGCTGGCATCCGGGTAAGTCATGGATACTCGTGCGCCATCCCTACCGCTCTCGGGCCGCCTAGACTCGCCGGAACGGCCTCGCCACCATGGTGAATGGCCGCTCGCCGCTACAGCTCGCGTGCGTGCGTAGCTCAGTCCCCTGTGGTCACCTAGCGTCACCGTTTGGGTTGTAGGTGGTGGTCGACCGTTTAGCAGGGGCATAGTGGGCCCCAGATGGCCGGCGGGACCGTCCGATGCCGGCCGGAGCCGCGCCGGCGGGCACGGGGGCGTCGGGGACCGGCTCAGGGAGAAGAAAAGATTGTTGGGGGCGCTTCGTGCATAAAGTGTCTCTGGTGCAATAGGGACCTGAGGCTCCGCGTAATAGCCCTTTTGTTCAGGGGCTCTTCTGCAAAAAGAGCGACCTCGCGCGCGCTGTGGGCCAGTTGGGCCGGCCTGCTGTCGCCTGACCCGTCCCGCGTGGGCCGCATCCGGGTGCTAGGCCAAATAGTGGGCGCCGGCCCGTTGCTTTAAAAGTATATCTTTCAATTGTTTTTCCTTTTTCTTTGTTGCTAGGAACTTGTAAATTTAATATCTAAATGTATAGGAGTCCAAAAATGGTGAAACCAATTTTGTTAGTTTCCTAAAATCATGATCTAGATAAAGGTGTAATTGGTTCATGTAGATTTCTACTATTTTTAGGCTTGCTCTAATTAATTCGAGGCGTTTAATATTATCAAACATGAACTTGTAAGAATTGTTATGAATAATCAGTGATAGTATTAACGCTGAAAATTTTATAGTAAGCTAACCATAATGTTAGTTGTCCACTGTAATTTTTGTAGCTCCAAAATAATTAGTTTTGTTAGGTAGCTAATAAACCCTAGTTTGTATATATATTAAATCGACGAAACGAAAAGAGCAACACCCTGGGTTGTTGGGAAATAACGCTTAAGTCGATAACATAGATACGAAACCTAGTTCGTTAGCCATAAGGTTAGCTCGTTAGCTTGAGAGACGAAATCGTATGATACGAGGTTGCGATTGCCGTCGATTATTTACATTTCTATGTCGCATCTCCGAATATTATAATAGGAACAATGACGGAGCGTGAAGTCTTTTGGAGCAGCGGAAAAGATGGTGTCCTGATGACCGTGTCGCCGTGATGGAATGCTAACTTTTGGTTATATCTTAATTCCCATCCAGGCAAGCCCCGGTGCATAACCCTTATTTTACAAATTATTATATATATATATATATATATATAGGTTGTGCATTTACGTTGCAGGAGTTTTATGATATCCACATGCATATATATATATCTACCCATGAGTCTTACTAGTACAGGATCGTGTAGCTGTTTTGCTTAGGTTTATCGGTAGCGTGAGTAACCTGTCGTTACTCACAATAGGTGGTTATTATTATTATTATTACCCTAATGATGAAATGATGGAAAAGGAAATGGTGACCGGGCAGGGATATGGTATGGGTATTGGTGGGTGTAACAGGTTATGTCCCGCGGCCACGGGGCATAGCTTGGTTGCACTTTTTCCCTGTCCGTGTCGATTAAGGACCGTTCGTTGCACTGGATCCCCGGTCAAGTCACAGATTTATTATCCCGAGCATATACTAGCGGATGGGGGCTAGGAAGACTTGTTACTCTCTTGTCATGGGCTCCGGCTCTTTCCGGACCGACTGATTGGAGGCGGGGATAGGTGGAGGTCTTAGCACCGTATTGAGGCCGGGCCTCAAGTACGGGAGCTAGGAGTCCAAGTTTGGACGGGGACCTGGAAACCTGTGACAGGAGGGGAACGGGTTGGTCTTGCTTGTGCCTGGGGTACAAGCGAGGCGTGTGTTTTTCGGGGTACCCAGCTGGGCACATTGATTCGCGAATCGCCGTTTCTACGTGACGGTACGACTTGACTGCACTCTAGCACCGTAGTAAGAAATGAAAGATGAAAGACGAAAGATGGAAAAATTGGTTCTGATGGCTCAACCTTTGCTTGAAAGTAGAACAGGTGCTTACCTAGAATGGTTGGTTAATACACTACTGATAACTGCTAATAAAAAGTAAATATAAGGATGCACCTTTAGTAATGCTTCCTGCAGTTGCAATAACCCACAAGCCAGATAGCCTTGCATACCCTTGGAGTCTTTTCTTCTGACGGGTAAGTCTTGCGGAGTACAATTGAGTACTCAGGGTTTGTTCTACCCTGTTGCAGGTAACAGGTGTTTGAAGCTGACAGTTGTGTGTGGAAACCTCCTGGTGGGCTCAGTGGGGATTTCCTTTACGTTGCGGATGTAGGGTTGATTTATAACTCTCACCAAAAATGTTTCACAAGGGAAAGATTTACCACCTGTTATCATTTGCTGTATATAAATGTTCATCATGATAATTTTAACTCATCATCAAATGGTTTCATTTCCACTGAACTTTGATAATATTTTATATTCCGCTATTATAATCAAATAATGAATTACTCTGATGTTGTACTAAAAGTGATATATGAAATGGTAAAGTTGTTATAAGCTTTATCTCTCATTTATGATCCTGAGGTAAAATGTGGACTTTCGAGTTCTCCCGTTGGGTGTGCTCGACGGAATCGCAGAGTTTAGTGCTCTCTCTTGGGTACTTAGTGTCTAATGGAAGATAAGTACTCTTGGGATGACATTAAATTAGGCGGTTCTGCCACAGTTTTATGGTGCATCAGAGAGGTATTGAAATCAGTAGGAAGTCTATTAATGCAATTAACAAGGTGGTTGCTCCTACCGATAAAACTAAATTGCAATCTTTGATTGGCAAGATTAATTTGATTAGAAGGTTCATATCTAATCTATCGGGTAAGATCAAAGCTTTTAGTCCGTTGCTTAAATTGAAGGTCGATCAGGAATTTATATGGGGAGCTGAGCAGCAGTTGGCCCTAGATGAAATTAAGAAGTACTTGATAAATCCTCCAGTGCTAGTTCCACCCCAACATGGGAAACCCTTCAGGTTGTATTTGTCAACTGATGATACTGTTATTGGTTCAGCTCTTATTCAAGAATTTGAAGGGAAAGAACATGTTATTTGAGCAGAAGATTGGTGGATGCTGAGACAAGGTATTCGGCCATCAAAAAACTATGTCTATGTTTATACTTTTCTCGTATTAAATTGAGGCATTATTTGCTATCGGTCGAATGCACTGTCATATGCAAGGATGACGTGGTCAAATACATGTTGTCGATGCTTGAGTGGTAGAATCGGCAAGTGGATTTTAGCATTGTTAGAATTTGACCTACGTTACAAATCGGCTAAGGCAGTTAAAGGGCAGGTTATGGCCGATTTTGTCACTCAGCACTGCAGCACAGTAGACTCTCTGGAAGTTGCTCCTTGGACACTTTTCTTCGATGGGTCTACGTGTGGTGAAGGAGCAGGTATCGACATTGTGTTGATTTCATCTCAAGGAAGGAAGTATGAGTTTTCATTGCTAATTGTTGCTACATCGATAAACAATCAGGCTGAGTATCAAGCTTTGATAAAAGGATTGGAATTACTTAGGGAGATACATGTCGATGCTGTCGAAATCTTTGGTGATTCTATGCTGGCTATAAAACAATTAGCTAGGATTTATGAATGCCGAAGTGAAGTGTTGATCTCATATCATGAGAGATGTTTGCAATTATTGAAAGAGTTTAAAGATTTTCGTATTGAACATATTTCTCGATTGCATAATGAAGAAGCTAATCGGCTAGCTCAGCATGCTTCAGGGTATCAGTCTATCCAGGAGGTGCTGACATCGGCAGTTGATACCAATGACTGGAGAAAGGAGATTGTCGATTACTTAAGGGATCCATCTAAGAAGGTTGAAAGACGTATAAGATTTTAGGCCACTAAGTATGTGCTCCTCGATGATGAATTATATTATCGGACTATAGATGGAGTTTTACTCAGGTGTCTTAACGAGGATGAATCGAAAAGCTTGATGGGTAAAATTTATGAAAGAGTGTGTGGGGCACATCAATCGGCTTTCAAGATGAAATGGATAATCAGAAGAAATGGATACTATTGGCCAAATATTCTTGAAGATCGCTTTAAGTATTTTAAAGGATGTCAGGGGTGTCAGAAGTTCGGTAATATTCAAAGAGCGCCTGCATCGGTCATGAATCCTATAATTAAACCTTGGCCATTCCGGGGATGGGCTATCGATCTCATTGGTCAGATTTATCCACCATCGAGCAAAGGACATAAATTTATTCTTGTTGCTACCGATTATTTCATAAAATGGGTTGAAGCGGTTCCTTTGAAAAAGGTGACATCGGTTAGTATGATCGATTTATGAAAGAGCATATTGTTTACCGATTTGGTATTCCTCAAACTATCACTACCGATTATGGTACTATGTTTACATCGGGAGAATTTGATGAGTTTGTTATTGGTATGGGGATTAAAGTTTTGAATTCATCTCCCTATTATGCTCAAGCTAATGGTCAGGCTGAGGCTTCTAACAAAGGAATTATCAAACTCATTAAGCACAAAAGTAAAGAAAATCCTAAGCGGTGGCATACAGTATTGAATGAGGCCCTGTGGTCATATCGGATGGCATGTCATGGTGAAATCAAAGTAACGCCTTATCAGTTAGTATACGGCCACGATGCAGTATTGCCGTGGGAAATTAAAACTGGCTCTAGGCGGATATTTTCTCAAGATCAACTGACAGCCGATGACTATGATACTCTTATGAAAGACGAGTTGGAAGATGTGGCAGGTCATCGGTTGAAGGATTTAGTTAGCATCAAAGAAAATAAGAAAAGGGTAGCCAGATGGTATGACAAGAAGGTGAAGGTAAAGGAGTTTGCCGATGGAGATCTGGTTTGGAAGTTGATTTTACCGATTGGGACTAAAAGTTCAAAGTTTGGCAAGTGGTCTCCTAATTGGGAGGGTCCATATCGGATAAACCAATCTGTTCCTGGCAACGCATATATTCTAGAAACCCTCGAAGGGGTTGTATTTCCTAGAGCATTAAACGGAAAATATTTAAAAAATATATTACCCTAGTATCTAGATGGATGCATAAAAGCATAAGTGCCGATAACAGTCCTATCGGCCAGAATCATACAAGGGTATCAGTGTTTCATAGAGCGCCGATGCAATAAACAGGGTTTACAAATTTAGTAAAGATTGGATGGCCGATATCGCACGCAGGCGAATCTGATCGGCTTCCTTTATCTCTTTGATATCTTCGTCGGCAGCACCCTCCACTGGTTTAAGTTTTTTCTTTATTGCCAGGGCTTTGTGAGCTTGGATGTCTCTTTCTTGCTGAAGAGCCTTGATAGCATCGGGTAACTGGCTTTCTTTCTGCCTGGCATGAGTTAGAGCTGCCTCGACTTTTTTAGTTCGGCCAGTAGAGCCATTCTCTTTGCCGATAAGTTCGAGATTTTTTGCTTAAGTTCGGCACTCGAAGTCTGCAAACTGCCGATGTTCTTGTGCTTCTCATCGGCAGTCTGTTTCAATTGGAGCATCTCTTCTTTAAGCTGAGCCTGAGCGGCTCTATCGGCAATGCGTTGAGCAGCCCTCTGATATTGGAGTTGTCGGCTTTCTAAGTGGGCTGCTGGGAAGAGTGCCTCTTCGATGTTGATAGGGACCTGGCCACGGATTGTTTTGAAGATCGCTTTTGCAGGGTCTGAATCATCTACCAACTAGGGGTATCTTGCTACAACAAGTTCAGTAGAGCCTCCAGTTTGGACTTGACTTCTGCCGATATTGCCCCCAGTGCAAGTGAAGTGCTTGCCTCCTCTCCGTCATCGTCAGAAACGTCGATGGCAAAGGAGAATAGACTGTCTGGGGAGTCTTGTTCCTGAAAGAAGAAAAGGGGTCAGTTGAGGACAAGTATGAATATTATAAATCGGCTAGGTCAGTCGGCTTACTTGTTTCAAGGTAATTTCTTGTCTTTGACTGGAGGAAGCAACCTGGAGTATGCCATGTGAAGGATCTGCTGAGCTTGCCGATGGGATATCTTCAGCTTCAGGATTAACTAGTGCTAAGTTTGATGGCAATTCCTCCGTGGTCTTATCAATAGTTGGTCCTTAGGATATGATGGCCGATGATGTGCCCTGTGCAGGAGGATCGACTGATTGCTTAGTTGCATCGACCGATTCTGGTTGGCTCAGAGGTGCTGGATCATATGTTGGGATCGGTACGGACTTCTGCGGTTTTGGCTGTTCCTCAGTATCTGTTGAAGCTTTGCGCTTTGTTTAGGCCTCAGCAACGGTTGGCTGGGGGGCATCGGTATTTGTTGGTTGTGAAGGTTGGACATCTGGTACACTTGCCAATGTACCCGTTTGTTGCTGCAAAAACGGGTGTAAAATATGATTTTTAACAGATTAAATGTAAAGTTGAAGGATTATATCTAAAGGTTTGTCAGAGATGGTAGTGCTTGATGCCAGAGAAGTTGCTGATAATGATCCAGCAGTAGTTCTTACATCCTAAAAATTAGTGTTAGTACAGTCTGAGATCGGCGTGAGTTGGAATAAACATGGTTGTTACCTTGAACACTTTTATCAGGGTCGCAACGGCAGTCGATGGAGTGGCTCTAGCCTTAGCCAGTTTTGGCTTGGTAGTGATTTTCTTGGCACGAGTTCTTTGATGAGTCAGAGCACCCAGGGTAGGGGCGTTGTAGCCGATCGGGGATACGGGTCGAAGGTCAAAGGATCTCCCACTCCTGCTCGTGGATGGTGCTGGGTCATCGACCTGTCACAAGAAAATTAGTTGCCAATGAAATTAAAAGTAAAAAAAACTAGTGTTAATAGAAACTTACTGCGTCATCAGGTATAATATGCTCAGGGTCGATCAGATGCTAATATGTATGAACATATGCTGCAAATAGTTATCTCTTCCACTCTTGCCACCATAACTTATATGATTCAGTGATGAAAGAGGCTGGCACCCAGGTGGATAGATCAACATATGTAGTATCGACATCAGGGGAGAGTCGCACTACCTTGCTCTAGTCCGATCCACTAGTGATTGTTTCTCTCGGCTTAATCACATTGACAAAGCAAAGTTTAATTGGCAGCTGTCCAAAGGCCAATTGACGTGATACTGCCGATGGATTGTAGAATTCATAGGTGATGTTGGTGTTCTTCCCATTGTCGAATGTATTCACTGGGATTGCTCGGGGAGTAATGATGGCCATCATAAGTTCATCATCCTTGTTCAAGGCATCATCGGCGAAATTGAAGAGAAGAGGGAATCTGGCTTCTTCATCTATATAGGGCATCCAGGCCCGATGATCACGGGAGAGACCATTGTAAAAGCTTTGGAAAAATCGGCCGATCTAATCTTCGTTGGCCTCTGTCCTAGGAAGAACTATTATGGCTTCACCAAAATTGAGGGGTGGGCGTGTTGCCGATTCTTCATCTCCAAGTTCATAGTCTTCGGCGATATCTCGCGGGAATTGCTGAGCAAAGAAATCTCATTGCAAGCGTTTGTGCATGTGGGCATTTAGCCACATGTTAATGAACCACCACGGGCCTCCTAAGTTGCCGATGGGTTCACCAAGCAGAAGCTTCTGAGACACTTGATGTAAGAGGTGATAAGTGGAACTCAGGAGATATCGGTTAAGAGGGAACCTTACACCGTTGGCCAGTAGTTCAGCTGCGGGGAGGTAAGCATTGGTTGACCCTATAGATCGACCACAGAAAATGAATTTTTCTAACCACATATTTATGAATGTGGCGTGTTTCCTCTGACCAACTGTCCCAATCTTCCTGTATTCTTAGATATACCCTGTCCAACCACCGATGTTACGTGTATTCACCATGTACTCAGATTTTCTACCGTAAACGGAGGCATCATCGGCAGCTGAAATATCTAAGCTGGTGAGCATGTGCACATCGGCAAGAGTAGGAGTAGCTGGGCCGTGTCCAAACATGAAGGTATTTGTTGTGTCTGACCAGAAATAAGCGGCAGCGATCATCATCGACTCATTCTTTTGCATATCGGTAATGGACAGTTTGATGCATTGGTCTAGTTTTCGCTCTGCCCAGTACACCTGCATCGACCCGATTACCCTTAGATACCAATCTTTCCACCCCTTTGTGGTTTTAGGCCAAGATCGGAAGGTACCATTCCATAAATTTAAAGAGAAATTCTGGGCTCTGAAGGAAATTATGTTAGTCTCTGCATTAATCAAATCGGTTGGATCTGGATTGCCCATTGGACCTAAACATTGGATGTGCGGCTGATTGGTTGGGATGACTAGCTTATTGCATAGTTCCTAAGTTTGGAGGATGAGTTAGATAATTGGGTAAATGCAATCGTTGTCTGGAGTAAATTTCGGAACATTAATGATTTTATACTCCGAAATTGGGGGGCATGTGTTGACACAATTTTTGGCACGTGTCAAAATGATCAGAGTGGGCTAATCGGCAGAAGGAAAGTTATTGTATTATGCTGGTAGAAGGGTGCCGATGAAGATCAGCTTGTGAAGATTGTTGCCGATGAATGGTGGTAACCGATGGAAAGGTTGTCGTTTGACTTAGACTCAGAGGCGTTGCTGACAAGATCGGAGATGTTATTGCCGATGCTGATGAAGGAAGATCTGAAGACTACTGCCGATGAAGCTTGTGATGACGGAAAGCATGCCGATGGAGAGGAGACCGATGGAAATTTCATCGTAATTAAGGCGTACAAGGAAGTAGATATGTGTTGTTTTCCTTTTCTATATTTGTTAGAGTATGATTCATGTAAGAGTCACGTTTTTCCTTAGATATGGACTCGGTGTCCTAGTCGTGTCTGGTTATATTTCTTCAGATCAGGGTATAAATATAGACTGAGGGACAATGTAAAAAATATATATCAATCAAATATCAAACCAATTTTACTCCTATTTGCATCTACTTACTTTTCGGCGACTTCGTCAATTTGCATATTTTTCTTTTTACGAGTTCTTATCGATTCGACGAGCTGCATCACTTCAGTGCGACCTTCAACGATCCTCGAGTTCCGTGTGAGTACCTCTTGGCCGTGCCTTCCGGGCGTATCGCTGTTGTCAGGACCAAAGTACTCGAGTTATCATCCTTGTCGATTAACATGTTAAATCGACTGGCACGCTTTGGATATCGGATTGGGTATTAGCCCTTTGTGTTTGCAGATCCACTTTTGCATCAACAAAGAACAACAAAGTATTTTACCTTGTAGGAGAAGCGGAGATGCCGGTGCTTGGCAATGGAGGGACGGGCAGCAGCGCGCGGCCTCACCAGCGGCGGAGGCGGCGGCGGGCGGCCGGGCGGCGGCGCGCAGGCAGCCGGGCGGGCGTGCGGGCGGGTGGCGGCAGCATGCGGGCGGGCGGGCATGCGGGCGCCGGAGATGGAAGAAAGAAACAGAAGAACGAAGAGAGGAAGAAGAAAGAAGAAAGGAAACGGTTTTACAGGGGGCATGGCGTCAAGATCTATGGCACCATGTACCCTTGCCAAGCTGCCACGTCAGCGCCACGACGGCAGGGTATTGGCGGCAGTGATCCTGGCGCCATGTCGTTATATCTTGACGCCGACGACTATGGCGCCAAGATAAAGGTCTATTTTTTGAAATCTTTCCGCAAGTGATATATTTGAGAGAATTTTTTCGAAAAAAATGTCTTAAAAAAAAGACGGGCGTGCCGGGTGGGTGGCTGGGTTCAGACTTGAGAGACTTGCCTGGGGAACGGTGCCGTGCTGGTGCGTTGGACTCCGGCTGCGGCCGAGACTTGTTCTGGAACAAACAAACCAACAAATGCCGTGTTGTTTCGCGTGCTGGCCTGACAGCTGGGCCCACCACCGGGCGGGCTGAGCAGACGGATTGTTCTGGCAGGTCTGGCTGGTTTCCCTACTGCTATGGTAATGGTAGTGCTCTTCTTTTTTTAAAAAATTAAAAAGTGCGGGTTGAATTGAACAGCTAGATTTACATAATGGCCATAAATAAACTCCATTCTGAGAAACTACGCGTTTATGACCAGAAATAAATATTGCTTTCCGTTTATCCAGTCCTCGAAATTTAGGGGTGACATTACTGGTTCCAGGCTTCATTGATTCGACGAAAAAAAAAGGAATTTCCATGCTTCCTTCGCTGAAATTGCGTTCCCGTGTTGAACATGGCCCTGCGCCCTTGCCTGGGCCAAAACCGCATTGGATCACTAGCGTGTCGCATCCACGTACCAAGCTTTCGTTCCCGATAAGCAACCAAGAAGAGGTCGATGGTGCGGCCGGTGCCCGGTAGGCGAGAGCCGCTCACTTACCAGTGGATTCTGAACGATTTCGTAACACGGCTGGGGCTTAATGATGGATCATGGGTCATGGCTGTGATCATCAGCCACCACCCTCGTATTCGTCACACGTTTGCCGCTGTTCTTTGTTGATGAAATTGGTAGGAATGGACCATGGGATGTTGACACGTCTCGTTCCTGGACCCATTCCGGCAAAATGGTTCGCCCACCCAAAGTGACAAACTGTGCTGACTACAGTTCTACTTCAATTTGTCTGCTGCTTTGCATATCTTGCAGTGTACGACAAAAGGACGCCAGCCACTTCGCTTGAGATTATCAGTCAAATTAGTCAGCCAGCCAGCAGTGTTTTTCTCTCATAAAAAAACCAGCCAGCAGTAATTTCAGCCAGCCAGATCAGCCCAAACCAACAGGCCGTTGTCTTCTGCAGGTGTCCAGCTACTTAAAGACGCATAATTTGGCGAGTAGAGAATGATGCAAGCACAGGTACTCCCTCCGTTAGGTAAAGAATACAATTAAGTGATCCGTGCTAATCAAAGTAACTCAAATTTGACCGAGTTTATAGTAAATATTTTTTGAAACAAAATTTATTATAAAAATATATTCTATAACTAATCTAACTGTACTTATTTTATATCATTAATGACAGTAGTTTTTTATATAAATTTAGGCCTTGTTTATATGGGCAAAAAGACCCAAAATTTTTTGCATAGTACCCGTCACATCGAATCTTTGGACGCATCCATGGAGCATTAAATGGAGGTAAAAAAATAATTAATTGCACAGTTTGTCTGTAAATGTCGAGACGAATCTTTTGAACCTAGTTAGTCCATGGTTGGACAAATTTTGCCAAATAACAACGAAAAGTGCTACAAGAATTTTTTTTTTTAAAAAAAATTGGGATCTAAACAAGGCCTTAGTCAAAATTCAAACTGTTTTACTCATCGAAAAGCGAGAATTGCATTCTTTTCTGCTAGACAGAGGGAGTATTTGGACTGGATCAGGGATCTCTCGAGGGATTTCAAGAAGGCAAATGACGCCACAAGGATCATCTGTCCTAACGTGTGTTTTAGACCTGATCCTCCCCAATACGGGATATGAGATATAAGCGGCTGGTTATGGATATACTCCTTCCATATTCATCAAAAATAAAGTCATTTTACCTACTCAGTTAGTTGTTCACAAATAGAAGTTGTTTTGCATGTTTTAATGGCTAAGAGTATTGTTCGTTGATTTATTACAAGAGAAATAACACTGCTGAATAACTAGCTAATTTGGCTGATAAGCTCAAACGAACATAGCCTCACACTTGCTGCCGTCCTCAACAGAGAGATTCGCGCACTAGCGTTTTCGTGTTGATGTGAATGAGTGACTGACCACCTTGTAACCAGTGATTAATGGAAGTTTTCTTTCCGTGTAAAAGAAAATCCATACTTTGAAATAGTAGTCAAACTAGAGTAAATTAGACACAGGTGTGCTTGACTTATGAGTGCATAGGCTTATGCTAAGGGGTGCATATATGATGAGAGTTTACTAATAATAACTATTTTTAAACTATTTAGGGGGCGCAATGCCCTAATTTGTAAGTAGCTTCGCCCTAAACAATTTTTTGGCTGCTGCTTTATTTGCTCCAAGTAATCCATGGAGGATGTCTTTTCCTATCACCGGCTAGGTCAAGGCATAAAGATCTTTTTAAAGGTCACTCAAGAGGTACACCAATTATTATATCAGCAGTCCCAACGTTGAGGTACTATTTCTTGGTAGCTTTACTCCTCCGGGTTATAATTTTTGAATTTCGGCCTCTGGATGGTTCTTAAAAGGCTCAAAGCCACGTGGTTGATAGTTGCTCACGATTTTAGGTTTTTTTATTTATCTCCCAACTCTAATTGATAATCGTCTCCCTCCGCTCACTCCCGCACGCGTCACTCGTCCAGCGACCCTATCCGCGTGACCCGATGCTCGTTGCGCCGTTTCGTGCCTGCGTCGCCGTGCCCATCCGTCCACCCCACTCTGCCTCGCCGCTGTCAGTCCCCGCACCGCCGCACCGCGCGGCATCCACCGTGACCTTATCCACGCCACATTCCCCACGGGGCCCAGTCTGCCTTGCCCCGCCTCCACCGCGCTGCCTTCTCGCCGCGGCCGGCCCGCTCGCTGCGACCGCCTCCACCGAGCCGGCGAGCTTCCATGATGAATGCTCCAACAAACAGGCGAGGGGAAAGAGATTTGTGTGACTGCGCCCGCCGGCGAGTTGCCTATGCCGCTGCCGCACAGCGAGGTCCATGCGCCACTGTCGACCAACACGTTGGCGTGCCTCCATTCGTCCAAGAAAGCCCATGTTGCAAGAGTATGTTCCAAGTGTTTCAGATGTGTTCATCTGGATGTTACAAGTGTTTTCATCTTGATGTTGTAAAAGTATATCAAAATGTTACACATGTTGCAGTGGATATACACGTATGTTTCAATTGTATGTTCCAAATGTTTCATCTCGTTTTCCAGACGTATGTTTGCTAGTGTTTCATCTGGATGTTGCATATGTTTTCACACATATGAAGTGTTTTCAGATGTTTTTTTGCAAGTGTGTCGTACGAATGTTTCTAGTGTTTCAGCTGTTTTGTATGATGTTGCAAGTGTTTCATGTGGATGTTTCATAAGTAGATTTAGTGTTGCAGCTAGTGTGTTCAGATGCATGTTTCATGCGTTTCATCTGCCTTCAGACATATTTGAGTGTTGCATTCGGATGTTTCAAAAGAAGATCAGATGTTGCGTCTTTGTCTTCGCTTTTCTATTGTCTTACCTTCACCTCGGTGTCTCCTCCTCCTCCTCCTGGCGCCGGTTGGGCATCCAACGCCCCCCCTCTCTCTCTTCTGGATGCTAGCGTAACCACCTTCTGTAATCACATGCTGCAGCTGTTGGCCGTGCGCATGCGCGTGAGAAGCGAAGGAGGTGTGGGCGGAGACTCTACACGTGCAGTCCAACGGCACGGGCCCCACGTAGCGCGGGGCGCGGGAAGCAAGGGCGTAGGGGGAGATGGTCCAGACGGAGTGCAGACTAGCATTGCCAAACTCTAACGTGCCTTATGCCATGTCGAGAGGTCGTCCGGTTAAGATAGAGTTGTCCGTCTGCGTTTTGTCTCCTTGATCTCACCCTCGACTGTCTTTCTTTCCCATTGTACTTTGGCCATACAATCTTAGTCGACTTGTAGAATCCTCAGCCTATGGTCCTCTGTTTTCGATTCGTTAACATTGGTTAATCACTCGGTAAAATGAAAAATAGTCACCATCGAGTATGAAAAGCTGGAGCGCCTCTGGACACATTTGGATTCCACTCCAGTGAAAAGTTGTAAAGGTGAACAGCCCGTCACTAGTTTTTTTCTACGTGAAGCCAGGAACCCACTTCGCTAAAACTATAATAATAAAAGGTAAAAAGTTCTTAGCGGAAAAGGGAGAAAGTGAAAGGCGACGACATGAGGCCCAGTTCCGGGTCACGTTCTCCGCAATGGGCCGGCCATTACGACTCGAAGGATATCACGGCGCGAGCCGGAAAGCCTTCGAAAGTCCATTCCCCTGCAGGCTGCAGGCTGCAGCGAATCGCGAGGCGTACGGTGTAGCACAGCGGCACAGGCGCGCCGCGCACGACGCCCGCGCGACGTCGACACGACGCCGTTGCGCCGCGAGGCCCGACGAGCGCCTCGTTCCGCGGCCTCGGGCTCGCGCTCCGTCCTGCGCGGATCCTCCGTCCTCGTGCGGACCGCCGCCGGAAGGTCCAGGCGAAGCCGGAACGGTCACCCCGCCCCGCGAGCCGGCGGGAGGCGCCTCGGTGCACTCGCAGTGAAAAACAATGGCGGCTCGTTGCGGCAAATGCGCAAAGCATGTCGGCACGAGACTACGAGACCTTCGCGAAACAGCGGCCGACCCGGTCCAACCTGACCGACCGGACTGGCTTCTCGTGGTCGCCTACGGCGTACCGCCGTACCGGGGTTTTTTCGTGCACTGGTAAATAACTCATCATGTCACGGATCAATGCTCCAAGAGCTTTATTTGCAGGTCGTTGCCCTTCTGGATTGTGCGGCTCGAAATGGTAGCCTTCCGACATCAAAATACTCCACCTTGCGGCATCTCGCAGACCGGCATGTACGCACCTCGCAGAGTTGCAGGGCTCGGCGTTCGTCCGACACTGCGAGTCGTCTGCACGTCGAGCCAAGGATCCAACGAGGTGTCTTGCTCACGCGGTCACGCCGGTTCGTGCCAGCATGGCATTGTTGTCCGGTGCTGCGTTGTCGCCGTGTGCCTAGCTACCTCCCGCGCTTGATCGTCCTTGCGAGTCGTGAGTCGCGTAGCCCGAATGCCCGATCGACCGGAACCACAAGCTCTTGAGCCCTCCGGGCACGACCGGGCATCGGCCCATCGAGCTCGCTCGCACACCGGCCAATTTGAGCGCCTGAGGTGAGCGAGAGCGCGCGGGTCGGCCTCCGATGTGTTCCCCCGGTTGCCAAGCACGACCTGTGGCGCCTTCACGTGCTGACTGTGGTACGGCCGTTCGGCGACAAGGCTGGACGCAGACGACAGCGATGTATGACTGGGCGAGTCGTACCGTCAGAGCGTCCTTCGTTCCTGCACGAGTAGACGGGTACCCGAAACCCGTCAGAGCGTCCTTCGTTCCTGCACGAGCAGAGATGGGAACGGGTACCGTCAGAGCGTCCTTCGTTACTGCACGAGTAGAGATGTATTACCCGATAAAGAGGCGGGTATGAGATGAATTTTCTACCCGTGAGTACGTTATTGGGCAAAATCTTATACCCATCGGGTATGGCGGGTACGGGTGCGGGTGTATATTACCCATACCCGCATACCCACGGGTAAGACATACCGCAAAAATAACTAGCCAACCTCAGTTATTTTAGCGCATATAAGTCATGAATTTGGCCCATTAAGATATCCACTATATTTCTAGTAGATTGACTTTGTTGTAATGATGCTAATAATATTTGTTAGTATGTTTGTAACTTGTTGGAAGCTTAGAATAATTTATTTTTTTGCATGTGACTATTTGATATTTTTAGGTAATTTTCGGGTACGGGTATGGAACTGATTTTTTATCCGCACGCGGGTACAGGTAACCCGACGGGTAAAATTTTACGGGTGCAGGTACGGGTGGGCACTACCCGTCGGGTACGTACCCGTTGCCATCTTGATGCACGAGTATAGGGGACGTCCCAGCTCCCTGGTCCCTGTCCCCTCCAGGATCTTCGGCCTTGTTTAGATATAGCCTTCAAATTTCAAGTTTTTTCATTTTTTCTCCATCATATTAATTTTTGAACGCATACATAGAGCATTAAATGTTGGTAAAACACAATAACTAATTGTACAGTTTGGTAGTAAATCACGAGACGAATCTTTTAAACCTAATTAATCTATGATCAGACACTAATTATCAAATACAAACGAAAGTGCTACCGTAGCTAAAGTTGAAAAAATTTACGATTAAACAAGGCCTTGGTCTCGCTGGTCGCTGCCGTCTCGGTTTTGTGGCGAAAGTGCTGTGCTCGGTAGAAAACAGAGGTTGACGAGTAGGGTCAGTCGGTCAGAAACTCAGAATAAGGCCACGTTTAGTTGGCAAAGTTTTTTTTGACAAATATTGTAGCACTTTTTGTTTGTTGTAGCACTTTTTGTTTGTATTTGACAAACTTTGTTCAATCATGGATTAACTAGGTTCAAAAAATTCGTCTCGACATTTACAGACAAACTGTGCAATTAGTTATTTTTTTACCTATATTTAATGCTCCATATATATGCCGGCATATGCGATGTGACGGGAAATCTTGAAAACTTTTTGCATTTTGAAGGTATCTAAACATGGCCTAAATGGGGTCCTGCATTGCCAGTCCAGTACAAACCCAAACCAGGGCTAATTTGAAAACTCAAATTCCTTGAGATCCCTGACTTTTTTAAAATGAAAAAAAGAAAATAATTTGAATAATTATTTAGTTTTTCATGGAGGATTTTCCATCCTTGGTGTGCATTCCCTTGCTTCCAAATGAGCCCTTACAGTATTTGGCAGTATAACTGCCGTCAGGACATCGAGTTATTTCTCAAAAGCAGTTGATTAATTAATAATATGAATCATTTCACGAAAAGTACTGGCTAACTAAAAATGCACTGTCATGTTCCATTTCCTTCATGTAACTGTAACATTACTGTTTTCCCACTCGCTTTTTTTTTTTGACAAAGTCCCACTAGCTATGTTGTTTTCCGTCCTGGGATTCATTTGGCCTGCTGGCTCCCTGTTACAGCCTTACAGGTCGCACTTGAAGTTTTTTTTTTTTTGGCGATTGGTCGCACTAGAAGTTGATTATCGCCGAGAGGCCAGGACACCGACGAGGCGACATTTTTCGTTGTACTCTTGGTGTCTATTTCACATGGGCCTTTTATAGTTTAGGCCCTTAGTTTATTGGGCCGGGCTTTACTCTCGCACGGCGACTAAGGCCCGTTAGCCTGCGATGCAACAAACGCGGCCGCTCGACATTTCCGGCTGTGCTCTGGTTTCCGCAGCAGGCTTCCCCAAGACAATGGCAGGTTTGGCAACACTAGATCACCCAGTTTGTACAGTTTATCTTAATAAGGAGTATATGGCTAAAATAAATTTAAACTGAAAACCGAACAACACATTTTCTATAGATGATGATATGTTCTGATCACGATTGTCCTCCCAACTCCCATTTGTTTACATTAAATAAATCTTAAGGGGCCGTCCCCGAGTGGCTCCGGCTCCTGCGGAAGCCCTGCCAAACGGTCATATGAAGAACAGCTTCGCCGGTGGAGCCAAGCCGGAGCCTTTTTTCTACTACGCCGACCGAACCACCAAAACAAGTTCTCCAGGCTCCTCCAGTGGTCCTCCGACGCACGTCACAGCGAGCTGAGCAGAGCCGACCGGTTTTCCTTGCGTCTGTATGTAAAGAAAGAGGAGGAGTTGCTAGCAAGAATAGAAGAAAAGACAGGGTTCCTAATGGAAAAATACAAGAGAGAAACAAAATAAAGAATGGCTCCACAAATTTAGAAATAGACCAGGGTTCCCAATACAAAAGAAACTGTTAGCTTCTCCAAAACGGATCAAATCGCCCTGGAACCTGTAAAATACGTAATAAATCACAGAAGTGTCAAAAAAAATGTAAAACTAAATTTTCTAGGTTGGGTTCAACTAGATGTACACCGTAGTAAAAAAAACAAGTAGGGTATTATAGACATTTGTCATCTTTCATCCATTTTAACGTTTTTCAAAATGGATTTTGCTCCTACACAAAAGATAATTTTCAGAGGAGGCAGAGCCATAACCGTTTTTTAAGAAGCCAGAGCCGTGCTAAACAGACCTTAAAAAAGATCAAACCAGATTGTAAACAACACCTTGTCAAGTCACGCTCCAGGCTCCCCAAGTCCCCGCTCGCTTGCACCCTGTTTGTTTCGCTGGTTCAGCCAAATCAGCAGCCATCCAGCAGTGTTTTACTTTCATAATAAACCAGCACACAGTACTTTCAGTTACAATAATCCAGCGAAACGAACCGGCTTTTTCGAGAGACCACTACTTGGATCGGGTCCACCGACACCCGCCAGGTTTTCGAAGACGGAAACACGTGGTGTCGGTGCCTAAGTAGCGGGTCACCGTCGAATTAGATGCCGCGGCAGTGCGACGGCCAGATCAGCTGACGCTGATCAGCCCCCTGCATCTAACTAACATTCTAACGTGCTTGGGAAAATATAACCAGATACTGTATCTGAAAAACGAAGTGTTCACGACCACGGGATCGGAATAGTTCATATTACAGGTCACTGTGTTGCGTCATGGATTGATTTCTGGTACATACACCTGGTAAGTTTGCTAATTGCTATGGGCTGTAAATTGTAATATAATATAATGGGAGGATGAGTTTGATTAGGCAACGAGTACTAATTAGGATGCGAAACAATGTGCTTTTGTACTTGGAGAAAAGTGGTGCCAGCGGACAGCGGTGTGGGCCGTTGGTATTTATCATACAGTTCATTGCCAAGCTAGATTTGTCTTTTACGTGCCTATTTCTTGCTTTTGCTGCAAACAGCAAAGGACAGCTATAGGTACAAATGCCACTTGCTTTTACAAAAGAGAGAACCTAAGTTCCATTTGTTGGGGAGGATCATATATGCTTAATTAAAAACAAGCTATTTTTTATTATTATTCGAGCACTAACGGGGCTATTGCATAGGACTATACCATAGCTCGGAGCATTTGTAGCTGGTAAGGAATCTCGTGTTTTTCTAAGATATCGTTGCATAAATGGTTAATAATCTTATTTTTAAGGTTGTTAAAGTCATGAACTGAATCGAATCGAACTTTAATCGTGGAATCATAACTAATAGAACAGTAAGATGCTTAACATAATTGTAGATTCAAGCCGATAAGTTAAGATCACCATAAAATCACAACTTTAACAAATATTCTGTATCTTTACCTGCAGAACAAACAACATTAGTTTTTTTTATTTGTCAGATCCATAGACGATAAGTCATAGGTTGAACTTGAGGCATCGATTTAAAGCACCGAAGAGCGATGTATTACATCCTCATCAATGTGAATTGTTGGTATTTTTCATAGTAAATTAGGGCGCTAATTTAGTTTTGTTTTTTTACACGTTCTTTTCATGATTTTTGCTGCGAACATGAAAGCACAGCTTGCGGCTAGCTTTTTTTTCACAGGAGAGAACCTCATTTCATTTTGGTTGGAAGCATGTACGGAATAACTCTTAAAACATAAACTACTTTTGTTTCCTTCCTTTTTGGCTTAACTAATTTGATACCTGCTGCATGAGCTGTATATATAACAAGTGAACAACTATAGCTCAAAAGTATCTGTAGCTCACGAGAATCGGTATACTGCATTGCGCGGTGTGAAAAGTGTCATCTATTCAAGAAAAAAAAACAGTTAATTTGTTATGCTCTGTTTAACTCTTCAACATTTGTTCTTGCTATCACACAATGTATTGAACACCTGATGAAATAAGTTCCACCCAATTAATTAATCAATTATAACTATGCCTATCCTGAAAAGAGTACAATATCAATCGATAGCTATGGTTTAAACTAACACAAGTAAAGCTGAAAACAACTCACAAATAACATACGTGCTCAGGAAAGCAAAAGAACATACTCAAATGCTACAAAACTGTATATCCCCTAGAACCAGATGAAACCACTGTCCATGGAACCTAGAAAACGCTATACGTAGAAACCACGTCAGCCTACCTTTGCGATCGTATTCTTCGCGTCCATAGGGAACCGATAAACAAAGGAAACCACTCCAGAATTTTGAAAAAGTGAGGAAAAAAGCGAGGAGCCGAGGGAGAACTACGGAATCGGAATGATCCATCCTCTTGTGCTATCCCTGCACTCCCCCGCTATAATATCGCCGCGCCCTCGTCGCCATCGTCACCACACCACCACTCCTCCCTCTCTGCCCTCTCACTCCCGATCCCTCCACCACCACCGCTTCCTCCGCGTCACCCCTCTCGTCGCCTCGCGTGGCGACCAGCGGCGGATCGTCCGCGGCGCAACCATGGGGCTCTTCACTGTGACGAAGAAGGCCACCACGCCCTTCGAAGGCCAGAAGCCCGGCACCTCCGGCCTCCGCAAGAAGGTTTTCCATCCCGCCCTCGCCCTCTCTCGCCCCCGATCCCCGTCTAAGTTTCTAGGTGCCCTGTCCGAATCTCTCTGTTTCTGTGACGCGGCGGGTTCGTGCTCGATTCTGGTGCCTCGGATCCGCTGCGCGACAGCCTTTCGCTTCCCGCCACCTCGCGGATCTCGCCGGGGCGGCTTTTCGAGCAGGATCTCGGGGCTCTGTTCTATCTGTCCTTCTGCTTGGATCTGCTGGGCAACCGTTGTCGGATGGGTGTTGTTCGGAGCATGCCTGCTGGCTTGATCCGTTGGTTCCAATAGAACGCTGGACCTGTGCGGGGTTGGAATGATCTGGACTTGTGCCTGCATGGCTTTGATCCATGCGATTTGCACTCGCATTAATCAGCTTTTGCTAATTGTTACCGGATCTCGCTGATTCAGTTACTGGCTTAGAAGATAACAGTGCTCTCTGTTTTCCTAGCTCGTGCATAATAGTGGATATGATTTTTTGGTCTCTCCATGATTACTCCATTCGAGATAATGTTCACATGAAAATTGTTGTAGCACGATTTAATGCATATGGTTGGGTTGGTTCGACATTCATTAAATTCCAACTCATCATATGTTGAGATTCATGGAATTCTTTTCCATCCTGGTTCAGGCTTGAGTGGGTCGTGTGTTTCCAAAATGGGACGAGGGGTAGAGTATTTTGATTTTGTAGTTGATACCCTTGGCTTATAAACGTAGTTGGTGACTTCGATTCATAAAGGTGGAAATTATGCTGCAAGCTATTTAAATTTGATATCGACCTTTTGTTGATTGCATGTGATGGCACCACTCTGAAAATTCTGTGGCACGCCTCAAATTGCTTGAGGTGTGATCTGAGTATTTTGTACTAGTGTGTATGGATCTCCAGCGTGGTATACAATCATACAATATCCATTCTGAATTTTATCGATCTAATGTTTTCACACAATACTGATTGTCTTTATATGGTTGTATCTTTGTTGTTAATTGTTATACATTATTAAGTAGGAAAACATTAAAATAATACATTTTATTATTAGTGTTATAGATCAATGAGTTATTCCTCCAGTCAAGGCAGCTATGTCCATTATATGTCTGTAGCTTGAACAGTGTAACTCCTAGTGTTTATACACATGCATTGTTTTCTTTGATGCTGGGCATAGCATTTGTTCCTAGCTAGCTAGCCTTCCCTTGATGGGAATTAATCAGGGAAAAAATGTATGAATGATCACTGATTGCAGATGCAAGTGATTTTTTCATCAGATACTTTGTTACTTTAATACTTGGTTTCATCTGTAGCATAGTACAATTCATTATGGCTTTTTTCTTATAATTAATCTTCTGTTAATATTACCAGGTTACTGTATTCCAGCAGCCTCATTATCTGCAGAACTTTGTCCAATCAACATTCAATGCCCTTCCTGCGGACCAAGTTAAAGGTGACCTGCTTATCAGATAAATACCAGTCCTGTTTCAGACAAGGTTTTCAGGATACCGCAAGGTTTTAGTAAATTATTATCGAGCAGTTTTCATGTATACATTGAAATTGTAACTGGGAAATGTAGTTGCCATCTCCAAAATTTTCATGATCTCCATTGTTCTCTCTCTGCAGTTGTTGCTCATTAGTCATGTCTTCTTTCCTTTCTTATAGGTGCCACCATTGTTGTCTCTGGTGATGGCCGCTATTTCTCAAAAGATGCTGTTCAGGTGATTTAGAATACTATCCATCTCCCTTATACATTTTCCAACCCCATTTTGCAATTTGTATACTGTTTTGATAGTAGCCACTGTAGACTTCAATTCCGATACAGATCTAGTCTTAGTATTGTCTTCTCCCTGAGGCCGATTTTTTTTAATAGACTTGGTTTTCATCAACTAAATAGAATCCCATTGCTTTTGCTTGTTACAGATCATAACAAAAATGGCTGCTGCCAATGGAGTAAGACGTGTTTGGGTTGGACTAAACAGTCTCATGTCTACTCCTGCTGTATCTGCTGTCATCCGTGAAAGAATTGGTGCAGATGTAAGTTTGATTTCTTAATAAAGGACAATATTTAGCAGTATGAACATTTACTTGTTACTCCTTTATACTGTCTAATGACTAATGAATAACCTGACTATTGGTTTATAAACACATGGTAAATAGGGATCAAAGGCTACTGGTGCCTTCATCTTGACAGCGAGCCATAACCCAGGTGGTCCTACAGAGGTACAAACTTCACTGCTAGAATCTCTGTTGCAAATCAAGTGCCACTCGTGCTCTATGTTATTGAATACATCGCATTGAACTTTCCAGGACTTCGGTATCAAATACAATATGGGAAATGGTGGACCTGCCCCTGAATCCGTTACCGACAAGATTTTCTCTAATACAACGACCATATCTGAATACCTCATCTCTGAAGACCTTCCAGATGTATGATTCAGTGCCAACCTGCTAAGTATTTTCTCACTGTTTCTTTTGACAGGTTAGTGGAATATTCATTTTCTCCTACTTTACTACTGCAGGTTGATATTTCTGTTGTCGGTGTCACCAGCTTCAGTGGACCCGATGGCCCCTTTGATGTGGATGTCTTTGACTCTAGTGTAGATTACATAAAGTTAATGAAGTAAGTAGCTTGTTCTTTCATGTTTTCTTTCATTGAAGTGAGAATATCTGTGCTTCATATCATTACATGTTACCTGGATCATGTTGTGTAACAAGGGAATCTAATGATTTAATTACCGCCATCAATTCCAGGACAATTTTTGACTTTGAAGCAATAAAAAAGCTGCTGACTTCCCCAAAGTTTACATTCTGGTATTCATCTATGACTGCAACCATGTCACCATTGCCGTAATAATATTACTGTAACACATCTGAAATCTTGCTGTGCTCTTTTAGTTATGATGCGCTCCATGGTGTTGCTGGAGCTTATGCCAAACACATCTTTGTGGAAGAGCTTGGTGCTGATGAAAGCTCTCTGTTGAATTGTGTCCCGAAAGTAATGAGTTCTTCTATTGTCACAAATTTCTACTTAAAATGTGGCTTGGTATTATTTCATCACTTATGTTTTTGCAGGAGGACTTTGGAGGTGGTCATCCGGATCCTAACCTCACCTATGCAAAAGAGTTGGTTGAACGGATGGGTCTTGGAAAGTCATCCTCAAATGTTGAGCCCCCTGAATTTGGCGCTGCAGCTGATGGAGATGCTGATCGCAACATGATTCTGGGTAAAAGGTATGATATGTTCGAATATCTTACTATGTAGAAAATTTGTTTTGGTTTTCGAGAAAAAAAATTGTTTTGATTCTAGAAAAGCACAAGGAATTCATGGTACTCCCCCTTTGCCTTGTTATAGATTCTTTGTGACACCATCGGACTCTGTTGCCATTATCGCGGCCAATGCTGTACAATCAATTCCTTACTTTGCTTCTGGCCTGAAGGGAGTTGCCAGGTAAAAAGCTCTCCTCCATATTGTGCTGCTAATATAACATCTAGATAGATATATTGTTACTGTAAAAACTCTTACTGTAGGCTCCAAGCGGTAAGCTTCACTGCAGCCTGCAGTAAAAATGCATGTTTCTCTCTACATTTTGTGCTCCATCTGTTTTAAGTCTGGCAGTGTTCTGCTCAATAAATTTGCTTAACATGTCAGCAACAATACCATCTGGAACACAGTTTCTGCTAATGCCAACTTTTTCATCCCCCAGCCGTCTGACCTTAGATGCATTTAAAATTTCTCTATGCACTGATACGCTACTTATGATAATCCATTGTTGTAATTGCAGGAGCATGCCAACATCTGCCGCCCTTGATGTTGTTGCAAAGAATTTGAATCTCAAGTTCTTTGAGGTAAAGTGTTAAGAGACCTTGGTTTGCAAGATTTTTGAATGCCAGATAAATCTGACATAAAAAACCATGTTTCAGGTGCCTACTGGGTGGAAGTTTTTTGGGAATTTGATGGATGCCGGAATGTGCTCAATCTGTGGTGAAGAAAGCTTTGGCACTGGTAATATTTGGCTTCTGGCTATCATTTATATACATGCGAATTACAGTAGTAAACATGCCAGCACCTCTTGTATCGTCATGTTAGATGGGTAATAAATTGTGTTAACATGTGGTACATGAATGGGGCAAATCACTTGTTGTGTTCTGATAGTGAGCTCTCTCGCCCTTTTATTGAGTTGGTCATGAATCCAACCCATAGTAAAGTCAAGGACTTGTTGGTATTTGGTATAGACATTATTGAGATGTTTATATATACTACTTTGGCCAGGGTCTGACCACATTCGTGAGAAGGATGGCATCTGGGCTGTGCTTGCATGGCTTTCTATTATTGCTTTCAAGAATAAGGACAACCTTGGAGGAGATAAGCTTGTCAGTGTTGAAGATATTGTCCGTCAGCACTGGGCCACATATGGTCGCCATTATTACACACGCTATGACTATGAGGTACTAACTTTTTTTTGACATGCGCCTTGCATATATGTACCACCTGTTTCAGATATCATTCTAAATGCACAAGTTTGTTTGTGAAGAATGTTGACGCGGGGGCTGCTAAGGAGCTTATGGCAAACCTAGTAAGCATGCAGTCATCACTTTCTGATGTCAACAAGTAAGTGGAACTTTTTTAAATGTAAAGGAATCAGTACCTCCGAAAAATTATGCTCGTACTCCCATATATACATATATCAACTTAAGCAATCTTGAACATTTTAGTGCCATGTCTAAATTATCTCTGTCAGGCTGATCAAGGAGATCCAGTCTGATGTTTCTGAAGTAGTTGCAGCTGACGAGTTTGAGTACAAGGATCCTGTTGATGGCTCTGTGTCCAAGCACCAGGGCATCCGATACCTCTTCGGAGATGGTTCACGACTGGTATGTAGATCTGTGTTGTTTCAGATATACTCTATTTTATGTCTTGAACCAAAACAAAGGGAGTGGTGTGAAAACCTTGTTCCAGTCAACAATACATTTCCTTTTTTGCAATATTATCAGTCGGTACATGATAAGTCTGAGTTGGATTCATCCTTGGTTAGATGGATATATTTGAGATCTCTGACTATATATTCATACTGGCGAGCTAACATGGATTTTCGGCATTCTAGGTGTTCCGCCTCTCTGGAACCGGTTCTGTTGGTGCCACCATCCGTGTCTACATCGAGCAGTACGAGAAGGATTCCTCCAAGACCGGCAGGGATTCACAGGATGCCCTTGCTCCGCTGGTAAGATACTACCCTGTCCTTTCAATTCACAGAGCTGAATATACCTTGGGTTTCTGTGAAACTGCATTTACTAATTTTGTGTTTCATCTCTAGGTTGATGTTGCGCTCAAGCTCTCCAAGATGCAAGAGTACACTGGCCGCTCTGCCCCGACCGTTATCACATAAAAATTTTGAAGAATGTTTTAGAATGAGTTGAGGCGGTTACACAAACTCTCATTACGGCCTCTTGTTCCATAGTTTTTCTTTCCTGTTGCATCTCCGATGAATAAAATGTATGTATCAGACTCGCCTCGTTTTTTTGCCCATACTGCAGAGTAAGCCGCTGGCACAGCATGCGGTAATAATCTTGTCACAGTGTTGTAATTGGGAGCGTGTTTCTTCTAATCTTGTTTTTCTTTGAAAAGCTTCTTCTAATCTTGTTAGAAGTGTTTCTGGTTTGTTTGAGCATTTGCGTATCATTTTTTTTTCGTTCTGAAGAGAATAAAAATATTTTACTCACCTGTATAACCTGTCACTAATGTTTTGATGGCTGTTTGTTGAGGCTTGGTTATGAACCGTCCGAGAATTAACCATTCCCGTGTGATCTAGTTGTAGACCCTGTCTTCTTAAGTTCCTAGTAATTGCGAATCACGAGTGGCATTATGGCAGGGGATTGTGGTTGTGGCTTGGGATACATTTGCATCGGTGTTGGTCTTGTTTGATGTGATCAGTACAGCTGTGTTGGTTCAGGCTCCATGATTTACAGGCCGGAGTGACCGGTGGTTCTGAGCTTCTGATACATGTTCTATTCTTGCGAATTGCGATAGATGGCCCTCTGAACTCCATCCACCGAATTTTTTATGTTTTGATTGAGATTGGAAACGAGTTGATGTTTTGAAAGTGGAAATGAATCGAGTTGTTTTGAATGTTAATGAGAGCGGTGGCATAAACCAATCCACGATCTGTGCAAGTACGCCAAGATAAGCCGATTGAAGGAAAAAACCAGAAACAGAACCCACGCATTTCGACACGTATCAGCGATCACAAGCACACGACAACAAGTTAGGGCCGGACGAACTCGTTTTTCTTTTAAAATGAAAAAAAAGATTTTGAATGACTTTGACTTCGTCTCGGCTCATTAAACTGGTTTGAAGTTGATAATTCAGGAGACTATATAACTAAAAATTATGCTAATTTCGAAGAAAGCTTGAAAAAAGTGTTCTTGGCTTGTTATCCAACAACCAGCACACTGCAGCTATTATTATGGTCATCTCAAGTTTCTGACAGCGTCAGTCTCATTTGCCATCTACGCAGCCCCGCTCTCACACAGAAGTCAGTCGCCGCCGGAGAATCAAGGAGCCACGGCGTCCTTGCCGTTGGAGTGGCTGGGCTCCCACAGGATGGTTGTCTCCGCGATCAGCGAGGTCACCACGTAGGGGTCCATGTTGGACGCCGGCCTCCTGTCCTCGAAGTATCCTGAGGCAACGTATGCTATGGAAACTAGTTTCTTGTGGAAACTATGGAAACTTCAATCAAGTCCACAGGATTCTAATCCGATGGCCTCAGCTGAAGGTGGGTTGTGCTTCATTTGAGATCATCGGATTAGAATCTTGGTGGGAGGGTTTAAGTGAATAAATGACCCATCTTCATCTGAGATCATCGGATGAGAATCATGTGGACTTAGATTAAAGTTTTCATAGTTTCCACAAGAAGCTAGTTTCCATAGCATACGCTCCCAACCAAGAAACCCCACAAGGATCAACCGCAGGAACCCAACCGAAACAGCAGAAGGCCTAACGGGAAAGAACTAAAATCGCTTCCGCCTCTCACCTTTGCCTTCCTTCTCGGTGTCGCGGCCCACCCGCACCGACGCCCCGCGGTTCGCGACGCCCTGACAAGTGACAAGACAGACAAATGGGATGAGCGAGCCCGTTTTGTGACGCGAAGAAGAGGTGTTACGGTCTCGCCGTGCTCACCCAGATGAAGGTGTTGATGTCGGCGGTCTCGTGGCGGCCGGTGAGGCGGCGCTCGTTGCCGTCCCCGTAGGCAGCGATGTGCTCCCGGTGCCGGAGGCCCAGCTTGCTGATCGCCTTCTTGATCACCTCGTACCCGCCGTCGCTCCTCATCGACTTGGTGCTGCATGCACATTCACGAGCAGCTTAAGTAGTCGTGACTGGGCGCAATTTTATTCAGAAATTTTCTCTTTTGATTGGTACCTGTAGTTGGTGTTGTTAGGATTGATCTCCCACCAGGGCCCTGTTCTCGCGCCCGGGACGTCCAACCCTACATGGTTGGTGGGCCCCCGTCGCACAGCGCTATAAAAGGAAGGTGGGGGCCGGGGCTCGCAGCACGAGGTTAGCCGCGCCGCCAGTCACCCCACCGACATCCTAACCCTAGACCCGATTTTGAGAAGGGGCGCTGCCAGCGACGGGAAGCACCACCGACGCCGGCAACGCCACCCCGACGCCACTTCACCGCCTCCGTCTCCGTCGACCAACGCTGCCGGCGCGCAGATGGCACCGCCGGCGAACGAGACGTCTAACCCCACTACTACGACTTCGGCTCTCGATGATTTGCAGTTTTCTACTTCTCTCCCTGTTTCTCTCTCACTTTTCCTCAGTAGATCATGAAGTAGGAAATGTTGTTCTATATACCTTTGATGAATACATACCCGATCTAATGAACCCTAAAAGAAACTAGGTCTAACAATGGTACCGAAGCCACGGTTCTTTAGAAGAAGTTTTAGATCGGGAAACAAAGAAACGGAAAAGAACTCGAACTCGATTCGGTTTTCGGATCGGAAAGAAACCAGTCAAATGAACTCGGATCGAACCCTAACGAACCAATTCCAGATCGGGAAGAGACGAATCGAACCATGAACCCTAACCCTAAAACGAAGAACTCGACCGATCCGAATCGAACCACGAACCCTAACCCTAATCCCAGTTTTCCATTCGGATGAACGAAAAGAAAGAAAACGAATTGGAAAGAACAAACCCTAACCCTAACCCTAATTTTTCCCCATTCGGATAAACCCGAAATGAACAACTCAACAGAAAGAAAGGGGAAAGGGGCTAGGGTTAGGGTGCGTCGGATGAACCTACACCGGCGCGGGAAGAGAAGAAACCGAGTCGGGGGCGTGGGCTCGCCGGGCTCGGCCAAGGAAGCGCCGCGGCCAGGCCGCTCGACGGCGGCGTGCTCACCCGTTGGGGAGCACGCGCGCCGGCGAGGGGGCCAGCGACGGCGCAAAGGACCGCTCGCTCGTCGGTTTTCGCTCTCGGTTGTGGCTCGCTGCTGCCGCTGGAGAGAGATGAGAGAGAGCGGCGAAGAAGAGAGAGAAAGGGAAGGGTCGAATGGCTAGGGTTTTCCAGGGCGCCGGCTGCGGCGACGTTTTGATCCGCGCAAAACGGCCGCTCGGCCGTCGGATCGAGACGGACAGCCGAGATTTGATGGGCCAACTCGCTGGCCCAGGCGGGCGCAAGCGCGCGCGGCACTTTGCCGGCCCAGGCCTAGGTTGCGGCCTGGGTGCGGCCTGTGCGCGCGAGGCAAGCCGGGCCGAGCCGTTTTTAGTACAACTTGGGCCGCGCTGCGCTGAAATTGAAAGGAAAAAGAAATTTTTCTTATTAATTTCCAGAAGCAATTATTAAATGCATATTTTGATAAATTTGAATGATTTTGAAATAATTTTCTGTGCAAATTTTATCCAACGATATTTTGCTCAGAAAATAGTGAATCTTTTAGTGCTTCTGAAAATTAATAATATGAAAAGATTATTAATTGTTTCCGCTGCGAATGATAATTATTGTTCTCTTTGATTAAATTTTAACCAACGAGATAATTTAATTCTAAGAGAAATGATGAATTTCTGATAATTTTGATACGATTATGATATTGTTATTTTCTGACCAACGTTGTTAATAACAATATTATAATTTTTGATCCATGAGAAATTGTGCATCAATTTTATTTCTGCCCAACGGTGATGTAAAATTTTTGCATGGATGAATTATATGTTTTAATTTGACCAACGTTGAGTTAAAGCATACGATTTTATGTATAAATGTTTCTCACTAACTCTGGTATGGTTTCAGGAGGCAAATGTATTGTGAACATCGCGAACATCCCGACACTCAACGGGAGTAATTACCGTGTGTGGCGGGAGAAATATGAACTGGAACTTGCGTTGGGAGAGGTCGATTTTGCCATCATCTCACCGTGTCCCATTGAACCAGAGGACCCGGTGAGAGACGAAAATGAATCTGACGCTGATTTCGCTACTAGAAAGCGTGATCATGCTGAGATAAGAATAAAATATGATCTTGAACATAGGCAATGGACTCTCTCCAACCGCAAGTGCCTGTTGGTAGCTAAGGCCACCATAGAAGAACAGATAAGGGGCTCAATCCTTGAATGTGCTACTGCTAAAGAATATCTTGATAAAATCAAGAGTCAGTATACTGGGTCTACCAAGGCCACAGCAAGTTCACTGATAAAGAAGCTTGTGAATGAGAAATACACAGGTGGTAGCATAAGAGAGCACATTTTGAAGATGAACACTACGACATCTAAGCTGAAGAAAATGAATTTAAAGGAAGATGATTTCCTGATTCATTTAATTTTTGCTTCTTTGCCAAAAGAATATGACACCTTCATTGTGAACTATAATATGCAGCCTGAAAGATGGGACATAGAAAGACTTATTTCAATGTATGCTCAAGAAGAGGAGAGGATTAAGTCCTCACAGGGTGAATCCACTCACTTTGTGAAGGATAACAAAAGAAAGAGCTTTAATGGCAAGAATTTTAAACCACAAGGGAAACCCAAGTGGGATAAGGCCTCTTCCTCAAATTCACAGGAAAAGAAACCCCATGACTCTGAAAATCAGCAAAACAACTCCTATGGTGGAGCTGAGAAAGATGAATGCAAGCACTGCTTCAAGAAGGGACACTACAAGAGAGATTGTCCAGACTTCCTGAAATCTCTACTAAAGAGAGGTGATGAATTTATTACATTTGTAGATGAATCCCTATATTTATGTTATGCTAAATCCACTTGGTGGGTTGATTCAGGAGCAACCACTCATGTTGCAAATTCTTTACAGGGGTTAAGTGGGACGAGAACCTTGCAAAGAGGAGAAAGAACGATTAAAGTTGCAAATGGAGTGCAAGCCAATGTTGAAGCTATTGGAGATTTATCTTTAGAATTGAATAATGACTTTGTACTTAGACTTAAAGAAGTACTTTATGTTCTCTCTTTACGTAGAAATTTAATAAGTGTTTCGAAACTTGATGATGATGGAATTGATTGCAATTTTGGTAATGGCAAATGTAAGTGTCGGTACCAAAAGTACGGCGGTACCCACACCCATCGCTAGTAAAAAACTAAAACGACTGAAACCGCAACAAAAGGCAGCCCACCTCGACCGCGCATCCTGTTCGCCTCGTACGAGGCCCGCTCGACGGGGCACCTCGACCGCGCTCTGGCTCCGACTCGTACGAGGCCCGCTCGACGGGGCGCCTCGACCGCGCCCCATCCCGTACAGCAAGCTACCTCGACGGCGCTCCGACCAGCGCGAAGCTTGTCCGTCCACTGGGAAAACTCCGACTCGCGTGAGCCCGGGTCGAGCGCCTCGACTCCTTCTCTTTACCTACCCCAGGACAAAAGCCATAGCATTTAATACGGTTACCTACTATCACCTACCGGTATGGCTGCGACCAGGATCGACGTGGGAACAATGCCCGTGTCAGGTCTCACTGTTTTACCACCCATCCCATGATGGGAGGTGAAACCCGTCACTATACCCACCTTACCGCGCACTGTTTACCATCGATCACCCTCGAGGGAGGATAAGACAAGGCCCGTTCTCCGCAATCTCGGGGATTCGGCCTTATCCATCCGGCCTCGACTCGGCCTCGACCCAACCTCGACGCTCGGCACAGTTCAACGGCAAGGGAAGGACGGTATGGCACGGCGCTCCGGGTCATTTCGCCGTCTCGTCTCCCACGACGCCATGGTGTCCAGGGATGGCCGGCCATTCCCAGGGCACGTCGCTACAGTCAACTCAACAGGAATCAACAAAACATCACCTCAAGGCTCCCCGTCGTCCTGGCCTCCTCTCGCCCTATAAAAGGGCAGGCCAGGGTTCTACAAGAGGGAGAGGAACGAAGCACCCGACCGGACAACAACAGACAACGAAGAAAAACAAGAGATCGATACCTCAAGCAACCACCCTTGTCCTTTTTTCCTCTCTTTGAGACTTGGGCTCGACGCCCTCTCTCGCATGCTTGTAACCCCTACACGAGCACTTTGGTGCAAGGAAATACAAACTTCTTCCCCCCCCCGCTGGACGTAGGGCCTTCTTTTGCCCGAACCAGGATAAACCCCCGTGTGTTCTCCTTGCATCACCATCCAGGAAAGAGACACGCAGCATTTACTCATTGGTTTAGGACCCCCTCGGGTCCGAACACCGACAGTTGGCGCGCCAGGTAGGGGATCGCTGCGTGCCAAACGTCGCTTTCTCGCCTTTTTTTCCTGGATGGCTGACCCCGAACGCCCTATTCCGTTGGCCACGGTGATCTGGTTCGGGAGTTTGGAGTTCATGTCGCTTGGCCATGGCTACGATATGGTCCTACTTCCCCCCAGGCACCCATCCGACGAGGACTACAAGCTCTCCCAGCCCGGGGGAGCAATCCGCCGGCACCGTCGCTCTTGGCGGGCGCGGGCCGCCCGACGATGACGAGCCCGGCACAACCACCGTCTTCACCTCGCAGAGGGCGATGGGGTCCCCCCGGTCCAACACCCCCCAGCCAGGCGCCAGCCTAGACCTCCTTGTGGAAGGTTTGGGAAGGACGAGCTTGACTGAGGGTAACATGCCAACGGGGAATCCCGCCGCTCTCCTGTCCGATGAGACACCACTGTCCGGAGCATCCATTTCGGCATGGATAGCAACATCTCCATCACCATTCCCGTTTGGGCTAGACTCGGCTGCCCGGGTGTACGCATCTTTCGTGAGCACTCGCATGAGTGCTTATGAGGAACTCCCCGGGCACCATCTACGCTCCACTCTGGACCTCGTTGCATCCACACCGGCCTCTGATTATCTGGACTCTACGGAGACACCGGACACAGAGCCCCATGTGACTGCTTCTCAACGTCGCAACCCCAGTGATGATTTGCAACGGCCACACATTCCCCCGTCATACTACTACTTTGGCGCTCCTGACTCCGACTCGGCTGACGACACCTATGATCCGACCTGCGAATGCTTCAACATCGACGTTGAAAGCACTTCGGAATCAGAGGATGAAGAGCCAGTCGAAGGAAGGTACACGCCACCCCATGT